>JAIUJO010000017.1:1797568-2444438 GCA_023846275.1 Vanilla planifolia | reverse complement strand
GCCCGTATTGTGCTCCCTCTGGAGATTCTTTAAACAAGAGAAAGATCCAGATTGATTACATGTCATTGCTTCTCTTTGCGTTATAAAAATAGATCAATATAACAAAATCAAAAGATAGATAATATCTATCTATCTTTTATTGACGTTGTCTTCATAAGGGCCTCCAAAACTAGATCAAGGCCTCCATCTAGTCAGTCTTCCCTAATCTTTTTATGTGAGGGAAACTCTCATGTACAGCTTGTTTTTTTTTTGGGGGGGGGGGGGGGGGAAGGAGCCCGAAAGGACTCCCCTCAACTTTTCATTTGTTATGAGCCCAAACGATGGATTCGAGCGTCAGGGAAAACAAGAGTTAAGAAAGCAAGTACTCGACGGAGACTCAGGACTCCGACGTTCTGCATTCCTGCTGCACATTAATTGTTGGGTATCGTATGGAGATGTCAAATATCGGATTTTCGAAGGAGTGTTCCTGTATATCCATAGGCGGGAAACGATGACACTACTCGGCGGTGTGAACGGATTTTGGTTTTCTGTGAGTGAAAGATATTCAGCATTAGCCTCAGATATTCTTTTTCTCTTTTGAAGACACTTTCAAAGTCAATCCCAGATGATAGGGGAACCCATTTCCTCAAGGAAATCCTTTTTGGTGCAGGTCACGTGACCTACAGCTCGGCCAAACTATTCTTGTTCCCTGGCCCCAGCCACAGAAGAACAAGGATTCACACCATGGTAGAATTCCACATTGTTTCAAGTGTTTGGCTCTTTCTTCTTTCGAAACCCTTGGAGGATTGAAAAAAGAATGAGTGTAGTAAGGAAAAACAAGGCTATAAGCTGCATTAATGGACCAAGGAACGAGCATTGGAAGAATCTTTTGAGTCAAGAACTCTTCAAAAATGCTGATCGATTGCTAAACTAGGAGGCCCTTATATTGAGATCATGGTTCAATTTGAATTACAAATATAATTCACAAAAGCAATATTTTCTTAAGAATGAAATTTGTGGGATTATAATTATAAATTCCACTTTGGCATGGTTAGGAGCCTATTTATCATATCTCTTTGATCGAATATGCTATGATAATACTTGGAGAGTTATCGGCCACCAAAGTAGGTATTAGGACCAACCTTTATATTTGGCTAAAATGCACGATGCTATAGTGGTGAAGACTCTTGAAAAAACCTATATTGGAGTAGTAGACAGCCAACACATGTATTATTTCCAGCTCTTTCTTTCGAACCCTGCTACTATGTATGTAAGAGTTTTTCCTTTGCTTGAAAGTCCTAGTTTTGGTTTTCTCTAGTGATTATGAGGACCCAATTCTTGACTGGATGGGCAGAGCTTTTGGGTTTTTCATGTTCACAGTTGAACATGCAGGCTTAGCTTACAATGTTTTTGGAAATCTCGATTTCGATTTTATTTATCATCCTTGATCCAGAAGTCACCTTTTCTTCTCCTTGTATAGTACCTCTTGAGGGGGCACAATATGGGGAACTCATTCCTATTGTACCATGATCCCCCTTTCTTCCCTGAATCTCCTACTATTTCAAAGGCATTCTATGAGGCACACATTGCACCAGTCTCTGTAGAAGTTGAGATATCTGAGAGGAACATCAGATATCAGCCTTTGCTTCATGAAGCAAAGAAAGATTCAAACATTCTAAAAGTAGGGTAGTCAGATTATGACAGCATTTCATCTTTCCTCATAGTACAAGTACAAAAGAAAAGAGGAGCATCATCAAATAACCTTTCCCAAAACTGTATTGCAATAGAACCATCAATCCCAAAACTATATATTTCTTTCTTCTCTACTTCTCTAGTTTGTTCTTCCCTTGAAATAGTCCTTTAAAACCTCTCAAGACACCTTTTGTCATTCTGAGGAACTTGAAATCTTAACCTCTTTTGAAGTTATGAACTTTCGGTTAGAGAAATTACAATATGATCAAATAGGGGCCCCTTTGGGGATTGTTGGAATGTTCTTTTGTACCTGTATTCGAAACCTACAAAGGTGAATCTATGGGTTGATTATTGGAATTCATTTATCAACAGTTTTTTTTGTTTCAATAGAACTACTTATGAACTTTCTTTCTAACTGTTTTATATCAATAAAAGCTCGAGGCCCGAGTTGGCCCCCTCTAAAATCGTAGCTGGAATTGAGATCTCATTCAAAGAGAAAAAGCCAATGAAACGGTAGCTACTAAAGCATAAATTATTCGTTTTTTCCTTCCCCAACACAAAATCATCCGTTCTAGGTCTACTTTTGTTCGATTAAAATCTTTAGCAAATTTTAAATTATAAATGAAATCTAAATTTCATAAAAAAATTAGAATCAGAAAATAAAATAAAAATAATAAAAAACCGATTCAGTAGTCTTTCAAAAACCATGGGTAAGTAGTTAATCCCAATTCTAATTTCTCATCCATGAGATGCACAAAAAAGGATTTGATTTTGGGGTCTTTCCCCAGGAGCCCTTTCATGATTGAATTCAACTTGTTACCTATCCCCGGCGGCACAGTTTTATGCAAACTGGACATATGGGAGGCTCTTCAAATAAAAAGTGAGACTCTTTAGGCAAGTTGTCCAATATTAGTTTTGAATCAATATTAGAATCTTTTTTTTCTTTCTACAATTTTTCTTTTTTTTCTTATATTTCTTCTTGTATTTCTTGTAGGCTAATTTTATGTAAATCTATTGAATTCAGAAATAATTGGCGATGGATTTCTCAAGTAGCATTTTCTAAAGTAGCATTAAAGTGATCTTTCCAAAATCAACATCGGAAGGGGGAAACACAATGACAATACGATTCCTCTTTCCATTGGTAGCCTAAAATGGAAAGTAGATTGTTGGAGATATTCTTGGGAATTATTTCTCTTATTTTTATTTTTTGTTTTGAAAATATATTTATATAATTCTATTTATTATTGGATGCTATCAACGATGGGTTGTTCCCATCATTAATTAGTCAAATGAAGAGATGATAGAAGATCTAGTTAGTAGCATAGATGTAGAAGCTCAAATTGAAACTTGCTGGTCCCCACTTGACCGAGGGGCCCCTCTAGGGATCTTGTTTCATTTTCCTATACATCTTGCCTGGTGAGCCTAGCAATGTTTCATGTCAAACCTGGTAATTCTCTAATCTGAGTGATTACCTATCTCTGATTTGGGAGCAAAATTGGTTAGCAGTGACAATAATATGATGGACCAAGATCTCTCGATCTTATTTTTAGCAAAAGTGAATTACTATTTTCATTCGAAAGTTTCAAATCTTCAAGATGATCAGGACTGCTAAAATGAAAGATTGATCTCTACTACTGTATAACGTGAGAAAGGTCCGACAGAACCTTCTAATAGGATTGATCATTGATTTATGAACCAAACCCCGAGCATTCTTGGTTATCGGTGGGGGCTCAGTCTGTTCGCTAGTATTCATTTGGGGCTAGACCTGGTTGACCCGATCATTATATTGAACTTTGTGGTCAACTTCGATCTTCTGGAGGTTCCTAGAGTCATAGAGTGAAGTGAAAATGGAAAAGTCGACTTTCCACATTAGCATCTGAAATCTACAAATCACATATATATAAAAAAGTAGCACTAGTTCTTGGAAGAACCAAGACTCTAGATTGGATATAATGTCATAATTTGATGCTTTTGTCCTCAGTCTCAATCAAGCCTAAGGAACGTCTTCAAGAGGATCAACTCGAAACGACTTGAACAGAAGCCAACTCGAGATGAGGTCTGCTTCTACTTCTGGGTCTTGTAGCATTCAAAGGAAAATCTTCCTTGTGTTAAAAAGAGGGGGTGTACTTTTTTTTTGAAGTTCTGTCTTTCTTTTCCTTGATTATGAAATTCTAAAAGAGAGTGGATAAGGAGACATTGAAATCGACGATTGAGTCATATGATCCTGACTTAGTCCTCCCTGTTTCAGCTCAAATTAGTGAGATTGGTCGAAATGGAAAATTCGATTCCATTTGATTGATCATCGGCGTCGAATGCTTTAAGCATAGCCTCCTCAATGACCGACAATAATGTATAGGAATAAGGAATACAAGAAAAGATTTCAAAAAATTTGATTAAAATTAAAATAGATAATTAATTTATTTTCTTTATATAAATCGAGGCGTCAACAACTGACAGACTAAAGGCCTAAAAAGCTAACCAAACAAGAGAACTAAACTAATGGTCTCTTTTCGGTCTTTATACAAGGCATTCTTCTTATGTTATAAGGATCTCTTTAAGGATTGTTTCCTTATTAGACCAACAAAATCTCTTTTTGTTTTTGTTCTTGTTATTGTTATGGTGATGCAGTAGTGAAGAAAGGGATGGAAAGTAGATTTCCTTCGAAGTTGCCTTTTTTATTTTAAGAGAGTCAAGCGAGTCTCTTTGACCCAATGCTTTATTTTTATCCTAGTTGAGTCAAAATCACTGAGTGAGAAAAAGTGAAGGAATTAAAGAAAAAGAAAAGAAGAAATTAAAGAAAAAAAGGGAAGAAAGATAAAGATGAACTGGTTTTTCATGTGGAAAAACATTTCTTTGACTAGTTTATGGAAAAAGGAAAAAGATTGTGACTACTCTCAAAGTTCTCCTTTTCGTTAAGTCCAAAGACCATCTCATAATCAAATTCACGGCATTCTTTCTTACGAATATGTCCAAAGGCCATCTCATCAATCCTGGGCATATTCCTTTGCCAGAGTATGCTCACATTCTTTCTTTGGCAATGCAAACAGGCATTCTTCGGAGTGCGATGAGCAAAGAAAGATGGAATCCTAGAAGAAAGATGTCTTTTGCTAGCATATTTTTCCAAGCCCACCCCATTAAGCTTTCCGATTGATGCCTAGCTCCTCGTCCTCGTAAAAAACAAGGATGCTGTTGTTATCCTCGGTGTATAAAAGGATGGAAGATGTGCAGTTGCAACTAACTTCCATTGTAGCTGGATCGGAGATACCAAAAGCGTTACTTTCTTTACGGATAGAGTGTGCTCTCTTCTCCTTCCACCATGGGGACTTCCTCTATCATAGATGAGCCCAGAGGTTGAGCTTCCCCATTGTGTTTAAGCTCTCTAGAGAAATGGTAGAGGGAAGGAGAAGAGGGAAGAATAGTGATGGACAGGATAAAGACTACAACATATATGGAAGAAGAAGAGTTGCTGAGGTGATGGACAAGATAAAGACTACTACATATATGGAAGAAGAAGAGTTGCTGAAGTGATGGATGCTGAAGCTTTAGAGTAACTGAGGCGGGTGAAAAAGGAGGTGTGTTCTGTTAGAGGGATATTTAGTTAAGCCTTGCAGAAAATGATGAGTTTATTATTTGATTAGGCAAATATAATTACGCGAATCATGTATATTTTAAATAAACTTTATAATGTTACTATAAAATTCTTTAGTATCTAAAACTGGACTATTGTTTGGATAATTTGTGTCACATGAGATTTAATTTAATTAGTCTTTAAAAGCAAAGATATTATCATATATATAATTGTTAGTCTTTATGTCTAACAACTTTATTTTATCATAAAAAATCTTTAAATTTAGTTTTATATGACTATGTTCAACTTTGACCATTAACCTTTGATCCAAACAAACCCAAAATTGAGTTGGGATCAAATATCGGTTGGTTTAAAACTATTATCTTACAATATCATATAACTACTATAAACTCACATGTAAAACATAGTAGATGTTACATAAATTTTAATTTATGTAGATGTCAGATATAAAGAAGTCAAAAAGTATAACAAAATGTATTTTGCATGACTTTAAGTTCAAAAAAAATTTAAATAACTTATTTTTTGACTATACTAATATGTTGAATATTTGTTAAAGTTTTCTTTTTCTCTACTAGAATTATACATCACTTTGTTTTTTATCTTGATAAAATCTGATAAAAGAAAAAAAATAAAAAAAGTAAACCATCTAACGGATCATTAGACAGTGTTGCCGTTAAACGATGTGTAAAACGGAAAAGAAGATTTTGTCACCATCGTTCGATTAAAGAAATTGAACAAATTAACAAAAAAAATAATTGAAATGTTATGCTAATCCCAAAAATAAACTTCATAGCCAACTCTACTATTAAAGTTTTTCTTGGGAAAATAAGTAGAAGCCTTGTTATGATGCCAACTTTGGCCTTTCCCCATGCATGGTCCTTATCAACCAATGACGTTTTTTTGATATTTAAATTTGTTATATGCTTGAAAACAATCTTTGATCATCATTTGCTTTATCTAATTTTACTTATACATAAAATATTTATTTTAAATAAGGATTTTTGGATAATTTTTCTAAAATATTTGGTAAACTTTTTATGTTTTGCTTATTGATATTGTTTAAATGGAAAGGTATTGAATTATAAACATAAATGGGGAATATAACCCACAAGTTAGATGTTACCTTTTTATGTTTTCAGTAGAGCCAAAAAAAATTATTGTTGAAGAAGATTGCAGGAAAAAAATATTTTATTCTTTTACAGTGGTATTCTTTTTTTAATAACATAAATTATGAAGAATTTAAATTAGACTCGTCGAAGATGCGCAAAATCTCTATCTTACTTTGAAATCTTTTAGTGTATTCATATTCATTTAAGGATGAGGAAGGAGAATCACTTCTTTCCTTGCATGCTGATACTTTGCTTGGAAAAAAGGAGTGAGGCAGGCCCTATTTAGTTTAGCAAGCCAATCCAGAATTTGATCCCTTTTCTCTTTTGTCTCTAAGACTAGGCCAAAGAGTGTCTCAGTAGAGCCAAACACCGTCCTCTTGCCACTTTCCTCCCTTCGTCATTTTGGGATTGTGTTGATTCGCTTTGCTCCAAGAGAGTTCCACTAATGTGGTGTGAATAAAGTACGCACAATCATTGATCGCATTTGGGTACCAACTTTAGATATGCATATTGGTCGTCATGAGTTGTACCTTATGTGCTCAGAAATCTATCAAATGCTGTTCTTGCCAAGGCTTTATGTTTAATATATAACATAAGGAAATGTTGCTTTGAGATACATATTAGATTTCAAGAAGAACCCCAAAGTGGGCCTCGTGTCTTCGAAAAATCCTTCACACGTTGCCGTCTGTTCTTGATTTCTTTCTCGTCGGTGCTTTCTTTGTAGGATTCGATGCCCTCTTGCTCTCGGACTTCGTCATTCACCTCAGGTTTCTTCTCACAGCGTTCTCGAACTGTTTGGTCTTCCTTGGGTTTTATAGTCAAGCTAACATTGCCGTGGCTGACGTTGACACTGGTTCCTTTACCGGTATTGACTGTAACTCCTCCTTGCCCACGTTTACATTTATGTAAATGCTATCATTGCCTGTCTCTCTTTGCACGAGAGACTTGAAGATCCACTTCTTTTCTCAGCTTCTTCCATCTACCGTGGCCTGGCTCTATTAGAAATTGATTCAAACTGTCAGTCAAACCTATCAAACAGTCAAATGTGTCAGTCAACCGTGTCAAACGGTTTCGCATTTCTCCAGTTGCATTAGTGGGTTAGTGAGTTGTGGCATGATTAGTGGCACCTTAATGAAGTTTGTTAATTGTATTTAACACTATTTAAAGCATGTAATTAGTCCTTGGTTAATCAATGAAAATGAAATTTGAAGTTTATTTTTTTTTTTGGTAACGCAACCAGTTTTTTTTCATCTTCCACCTTAGGGTTTTGCTTCGAAACCCTAACATTGCTATCAGAGCGTGGTTTCGATTTTTTTTAATTGATATTTTGACATCTACACTATAAGAAATAAGTAGAGGAGGCTGGCCATGGTAGACGAAAGAAGCAGAGAAACGAAGTCTATCTTCAAGTCTCTCGTGCAAAGAGAGACAGGCAATGGTAGCATCTGCGACTACGTAAACGTAAACGTGGGCGAGGGAGAAGTTACTATCCACACCTGTAAAGGAACCAGCATCAACGTTAGCTACAACAGTGTCAGCGGGGACGTAAAACCCAAGGAAGACGAAGTAGTTCGAGAAAGAGCCGACGTGGTCCGAGAGCAAGAGGGCATCGAATCCTGCAGAGAAAGAGCCGATGGGAAGGAAAGCTAGAGAGAATGGTAACGAGTGAAGGGCTCTTCAAGGCACGGGAAGAGTGATCGCTGTAGGAGAAAAAAAAGTTTGCATGAGGGGAGAGTTTTCGAAGACACGAAGGCGGGCAATGCGAACAGCAATTCTTGCAAGGCAATTTCGAGCGAAGCAGAGGCAATGACTCTGAAGAAGGGAGAAGAAAATTGACAACAAGTTTTCGACGAAGAAGTTAGACTGTACAAGGAAGTAATGGCTGACGCAGAGCAGTTTGTCTTCACCATCAATTCTAGTCTTCAATGGTGAAAATTATGAGTTCTGGAGCATCAAAATGAAAACCTTGTTTAAATCACATGGTCTGTGGGATTTGGTAGAAAACGGTGTCTCTGATTCACATATCAACCTGCAAGATGTTCAAAAAAAGGATGCTAAGGTGCTGTATACCATCCAGCAAGCAGTGCATGAAACGATTTTTTCTAAAATAACAGTAGCAAATTTGGCGAATGATGCTTGGACCACACTAAAAACGACATTTCAAGGGAGTTCACAGGTGATTGCAATCAAATTGCAAGGATTGTGCAGAGACTTTGAAACTCTATTGATGAAGCACAGTAAAACAATCAAAGATTTCCTATCACGAACGTCAGGTATCGTTAATCAAATTCAGGCACATGTAGAGAATCTTACAGAGCAAACAGTGGTGGTGAAAATTCTGCAAAGCTTGATGACGAAATTTGATCACATGGTGGCTGCAATTGAGCAGCCGAAGGACCTTGCTACGTACACATTCGATGAGCTCATGGGATCGTTGTAGACGAACGAGTCTCAGCTCAGCAAAACTGAAGAAGGAAGACACGTAAGCTTTCTACACGAGAGGAGAGTTTTTGGGTGGCCGAGCATGCAGTAGAGTGCACGGAAGAGGGAGAAGTATGAGTCAATGCGGAAGGGGTCGGTCCACCAAAAATAAAAGGTATTTTAGCTCCATTGGAATTAAACTCGGTTCAGCCAGAAATAAACTTGGATTTGCTAAAAATAAAAACCAGATTAATGGACAATTGGAAAAAAATGTCGTGTGTTTTTACTGTCATCGATTTGGTCATAGGCAGGCCTAATGTTATAAAAATAGGCAGGCCTAATGTTATAAAAAGCAAAGAGATGAATCAAAGACAAATGTCGAATGCCACTATTGTCTTAAGGATAGGCATGGGTAAGCCAATTGCTACAAGAAGCAAAGAGATGAAGAGCAGGCCAGTTTTGTAGAAGAAAATAATGATCAATAGAAGGTGTTCATGGCTAGAACCAAAAAAAAGTTTGACATCAGCAAATTTTTTTTAGATAGCGGCTGTTCTAATCACATGAAAGGCTTCAAGCACCTATTCAGTCAACTAGATGAGACACACAAATTGAAGGTTAAGTTGGGAGATGATAAAGTAATTCTAGTTGAAGGTAAAGGAACAATAGCAGTTCACACCAGCCAGCACAATACAAGGTTCTTGCATGATGTTTACTTTGTTCCCCAACTAACACCGAATTTATTAAGTATTGGACAGTTGATTGGCATGGGTTATTCTGTCATTTTTGAAAAGAAGAAGTGTACAATTACTAACAAGGCCACACAACAGATCATGGCTGTAGAAGAGATGGCAACAAACAAACTATTTCCTTTGTAGATTTCAAGTGTAGTTGAAAAGGTGATGGTTGCCAAATTGTCAAACCTAAGTGAGATTTGACATCTCAGGTATGGGCATGGGAATGTTAATGGACTCAAGTTACTTAGTGAAAAGCAAATGGTATTTTGTTTACCAGAAATTAAGGAAATTGGGCTTTGTGAATGCTGTATTTATGGCAAACAAACAAAACTGCCACTTTCCAAACATCATGCAGTGAGAGCAACCCAAGTGCTTGAATTAGTTCACACAGATTAATGTGATCCAATGGAGACTGAGTCCCCTGGGTGTGCAAGTATTTCTTGTCATTTATTGATTATTTAAGTTGAATGTCATGGGTGTTCCTTTTGAAAAACCAAAGTGAGACTTTTGAACTGTTCAAAAAGTTTAAAGTCATGACTTAAAAAACAAATTGGTAAGAAATTGAAGGTGCTTAGGTCAGATCGAGGGAGAGAGTACCAATCAAAAGAGTTCAAACAATATTGTGAGAAGGAAGGCATTCAATAGCAGGTAACTACACTATGTACTCCAGAGCATAATGGTGTGGCCAAAAGGAGGAATAGAACAGTGGTGGAATTAGCTAAAAGCATGCTCAAATCAAAGGGGCTACAAAATAAATTTTCGACCGAAGCTATTGCAACAGCATTATACATTCTGAATCTATCACCAACCAAAGCAGTACTAAATCAAACCCCATTTGTAGGATGGTTTAAGAGGAGACCAAGTATGGGACATCTTAATGTCTTTAGCTACATTTCATACAGCTTACAAGATCAAAAATAAGAAAAGTTCATATTTATTGGGTATTGTATACAATCCAAAGGCTACAGGTTGTATAACCCAACAAATGAAAAGTTTGGGGTAAGTAGAAACGTATTGTTTGATGAGAATCCAAGCTATACTTGGTCAGCAAAAAGACAAGCTACAACAATAGAAGTTTCAATTCAGAATGAGTTTGAAATTGATGAAGATGAACAACAAACTTTAGTCTCCAACTACAGCTCAGAATCAACACCCAAAATTCGATTTTGTGATTATCCTACAAGGAAGGTAAGAATAATACAAGAATTATATGAGACAACTGAAGTGTTGTATGTTGAAAATCCAACAACATTTGAAGAGGTTGCAGAGAAGAAAGAATGATAGGAAGCAATGAAGAATGAGCTATTGTCAATACAGCATAATAAAACATGGCAGTTAGTTGAACCTCATCAAGGGCGAAACATAATTGGAGTAAAATGGGTGCATAAAAAAAAGTTTGGAGCTGATGGGAGTGTTCAAAAACATAAAGCCAAGTTAGTTGCTAAGGGTTATTCTAAAAAATGTGGAGCTGATAATGAAGAAACATTTTCACTCGTTACAAGGTTTGAGACCATCCAGTTAATGTTAGTTTTAGCATCTCAATTAAAGTAGCAGGTACACCAGTTCGATGTCAAATCTGCATTCCTTCATGGTGATTTAAATTTACATGTCAAGGAGTCTGGTTAAGGCCTTTACTAGTCGAAATAAATCAAGATCAGAACCAAACAACTATTGTTTATTGTGATAACAAGTCAACCATTGCGATTGGCAAAAATCCTATACATCACAACAGAACCAAGCATATCGACATTCAAATGCACTTTATCAGGGAGCTGATTGAGAAGGGTGAAATTGAACTACAATATATTGGGACTAAAGATCGAATAGCAGATGTTTTGACTAAAGCTTTACCAAGAAGCAAATTCAAATACTTTCGAGACAACTTGGGGGTATGAAGTTTTAATCAAGGGAGAGTCTTAGAAATTGATTCAAACGTGTCAAATAGTCAAACGTGTTAGTCAACATTATCAAACAGTTTTGCATTTTTCCAGCTATGTTAGTGCAATAATGAGTTGGCATGAATAGTGGTGCTTTAATGATGTTTGTTAATCATATTTAGCACTATTTAAAACAAGTAATTAGTCCCTTGTTAATAAACGAAAATTTAAGCAATTTATTTTATTATTTCCACTTTCCGTCGTCTTCCACCTTAGGGTTTGGAACCAAAACCTAATAGGCTACTCTGTTTCTTCCTTCTACGATGGCCTGTCATGGCCTGGCTCCTCTGTTTCTTCCTTCTATCGTGGCCTAGCTCCTCTGCTTCTTCCTTCTATTGTGGCCTAGCTCTGATACGAATTGTTAGGGTTTAGAAGCAAAACCCTAAGGTGGAAGACAATGAAAAGCCCGATGGTGTTACCAAGAAAAATAAAAAATAAACTACAAATTTCATTAATTAATCGCAAGAGAGTTACACCCTTAAATATCCTAATGCATGCTTAATGACCGTATAACAAAAAAAACTAAACACGCCAACCTACTAACCCACTAAACCAACTGAAATACTGCAGATCTGTTTTGAATGGTTTGACTATTTCGAATCAAACTCTAACAAACTCAAGCTCCATTACTGGCCATATCCTTTATAGTGAAGCCTCCAAGGCCAACGGTCTCAATCAGTCGAATTCTAGACTTTTTTTCGTAAGTTTTTCTTGACAGAATTTTCTATGGGTCACAAGGTGTGTCATCCTCACCTTGTTGATGTGTTCTTAAACTTTCATTTTATGTTGCTCTTCTATTATAACATGAAAGAGAGGTCTCAATAGAGACAAAGAATGTGGCCCAAAAAAAACTAACTACATTGGAGGAACCTAGGGCTTTTTTCTTGAAATGAAACACAATAGAAGGTAGTAACTCAAAAGCTAAGATACCACAAAGATCATTAGCACCTCTTCTAGTTGCGAGAGAGCAGATTAAACTTCTTGCATCGATCAAGGATACACGACAAACGGAATTGATCGACTGGAGTAACAAGATGCTCCCTGAGCTTGATGCATGACTCTTCAGGTTTGATCATAAAGACTTTTGATCCAAACTAACAAGAAGCTCTAAATGCTCAGAAAAAAGTTCCCCTACGAGGTCCCCTTCCTATCTTCTGAAACCAATAAAATTATGAAAGCTAGAACTACAACCAAGATGGTAAAATTTGATAGTCACCTCTCAACCCCTTTTCTTAATTCCTGATCTTCTAATATTGAGAATCTGCCACATTATTCTCTTCTCTCTGATGAATTTAAACAATTTCTTCATCAAGTGGAAGAAGAAAAAGAAGAAGAGGAAAAGGAGGAGGAGAAGAAGAAGAAGAAGAAGAAGAAGATGAAGTTAAAGAAGTAGAAATGGAAAAAGAAGAAGAAGAAGATGAAGAAGAAGTAAAGAAGAAAGGGAAAAAGAAGCAAAACAAAAATAAAAAGTGGAAGAAGAAGAAGAAGAAGAAGAAGTAGATGATGAAGAAGAAGAAATAGAAAAAAATAAGGAGAGAAGAAGAAGAAGATGGTGTAGAAAAAAAAGAAAAAGAAGCAAAAGAAGGTGAAGATGAAGAAATGGAAGAAGAAGAAAAGAAAAGAGAAGAAGAGAAGAAGAAGAAGAAGAAGAAATATAATTGAAGGTAAAGAGGAAGAAGAAGTGGAACAAAAAGAAGAAGTGGAAGAAGAAGAAGAAGAAGAAGAAGAAAAAGAAGGAGAAGAAGAAGAAGAGAAGAAGAAGAAGAAGAAGAAGAAGAAAAAGTGGATGCATGTTTGCGAGTCAGCTTGTGTGTTCACATGTGTGTGGGTGGGTCTGTGAGTTTTGTTGTGTGTGTATTTGTGAATGCCTATATGTATTTTTGCATGTGTGTGTGTGTGTGTGTATTTTATGTGCATGTGTGTGTGCATATGCATGTTTGTGTATGTGCATTTAGATGTGTGAGCATGCGTAAGCATGTGTGTTTGTGCATCTATGCACGTGGTGTGGTTGTGTGTGTGTGTAGGCATGTCTACATACAAATGGGTGCATTTATGCATGTGTGTGTGCATGCTTTTGGATGCATGCATGTTTATGTACATGTGCGGGTGCATGTAGACATGTATGCATGTGTGTATGTGTGCTTGTGCATGGTCATTTGTTTTTGTTTTTTACGTGTGTCTACAATCATGGTTAGACATGTGCGTATGTTGTGTCGGTTTGAGCATGGGTGCATCTGTATACGCATGTGTGTATATGTGATTGTGCATGAATTGTTATGTTTGTGTTTGTGATTGTGTTTGATTGTATATGTGAGTGCACATGTGTGTGCATAAGCATGGGTGTGTATATCATACAAGTGTGCGTGCATATGTAAGATTATGGGTGTATGTGTGTGTCTATCTGTATTCTTACATGCATGTATTATTCTATGCATGAATGTGTTTTTGTGTAGGTGTGTTCTTGTCCATGTGGTGTGTGGTCATGTATTTGTGTGCTTGTGTGGTTTTGTATTTTTGGATTATAGGTGAGCGTGTGCATATGTGTGTATGTGTGTGTTTGTGTTTGTAGGTGTGTTGTTAGATTTGTGTTTATGTTTGTGTATGTGTGTGTGCATGCATAAGTCTATGTAATTATGTGTGTATTTGTGTTTACATGTGCATGTGCATGTGCATGTCTATTTCTGTCTGTGTGCGTGTGTATGCTAGTGTGGGTATGTTTGTGCTCTTTTATGTGCTATGTGTGTGTAGGTGCTCATGTGTTTATTTTCATGTATGTGTGCGACCTTATGCCTACATATGTGCACAATAATGTGTGCATATGTGCACTATGTATTTGTTCTTGTTTATGTCTATGCATGTGCATTCTTGCACATGTCATACGAGATCATGTGTGCATGTGTTCATGTGTGTATGTTTGCATGTGTGGGTGCATGTGTGTGTGAGTGGGTCTGCGGCTATGTGCACGCATGTGCGTACATGTGTTTATCCCTACTTGTGTGTGCCTATGCATGTGCTTGTGCACATGTGTGTTCCTGTGCATGTGCTTGTGTGCATGTGTGTGCATGTGCATGCAAGCACATGTGTATGCATTCACCCAAGTATTAGTTGGGGGTGTACGTGTGCTTGCATGTACGTGTGTCTATGTCTATGCATGTGCAAACTTGCACATGTGTGTTTGTATGCATGGGTGTTGACATATATATTTGTTCAAGTATGTTGATGTGCGTTTGTGCATGTGTGTATGCGCATGCTGTGTG
The DNA here is from genome assembly GCA_023846275.1 of Vanilla planifolia. NCBI lineage: Eukaryota > Viridiplantae > Streptophyta > Magnoliopsida > Asparagales > Orchidaceae > Vanilla > Vanilla planifolia. The sequence goes on along the minus strand of JAIUJO010000017.1, from coordinate 2,429,720 downwards.
CGTGTGCGTGCATGAATGTGTGTGTGTTTGTTTATGTGTATATGCATGTGTTTGTATTTGTATGTGAATTTTTATGCATATGTTTGCATGTTTGTTTGCATTTGTGTTAGTTTGTGTGTGTGTGCATGTGTTTCTGTGTGTCTATGTATGTGTATGCACACATGTGTTATTTTGTGTGTGTGTGTGTGTGTGCATGTAAATATATATGAGTGTGCTTATATGTGTGTGTATGTGTATATGCAAATGTGAGTGTCATTATGCACATGTGTGGTTATTTATTTGTGTGTAGGCATACATATGTTCACGTGTGTTTTCGTAGGCATATGTGTGTGCTTTTTTGTGCATGTGTGCATATTTGTGCACATGTGTGTGTGCTTATTTGTGCTTGTACATTTGTGTCTGTGGGCTTGTGTGTGTGTCTATGTGTATGTGTGTGTGAGTGCGCGTCTTTGCATTTGCATGTCTGTGTGTAATCGTGCGTGCTAGTGTGTACATGTCTATTCTCATGTGGACATGTGCGTGCACTGCATGTGTGCATGTATGTGCATGTGTTTTTCATTGCATTTGTATACATATGTATGTGAGTTTGTGTGCTCGCAAGTGCATGCATGCATCTATGTGTGTATACACACACTAGTATGTGCATTTGAGTAAATGTGTGGGTCTATGCTTGTGTTCTTGTTCTTTTGTGTGTCTATTTGCATGTTTTTCTATGCATGTGTATGTGTGTGTGCATGTTTGTTTATGTTTGTGTGTTTGTGGATGTGCATGTGTGTGTATGTTTACATGTGTTTATGCATTTGTGCTTGTATTAGTGTATTCATTCATGTGTACTCATGTTAGTGTCTAAGTGGGCATGTGTGCGTGTTCTTATGAATGTATGTGTGAGTGTATATGTTTTTGTTTGTGATCATGGTTGTGTATGTCTGTATATGATTATTTGTGCACAAGTGTGTGCAAGTGTGTATTTACGTGTGTGTATGTGTGCATCTATGTGCCTACATGTGTGCATGCATGTGTTCACATTCAAGGGCATTTGTATATCTGTGTGCTTGCGTGTATGGGTGTGTGGGTATGGGGGTGCATGTGTGGATTTGCACGTGCATGTACGTGTGTGTGTGTGTATATTTGTTTACATGCATATGTGCATGTGTGTGCATGTGTGCATCCACATAAGCATGTGCATATGTGCATTTGCATTCATGTGTGTATGTCTGTGCATCTTTGTGCTTTTGACTTTGTATCTATTTGTGTGCACATATGTGTGTATGCATATATGTGCGTTTGTGCATGTGGATGTGAGTGTGCATGTATGTCTTTATGTATGCATATCTATATAGGTATGCATGCATGTTTATGTGTGTCTATGAACACCAGTGTGTGTGCATGCCTTTGTGTGTGCATATGTGCGCAATGTGCGTGTGTGTGTGTGTGAGTGTGTGCATGTGCTTATGTGTATTTGTGTGTGTGCATATCCATTTTCTTGTGAGAGCATGGATAGGTGTGTCTGTGTGTGTGTCTGTGCATCTATGTGTGTGTGGGCATGTGTGCACACATATGGGTTTGTGTGTATGCTTGTGTACATGTATTTGTCCGTGTGTGTGCATGTGCGTGTGCATGCATACATGCATGTGTTTCTCTGTGCGTGTGAGTGTGAATATGTGTGTGTGTGTGCATGAATGATTTTGTGTATGTGTGTGTGTGTGCATGTGTCTGTGTTTGTGCATGTATGAGCAGATGTACAAGTGTGTATGTGTATGTGAGTGAGTGTTTGTGCATGTGTTGTTGTGTGCCTTTGTGTTTGTGTGTTTGTGCATGAGTGTCTACGATTGTGTCTATGTGTGCATATATGCTTGTACATGTGTGCATGGGGTTGTGTGTGTGTGTGTGCATGCACTCATATGTCTTTGTAGGCATTCATGGTTGCACATGAATGTATGTGTGCATGAGCATGTGTGCATATGTGTGTGTTTCTACTTTTGTTGTTGTGTTTGTGTGTGTGATTACATGTGTGTGTGTGTGCATGTGTTTATAAATGTGGGCATAAGTGTGTGCCTATGTGTGTGTATGTGTGTGTGTGTGAATGTATTGGTGCATGTGCTTATGTGCTTGCAGATGTGTATATGTACATGTGTCTATGTGTGTGAGCATGTGTGTGTTTGTGTACATGCGTGTGCTATGTACGTGCATATGCACATGTATGTGTGTTCTCATTATTATGTGCATGCATGTGTGCATTTGTTATTATGTATGTCTATTCTTGTATGTGCTTGTGCATGTGTGCATGAGTTATGTGTGCACGTGTGTGTCATACATGTGGGCATGTGTGCATTTATGTGTGTGTTTGTGGGTGCATGCATGTGTGTGTGGTTGCTGGTGTGTGCAGGTGTGTTTGTGTGTGTCTAACTATGTGCATCTATGTGTATATGCCTGTGACTCATGCATGCTTGTGTATGTAGGTGCTTATGTATGGATGAGTGTGTGCATGTGTATATGCAAGTGTGTTTGTGTGCATGCATCCATGTGTGTAGGTCTATGTGCGTGTGTAAACGCATGCATATATTTGTATGTAGGTGGGTTAGTATATGCGTGTTCATGTTTGTGGGTGTGTGTGTGTGTGTACATGAGTGCATAAGTGTATTTGCTCATTTTTTCTTGTGTGTGTGCCTGAGCACACATGTTATTGTGTGTTTTTGTGCAAGTGCATCTATGCCTCTATGCTTGTGTGTGCATGTGTGAGTATCTATGGGCATATGTGTATGTGTGCACATTAGTGTCTTTGTGTGCATGTATGGTTGTGTGTGTGTATGTAGGCATGTAGGCATGCACCTATGTGTGTGTGTGTATGGGTGTGGGTGTGTGTGCAAGAGTGTGTGTGTACCTTTGTGTGCGTCTATCTGTATGCATGTTTATGCTCGTGCACATGCAATTATGTGTCAGTGTATGTGTGTTTGTGAGTGTGTGTATGCGTGCTTGTGCATATGCTTGCATGAGTGCATGTGTGTGTGTGAGTATGCATGTGAGTGTGTGTGTGTGTGGCTATGGGAGTGTTTATAAGTCTATGTGTTTGTGTTTATGCATATATGCAGGTGTGCATATATTAGTGTGCTTATATTTGTGCATGGGCCTGTGCATTTGAGTAGGTGTGCATGTGCATATGTGTGTGCGTGTGAGCTAAGGTATAAGTGTGTGTGCTTGTGTCCATGTGTTTATTAGTCTCTATGTGTGTGCATAGATGCATGTGTGCATGTTAATTAATATCTGTGTGTGTGCACATTCATGTGCAACCATATTTGTTTGTGTATATGTCTGTGAGTACATGTCTATGTGTGTATGCATGTGTATGTATGCACATGTGTGTGTATGTGTGCTTCTGGACATGTGTGGTTATGTGTGTGTGTGTGTGTGCACGCTAGGAGGTGTGAGTGTGGGTGAATGTCCATGCACACATGAACACATGTGTATGCATATGTGCATGTCTGCGTGCACATGTCTTTTCATATGTGTGGATATGTGTGCTTGTGTGTATGCTTGTGTTTGTACCCATAAGTGTGTGTATGTATTTGTACATCTCTGTGTGCATTTGTCCATATCTATGTGAGCATGCATGTCTTCCTATGTGCGAGTGTGTACATGTGTGTGTGTGGGTGTGCGCATGCAAGTGCGTAGGTGTGTGTGTGTATGTATGCATGCGCATGTGCTTTTGCGTGCGTGAGTGCATTCATGTGTGCATGCTTTTGCATGTGTATGTGTGTGTACATGCATGTGTGTGATTATGTGTGTTTGCATGTAGATGCATGCATGTAAGTGCATCTGTGTGAGTGTGTGTGTCCATGTGTGTTGGCATATGTGTGTCAATCTTTATTTACATTTGTGCCTTTTTGTGTATGTGCTTTCGTGTGTTTGTGAATGTTTGTCCAAGTGTGTGTGCATACGTGTAAATGTTTATGTATTTATGTGTGTATGAGTGTGGGTATACATCTATAAATATGTATGCATCTGTATATTTGTGTGCATGCATATGTGCATGTGTGTGTGTGTATTTCAAATGTATGCATATGCTTGTGTGTATGTCATGTTTGTATGTCTGTGTGTGGGTGCATGCATGCATGTCTGCCTGTGTATATTTGTGAGTTTATAATTTCTGGTAAATTGAAAAAATAATTTATATTATTAAATAATATTATATGATATTGTAAGATAATAGTTTTAAACCACCGATATTTAATCGCAACTCAATTTTAGGTTTGTTTGGATCAAAGGTTAATGGTCAAAGTTGTACATGGTCACATAAAACTAAATTTAAAGACTTTATGATAAAATAAAATTGTTAGACATAAAGACTAACAATTATATATATGATAGTTTCTTTGTTTTTAATGACTAATTAAATTAAATCTCATGTGACACAAATTATCCAAAAAATAGTGCAGTTTTACATACTCAAGAATTTTATAGTAACATTATAAAGTTTATTTAAAATCTACATGATTCGCTTAATTATATTTCCATAATCAAATAATAAACTCATCATTTTCTGTAAGGCTTAACTATATATCCCTCTAACAAAAGACACCACTTTTCCACCCTCCTCAGTTACTCTAAAGCTTTAGCATCCATCACTTTAGCAACTCTTCTTCTTCCATATATGTAGCAGTCTTTATCCTATCCATCACTTCAGCAACTCTTCTTCTTCCATATATGCAGTAGTCTTTATCCTATCCATCACTATTCTTCCCTCTTCTCTTTCCCTCTACCATTTCTCCAGAGATCCTACACACAATTGGGAAGCTCTACCTCTAGGCTCATCTATGACGAGAAGTCTCCGTGGCAGAAGGAGAAGAGAGCACATCTCCATCCGTAAGGAAAAGTAATCCCTATTGTATCTCTGATCCAGCTACAATCGGAGTTAGTTGCGACTACGCATCTTCCATCCTTTAATGCATCAAGGATAACAGTAGCATCCTTGTTTTTGATGAGGACGAGGAGCTGGGCATCAATCGAAGAGTTCAATGGAGTGGGCTTGGAAAAATATACGAGCAAAAGACTTCTTTTTTCCAGGATTCCTTCATTCTTTGCTCATTGCACTCTGAAGATTGCCTGTTTGCATTGTTAAAGAAAGGATTTGAGCATACTCTGGCAATGGAATATGCCCAGCGGTTGATGAGAGGGTCTTTGGATATGTTTGTAAGAAAGAATGTCGTCGATTGGATTTTGAAAGCAGATTCTTCTTTTCGTTATCCCACTTTTTCGATTATTTTTGTCTTCTTTGACGGTTACAGTTCCTCTATCTTAGTATTTGTTTGCATATTCTGCACACGATTTAACTTTCAGTTCACATCAATCTACTTCTTGTAAAAGATCTAACTACATTTCTCTTTAATATATTTCTTTTACACTTCTCAACACTTTCTTTTGGCTCCTTTATGGTTGATTGAATGGATTTGGGATGCACATTTGTAGGTTCATGCCTATTACAGCTTTGGGCCTCTGAGTGCCTACTTATTTGTAAATTACCTGGATGGCTTCCTCTCTGCATATGAGCTCTCAGTAAGAACCATTCCATATGAGTTTGTTGGGATCTATATGTCGAATACTTGCATAAATGTCTTAATGCAACTGGTATTTATCTTCTTTTAATTGGGGGAAAAATCTAGGGATTTTCAATGACTTGGTTTTCAATCCATAGTGTTGGATGGGTTTATTCAGTTATGCCTACAAATTTCATTAATTAATCAAGAGCAAATTACACACTTGAATAGCATAATGCACTCTTAACAATTAAAAAAATTGTCGAGTGTTTTTAATGTCACCGATTTGGTCACAGGCAGGTCGAATGTTATAAAAAGCAGAGAGATGAATCAAAGAAAAATGCCAAATGCCACTATTTTCATAAGTATGGGCACATGCAAGCCAATTGTTACAAGAAACAAAGAGATGAAGAGCAAGCCAGTTTTGTAGAAGAAAACAACGACCAGTAGAAAGTGTTCATGGCTAAAATCGAAAAAAATTTTGACGTCAGCAAAATTTTGTTTTTGGACAATGGCTTTTCTAATCACATGATAGGCTTCAAGCACCTGTTCAGTCAACTAGATGAGAAACACAAATTGAAGGTTAAGTTGTGAGATGATATTCAAGTTGAAGGTAATGGAATAATAGTAGTTCCCACAAGTCAGCATAATATAGGGTTCTTGCATGATGTTTATTTCATTCCCCAACTAACACAAAATTTATTAAGTATTGAACAGTTGATTAGCAGTGGTTATTCTACCATTTTTGAAGAGAAGAAGTGTCTAATTACTAACAAGGCCACACAGCAGATCATGGCTATAGTAGAGATGACAACAAACAAACTATTTCCTTTGGGGATTTCAAGTGTAGAGGAGAAGGTGATGGCTGCCAAATTGTTAAACCTAAGTGAGATTTGGCATCTCAGGTATGGGCATCTGAATGTTAATGGACTCAATTTACTTTGTCAAAAGCAAATGATATTTGGTTTACTAGAAATTAAGGAAATTGGGCTGTGTGAATGTTGTATTTATGGCAAACAAACCAAACTGCTATTTCCCAAACATCATGTAATGAGAGCAACCCAAGTGCTTGAATTAGTTCACATAGATTTATGTGGTCCAATGGAGACTGAGTCCCTTGGGGTAGTAAGTATTTCTTGTTGTTTATTGATGAAAAACAAAAGTGAGACTTTTGAACTGTTCAAAAAGTTTAAAGTCATGACTGAAAAACAAACTGGCAAGAAATTTAAGGTGCTTAGGTCAGATGGAGGGGAGAGTACCAATCAAAAGAGTTAAAGCAATATTATGAAAAGAAAGGCATTGAACAGTAGGTAACTGCACCATATACTCCAGAGCATAATGGTGTCATTGAAAGGAAGAATAGAATAGTGATGGAATTGGCTAGAAGCATGCTCAAATCAAAGGGGCATCCAAATAAATTTTGGGCTGAAGCTGTTGCAATAGCAATATATATTTTGAGTCTATCACCAACTAAAGAAGTCCTAAATCAAACCCCTTTTGAAGTATGGTTTAAGTGGAGACCAAGTGTGGGACATCTTAAAGTCTTTGACTATATTGCATACACCTTGCTCAGTTCACACAACCGAAGTAAACTAGATCAAAAATAAGAAAAGTGCATATTTATTAGGTATTGTACATAATCAAAAGGCTGCAGGTTGTATAACCCAATAAATGGAAAGTTTGTGGTAAGTAGAAACATATTATTTAATGAGAATGAAAGCTGGATTTGGTCTGAGAAAACACAATCTATAATAATAGAAGTTTCAATTCATAATGAGTTTGAAATTGATGAAGATGAACAACGAACTTTAGGCTCCAACTGTAGCTCAGAATCAACACCAAGAATTCAATCTCTTGATTATCCTACAAGGAAGGTAAGAACAATACAAGAATTATATGAAAGAACTCAAGTGTTGTATGTTGCAGATCCAACAACAATTGAAGATGCTGTAGAGAAGAAAGAATGACAAGAAGCGATTGAAAATGAGCTATTGGCAATATAGCAGAATAAAACTTGGCAGTTAGTTGACCCTCATCAAGGGCAAAACTTAATTGGAGTAAAAGGTGTGTATAAGACAAAGTTTGGAGCAGATGGGAGTGTTCAAAAATATAAAGCCAGGTTAGTTGCAAAGGGTTATTCTCAAAAGTATGGAGCTGATTTTAAAGAAGCATTTTCACCCGTTGCAAGGTTTGAGACCATCCAATTACTGTTAGCTTTAAGAGCTCAATTAAAGCAACAGGTATACCAATTCGATGTCAAATCTGCAGTCCTTAATGGTGATTTAATGGAGTAAGAGTATGTTGAACAACCTAAAGGCTTCAAGCTAGAAGGAAAAGAAGATTGGGTATACAAATTGAATAAAGCCCTGTATGGTCTAAAGTAGGTTCCAAGGGCTTGGTATAGCGAAACCGATTCTCATTTTCTAAAATCTGGATTTGAAAGAAGCAAAAATGAGTCGAATTTGTATGTGAAAAGAAAGGGATCTGAAAAATAACTAGTGTTGTGCTTGTATGTGGATGACATGATATACATGGGGACTAATTAGGAGCTGATTCTATAGTTCAGACAATGTATGTTACAATAGTTTGAAATGACTGATCTTGGAAGGATGCATTACTTTCTTGGGCTTGAAGTAGAACAAGAGAGAGGTACCATATTAATTTCACAAAGAAAGTATGCAAGAGATCCCTTGAAGAAATTTGGTTTAGATGGTTGTAATTCTGTTCCAACAACTATGAACCCAAATAAAAAGTTAATGGTAGACGATGGGACTGAAGCAATAGATCCTGCTCGATTTAAAAGCTTAATTTGAGGTTTGATGTATCTAACTAATACTAGACCTGACATTGCATATCCAGTTGGAGTAGTTTCAAGATTCATGCAAAATCCAACAAAACAACACTTTGGTGCAGCAAAGAGAATCCTTTGGTCCATTGCAGGTACTTGTACACATGGACTTTTATTTACAACATCAGATTCACGATCTTTGGTAGGATACAGTGATAGTGATTGGGCTGGGTGTGTTGAAGATCGAAGAAGCACATCTTGGCATACATTTATCATTGGCAACAATGCAATCAGTTGGAGTTTAAAGAAACAAACCACTGTTGCATTATCAACATCAAAAATAGAATACAATGCAGTATGCACAGCAACATGTCAGGGAGACTGGTTAAGGCCTTTACTAGTCGAAATAAATCAAGAGCAGAACCAAGCAACTATTTTTTAACGAGTCAACCATTGCAATTGCCAAAAATCCTGTACATCACAATAGAACCAAGCATATAGACATTCAAATGCACTTTACGAGGGAGCTGATTGAGAAGGGTGAAATTGAACTACAATATATTGGGACTAAAGATTAGACAACAAATGTTCTAACAAAAGCTTTACCAAGAAGCAAATTCGAATACTTTTGAGACAAGTTAAGTGTAGTGAAGTTTGAATCAAGGAGTGTTAGAAATTGATTCAAACGTGTCAGTCAAACATGTCAAACATGTCAGTCAACCGTGTGAAACGGTTTTGCATTTTTCCAGCTACATTAGTGGGTTAGTGAGTTGGCATGATTATTGGTGCCTTAATGAAGTTTGTTAATCATATTTAGCACTATTTAAAGAATATAATTAGTTCCTTGTTAATCAATGAAAAATTAAGCAGTTTATTTTATCGTTTCCACTCTCCATCATCTTCCACCTTAGGGTTTGGAACCGAAACCCTAACAGGATCCTCTGCTTCTTCGTTTTGCCGTGGCCTGGCTCCTCTACTTCTTCCTTCTGTTGTGGCCTAGCTCTGATATGAATTGTTAGGGTTTGGAAGCAAAACCCTAAGGTGGAAGACAACAAAAAGCCTGGTTGAGTTATCGGGAAAAATAAAAAATAAACTACAAATTTCATTAATTAATCACAAGCAAATTACACACTTAAATGGCCTAATGCATGCTGAACAAATGCCTAACAAACAACACTAAATATGCCAACCGACTAACCACTTAACCCAGCTGAAATACTGCAGATCTATTTTGAATCAAACTCTTACATACTCAAGCTCCTATGGTGGCCATATCCTTTATAGTGAAGCCTCCGAGACCAACGGTCCCAGTCAGTCGAATTCTAAACTTTTTTTCTTAAGTTTTTCTTGACAGAATTTTCTATGGGTCACAAGGTGTGTCATCCTTGACCCTATTGGAGTGTTCAGAAACTTTCGTTTTATGTTACTCTTCTATTCTAACATGAAAGAAAGGTGTCAATAGAGACAAACAATGTGGCTTAGAAAAACTAACAACATTAGAGGATCCTAGGGCTTTTTTCTTGAAATGAAACACAGTAGAAGTCAGTAACTCAAAAGCTAAGATACCACGAACATCATTAGCACCTCTTCTTGTTGCAAGAGAGTAGACTGAACTTCTTGCATCAATTGAGGATACACGACAAAAGGAATTGCTCTACCGGAGTAACAAGACACTCCATGGGTTTGATGAATGACACTTTGGGATTGCTCACAAAGGCTTTTCATCCAAACTAACGAGAAGCTCTGAGTGCTCAGAAAAATATTCCTTTATGAGGGCCCCTTCCTATCTTGTGAAACCAATAAACTGATCAAAGCTAAAACTACAACCAAGAGGGTAAAGTCGACAGTCACCAATCAACCCCTTTTCTTAATTCCTGATCTTCTTACATTGAGAATCTGCCACATTATTCTCTTCTCTTTAACGAATTTAAACAATTCCTTCATCAAGTCATTGAGACTTTGAGGTTAACAAATGGGGAGTCCACTCTCCTCTCCTTGGTCCTCGATAGCCTCAAGGCGATATTCAATCTCAGAGTCAATTATCATGATGCTTGCTTGAGTTGACTCTTGTTAAGGGAAAAAGATTTTATTTCCTTGGTTGTCGGGTGTCAAGAATATAGCTGGGTTTTATTGAAATGTGGCAAAAGAAAAGAAAATCCATGGACCGACCCCATCGTCTCCACCACGATCACCTAGAAGAAAGAAAGAAATTAAACTAGCCTATTCGCAAAAGCTCAAATAAAAAAAGAAACAAAAGATCTCATTTTTTTTAATTTTATTCCATTTTATTTTGGGTCAAAGATGTTCTTTCATTTCATTTATTATGATTGTTTTTTTACAAATATCAGAGTTTGAATAGTCTCGTTAGTTCGAAGAAATCTATTTATGTTTTTTTGTTGTTCAAAAATGGTATATGCATTTATCTTTTGTAATGGATGACCTTCAACCCTTTTGCATGCTCAAAGTCCAAAACTCGATTCCGTGTAGGGAGAATAACTGTGGAAGTGATTCACACCTCAAGGTAGTTAGTATATGTAAAGCCTACTTCAATAGAAGCTGATGAGATAGCATAGTGAAACTGATTCTATCAATTAGCACGTTGAGCAGAATAAGAGGTCTATAGGAAGTTCGACCAAAGGAAAAAGGTCCTGAAGATGATTGCTCACTATAGGCTTCAGAAGTTCCCCAAAGGGAGCCCTCCAACCAATATCTAATCCTGATAAGATGCCAACTCGTTAGGCAAACAATTTCATCATGCTTTCTTCCTCTCATTCCAGGACTTTTTTGTGAATGTGTTTCACCATTATGGGAATGGGGTCATTCTAGCATGGCTTGATCAAGCTAGAGTCTAGAAGTGAAAGATGGTCTAAAGTCAATCAAAATGAAAAGAACACAACATATGGCTGCTCTCCTTGATCACTTTAAGCCGCTCATGGCTGCTGCATGTGCTGTCAACCAAGATATAGCAACATCAATGAAAGAAATATCCCTTTTTGTCTTTGAGAAGTTCCCTCAAAGGCCCTTGGGAGAAGTGGAATTAGGTAAGGTTCTGTCCTATGAAAATGATATGTGGAAAAACTCTCAGAAATTTTTTTTCCTTTTTGGCAATAAAGAAATAATCAACTTATTTCTATCTATTACAAAAACAAAAAGTATCAATAGAAATGATTTTTCTTTTTTGTTTGGCAACCTGATACTGTTTGATTTGATATATTCAAGAATATGGCAGTCTTTTGGGGATTCAGAGACAGAAAATCCTATCCCTTATGTAGAATATTCTTTTTCTTTCTTCCCTTTTTCTTTTTTCCAACACTTTTGGCCTCTTTGCGCTTTTGTTTTCACGTCGATTTTGGGCATGAAGTATCCAAAGATAGAAGTGAAAAGTAATTGTCTTGTTCAGACAAACAGTTGGCTGCATGTTAGGCACCTCTACTCTCATCCACCAAGTCTTGTTCAAGCACTACCAAGGTAGGCAATTCCTATATTCGGCCTATCATATTTTACGTAAGGGGATTATCGATGGCTTAGCACATACTTATATGGGAGCTCATCAATTAGTAATGTATAAGTAGTTAGAATCTGAGACCCATCCTCAGTTTAGATTGTAGGCTATATGGTGATGAGGAATCAAAGTGTCACTATATTTGGGTGAAAATGAAAATTTTGTTGGGGGATTCCATAAATTGAGCTATCTTTATAGTGTGCCCTTTGACTTTGAAAGTGGAATTCGATGAAAAAAGACATTATGGAGTGAGAACCTTTCAAGATAAAAAATTTGAGTAAAACATCCCCTTACCAGTCGGTAGGCATGATTGGAAGAGATGCCCCGCCCCGCCCCTGACTGCTTGGTGGGCCTACTCTGCCTTACACCATCCTGGACTTGAACCAAAGACCTCACCCGTTAAGTAAATCATATTGTAGAAGATCCAACCAATTTGGAGAGAATCAATAGATTTCGAGAGGGTGAGGGTCGGAGTAAGGATTTCTTCAAGTCTAATAAGGGATTACGAGAGAGGTCTCAGTCATAGGTTCTCTTGATAAAAGAAGGTGCAGAAGGATTCGATTGCTCTATATAACACTATTGGTTCATGTGCCTCTCAAGCAATTTTGGGTTGGCTCCCCCTTCCTAGACCAAGATTTCATCACTTGGTCCTGGTTGACTTGATTTCGCTCATGTTCTGGTCAGCTTTCACTGTGGGCTGAGTTAGCACTTGTTTCGCACTTGTTCCGTTCAACAGCTGTGGGCTGATTTTTAACTTGTTCCCTTCAGCAGTGCTCTTCCTACGGTCTTTGGGTTTTGCTGGCCCATTTTTGGGTCTATCACACAATTGTTGCTTTTTTTTTTTAAGTCCTTAAATTTTGGACGGACTAGCCGTCGTGTCGTGTCGACATTCCCAATGCGATAGTGAAAATACCAAAGACTAAAGTGGTTTTATAGTGTCTTGTGAGAATTTTTGTGACAAAATTTTGGATATAAGTATACCAAAAAAAATTTATATTATGATTGTATTAAAAGTGTCCTAACTGACCATGAAAAGAAATTCATGAAAAATAATTCCTAAATAATTTTAAAAAATCAAATATCGATGTATATACTTTTCATCAATAATGCTTGGCCCAAAAAAAATTAAAAAATTATTAAACTTAAAACATTTTCAAATATTAATACAACTAGTGTGTCACATCCTCCCAAAATTTGGACATATCAAATTCAAGAAAAATGAAGAGATATTCAAGCATAAAGATTTTTGTGAATGCCTTCAATTTCATTGAAGCTTGCCATCCCTTTAAGAGTCTTGAAGACCACTATTTTAGACATTTTGAAGTTCATGGCTTGACTTAATTTAATATTAATAATTTCACTTAAAGCAAGCCCAAATGATATATAATTATTTATGCTTGACTCATCAAATACAAGAGTGTGACAAGCACACCAACAATTAAAGAGAACATCATGAATGAAAGTAGAGTTACTTGTTTCAAAGGAAATCAAAGAATGGGACTACTGGTAATTTAAAAACCTTTTCAATGCATTCATTCATTCACACAAATTGGAGAATTTGGTTTCACACAAGTTATGTATATGGAAAAATACTAAACTGTTAAAAATTATATAAGATGCATAGAATGGAAATAATGAAAAAGATCATACATCAGTGAACATGGAGATAAACATAAGTGATCTCATAGAAAAGTATCATAAAGCAGCAAACTTCTGGCTGAACATGAGCGGTTAAGTGAGACTGACATCACATAAAGCTTCATAAAGTGTAGTAGTTATCAAGTATTCAAACTTATGTAGGGTCGATCCCAAAACATTGTGTTGATGATTTGAAATAAGGCAATTCATGGGAAGATCTAATGGTCAGAAGGCCTTGATGACATAAAGAGGCTACTAGCATCAAGAGTTGCAAAATGAAGAAGTGGTAGGTGATGTTTGTAGTTGTCAGGATGAGTAGTGTGGGTGAAGGTAGAATAAGTGAAGACCAAAGGAATTAGTATTAGATGGACAAAATCGATGTGGCCCAATCGTGGTTAGGCAATAAGAAAGTAAGAGGTAGTTGTTAGTTGATTTGGACAACTTTGGGAAAGTTTGTCAATCTCTAAGTGAGCTGAGGGTGGTGAGGTGGCAGGGTATCTGAGAAAGTTAAACAACAAAGTAGTTGGTAGAAGTGAGAAATTGGATTAAGAGTTGGCAATTAAGGGTTTAGAAGTAAGGGGTGGCCAAATTTAATTTGGAAACTATTAAACAAAAATCATGAGGATTAAGAGATTGGAGAAAAGTTGAAAAAAAAGAAAAAAGATTATCAAAGGATGAACTACAATGAAATTTGATAATAACATAAACTCTCCATTTGTGTCATAATTTTCACCCTCTCAAGAGCTAACATAAACTTCACCATGTTGAATTTAACTCATCAATAGATTTGTATCAAATGACTAATTCTAAAGCTCATTATATTATTCAAAATTGGCTAAACATAAGAGCCTAAGCCTCATTACATATAGAGTTTATATATAAGTCATGTAATTCTTTTTATTACGTAGGACGAAAAGATAAAATCTTGAAAGAAGAATGATAAGGGGATCTTGCGATACAAATTTCACCAACAAACCTAATATTTATTCAAAACAATGCTATATCATGATACATTTTTGTTATCCCAAGATGCATCATATTCTTTGATCCATGTGCTTCACATAATAAAATAGGTTTTACCACTTTTTTTATTTGTTCTATGCCACTTTCATCATTCAAATAAAAATATGATCCATGTGCCTTCCCAAAGTTGAGATGCCTACTTTAGTGTCATCAATATGTTGAAACTATTTCTTGTCTTAAATCCAATTACATGATTTAGTTTCAAATTATAATTAAAATAAATAAAATAATTTATTTTATTTTAATATTCAAGTTCATACAATAATAAGTGGAATAGAAATAAAATAAGAAGTACAAAAATAGGACTCATTGTGATGGCCCTTTTTCTTTCACTCAACCTTTTTTTCATTTGAGTAGTATTAAATTTCTTTACTTATTTGTTTTATTCACTTTGAAACATGAAAGACTTTCACTCTTTTTAAATCTTTAAAAATCAAGTAACAAAAAAATTCAAACAATTTAAGGGAATCATTTTAAATCAATTGCAAAAGTGAATAAAACCAACAATCCATGCAACTCTAGAAATTACAAGTTTTCATACTTTCTTTTAAAATCACAATTTCATCCATCACTACTTAATGACATTGTAATGCATGTCATTTTGATCAAATAATCCTAATAAACCCATAACAACACTTCTATTACAATGTAATATCTTTCAAATCATTATATTCTAGATATCACTTTTTCTCGATATTCTCATGGTGTTTCACATTTTGAGCTAAACGTGTTCGAACAAAAATAGATTGAACCAACTGTCATTCGCTTAGTGCCAATATATGTACATATATGTAAAAAAAGTAATATTTGGGTAGCAAATTGCAAGGTTAATTGTAAACAATATAATATATTAAAAGATCATGTGAACACTTATATGAGCTACAAAACAAAAATCAATTACGAAACAAAAACTTTTAGCACCTTTAACATTTTTACCTTTTGTTATCTTTATGCAATAGCTTGTTACTTTTAATTGTTGCCATCTTTTTCATCCATTTAAGGTTTGGCTTAAAAATAGACCAATTTATAAACAAAGTAGACATATTTTGAAACACATCATTCAAAATATAATTAAATCAAATGAAGGCTCATTTGGCTTTTTTCTAGAACTATCATTCTAAAATTGTTATCACCAATTTGGATAACAATTAGCTTTTTCATTTTTTAACAATATCCTTTCTTTACCAAATTTTTTTCTTTTTTCTTTTTCACATTTATTTTTTAATTTTTATTTTTGTGTATATTATCACAAGCAATATTTTCTTTCTTTTGTTTTCTTATTTTGTGATCATTACCACCATAATTATTTTCTTATCTTTTTCCTTTTTGTAAAACTTGTGACATAATATGTAAATAAATAAAGCAATAAAATATTTCACACTCAAGTAATATATGAAAATAAACATGTTGTAAAAGAATTGCTTTTTATAAAGAATCAATCATCCTAAATAATTTTCTTTTAAACCATCTCTTAAGGGTTTTACACTTCTAACAAGCATCGACATAATTTTAAGACTATTCATTCTATTTCTCAATTATTCTTTTTATTCAATTAAGGTTTTAAATTAATTTCAATGTAAATAATAAGGAATCCATAAGCACATTGACAACATAGCAAATAAATGAAAAAAATATCAAACTCAAGTTGAATGATTAAATTCTTTTTTCATTACGAAGTTATTACTTTTGTTCAACAATGCAACCAATAAGCTTATATACACAGTAATCTCAATTTACCATTTCATATCATCATTTAAGGGAACTCTTGTCTTCTAACATGCATCAAACATATTCACTTATATGCAAATTATTTATACAAGAATCATCAACAAGTTATTTCTCAAATGAATAAAACCTATAGTCTATAATACACATTACATCAAAATATATACACATAGTGTGAGATTTTTTACCTCTTAATTTCTATGCAATAGTATCACCAAGAATTAAAATTTAGCACAAGTTCACTTTCATCTCTTAGTTGCTACAATACCTATGACTGGATTCTTTTGTTCTTGGTAGTGCTTTCTTTCACTTTTTCTTCAGTCTAATGCACTTGGTTGAGCTAATCTCTTTGATTTTTCTTAGGAATTTTTGTGCAAGTTTGACCTCACATTTTTATTATACATAGCCAACGTTCCTATACATTCTCATTAGTTCCACTTCCTCCAAAAGATATGTTCTTTCATTTTAGTGTATTCTCACCTCCATGCCTTCATAAATCTAATGGTTTCTTATCAATTATCCGCTCTCCATCATGATTTATTTAGTCGTTTGCTATTTTAGGATTAATATGCTTTTAGTTATGTGGTGTCGTACTATACAATCCTTTCATTTCGTATCATACAAATTATGATATTCAACTTTGTCTATTATTAATTCTACTAATTAATCTTATACAATTTCATAATCATACTTATATGTCACCTTTTAATGCACATTTGTTTATGCCATAATCAATGATATTCACATACAAATTTATTGTCGACTTGATCATACTGATATGATTATACTCATCTTATTTTATGATATTTTTTTAATTTTGTCATTCATTACTCATCTCTTACAATAAAGTTTTCTCACCCTTATGGGTTATACTCACCCTTCATCATTATAGTAGATCTATATAGGTATAGATGAGTTATCCTTGTTATATATCAAATATAGTAAAATGTGTAAACATAAATAAGCTATCCTTATCCTAGGCTTTTCTCACTATTATTTAGGTATAATAAACTATGTAGATGTATATAAGCAATTCTTGCACTATATAATATATAGTAGAACACTATAGATATGGAAAGTGATATTCTTTCCTTAGGTTGTCCTCGTATTATATCATGTCTAATAGAATTTGTATAAATATAGATGAGCTATTCTCATATTGTATCATATATATTTGTGGTTTGTGAGGTTATAAAATGGTATAAGATTATTTGAGGACAATATATTTTGGGGTATATCAATAATTTTATTTTCTTTATTGAAATCAAGCATACCAAATATCTATCTTCCAAATTATTTTTTATTTATTAATTATAAAAGTTTATATTATATTGCATGTCAATTTTGTTATTATATAATACCATAAATTAATAACTCATGAATTAAATACTAGATAAATAATGATAACCCAAGAAAATAATTGCATAATTATTACATTTGTATAAAACTTTCTTACTATCTATTAATTTTATAAAAAGATAACATAAAAAGAATTTGATTTTATAAATAATATAAAAATAATTTATCAGCATGTTTACATCATAATTACTAAGTTTATCTATTATCTATAATGCATAAAAAATAAAATAAAAAATATTCTAAAGCACATAAAGTTTATTAAAAGATAATAACATCAAAAAATTTATCACTTTGCAAAAAAATTATAAATCAATTTATTAATATATTTATATCATAATTATCAAATTTATTAATCTAAATATAAAATTTAACTTCTTTTTTAATCTATTTCTTTTATTGATTTTTTACATTATCATGTATATTTAATGTTAAATGTATGTCCTATATGTGGCATGTTTATGTAGGAATTTAAATCATATTAATTTCTTATAAGCCTTTAAGTCATTGCCTTAGATCGTACTTATGTAATTCTCTCATTGTACCATATTTTTTTATCAAAAATAAGCATTTTGAATTATATTAGACTGTATAATTTCCAAAACCAGTTTTTTGTTATTTATATCATTTCTAAA
Source organism: Vanilla planifolia (assembly GCA_023846275.1). Taxonomy (NCBI): domain Eukaryota; kingdom Viridiplantae; phylum Streptophyta; class Magnoliopsida; order Asparagales; family Orchidaceae; genus Vanilla; species Vanilla planifolia. Next base: position 2,411,522 of record JAIUJO010000017.1, on the reverse strand, counting down.
CATAAAGTATGATCCCTAACATTGTATTGTATGATTTTTATTCTCTCTTAATTTTGTTACCTTGTCAATCATTCATACTTTTATGGTACTCCCATCATAAAGTATGATGAATTCACTATTTCTCACTTTACATAATACAATCATCTTAATCAAATCATACGTTTCCATTATTAATCTACCACCAAAATATCATGCCTTATAATGACACATGATGTACAACTCTAACATAGTCACTTCTATCTGAAGACTTAACCATTTATCTATAACCTTAACTATTCAGTATGATCAACTTAGTCACACTATATTATATTTCAACTAAGACTTTCTACAATATTCCTTTACAATCTTGTTTCATATAATTAATAGATTTGGTTTTTTAAAAAATTTAGCTTTGATTAATAATGTTATTGATCCCACAAGACATTATGTGATTTATGTTAGTATTTACAACTGCCTTCATATGATGAACCTCACAACTCAACACATTATACAAATATGTCACATATATTGTTCTAATGCGATGAACTCGGCACCTCAACCTATAGCTTAAATTCTTCATTGACTATTATAACCCCAAAATTTTTCTATTGTGGTTATCTTATACGATGTTTCGTCATAGCTTTCCTTACAAGATTAAATTGATCGTACCATATGATGTAGAAAAATTTTTTTGAATGATACATATTAATAATAGCTAACAACTCTCATTCTATATGTCTTGGGTTCAATTAAAATTAGCATCGATTCACTCCATACCACATCTAAATTAATTTAAATCTAGTTCTTACTTAACTTATAACATAATCATATTTTTTTATTTATGTAAAACTAAATTAAATTTAAAAAAGGAACCAATTTAAATGTCCATCTTTTCTTTGATAACTACTACTCAATTTACTTTGCTATTTGCTTGTGATAAACTCTCATCTTCTTGCTTTTGATATTCTCCTTAGGCTACAACAAAGTTTTCCCAATGGTTCTTCTGTCTTTTAGTTTTCTCTCTGTAATAGAGCTTCACCTTCACTCCTCTTCTTTGCTCACAAAAATCATAGCATCGTAATGATGCCTTACTCGACAACATCCTTCACTCACTCCTTCTAGGTGGTTCTTAACAACATTACTCAACTTTGTAACAAGCATCACACATTGATCTTTCAAACATCTTTTTTTTATAGACTCAAACCTTAATTCACTCTCATAAAATTTTATAAGTGTATTAAAAACATCATTATCAATTTATAATTGATTAGATTAGGGAACGATGGATGTGCAATCATATGAATTGCTTGTGTAATAAAAAAAATTTCTTCTATTCAATTATTTGTATCATATTTATTTTGAAAAAATAATTATCATTGAAATATACTTCTATTACCACACAAAATGGTCATAAGAAGCCAACAAAAAACATAATTGTAAAAATTAATATTCTACCACACCTACATTTTATTATTTACAATTCCATAAATGTGTTGAGTTTTAGAACACAAAACAAGAAAGATATGGAATAAAAAAATGAAAGATAATGATTGATTGGATAAGCTTAATGATATATATCATCATGAGAAATGTGAAAATTAGAAGATAAAATTTTATCTATGACATTATCTCATAATTGATCAAGATGACTTTATCTCTTGTTTTTATTGGTACATAAAATGAGGGGCATAATTGAAATTTGAAAATTAGAAGATAAAATTTTATCTATGACTTTATCTCATAATTAATCAATATGACTTTATCTCTTATTGTTATTGGTAATTAAAATGAGGGGCATAATAGACAGAGATCTCATTATCGTTAGTACTTTATACATAGCAATGTTAAAGTGTGATTCCATGTTAGAATTGATTTTTGTCCTCATTTTTGTTGTTGTGAGCACTTCAATACTAGGTAACAAAGAGTAAAGACCTATTTTTATTAGTATTTCAGTGAAGGCTAGTGGTTGTAGGAGATATACATTGATGGCTTGGCTAGTTATCGATAGAGGTCATGTGATATAATTGATACCACATAGATATAACATAATATAGAATGTTATGAAATAATGATAGTAGTCATATAAAAAAATGCCTTAATAAGGAAAGAAAAGAATAAAAATAAAAATATGAAAAAAGTAAAATTAAAAGTAAGAAAAGAAAGAAATAATATTACTACTATATAATATTAGTATTATATGATAATTATATGCATACTTGATTATAAAACATACATGCTCATATGCAAATATTCAACATATTTAATATTTTTTTATTACACATTCTTATTTATTACTTCATATTTATTTGTATGCTATATATCATGATTTCACACTACTTTAATAGTTAAATCTAATAGTTTATTTTTTACATATATTATACTTATACATATGTATATTATAGATTAAGAATGAGATATTTATAGAGTTTAGGATTCTTAGAAGTTATAATATCAGATCGTTTATGTGAGGACATGCTTTCTCTTTAGAACTCTATGAGATGTTTCGTATGTATGACAGATATTGTATAAAAAAGCTATTTCAACTTTCATTTTTGAATAATAGCTTTAATAAATGAGCATAATTATTTATACAATTATTTAATTCAATTTAATATTATAATTTGTAATCTTTTTCATCATCTCTATATTACATGGTGCCCTCAAGGTTTTTGTTTCATACTTTTTTTATTTACTAAATAATTTGGTATTTTAGAGTATACTAATACCGTTAATTAATATTAAATCGAGTAGTTCATGACACAAGTAGTGTATTGTCATACTTCAAGATCGAGGACTATAAGGATCAATAATCACATAAGAAAAAGGAGAAAAATATTTTTTTATATATGTAAAATGATAATTTTAAGTTGTAAAAATGAATTTTAGAAAATAATCTTTTTTGATTTATGAATGATGATAAAAGATGATTAATTCTTTAACATAATAAATTCAAGTTATGACCATGATGCAATGTAGTTCTAAGATAAACTAAGTAAAAATTTGTTGCCTCAAAATATCCAAGACTAAAGAAAGTAGGTAGTGATCATAAGGAAATATCTTAAGGTTAAAAGCATTGGACAAGAAGGATCCTCTAGCAAGCATCAAGGTAAAGTAGCATATATATGAATAGTCTTACAATAACAGCAATGAGAATGATTCTGGTTATATATACAAGGCTGTTACTTTAAAATATAAACATTTTTTGAGAACAAAACTTATTTTAACTGATATAAATTGAAAATATGGGTTGATACTTCAAAAAAATAAAATTAGAGGTGACACTAATCAACCACTTACAATGAATAAAGAGTTTGACATTTTGGCTTTGGACATTAGTCTTTGACTTAGTTCAAGTTCTTTCCATTTCTCAAGAGTGGCACCTAATGAATTAGTTCTCTTCTTCTAAGAAATAGATTTAACAAATGGATTTTTTTTCTTTATGCTTTTGCTCCAAATGATTAATAATAATATTTTATTAAAAAATTACCTAAATAATTGGTAACTTGCAATGTAGACCATAATAACACTATTTTCATTTGTATCCGATTTAATGAGCACAATTACTTCCAAAATAGTACATTTGGCTTCTTTGGATCCTCTTCCTCTTCAGTCATATTAGCACTCTACTTTTTTTGAGACATGTTTTCTTCTGGTATTGGATTTGAAAAAAGAAGACCTCAAATTTGATCACCATGACGAGGTCAACTCTAATAGGAATATCAACAAGCCTCTCTCTTCATAAGCCCATCGTGATACAGTACCATTATTTTTTTTTTGCTACCAACTTAGTTGATCTTCAAAAAATACAAATATGGCCATTGGAGAAGTAGCCATCTTTTCATTCAAACCACTTGAGTTGTGGATTCAACTACAACTTGCTATGCATCAAATTTTGGAGGAGTCATAACCTAAAGAACATTATGGGATATGATGACTCTTAATAAATATCAAGGTCATCCTTTAAAGGAAGGTTGATGGTGTGATCATTATGAATGGTTTAAGAGAAAACCAAGTTCAATATTTTTCACTTTCAAGTATTTTATCCAAGGCCCTAATAGAGAACTTGCTAATTTTGAGTATACAAGACAATGGTAATGTCAAATTTGAATAGCTCTCACTTGTGACTTAGAGAAAGAGCAAGTTGAATCATCAACCCATTAACACCACTATATATAGGTTAATATGCATACTTTTTGAGATGTCATATGATAAGCTAGTCATACAATCCTTGATTTTTCATCATAGACATCCAAATAATAAAAAATCATATGATAAATTAAAATATAATTTTTTATTTTCATAACAATATTTGAATGCTTTTGGCCAATCAAAGAAATAACACGTATCATACCAAGATCATGTTTCCCTACTCTAACAAAATAATGCTCATCTCATGAGTTTAATTGTTAGCTAATTTCATTTTCTTATAAAGTATTTCAAAATCTCATATTCTAATAATTATTTTTTCTCTGTTTATCATTCATGTACAACTTTTTACTTTAGTTTTCAAAATAAACTATAAAAAGCCTTTTTAAAAGCAATAATTGAAAAAACATATATTTTTTCCACAAAAGTCTCCATACATGCATTCGTTTCAGGACACGTGGTCTTTTCGTGAAATAAAAGCAGGGGCAGAAGTTGTGCTTATTGTGTGAACAACCACTACACATAAAAAACGACTGAATCGGCCTCAGAACGCCCCATCAAATGGTCCCCATATCAAAGCAACGTCAGCACGTCGCGAAATCATCTCTTAATTTTCAGTTTACACCTAATTAAATGTCTAGTTTATTTTAATAATTATTTACTATTAACTAATTTTGTTTCAACAGTTAGCATCCAGTCGTCCAACAAAAAGACTATACGTGAGAATTTTGCAGAACGCCAATCGAGTAATATTAAGAATTTGACACGTGTATTTTAGCATGGCTTCCCATGTTGAGAAAGGCCAAATAGGGTTACTGCCATATGGAAAATACAAAGGTTATGGCTTCCGCAAATACGGCCCCATATTTTCATCATTTTTTAAGAATAAAATAACAAACTGTAAAGCAGATAATAATTAATAAATTGAATAATGAATTATTGGGATGTGCAACATGGTTCATTCATATTTTAATAGGGCTCATTTTGAGGGTTTGTGTGGAAGTACAATTAGAGCATTCTGAGAAGGAATTTTAAAAAGTGGGCAAGAGAGCGGATGGGCATGCTTTTTGTTATATACCAACCTCTAAAAGAAATTTCTTTGCTACATAAATGATACAAATTTATTGAAATGATATAGAAATTGGTGAAAGATATAAGAATACAGAAAGAAACATAAAAAAAGATTTTTGTATTTTGACACATTTAATACATGTTATAAAATTATGTTGTTGTGGAAGTTTTTCTTTGATCAATCTTAAGAATTAGTTTTCATTTTCTAGAAGATTTTTATCATAAATTTTATAATTTTATTTACTTATGTCTTGATTAAGATTATCTTATTATTCTTTGCATTTTCATAATGATCACCTCGCAATTTTGTTTTTCATATCAATAAGATTTTACATATTTAATTATAAACAAATATGTGTATGTACATATATACTCGTACACATCACAATAATGTATATATATATACACACACACACAAACACGCAAAAGAAGAGTTTAAATTTTTTTAAAATATTATTAAGATTTAAAATCCTTATATAAACAAAAATGGAAGGATGTGGATGTGAACAATAAATATTAGCAAGATGTGTACATTAAAAGGAACGTTAGATTATTTATTACTAAAACATTGGCGAGTTTATTTTTGTGAAAGATATATGAAAACAAAAATAAGCATACAAACAAAGGATTTTCGTTTTGGATACATTCAATTGATATTGTAAAACTATGTTGTAGTGGAAATTTTTCTTTGACCTATTTTAAGCATACATTTTTGCTTTCTAAAAGATTTCCATTATAAATTTTATAAATTTATTTACTTATGTCTTGTTTAAGATTATCTTATTATTCTTTGAATTTTGATAATGATTATCTTTCAATTTTATTCTTTACATCAATAAGATTTTACATATCTAACTATAAACATATATATATATATATATATATATATATATATATATATATATATATATATATATATATATATATATATATATATATATATGACACATACACACAGAAAGAGAGTTTAAAATTTTAAAAATATTATAAAGATTTAAAATCTTAGTATAAACACAAAAGGAAGCATTAAAATGTCCACACTAAAGATTAGCAACAATTGTACAAAAGGCTTAACGAGTCTATAGTAAATGGTTAAAACTTAAAAATAAGGGTTCAATGTATCCTATGTTAAGGGAACAAATTTTTTAGAAATTTATTTATGAAGAATTGATATTCACTACAATAATATGTAGTTCTTTTTTGTATATGTTACTTTACTTTTTCAAAGTGTATAAAAATTTAATTTTTTTGATTGAGTTCATAAGAAGATCAATATTCATTTAAATTTTTTTTGAAAAGTATTCAACAAGATTCACTTTATTTTATCAAAGTTTATTTATGGCATTATTATGTATTGTTTTTACATCTCATAATCTAATTGATACATTACTTGTGATATAAATGCTAGTAAGACTTTAAAGAGTTTAGTAAGTAAACAAAAAAAATAATAATATATAAAAATAATGCTATAATAAAAAGATATAATTTTTTTCATAATAATTGAAATTTACACCCATAATAAAATGTTATTATATAGAAAAGGTAGTACATCTAACAAAAATTATGAACATGTATATTAATATTTTTTTTATTTTCATATTTCTTATTTGTTACATTTTGTAACACTTAAAGATAAGTTCATTATTTCTTCATTCCTTTCTTTTCTAATACATTTAGACATATCAAAAATTCCACTGACTTTAGATCATTATTCTCTAAAACCAATGCCAATAATATAGATGTCATAATAGAATATCCTCACCATAATAAGCTTTCATCGTCCCATATCATTTATAGTAGAATCAAGTTGATATAAATATGATATCCTCACTTCATATCATATAAAATAAAATTATGTAGATATAGATGGACTAAACTCACCTTATGTCGTGTATGGTAGACTCATGTAGATTTAAATGGGCTACTCTTGCTCTATATTATAAATAATATAATTTTATAGATATAGACAAGTTATCCTCACCACAAGTTATTTTTATTTATTATCATGTGAAGTAGAATTTGTATAGATATAAATGAATTATCATTGTCTTATATCATGTATATTTATTACATGTGAGGTCATAATATAGTACATGAATATTTTAAGATAATATATTTAGGAGGTATTTCACTCATTCTACTTCATTTTCTTATTTGATAATAAAGCATGTAAAATATTTACATCTAAATCATTTTTTATCCATTAATTTATCGAATTTTTTTATTATATTACATGACAATATCCTTGTTATATAATGTTATAAAAGAATAACATATGAATAATTTGTCATCTAGCAACGTATTATAAAAATATGATAACTTAAGAAAATAATTACATAATTACTAGATTTGTATAAAACAAATTATAATATGTTTGATGATGTATAATAGATTTAGATTTTTATCATGGTCTAATTTGGAGTCTACAATATTAGAGATGCAAAATAAATTATTAAGAAATATGAAAAAATACTATAAATTGATTAGGATTAGATGATGTGCACGATATTTTAAAACTATTTAAAGATTAGTATTTCAAGGTTGTAACGTTGATTATTAAGTTGAGTAAGTGGTAATATTTTAAGTGTTAAGCATAAAATATGTAAGGTGACTTTTATTACATACAATGACATACATATAAAATAGAGAATTTAAGATAAACTCTACATGAAGTATTTTAATAGAAAATAATAATTGAAACTTTAAATTACTTTCTAGAAGATAAAAGTGACTAAAAGAATATACCTTTTTATCGTGATGTGGGTGTTGATGGAAATAAGAATTTGTTAGGTTATCAACTATTCTGATGGAAGTTCTCTTATATTCGATCATAGTCGCTTATTAAGGGTTTAGTTGTTGGCCCTCGTGATGAGATTTCTCGCACCTTTGATCCTTGTCTCTCACAAGGGAAGTGGGAATCTCTCTAACTAGAATTAGGTGAATATACTTTGGTCACGAATGTTAAAGTATACAAATAAAAGAAATTTCATTCCATCATTTTTTCCATTCAACATAGTGAATATCCCCATTTATAAGGATATCAAAGGTTCATCAATAATTTTTTAAAAAATAAAAAATAAAAGATTAAAAAACAACAAATTTAAATAAATTAAATAGTATTCCAACTATCCATGCATTTTGGGAGACAATAACAACGACAAATAAATGATGGGACCAGAAGCACAGACAAAGCTGCTAGTCTAATATTTGGGTAGGCGTCGATCACGAAGAACTAAACTGGTTGGCAAGGACAGGTGGGTTGGTGTAGGTTGACGCAAGTCAAGCAGATCAACTAGTGTTCTTGAGTCAATTTGAGACACATGGGTGTCGGGTTGGCTTATGCAGCGATAGTGGGTGTGATGGTGACAGATTGCAAAAGGCGACAAAATGAACAAAAAAAATATAATTTTAAGTATTTTTTAAGGAAATTTCAAAAAAATTTTATATTGATAAACTGATGAAACTGGTGTGATGCTAATAGATGTATGTTTGTTAGCTAATATTGGACACTCCTGTATCATTGATGCTTTTCAAAAAGATAACATGAAAATATGTCATTTTTTAAATAACAAAAAAATGATTTACTAGTGTATTTATATCACAGTTTTTAGATTTACCTGTCATAAATAATGTATAAAAAAATGAAATAAAAAAATTTCAATACGTATAATTCCTTTTAAAAGATATAAAAAATTATATCATTTTATAGATAAATTGTAAATTAATTTACGAGTGTTTTTGTATCGTAGTTATCAAGTTTATCTATTTAAATCGATGAGTTGATTTCCTTTTCTAATCTCATTCTTTTCTTGATTTTCTATAATGTCATGTATATACTGGTTATCACATATCATATATGTAGTATGTTTAGCAAACAACTAAAATCTTATGAATTTCTTATAAACACTTCAGTTGTTGTCTTGGAATGTACTTATATGGTTTCTTTATTATATCATAAGATCTATAAAAAATAAGTATTTTGAATTATATTAAACTTTTATAGCCTCTCTATTTTATCATCTAATTCCTAAAATTTGTACTCTATTATTCATGTCATTTTTGAACATGCACTTTAATCACTGGGACCATATTATACAATGATACCCTATTTTAACATAATTCATATTTGTCATTAAACACACAATACTTCCTATAACATTGTACTATATGATTTTTACTCTCTCTCTCTCTCTCTCTTTGTCTTACTAGCTTATTAATCATTCATATTACTATGATGCTTCCATTATAATGTATGAATAACTCATTGTTCCTCTTTTAAGGCAATATGATCCCTTGAGCATACCATACGTTTCTACTATTAATCCACCCTAATACATCATAACTTATAATGATACACAACATACAAGTTTGACTATAGTCTCTTCTCTCTCAAGGATTAACTATTTTGTCAATAGCTTTCATTAATCATCCAGTATGATCAACTCAGTCATATTTTATGAGATTTCATCTAAAATTCTTTACACAGTCCTTCTAACAAACTTGTCTCATGCTTCAATTAAATCACTATTTCTGTCATCCAACATGATTCCAAGCATCATATTTATATGATTCTCACTACCTAACAACTTAACACATTGCACAAGTACAATACTCATATCGTCCTTATGTGATGAACTCGATATCCCAACCTATAACTTAAATTCTTCTCATTCTAGTACAACTCCAAATTTTGTTTAATATGATTGTCTCACGCCATCTTTCATTATAGCATTTTGATCGCTTAGTATTTATGATTTTAAACTAATCATATCATATAATGTAGATCAACATACATACAATACACATTAATGACCAATATCTCTAATCCTTTATCTCTTAAGTTCACTTCAAATCACCATCAATTTATTTCATTCTACATCATAATGAATTTAAACCCAGTTCCTACACAACCAATATTACTTTTTTTATTTGTAAATTTAATAAAAAATCAATTTAAATACTTAAACTCTTCTTAGTTACTTATTTTCCTTTGTTATTTTCTTTAGGTAGTCTTTCTTCTTCTCCACTTATTTTCTATCTCTTCCTCGGCCTAAAACAAGGCTTTTTCAAAAGTTTCACAACTTCTCCTTCATTCTTATAATTTTCTCTATAAACCCAAGTGTCTTCTTCACCCTTTCTCCTTTGCTAAATAAAAATTGCAGCACAGTAATGATGCCCTTCCCAAATTTTTAAACTCTGTTGGTCACCTCCTCCTAATGGTTCTTGATGATGCTAATCAGCTCTTTGATAACCTTTACACACTCAAGTTCTCTGTCACCTTCACTCATATAGACTCCAACCCAAATTCTCTTCAATCAAATTTTATTGGTGTGCTAAAGGCCATCATTATTAATTTCATAATTGATTTGATTAAGGAAAAAGATGTAGGTGATTTAATTAAGTGCACTTAAAATTAAAAACTAATTCTTTTATTTAATTAATTATGTCACATCTACTTCAACCAAATAATTATCATTGAATGCACTTCTGCCACAGTGCCAAATGTCATAAGAAGCTAGTAGAAAACTATGACCATAGAAATTAATATTTATCATTCCAATATTTTATTATATATAATTCTATCTTCTATCAAGCTAATTATAATTATGCTAAAATTCTTAAAATTATAAATCTAGCTTTATATAATTTACTTTTTATTATTTATGATTCTACTCTCTACAAATTTAATTTAATCAAACAAAAAATTTCAAATACTATAAATCTATCATAAAAATATCTTCGAAATTATAATGAAGCTTATTATAGAAAGGAAGGCCCTACTACTTATGGAGAAGTCATGAGGGAAGAGAAAGACCATCAAGCGAGAAAGAGAAGTAAAGAGATGGGAACTATTAGGATGGTCTCCATTAGAATAGAAGAGACTATGAGAGGGAAATGGGGAAGCATCAAGTGAAAACAAAAAAAAGAGAGACTTTAAAGCAAATATAATAAGAGAGAGAAATGGAAACATAATGACATGTATGCATTAGGAGCATATGGGAGCAAGGAAGAGTTTTAAACAAAAGGAAAAAAATGAAAAAAGAAAAAATAGAGGAGAGAGAGAGAGAGAGAGAGAAGAGTGATGTATTATGGCAAAGTTTTTGGAAAAAAGAGACATTATGAGAAATTTTTTTGGGGAGTGGAGACAAAGAGAATTTTGTGAAAATGTTTGAGAAAAAAAATTGAGGAATCAAGCCAAAGGCAAAGTAAAAGCAAAAAATAAATATTTGTGATGTTATCATACAAGAGAGAGAAAGGAAGAAAGGAGAAATCAATTACTTTGGATAACGAGGAGGATTTTGAAAAAAATCCAATAGCAACTAGTCAATCAATGAAGATAATGAATTAAGGTAGTTAAGGCTTCATGAATACAAATCAAATTGTTTGGTGTGATTATTACATCAGAAAATTAGTCACCAATGTTGCGTATCATAGGTGCATTATTACGATGTATTGGTGGATGTTGTTTTTTTACTTTTAGTTTGGATTTAAAAAAGAAAAAGATTATTGGTTCACATAGTTGCACATGCATTACTTGTATGATATATTACTATTAGTGACATGTTCATAAAATATATTCATGTTTAAACAAATTGTTTCATGGGTGACTATTTGCTTGGATGTAAACCATGTTTGTCAGTCATAGTTTAGCTTATCATGTTTTATTTCCCATGTTAGTATTGACAAGCTTAAAACTATTATGGGATGTTTCATATGTTTTCGTATTATGTGAGTTATATTTATAAAAAATTGAGACATCATCATTAAAATAACTATGAAATTATAAAAGAATTATTATGAGATTCCTCACAAAGAAAACAAATCATATATGAAAATGACTCAAGGGTGTTACTTAGGTCAAACAGGGCCTCTCAAGTGTGCATCCTAAATTTCATATGAGATTCCTTAAAATAGAAATGTAAATTTTTGATGAGAAATTGATTAATGAGTGCTACTCTAATAGAATGAGGCTCACTAGAATGCACTTTTAGTTTGTTGTTTCCTCATAAGGTGTTGCTAAGGCTCCAAAGAATTTTAAACTTAAGGTCAATAGATCATTGATAATTGAGGAAAAAAATAAATTGATCCTTTGAAATATTAAAATTAACAAAGTGATAGTATTTCATTACACATTGTGAGAGCATTTCTTTGCTATGTTTGTTTATGTTATTAATTTTAATATTTTGTAAATATTATAATATTTTACTTGACTTAACATGTGGCATAAGCCAAAGATGTATGCTATATAGTTTTTGTTTATTAAGCGAATGTCATGTGCTTAGTTTTTCATTGGTGTTAATAATTTTAGGTAAAATCTTAAGCACACCATGAGACTTTAGGGGATAAGTAAGAGGTCATGGATCTTTTTGCATTTAATTTGTCTTAGAATTCTTGTATTTGGAAAGTTTTATTAATGTATAACACTATTATAAAAACAAGGATATGGGTCATATTTTAGTGCTTATATTATATTTATATTGCAATAATTGTTGTACGAACACAAATTTAAAAATAAAACATATATCTTTTATTTGGTTTTAATTAGAATTGAAACCTAACTCATATGATTGGATTTAGAGAACAATGATTTGACAAGTTGGTAATGCTAATGTGAACCACCAATACATCATACAAATGTACTAATGATACACAATATTGCTTACATCTATTTATATTTTTAGTGGTCTCACCAAAGATATGATCTTAAAATTTATATCAATCTTCTACTTTCCAAGTTATAGTTGTTAAAATATTTCTCCTAAATTTTAGATCTCTCTTGTGATTCCCTTATTTGGCTATCCCAAATGCTTCAACAGCACCTCCTCTTACCCTCGTTTCTCTAAACTCTAGGACAAAGCAACTTCTATCCCTATCACTTATCAACTTGCCAACTCCCACTAAATAGTCATGTCTCTCCAAAGAACACCATGCCACTCTTTTACTTAGAATTTGAAAGTTTGTCATGTATTCAGGTCATTAACAAATGGGTTTCTTCTAGTGGTTCTTGGATTAGGTATTAGGGTAATTAAGAATTTTTAGGAGTTTAAGAATTAATTAAACTCTTATTTAAACTCAAAATTAAAAAATTTATAATATTCAATATACTTTACAATCAATTAAGTCTCCAAAAGTTAACAAATTAATTTTGTCTGATTCATATTAATGAGCTCTACTTGTTAACTAAATTTCTTCCTTTTTTGTTGACATTATAATTTTTAATAATTTTTTAAACTAAAAATCCTCATTAAACTTATTGTATTATTTTTCTCAATTTATTTTATACCTATTAATTCTACGATCATCGAACTTCTTTTTTGTGTTAATTTTATTAATCTTATTCTTTTATGCCCTGCTGTTTAGCAAAATTTCATAATCTTTTTAGTTGATTTAGTTATTTTTTGAATTTTTGGGATTTTTCTAAACATATAAATATTTCCTTATTAATCAAAAACCCATTTTTTAATACTTCAAAAATATTTAAATTTAAATAATTGGTTTCATTAAATTCCAAATAACTCATGCATTTTATTTTTTGCTTCACATCTCTTTTTTGAGGTGTCATACCTCCTCTTTATAATATACGATTATTTGAAAAAGTATAAAATAATGCTTAAAAAAATTTTAAAAAATCTCCAAAAAATCCAATTAATTACCAAAAAATAAAAAATATTTTTGGTTGGTACACAACATCATGATAGTTAGGTGAGTAAAAATGCTTATTAGGGAAGAATTTTAAAGGATCTTTTAAATTAATTTTCATTTTATTTTAAAATTTGTGTCAAAATGGCTTCTCAAATTTTTTATTTTTCCATATTAAAAACTTGTTCATGCCTGTCATTCATGTTTTCAAAAATATTTTTTTAAAAATATAAATTTTTTTGTATTGCATATAACATGAAAATTTAAATTTATTTTTAAAAAATTTAAAAATAATATTTTTTATTATTTAATTTAAATTTCAATAACAATAATATAAAATTTAATGTGAAATATATAAATAAGAAATTTAAAAATTTGCTAACTGACTAATGGAACATAAGTTGATGTCCTTGTTTCAATTTCAAATAATTCTCAAAAAAACTTCATGACAATATGACTAAAATAACATGAAACCTTTGAAACATCAACATATTACATATGCAAACATAGAGGATTCTTCAAGCTTGACCTAAAATGGAACCTGCTCGGCTTGCTCTTAGTCATCCTGGCCTAACAATAAGCTTCACCTATGTCCATCCACTTGCTGTTCCTGAAGCCGCACGCAAACGCATAAACCACCATGAGGACTATTAGGATCATGATGTTGATGACTGACACCTTCCTCCAGCTATGCCGCAGCGTCGCCAAGTCCATTTCCACTTCGAAGAGAAGGCTTCCTTGAGATGAATGATGAAGTATGGGGAGTTGCCTTTTCCTATAGCCATTATGGCATGGAGGATCAAGGCAGAATAGAATCCCTCAGGGTCAGATCTTGAGTAGCATTCTGGTACCCGAATAGTGGCAAAAGGGAACACAGTAGGAGCTAGGCTCAGGGAGGGGAGAAGAATATGCACCCCCGGCCAAGCGAGGACCGACTGTTGCAGCAAGAGGCTAAAAAATATAACATTAACCAATAAAATTTCTTTAATCATTAAATTCATTTTTTATATTTTATAATTTATTTTGATAGATTAAATTTATGTTTAACTATAAATGTTAGAGTTCATATGTCTTTTGTGTGATACCTCTTGAACGAGAACTACTTATATAACCTTGGAGAGGTTTAGTTAACACAAAGCCATGCAATGTTTCTTCAAAGAAGTAATTTTTGAATGAGATTCATAGCAATTCCCCAACAAATCATATCACACACTTGAGAGTGGAGGGAAGATATGATTCATTCATAAATTGATTGCAATTTGACAAATGTTTTGTAGCTCAAAATCTCTTCTAACTTGTAACAATTTCTTGATCATATATATGTTTTGTTTCTAATTGATCCATTATAGAGATTATTATTTAATTCAAATTTACAAATTATTAATCTAAATGTCATAACCTCACTTCCAAAACATAATCCAAAGAAATGGGTATTTAAACCATAGAGATATAAGTGATCATTGTTATAAAATATGAAGTGAAACAAACAATAAGGGAGGGGTAAATTATGTGTTCAAAGAATTTTTTGATTCAAAAAATTAGAAGAATAAATTTTTAGCTTTAAAATAAAATTTTATTTTATAAATATTATAAAAAAATAGCATTATTGAATAATAAAAAAATGCATGAAAATATTTTAGGTAGTTGAGCCAAAATCTTTAACTATATCCATCCCCGATCCCTGATTGGGTTTCTCAACTCAAAATGTTAAAAAGCATGCAATGTTCCTAGAGAATTTTAAGCAAGTATGTACACTTTCAATCTTAATCTTTTTTAAAATAAAACCTAACACTAAATCAAAGCAAAATTATACCTTTCATATTCTTTATTGAACATGGAGGTTTTACGTAGAAGTCCATTACCCCCAAAATAGATGTCAAGGCAACATCTATTTCTTCCAAACCTTCAAGATATTAAACACCAATTGATATCATTAGTTTGTTTGTGCTTAAGATTAGAAGAAGAGGCCTCCATTTTTCGTTTGAATAATGGATATGGAAATTAAAATTTTAAAAGATAACGAAGAAATTAAACATAGGGAGAAAAGTTAGGATCACATCTAGCAAAAAAATTATTACCTAGATCAGAACATTAAGAAGGTACCAGAATTATATTGAAAAGATGAAGAGATACGACATATAGAAGGTATTGTTGATGGATCTCCAGTTCCAGCTCCAGCTCTTGCTGTAAGTAAAAAACACTTTTTTAACAGCTACGTGTGCTTCAGGACCAGTAGCGATAATAGAGCCCATAGACTCAAGAAGAGCCTGTTGACAAAGTAAGCAACCAAGAAGCAATAAGAACAAGAATTAATTAAAAAAATTATTTAATCAAAAACCCATTTTACCGAATGACATGAATCCAAGTATCTCATGGCCTTGATGATAATTAAAAAGGTGAATAAATAAAAAATTATAATGATCAATTGGGATGTATCTTCTAAGAACAAAATAGAATGACTTTACTATTTACCTTTATGAACATGAAAATATTTTGGATACTCATAGCACATAAATGATTAACATTAAAGTAAAATTAATATAAAAAGATATAGATTAATGACAAACTTGAGGTATTGATGGCATCATATATAATCTATTATCCAGGATCTAATTGAAAGTGGATAGCTCTTTCTCAATGTGATCCTTAGAACTAGATGAAACATTTGCCACAGAATTGCAAGACGGAATGTCGTCCTCGTCGCATATTCTTATGCGGCTATTGGTTGAAGGTCCTAGAAGGCTGATGCTTACTATTGGTGTAATACAGGAAAGTGAATGATCACAAAAAGCCCCGATAAAGAGATGCATCAAAAGAGCAACACCACATCAGTTTGTACCATCAATTGTAAAGTTCCATATATAATCAAATGAACGCAATCAATTGTTTAAGGCCTTCACGAACCACCATGAATCCTATAGCTAAAGAACAATTGGACTAGCTAATTTAGCTACTCTAAAAATTTCATGACATTTAAACAAAGATTATCATTGATCAATTGTCTTTGAGTAATTTGTGGTAAACTTTTCTGAATTAACATTTATGATGTTGTACTTTAAAATGAATAAACATTTTATGACATTATCAGAACCAACATAAGACATGGAATGACTTGTCCCAAAATAATCTTTTTCAAGTGGTAGTACAAGAAACTAGTGAGAAGAATAAGGAAACACGATGTAAACAAGATATATGAAAAAAACTCTAACCTTTTAATTAAAGAAAAACTTAAAGCAATCAACTTATAAAATAGATTCTCAAACTCTTGAAAATAATTTCAAGTCCCATGTGGAGTAGATATCCTCAATACTCTCTTATAGCCACATGTTGTGTTCATGTATCGAGCAACTCATATCAATACTAAAACTTTACCGAATGTTCCATTTTATTATACAAGTCCTTGGAACATTATGAAATATGAGATGCATATTATAATTCCAATCTTAAAATGTTAGGAACTAAATATTTTTAAATACAAACATTTTAAAAGAAAAAATCACCAAACCATTGTTTGATGTAGTTAGGTTTCAAATTCTTGCTTATCTACAAAACTTTTGCACAGTTACAATAAATAGAGCATAACCACTACAAATATAAAAATTTGATAATCCAATAAGCAATGGGAAGCAAGAAAAATTCTCTAAAATTTTCCAGATCATAACTCGACCAAAATTCAACTAAAATGTGTCCAGAAAGCCTTGCCTTGACTACTCTTAAGGACACTCCTTGAGCTTTGTCTTAGTCACCTCGAATACCATCCTTTGTAGCAATGTCTTACATGACATTCTTTCTTCTCTAGGACTACGCCATAAGAACTTCAGTGAAAACTAAAACATACACTCAAGATGCTAATTTACTTTAAGCATTGAGTGTTAAAAACCACTTCAAGTATACTGTATCACAACCACAATCATCTTCTTCAAGCTTCCTCTAGAAATCTTCATTCACCTTGAATCTCAAATATCTCTCGAGATTAACCTCTCAAGGTTCTTTTTTTATCCTTGAACCTTCACTTGGCCTACAACATAACTCTTGATGTTCTTTTTATGATCATTGAGCCTTCACTAGGCCTACAACATCCTTTTAGGTTTTCTTTGTTTTAAAACCTCTTTCGAGATAACTTTAAGATGCTCTTAGAAGATATACCCCTCTTTTGAAGGAGGGATTCACTCTAATATGATGCTTAGAGCTAAGGAATACTAAGTTCTCACAATACATTTGTTGCCTCCTTTGGTATCCATTGTTGTCCATTGTGTTGCACAATCTCCTTCTGCTTGCCATTGTCGTTCATGCTCAAATGCTCTTGTCAATGCCAAATTAAACATTTCCTTCAATCTACAATGCGAACTAGCATACTTGACACAATTATTTACAAACTTCTTGTAAACAACAATTCTCAATCCTCCTCAAATGAGTAAATCTTTTCTTCTTTGTGAAGCATCATGCTTTGTTGTCATTAAAAGTAAATTGCATCAGGGTGCCACATGTACCCATTATTAAAATGATTTGACAATCTCGAAGTTGCACACATTATAGAGCACCATATCAATTAAAATTTCTTTGACTTGACCTTTACACGATAGTGAATCCAATTATCATACATGGATGCAAATTCAACATCATCTCCAAATCAAGGTTAGTCACTAGGATTGATTGCATTAGAATCCATCATTAGAGATAACTTTCACCAATATCTTCTTGACATAGATTTGAATAGAAACAATTCAAGGGTAGTCCCCTCCTCTACAAGCTTATTATCTTTATAACCTTCTTATCATTAATGATAGACTGCAGTCAAGTTCCTTCAACTTAACAAAAATTATTCTTAATAACAACACCAATCCCATTTTCCCTTTCTGATTATCATCCTTGCCCCTCAATCTCCTCAATTTAGAACATAATTCCCAACAATATTTCTTGATATAACTAAGTCTCCAAGAAAGACAAAATTAAAAAACTTTAGAAAAAATGGAAATTCCTTAATCTAAGGATTCCTTCTTTTTGTTTTTGCACTTGAAGGCCATCATCCTTTGGCATCCAAACTGAACCATAATTCTTCTAAATAGCAATTATAAACATGCTTGATTGGCCATTATTGTTGAAGAAATAGAATGATAACCATGACAATCTAAGTAAACCTATCAAATGCTTCATCAAGAGGCTCTTCTTTCCAAGATTCAACACAAGACACCACTCATCTCAAAAATTATGAGTTACAATCTTGCATCAACTACCTTCATAGCTATCAAGCTATGCTACTTCCTCTACCTAGCTTCCTCATAGCTGGTATAAAACTTCCATAGAAACTACTTGAATTGACTCCAACTACAAACCCTTACAACTCTAGAATACAAAAGATTGTTTCATCATGCTAATGCACAATAAATTTGTTTTTCAAAGGATACCTTGCTGAAACTTGTACACTCAAAGATGAAAAATACATTTCCAACTATCTAGCCATGCATTCTACTTCCTTACATCAACCACTACAAGATAGGATGCTTATCTTAGCCACCACTTTGAAAGATTTCAAGAAATCATTGTCACTTTGAGCCATAAGATCACAATGGTCATCATTCCATCACCTAAAGTTCTTTCTTCTTCACCTCTTATCATCATCTATGCTTCTTCTTGAAGTGGACTCATCTACAACTATAACGATCCTCAAAATTACATTTCATCACCTCATGTCTCATCATCTCCATCAAAAGTTGTACTTGTTGAGTTAGAAAATCCACATGCTCTTACAGTGTCATTTCTCTTACTATGTCATTTCTCTTCTCATGTTGCCTTTAACGTAAACAATATTTCAACATCTCAAGTAGACCATCTATTTACCAAGGTCTACACTAGGTAAGATCTAATACTCTAATGGCAAAATATGATCCATCTTATAGATAGAATGATTACTTTGCCACAACAAAAAAATGTAAAAAGAAATAAAATGCAATACAAATTAGTTACATAGAGAAACTCCAACTTTTCAATTAATGAAAACCTAAACTAGTCAACTTCTGAAGTAAATTCTCAAAAACCTGGCAACAAGTTCAAAGAAAACACATCACACCTAGAGTAATTATTCACGATACCCTCAATCATGAAATCACGTGACACTCTAAAGTACCAAGCCACTTGCACCAATACAAATAACTCATCCACAAAACATCATTATAGTCGAAAAGTACTTAGTAACAAGAATTAAGAGATATACATAAAAAATCTAATAAAAACAAACTAAGAAATAAATAAAACAAAAATCATGGCCATTAAAAATCAAATACTAATTGATGCATTCAAATTCTAAATTAGTGCTTTCCAAAATGTCCTTGCACAACTATAATAAATTTGAAGTAACTTCTTCCAGAAATATTGAAATTGGATTATAAAAAATAAAGTTAGAAAGCCAACAAGATTTTCTAAAACTTTCTAGTTTATTACTGGATCAAAATCCAATTGAAATGAATCAAAAAATCACCAAAATTGTTTGATGTGATTTGATTCCCATGTGTACATGCCTTGATTACACTTGAGGGCACTCCTTGAGCTGTTGTTCCCATCAGCTCAAGATCTATACTTCCTTCTCAACAATTGTAGAAAGTTTCGTTACACATTCCTTCTACTCAAGGCCTAACCCTCAAGAACTCCAACTAACACCTTGACTATGTCCCTCAAGACCATAATCTACCTTTCATATGCCCATTGATTGTTAAAACTACCTCAAGTAAGCTTTCTCAAAGAATACATCTTACTCAAGCTCTCTCTTAAAATATTCATCCACATCAAGCCCACTAACATGGGCCTCCAAGGCCAACCAACAGCTCTTAAGAATAATACCTTAAGGTACCTCTCTTGTCTTCCTTGAGTGTTCTCAAGACCTACAACATCCCATCAAGATGTCTTTTATTCCACTTAAAGCCTCCCATGAGAACAAAAGTAGATCCAAATTATTTGCAATCAAATTAAGTAGCATTATCAATATTTAACAATTTATCAATATGGAAATAACAAAAGGTTTGCCTTAAGGTAAAGTTTCACTAGAAATTCATAAATTAATAATGATTCTTAAAAATTAAATATGATATATTTGAGATCTAAAAAAAATAAAACAGTAAAAAAAAATTTCTATTTAATCCTAATATATCCCAATTCTACATAATATAATGAGTTATTAAGAATTTAAAAAAGAATGTTTCAACAAATGCTTAAACAAGTAGTACTCATGAATGATGATACTTTCCTCGTTTAAAAATATCTAGAACATTTAATTTTTGTCACCTAAGATGATTTTTGATACTAAAATGCAAAAGGCAATCCTTCTCTATTCTAATTTTTTTTTCTTTTGAGAGAAAGTAATAATTCTACTTATATTTAGATTGTCATTTCCATCTTTCGTTTAGATCAAAAAATTCTTTTTTCAATATATACTAATTCTCAAATTCAAAAAGCAAACCTAAAGATAAAATGCATATTTGGTGTTCATTCGTGGAATATATGATACTCAAAAGTTTTTTCCCTAAGAAAACTCACTCAAAACTTCAAGTTTTAAGGATTCATAAAAGATCCCCTCAATACAAATATAATAATTTAGTTTTAACTTTTACAACTAAAAAATATATAAGATTATAATATCATGAAAAAAGACTTAACCACTCTAGGAGTGCTCACTTCTCATGTGGCATTAGGCCAGAATTGGATATCATATTTGTGTTGTTATAGCTTAGAGCTAAACAATACCATATTCTTACTACCACAATCACCACATGCCTAAGTGAGATCACAAGTGGTGGATCATCTATGTCCTACACTCCTTGAAACCCAAGCATCTTGGAGCTTTTATGCAATGTTTGCCCCAAATAGTACAAGTTCAAGTACACTATAAAGTGTTACTTATCTGGTCCTAGAAAAAAGTGATTCAATAGTTAAATACTTAACAATGTCCATACATAAACAGTTTTGGATATGATAAATAGTACACTAAATAGCAAAAGATTGACTCAGGTATATCATTCAAAAACACAAAACACACATAAACAACAAAAGATGCAATCAAAAGAAGATATAGTATGCAAGAAACTTAAAAATGTTAACACAAAGAAATACATCACAAATCAACAGTAAAAGACGAACTCAAGCAATTGCATAGGTAGCAAAAGATGAATTCAAGGATGTAACTCAATAACACGTCAAGTTCACATAACAGCAATATATCATTTGAATGATGATATGGTGTGCAAGAGACTTAACAATGTCAGCACGTAGAAAAGCAGTGTAAGTAAACTCAAGTTCTGATCTACGAGAGTCAAACTCTTCAATTTTCTTCCATTTGTTTCGTAAAGAATCTTCTACTTCTTTCCACTCCAAACACAACTTGTTCAAGCATTGAACCTCAGATTTCAATGTATTAATGCTAGCTTTTAGTCCAGCAACATGTCTTTCTTTAGCCCAAACATCCAGCTGAACAATACATAATAAAGTGTGATTAAGACCATGGAATAAAGGAAAGGGTTCATTGCATTGCAATGGAAGATTGCATATATAAAACTCCTACAGTGCAATAATCCTCACGTTGCTAGCTTATGCATTTAACAAATTAAAGTTAAAAACACTATAAGCTAAGCTATGATATAATTCGATGTAGTTTCAAAAAATTTCAATGAGAAACATGATAAAAATCCTTAACTTTTGAACTCAAATAGTAATTAATATAATTGGATGGAAATGCTCAACAAAAATGCACTTTTTTTTGACAAAATATTGTTTTCTTTTATGATGATTAATAAAAAAGCAACATGCATCATGTAAGCACCAAATATCAAAAAATATGGTGTTAGGAATATATAATTTTGAAACTCTTATTATAGGTACAACTCCATGAAGTTTGGCATGTTGAAGATTGACAACACTTAGCATCAGAACAAAAACATGAATAAAGAAAATTCGCAAAATTCCTTATCAATGATACATAGCAATGATTTGCATTATAGTTTAAAAACTTTCTACAAAAATTCTATTTTAAGAAATCACACTAGTCACATCACTAGAAAATGCCTTGTGTTACCAAGGTTCTGTGACTGGACTCTAGAATGTAGTGTTATTGTTGTGACTTCACTAATTCCATGTAACCGCTTTACATGTTTTTGGCTAATGCTTTTAGCTTCAGTTGACTTTTTTAGTG
Source organism: Vanilla planifolia (assembly GCA_023846275.1). Classification (NCBI taxonomy): domain Eukaryota; kingdom Viridiplantae; phylum Streptophyta; class Magnoliopsida; order Asparagales; family Orchidaceae; genus Vanilla; species Vanilla planifolia. Next base: position 2,388,511 of record JAIUJO010000017.1, on the reverse strand, counting down.
CATCTTCAATAGCGACAAACTGCTGGACGTGAGCTTTCTGAAAAGAAAAGGGATGCATGATATACATCTTTACGAGTTCTAAAATAAAACACAATAAAATTGCAAAAAGATGATTCCTATGAGATGAAGCATTTCCATAAGTGTTTCCATTTGAAACAATTTCCTTAGTGTTATGTGGATATCTTCATAACCATAACTAAAAGTGTAGAAGGTTATCTAAAGTAGCCGACATGCAGATGTCTTTTAAATAAACCAAACAAAATTGTCTATGAGCGGTACCATAAACGTTCACATAAATCTCATTAAAACATGGGAAAGGAAATACCCAAAAAACCTCCATACTATAGAGTGTAAATGTCCAAGGAAAATGAGACCATGAAAATCTTCTGGACAACGAGCTCCTTAACTAAAAATTTACTACTCATTTTTCCAGTTTCTTTAATGCATGGTCAATTTTCATAGTAGACTATTAAAGGCAAGGTCAACTTCAAGCACATTGTTAAATCACAACTTCACACAAACATAGCTTGTAGTTTAAGATTTCAACAATGTAACTTTTGCCAAAGGATAACAACATGCCCAGCCATCATATTTGTTACAATTTTCCACATTGAAGATTTAAATCGTAGGTCAAAATCACAAAATAAACTTTCAAAAACCTATTGGCCATATGAGAAATTTGTTAATCAAGTATATATTTCCATGTTAATGAAATAAGAATCCCCATTTTGTAGAGGTCTTAAGCCGTCCCAAACTACCAACTGTCATTTTAACGCAAGTATATGAACCAAGTTGATCCAATCCCAACCATTTGTTTCAAACTACATCTTGATCTATATAATTGCAATGCATTCCACATGTAGATAACCCTTACTAATGATTTAAAAAAATTAAAAGCAATTATATAGTCAAAAAATAAACATAGCATTTATTATCCCCTGATAGAAATATGTTTACATTAGCTAGGTTACTTCAGTTAATAACAAATATTAATTATTAGTTATCACTTAACAAGGGTTAATGAAAAAATTGTCTACTAATCTAAATGGATAAAAAAAACTTTTACATTTATTAGAAATAAGCTTGCAAAAAAGTCAATAAGTTCACTAACCTAAGTGATTAATAAAATAATGTCAATGCAAATATTAATAATAAGTTTGGATGATTAAATTTAGTCAATTAGTTCATATTAAGTTGAGTTACATAAAATATGTAAATTGTTAATTTAATTATATACACACACACACACACACATACATACATACATACATACATAATACATACAAAGACACTACAAGCCACCTTAACTCATTTAATCTTTTATAACAAAAAAGTCAATATAGATTTAATCAAGATTAACTTACAAATAACAAACAAAGATCAAGTAAGAAAAAGCTTACCAACCCTTAAAGATTATGTTATACTCAATAATTATATATTGAGGTACCCATATATTTTATGTATTATGTGATCATGCAATTTTAACATATAATCTTTTTTCTATATAATATTTTAATGAAAAAAAATGATAGATTAAAGAAAAGGAGCTTGGTTAAGAGCCAAAAACTTTAATTCCTCTGAAACTAGTGAAATACCACTATGACTAATAGAGCAATCTCTACTTGTCCAAGTTTCTTGTTCAAAAGAGCCAAAGAAGTTAAAAAAGAAAAATTACAAAAGACAAATTCTAAGCTTACATTTGTGTTCTTCCTGGCACAATAAATATTATGCATGTATCTACTAGATAGAGGAAACTATACTATTAGCTGCAAGAAACACAATCACAACTCAAATAATACATCCCTAATAAAATTCTTCTCCATGTGGTACTTGATTCGATTACTACTAGCTCATTATGCCAAGCTTCCCTCATTGCTTTGCAAGCTTTCCCTTTGATAGAAAAGAAGGGCAAAAAAATATCCTTATGATAGGATGGAGATATGCAATGTTTTCTCCTTAAAAGACTTCACGAGTCAACTCAAGGTCAAGTAATTTTAAAAAGAAAGAGAATGATGTGCAAGCTAAAGCAAATTCCAACATATGCTTAATTTTCTTTGTTTGGTAAGTTACATGTTTTTTGGAGTAGCTTTGATTACTTCCCAAGAAATTTTAATGCCTTTTAATGTAATTTTGGACAGGTTGAAAATGGAATTAGTGCTTTGCAAACATGCTTTATTAAGAAAAGGGACAATTAATTCTATCACTTGGTAATATTTCTAATTACAAGGTACAACTCTTATAGTTATAGTATTCAGTAAATGTATCCCTTACCCTTGTTCATCATCCATTCCCAAAATTTAGGCAATTTTTTCACTAGACTATATTTTGCTTACCAAACTATCTAAACTGTTTTGCCATGGATCATTATGAAAATCACTCAAGGGCAAAAGTCCCATCTTCTTTTCAAGTACCATATTCTTTAGAATAATTGATATTTATAATTCAACAATCGAATATGTATTTCCTGAATTATCATAGTAATTTCAAAAAAGACTTACTTTGACTTATGGTCAAGTAATTTTTTAATGGATTCTTAAGTTACTTGCTTAAATATTTATTATTCTTTCTTCATTAGGCTAAGATTACCAATGTCTCTTCAATAGCAACACAGAGATGCTTGTGGTGATAATAGCAAAAAAAACTCTTATTTAAATATAACTAGTGAGATCCCTTAAAATAGCTAATTGTAGAACCCATAAGAGTAAATAATAAAAAAACCCAAATCACATTGTTAAGCACTCTATCCTAATAATCTAAAATTAAAATTTTATTGTACGTATGAATATACCATATGAAAAGGGATGACCTTATGAATGAAAAAAAAATCAATAGGTGCACAAGAAACATTAATGACAAAAAATGGTGTAAGAAAATACCTAAAGTTAAAAAAGAGTGGCAAATAAGGAAAAAAACAAATGAATGTGAAAATGACTATAAGGTCTCCTCTGATAGATAATCACAAATAAAATTTTTAGAAATATAACCAAATACAGGATATCATACAATAAGTATAAGTAATCTCTAATATGAGAAATATTAGGCAACTACAATAGCATGCTCTATATTATTCTACATATAAGGAGAAGGCATTCTTGTCTTTCAAGTAATTGATTGTAAGTTCCTTGTAAGGATAGATCTGTACCATTCCTTGGACTACCATAAACATAATATAGTAAAGGTGAACTCGCATCATGAGTTGCAGTTCTGTTTCTATATCATTCTCATATTTGTACCTAAATGGAACAGTTGATAATCCATTTGATATGATAGACCAATAAATTGGGTATCTCCAAAGCATAAAGTCATTCACAAATGCTAAAAAAGATTCTAAATCTTAATTTTAAATAAGTTGTTCATAATTGATTATTAAATAAAATATTTTGTGGTAGAAAGGTAAAAATAATAATTCACAAAAAAATTAACCTTTTAACCAAAAAATGGATAAATAATAATTATCCTAAAATATTATTTATACTAGTAAAATTGTAATATTTAATTATCTTCTCAAAATTTATCAATATAACTTACTTTACCAAACATATCCAAAAATATCATAATCATTAGTTAACCATTTTTTATATGCTATCTTTTATTTTATCTTAAGGAATGATTAACCATGCAATTGAAATGAATAAATTATCCAACTTCCTACAATAGCCAATAAAACATATATTCATTACAAATCTAATTCTTAATAAAAAACTATAAGAAATATAATTTAATTAAAGAGAAATAAACATCATTATCAAAATTAATCATAATACCAGTCTAACATCGATTTGGCACTAACAAGACTTTTGCTCTACACATTAATTCGACCTTGACATTAGTTTTTTACAATTCTGACAAGAATACAAATCTGATCATAATCATGAACCTTCTTTAATAATAAAAAAAAGATTATTATATTCAGCCAATCTACCATCCCTTCTAGAGCCTTTTCTGACCTCTCTTTTATGCCTTAGTTGATGCTCTATTAATTTTGTATTCCTATCTTATCAATGCTTCATGAACAAATTCTTAATTAAGTTGACATCACCAAACCCAAATAACCAAATGCTAACAAGCTACACATGGAGTTAACATAGACTAAAAATTAAAAAAAAAACATTCCACAATGAGTTCACTTTGAATGAGTTTATAGATGGTAATAGACAAAGGTTAAACAAAAAAATGAAATAAGTTTGTTAATATTTCACTAGTACATTTTAATGAGAATACCCTTAGATGATTGAAATGACATTAATATGACCTTTGCATAAGTTGTACAATAAAAAATGAAATTAAAGTGTAATATCAATATGGCAACAAAGAAAAAGTAGCTCTTAAATAGTATCAAACAATAGCCATAATAGTACATACACGATTTCCATAAGAAAACAATTGCTAATGCAACATTGACGTTGAACTTTGTAATATTTTCTTATCTACAACCATTATGCTCCAATGTATTTTTGAAGCTAAAAATGTATGCTAACTGCATCACAGGACTTGCAAAACTTGAGAAACAAACAAAGATTTATCAAAGCTAAAGAAATTCTTTTTAAATTCAATCTATAGGGAAAGAAAAAAAACCAATGATTTGAAGATAAAAAGAATTACATCAAAAGCTCTCCATTAGCTTGGATGTCAATTTTTTTAGTCTCCCTATGGATCAATTTGTTGTAACGCAATGTGTATGCAGTGATTGACTAAAGTAACTATGAAGGATTCCTAAGAGACTCAATTATCACAGCAATTAAATTTTTAGGTACATCACCTTCCAAGTCATCGAGAAACTTGGTAGCATCTACTTGAATACTAGAGTTCATTCCAATCCCATCGTATGTCGGGAAGTTGGATTCTTTCAATCATATGCCTTGCAAGAGACTCGCATGACGATCTAATGATTCTGTCTCGTGATGTCTCAATTAAAATGACATCATCTGATGATTTGCTACCCTTGACCATTGTGTAGACTACTTCTTTCTCACTGTGCGAATGGATCTCACCGACAAAATCAGTAGCACTATCTGTAATAAACCTCCTAATGTCTCTTGCTTGGCTTACATATTGATGAAGCTGTTTTTGGTTCTCTACAAATATCTTAATTGCTTCATCACATTGCTAATCATAAGCTTCTAACATCACCTATTTGTACCTTATATGTTAACCAAAATAAAGGAAATATATATTCACTAAACGAGTACAAACCTAAAGGTAATTACTAATTATGTCGTCATTCCAATGGAAAACACATTAGCAATATCACACAACTTTAGAAAATATGCATTTAGTGAACAATAACATGAACAAAATGCATTCATGACCTCACAATGCCAAAAAAACCACTTCTCCAATTCCAAATTCCAACATTTAGTTCTATATAATCCACCTGCTACAAGAATTTCCTAACCAAAAAAACAAATTAAAAAAAGTAGACAACTCACCTAGCATTGGCCCTCTCGTCGACCATTCGCTTTCGTTCCGACTCCTCTCTTTCAACCTTTGCCATCCGGGACCACAACTCCATCCTTTGCCGCCTAACGACATTCCTCAACGTCACCGCCTCTTCCTCGCAAGGTCCTTCTCCCTCATCGCCACTTCCTTTGCCTCTGGAGATGATCTATCCTCGAAATCCAAGCTTCTCTTTTCCTTCTGCCACCTCCTCGCTTTCAACCCTTCAGCAGGTGCCGCCACTCCATGAACAAAAATATCTCGACGAACCATCGCCGTGGTTCTCTCCGACTCTTTGAAGGAGAAAGCTCCACACAGGGACCATGTTTTCCTGGAAGATCTTGTGGATTTGGTCAACGAAAGGAAGCTGACCATGGTATCCCATTTTGTTCTGAAGCCAATAACCCATCGCCTCTAGAGATGATGCCTCCTCGAAATCCAAGCTTCCCTTTTCCTTCTTCCACCTCCTCCCTTTCACCCATACTGCAGGTGCCACCACTCCATGAACCAAAATATTTCGGCGAACAGTCGCCATGGTCTTGTCTGACCGCACTCTTTGAAGGAGAAAGCACCACACGGGGACCATGTTTCCCTAGCAAATCCTGTGGATCTAATCAACTAAAGGAAGCTGACCAGGGTATCTCATTTCGTTCTGAAGCCAATAAACGATCGCCTCCGGCCTCAGGACTCTGCCCCCTCCTAGAGCATGCATAGTGTACACTGATGGAAAAATACTCCATCGGGGAAGAATGTAATCTTCACAGTTGTTGTTTAGATGCAAAGAAGCACTGACAGAGAGCTGTCAAACTGAGCAACATTAACACGAAGGCTAAAGGAAGATGCATATAAAGCGGCAAATGAGTTCTGATCTAGAAGGCGTAGGGATGAGAAAGGGTTAAGGGAGTAGAGAAAAAGAAGGTATTCCAGGAGGGATTGAGGACAAGGTCATCAGAAAAACTAAAGTGAGGAGTGTTTGGGAATTCGATGCTTAGTACGTTGAGTTAGTTCTCTGGCCATAGAGGCAATTGAGAATAGTACGTATTTTGATTATATTTTTTATAATAATTTTATGTTAAAAATTTACTTATTTGATTAAAAAAAATTAAATATTATTATTAAAAAGTATTATTAAGAACTTGATGGGTTTTATAAATTTTTTATTAATCGTATTGAAAAATGATTAAAAAATATTTTATCTCTTAATAAAAAGTGAATTAAACTTTTTAATGTTATTTTGTGATGATAAAACAATCTTTTATTTTCATACATTATTTTCTATTTTTTAAATTATAAGTATGTATTTAAACATACCAAAATAAACATTTCATAATATTTTGAAAAGCAATTTCATTAAAAAAAATAAGTTTGAAATTAATGCTACGAATAGTCTTGATAAATATGGTACTAAAAATAGATTAATAGAATGGTTAATATTATAATTATTTTATAAATAGATATATATATTAAAATAATTTTTATAATTTTTTCATCTTTTGAATTGAAATTTATATATTGAAATATTGACAAAAAATTTATTTTATAGAAGATCTTAGTTTTATGATATACTAAAAAACTTATTCCTATAATTAACGATTAATCAATAGATCACTTTAAATAGCTTTATGACTGGCTAAATTAATTAAAAAAATAAAATATTTAATCAAATATTATAATCATACTTAATAATAAAAAAATAAATACATTTAAATCATTTCATTATAAATAAATTTATTTCATAGTAAATAAATAAAGGCAAAAAATAAAAATTATATTTTTAATATTTGATTTATCATAAATTAAGAAAAATCATTTTGTTTCAATTTAAATATCTAATTACCATTTAAAAGATAAAGACCCCTCCATCAATTTCGTATTAAAATTTTTGTTGAATCATACTAAATCATAGTTTCTTAATTATACATAGTCTATATTGAGTAACTACAAAAATTATACAACTCTTAATATGTTCATCATTAAAATTTGCAATAAATAATGATGATTTGTTTGTATATTTTTTTTATTTCGATAATATTTGTTTTTTTATATGTTAAGATAAACGTTTTTGAAATATACTTAAAACTTGATATTAAATATTTTTTTTATCATTTTTTGTTCTCTTAATAATAAATAGTTATTTTTATTTTTAAGAGGATTAAATTTTTATTTTGACTATCACACATAGTCTGAAAATTAATTGAATAATTTTTAATTATGATATAATAGATGATTTATTATTATACACAACTCAATAAGTTTAAATCGTTATAAACAATTATATAGATCTTTAATTGATTATTATGGAATGTATCGATTGGTTTTATTTACCCACATAACTTATTCTTTTTCTTTTCTTTTTGTTTTGATTTTTTGAAATAATTTTATTGTTGCTACAATCTTTGAAGCTTTGTTTATGGAGTTATAAGGTTTTCATCGGACAAAAGGTCTTCCTTTCCCTTCTCCTTTTCACGCTTTGACGGCCCTATAGTTAGGATTTTGTCTGCCTCCACCGGTGCCACTGTCGATCTCGATCTCCATGTACTGAATGCCACTGTTTATAAGAGTTTCAAGCTCCACGACTTATGTGTCTCCTTAGACCCTCACTGCTTCGCTTGTGCTCTCCAGGTGTTCCAAGGTGGAAGGTTTTTGTCTCTCTCTCGCCTTCTTTTTTCAGGCCAATAGTTCTTGTAGGAGTTTAAATAACTTACTGTCTATGATTATTATAACTGGTTGTTACTCTTTCCTACATGCTTTCAAGTTGATACAGGTATTTTTGTTCTAATGTTTGTTATCTATCTGGTGCTTCACATTGCCTTGTAATTCTTGTGAGCCGAGATTGTGAATATCTTTCTATGTAGAGTTTTGTTTTTGCCTATCATAATTTGTTTGTCTGGATCAGGAAACAAGGGCTAGTTTAGTTTCATGTTGATTAATTTGTGCAGAGTGGGCCAGGTTCCATGTTGATATTTACACTGCATGGTTTTTATTAAATCAACTTCATTGTCAAAATATCATTTAGGAAAGAAATGCCTTGCACTTTTCACTACCAAAAGTTCCATGAGGTTTGAAATCGCTCCTTTACTTTTAATAGTGAATAACTTAAGGTCTAATTTTTTAGTTCTATGATGATTTGTCTCATGCCATTTCATCGGATCTTCAAATTAAAGTGTGCCTAGTTTCAACTACAGCAGCCACTCTGAATTAGTAGCACAGTATTATGGCTAGTTCAATAGAGTGGCCCAAGATCTCTATTTGATTTATGAATGATATGTTTTATGGTGTTATTATGAAAGCTTGCTAACTTAATTTTCTTATTAATCAAGATGGTGTTGAATGAATTCTTGAACTTGGATTATTTAGCTTTTGTTTAATTGCTCCATTCTTAGACACAATGTATTTATAAAAGCTTATTTATTTAATATACATTTTGTGATTACTAGGCTCTATTGTTTTCTATGTTTTACAATAGTATTTCTCTTTAGTTATCTTGAGTCATAGTCATTAACTATTGTTTTCAAGAAGCTCACAAATGCCATGCAGATTGTATAGTTCTAACATCATGTACATGTTTTTTTTGTTGTGTTATTGTTTCTACGTGTTTAGCTTATGCTTATATTTGTTTATCTTCAATACATTATATTATATATATTTTTAACAAAATGCATAAGTTATTTTTATTATTATTAATTTAATTTTTTTCATGCACACCTTTTTCCTAAACATTAATAACTGAGATTGTTTATGTACCTGATGTGTCCTTTTAATACATTCTTTTAAGTAAGATCTAGAGATTCAGAAAAGGCATACTTGTCTAAAGTGTCAATTAATATTCATGAATGTAGAGTATATATGCTTTTTTATTGTATCAATTAGTGTTCATAAACATTTTATGCTCACGTGCTTGTTTTCACTCACAAATATTTAACACGTGCCAACTTGTTTAGTTGATTGTTTGTTGTCCTTTTTACAGCTCATTCATATATTTGTTGATTAAGTTGCTTTTTTGGGGTTTGTGAACTTAAGCATTTACAATTTAAATGAGACAAACTTTAATACCATCCATTATACTCGAATTAAGCTATAGTAGACCTAACATATTTGAACTTGAGCCATGTTCTAACATCTTGTACAAGTTTTTTTGTTGTGCCATTATTTCTATGTGTTTGGCTTATGCTTGTCTTTTTTTATCTTGAATACATTATATAATATATATATATTTAACAAAATGCATAAGTTAATTTTATTATTATTAATTTCATTTTTTTCATGCACACCTTTTTCCTAAACATTAATAAATGAGATTGTTTATGTACCTGATGCGACCATTTAATACATTCTTTTAAGTATGATCTAGTGGTTCAGAAAAGACTTACTTGTTTAAAGTATCAATTAATATTCATGAATGTAGTGTATATAAGCTTTTTTAATGTAACAATTAGTGTCCATAAACATTTTTTGCTCACATGCTTGTTTTAAGTCACAAATATTTAACACGTGCCAACTTGTTTAGTTCATTGTATGTTTTCCTTTTTGCAGCTCATTCATATATTTGTTGATCAAGTTGCTTGTTTGGGTTTGTGAATTCAAGCATTTATGATTTATATGAGACAAGCTTTAATACCATCCATTATACTCAAATTGTGCTCCAGTAGACATAGCATAATTGAACTTGTGCCTTGTTCTACTTGCGTGGATCAAGTCCTTTACAACCTTGCAATTTGCAAAGTTTAAAATGAATATTTTGAGGGCATAAATCTTATTATTCACATTCACAGTGCTCATGGAACTAATATCCCCATCCATGTTGTTTAGCTTGTATTATGATTTAATTTAATGTAGTATTGGGTAATAAAATGTCTTTATTTAATGTTCCTTCATACATACATTATTTACAAATATAACATATTTTAAATTCTTATACCCCTATACCTATTTTTGTTTTTTTATTCATTTAATGATGATGATGACCTTGAACAAGATCTGTTCTATGGTTTAATATCGAAGCTCTCTCAGAGATGATAATGATGGTTACTTATAATTTGATGCTTATTTTAGGCATTCTCATAAGCAAGTTGGAATGTTGGTCAGGTTTCATAGCTGTTGTAGTTATTGATATTTCTCTTTTTGAATTCCTATTGAAAAGTTGGTAAAACTTTTGAGAGCCATTAGATAAGCAATAGCTTATTTTGTTCATCTGATGTTCAACAACCTATTTTTTTATCTCCTCCTTTGATGAAAATTGAAATATAAAAGAATATATTATTAGCCATGTTTTTGTTTCATGTTGACTAAACATAAAGCCTTATCCATTTGCCATTTTTGGCCATCCTTTTGGTAATCAGCAGTAACATCGTACTTCAATTCAAGCTTTGAGTTGCAAAATGGAAGCATTGCTATCTTATTGGGGCGATATTATTTCATTATATTTGTAACAATTTAATTTATAAACTAAAAGTAATGTCAGTATGAGACTAGCCCATGAGACCCTATTTAATATTCTTGTCTGTCCAGCCATAACATTCAAGGAATTTGTTGATGTGAATGGTTTTATCAGCACGCATGTGAGCACCGATGAAAATATAGAATAGAAAAGCTGGGTGAAAATGTAGGATTGTCCTTTTTTCCCTTTTTCTAGTAAAAGGTTTTTTGGAGCTTGCTTAGCTTAAAGGATTCTTGATGCTCTTATTAGAGTGGCCAACTGTTTCAATAAGATGTCTTCCCATGATAGTGCTAGCCTTTTAAGAGTTTGGGGGAGTTCCCATCGTCATAGCAAACATAGTTTGCTTTCTATATCTCAATATTTATATCATGATTCCTGTATTTACGTTTCATTTGGTTGGATACAATTTAACATTTTATGAATATTTAAATCATGGAATTATAAATGATGACATTTTAAGTTCAATTTATGTTTTCTTTGTTGGGTGTAGTTATTCTTTGATTTGGTTTTCACAATTTTGTTTGCAAGAAACAAAATTTTTGTGGAACCTAAAGTGCACATGGATTTGTAAATTCACCCAATCAAACAAAAAATATAAGACAATTTTCTCCCTTTTGAAAAATGTTTAACAGTTACAATCAACTAATTAGACTTTATGTTAATGTCTTCTCAAGTTGTTTTGGAATTCGCTGTCTTCGGTAAGCATGCTGTGAATCTTCTCATATATAGTTTTTTCCATGCCTTTTTTCTCAAGTAGTAATACAAATCCTTCATTTGTCATCTACGTAATATATAATTTACTTTTTGAGATTAAGTATCAGAAAATAAAGAGAGTTATTGAACTACAAAATAGGCAAGTGAGGCCCATCCCTCCACCATAAAAAAGGGGGCCTCCCCAGCACATTCGTCGTCCTGGTCAACCAGTAGGCCATGAAAAGGTATCTGTTAACTTGACTTTTTTCCTCCCAACGTTTTATGTTTGGTGCCTATTTGGCTTCTCTAATGTATTTGTACTCTTATCAAGTTTCATGTCATAACATTTAGTTGCATTACTTATTTATGTTCATGTTAGGGAAGTTGTAAAGGAATTCTTGCTTTGATTGAAGCAAATTAGCTTGTGAGAACTTTGTTACACATACAATCTTATGCTTTCCTATGATGATTGCCTTGAAATATTGATTAATTCTTCTTAAAAATTCATTATAAGGTCACGCATAGTACTTTAGCATGTTGTGCCTTAATCTTATAATCTCTACTTTTCTTTCGAATAGGGATTTTTAGTTCAGAACATAACTATTTAACTACCAGATGTTATAATAGATATCATAGAATGAAGTTTGGTTTCTAAAAATAGTGAAAAAATTATTATTATAATTTTTATAACCATCAAGTGGAAGATATTTATCTGTATGGATTATAGAATTGGAATCAAATCATGATGATTTAATTATTCAAAAAAATATAAACAAATATTTATGTAAATATATTCATATAATAATTTGATAAAGTTGAGGATAATCAATCATTACATGAATATTACAATATTATTATATTTATTTTAAGTATTTGCATAAAATCATAAACAATTTTTCCTAGGTACTATGGAATTATGTTTTCATGTATTATCCATCCATAACTAATGAGTTTATAAACAATACTACTCCACATGATAGTATAAGATCGAGGGTTGGTTTGATTGCTTAAATTTTGCACTTTTAATCACAAAAATACTTATTTTAGGTCATGTTAAATAACTTAACTAATTATATTTATTTATAAATTAGGTAGTTTATCACTATCCTTTTTCATTTTATTATTTTAATAGTTCAAAAGATCTTTCATTCTCACAAATTAAAAGTTTTCTATTTTTTAAACTAATAAGCAAAGGTGTTTTGGGCAAATTTAAATTAAATATTTCTAAACAACACATCAAACATAGCATTTCAATAACAGTTAACAACACTCATCAAACTTGTTTTTCATTAAATTGTTTAATATTCAAAAGGGGCCAACCAGCATTGAGCTAACATCTCTCAAATGATGTGAATCAAGCATTTGTCCATGCTACAAAGTTTCAGGCTTTTTTCCATTCTATCATCCGTTTGTTATCCTCAACTTTTTTCAATTATTTCACCATTGGTGGACCATAAAAATTTCATCCATAACTATGTCATCACTAACAAAGTCTACCCCCTATATGCATCTCAGTCTTCACATTCCAAAATTTTTGAAACACTATCTTCTTCATCTAATGAATAAATGGATCAACTCGTCTATATGCATCTCTGTCTTCACATTCCAAAATTTTTGAAGCACTACCTCCTTTATCTAATGAATAAATGGATCAATAATTTAAGGTTTGTTTAGCTTAAGAAATTATACAATATATTACTAATAGATTTATATGTTTAATTTATTATCGCTTTTGTTTTCTACATTTTCCATTTGAATCTTTATCATCTCTTGTGACATCCTTATATATTTCTATCTCTAAATTATTTTAATTTAAGTTTTGAAGTATTCTCTTTATTAAATACTAAAATGCCCATCCACTGAATGATATTCCAAAAGATATTACCTTTTTTGTAATGTACATCTTACGACAATTTTTAGCATAGAATTCATTTCATGATCAATATTTTTCAAAGGGATATTTCTTCTAAAATATCAAACACAACAATTCATGAAAATAGTTCGACTACGTACACTCACTAACGAGTGAACATTATGCTTTTGATGTGACAAATGGGCTATTCTTAGTATGAATTTCAATCAAATATGCCCTTTTCCCCTTTCCATTCCATATCTATATCTAGATTGTGTTTCGAATAAAAATTTCCAGGTATGTAATTTATGTGCTAATGAGTGTTGTATGAACTAGAGGTTCAAGTTCAAATAAGGCAAATTCCACAAATTATCTTAAAAAATATAAGTGGGGCAAACATTCTCCTCGTTTCTTTTGAATACCAAGGATAAATCATTAGTTTCTAAACTTATTAAGAGAAAAAGATGAAAGCATACCTTATAATATTTCTCACTTAATTGGTCACATCAAAATAGATGTATTAAGATTAATTGGCTTTTAAGCAATGTAGATAAATGCTATACTTATTTGGCATATAGTTTGTGTTTTGTTACTTGATGTCTTAGTTTTCTAAGATCAAGTTGAATGATTTTAGGTTATTTTAGTAATTCTGGTGGTTTTATTGAAAACATTGGTCAAAAAAATAAGTTGAATTAATTTGTTAGCAGAGTTGATCATTTCATCTCTATTTAATGACGCTTGTGTATGGCATATACAACCTCTTTATATTCAAAAAAATTCCTTTTTTTGTCACTTAGCCAATGCATGTCATCATAAATATTCCCATTGCTTGAAAAGTTGTTATTTAAAAGTATATTTTAACTCTCCTATATTTTTTTATTATGGCTAATTTGAAGTCAATGTATTGCTTGCTTGTCATTAGAGGTTGTAATCCATGTTCAGGAACTTATATATTTTTTATGGCATCAAAGTTTATAGCAAACTGAGTTAAATCATGACAACGGTTTTCCAATTTGGCCACTTTCTCAATCAACAAAATTGGAAGGTTTTTTATGAATAAAAACTATCACACAAAGAGCACATTTCGTGAGAATAATAGGACTCATGTTGTCCTTTTCTTTTAAAATTAAGTTCTTACACTATGGTAAACTGATACCTGATATTTTGATCGATAATAGTACTATAAATAAAATAAAATATATTATAGAATGTATCATTGTAAAGTACATTCTCAAAAATACTTGTATGCATATGCCAATGTATGCATCCTCATACATGTGCATATACCGACGCTAATCAGACTATAACACGGAATTTTGTTCCCGATTTGAGTTGAAAGCTTCATTTTTTTGTTGATAATAGGGATAATACTGAAATTCTAGCAAAATATAGTAAAATATGTTTGCAATACAAGTGAAAACATTCCAATTCTCACAATTTTAGGGCATAAAGGACTCTATATATTACAACTCTGCCATCTAATTAATAGAAGCACTTTGAAAATTAAAAGAACCTCACTATGTCATATTTTTTTATAACATATAATTTATAAGGGCAGAACTTAGATTGATAATGGGTTCTCTTCGCCAAGGGTACAAAAAAATATCAAAGGCATGAAATTTAATACTATGCGCAATTTCAAGAGCTATTTAGTAAAAGAAGATGGACGCTTAGTTTTCAAAACAATGGGTGATGAAAAGGAAGATAGTTCATCATCGAATACCATACTTGAAGATCACAAAACAGTAGATTAATCAGATGGACGCTTAGTAAAAGAAGATGGACGCTTAGTTTTCAAAACAATGGGTGATGAAAAGGAAGATAGTTCATCACCGAATACCATACTTGAAGATCACAAAATAGTAGATTAATCAGATGTCGAAAAAATTATTATATCTGATATGAATATTATGGCAATGGAAGAGGAAGCAATGATCAAAACCATCATCTGCAAAAGACATTCTACCAACACCAAATTGTTTTAATGGCTTGCGACAACAAAAAATGCATTGCTGCAGTTGCTGTTTTAGAAACCCTCGTGGACAAATGTACTTTAATCACTCAACCAAATTGTTTTAATGGCTTGGGCCAACAAAAAATACATTGCTTCAGTCGTTGTTTCTGAAACCCATGGAACAAATGTACTTTAATCACTTAACCAAATTGTTTTAATGGCTTGGGCCAACAAAAAAAGCATTGCTTCAGTTGCTATTTTGGAAACCCCCTTGGACAAATAGACTTTACTCACTCAAACAAATTGTTTTAATGGCTTGGGGCAACAAAAAATGCACTCAGTTGCTGTTTTAGAAACCCTCGTGAACAAATGTACTTTAATCACTAAACCAAATTGTTTTAATGGCTTGGGGCAACAAAAAATGCATTGCTTCAGTTGCTGTTTTAGAAACCCTCGTAGACAAATGTACCTTAATCACTCAACCATTGTTTCAATGGGAATCCAGTGGATGCATCTAGGTTTGACGGCAAGGAACCCCAATCTCACAAGCATTGACACAAGCAGCAAATTGGAGCGAGCATATCGATTCACTGGCCAATGATACCTCCGAAGAGATGCTAACAAACATCAACGTTTTTTAATCACCCCAAGATAGGGCTTTAAACACCAAGAGTTTATAGAGTATGACAAGAATGAAGATGGTAAAAGTTGAAAATTATTTTTTTAGCAAACAAACAGCTTTTTTTAGAATGTTTTTAAAACTATTGTAATGAAATTGTACGCACTGCAATATACTAAACATCCCAAAAATCCAATGGACATCCCTGTAGAAGGTATGTCAATTTTGAGGTGCTGTAAGGAACATGATCCTCCTTCTTGGCAATGGCAAAATATAGCATCACTCAGAGAAGACAAGCTTTTGTTAATTGCCTTTTTCAAGGACAAAACGAATTTCTACATATGCATCTAAAACAAGAACTTTCAGCATAAATGAGAAGTAATTCTTGCCTAGTTTTCCTTTAGACGATCTCCAGTCGAGCCACTTTAAGCAAGATGCTCACTTCCGACAAGATATATTAGGTTCAAAACACCTTGAACCTGTTGTTCTGTGGCCTACAATGAAAGACTCAGGTCAACAAATGTCTTAGGTAACAAGCTTAATGGCCCAAAGGAACAAGGAACAGCCACCACTCACAACATTCACCCTAGATATTCATAAGGTGAAAACAAAATGGCTACTTAATGATTGTTCATTCATCTGAGTCTTGCCAACTGACCTAATGAACAAAGTAAAACCTGAATCATTAGTTCCAATCTCTTGCGATGATAGTCTTATGACAAGTCAGGTTGGGAAAGAGAAGAATGATCCAGAAGTGAAAAACTGCGGATACATAATCGTATGTTTTAAAGAATGCAAGCAAAACACAACTTTGTACCCCAAAATATGGAACATGAAATGAAAGCATACATATGCCATATTCAGTTAGCCTCCATAAACAAGAAAATAGAAGATGAATGCATGCATGCAAGCAAAACAAAGCCTGGTACCCAAGAATATGGAACATTTGGGAAACTAAATACACCTGATGTATTCAGTTGGCTGCTAGAAACAAGAAAAAAAAAGATGAAAGCATGCTCCAATTTACTATGTCTATGCTGATTTCAATTACCTACTCCTTGCAGCTTGATCAAACAAAAATGAAATTTTCTTTTATGTTGCACACATCGACAACAGTAAGGTCTTGCACATGTGTATTACCAGCTAAATCGTTCTTGATGATATATTGCTTGTTAAGAAGAGTTAGACAACTGCTTGTGCTATGATTGCTTGATAACAAATAACAAATTTTTTCATTGTAGATCTCTAACATTAATGCCTGTAAAGATGAAAAGCATGGTTTGAAAGCATGAAAGATTTAGCACAATTTATGTTTTCATGTAAATTGACATTCACACCTGTATTTTGTAAGTCCAACCCCGGCATTGTAGTGATTGCTAGTCTCAAAGATCTGCTCCAAGGAACGTGGTATTAATCCTTTCTGCTCAAGGGCTTTAGGCTTGCCCGTCATGGTATAAGTTTTACCAGAACTAGTTTGTCCATAAGCAAAGATGCAAACCTTTTTAAAGAAGAGATGGTAAAACAAGGAGTTAAGAATAATAAATGAGAGCTAATGCTTGTTATATGCATTTTCTCCAATATAGAGAATTAATGTTGAAGACCAAATAGGGCATTCAACTAGCTCGATAACTTGTTGGATCATCTGATTCAATCGTGCTGACCTAGTTATGTGAGCATGGTCATTTTATGTTTTTTATGTCCACATTTATGTCTGCTGTAGGAATAAGATATGAAATGATTTTTGGAAAAAAAAAGTGAATGAAGAAAATAGAAAGACATAAAAAAATAGAAAAATTTATCTCAATTATAGGTTAAACTTCCAAATTCATTTACTTTAAATTAAAATGTTTGTTAGGTAAAAAAAATACTATTAAATAACTACTCCTTGGATTAGCTACCTCAGTTAATCCATTTTTTGCTATTTCAGCATTTAACAGTCTAAAATAAACTAATATACTGGACAAGCTCAACAAGCTATTTCTACCAATCATAATTCAGATCCATCCAAGCGAATGCCAACCCACCCCAACTTGCTTAAAAAAATAATAAATACAAACAACAAAAGTATTATTAAGTTCATAAATCAAGAAACAAGCAAAAAAACCCATTCAACAGAATAACAGTTTTTATTTTGATTTGTAAAACAAAAAAAGTTGGCAATAAAAATTGATCAATTATATGAATTTTCTAATCTTTCTAGAGCATCGGATGATATCTAATGCATTTTATCAAAAGTTATAGTAGCTTCTTTAAAATTAAAAAATTTTACATGGTTTTAGAAATATAAAATACCTTCTCATAAAGCTTCATTTGATTTAAGCACTTATACTCAAACAATTTTAAAAATCACTGTCTTGACCATCTATACTAGCATCCTTAATGTAAAGTATTGAGGCTAACTATAGATTTTAAGAAACAAAAGAGAATTTGAGTTGAAGAATTACTAAGTGCAGTGGGGTACTACAAAAAGGAAGCTCTTCCAAGTTCACGATTTGAACTTAGAAATAATAAAGAGATAAACAAAGAAAAAATGACCATAAGAGTGAAAATCAAATATAGCAAATCAAATATTCTCCTTTCTCTCTCTCTTTCTCTCCTCCCTCCTCCCAACTCCATATGTTAATTTCCAAGAATATATTAATGGACAATTAAGTCATTAAATAACCCATTAACATGACAAGGTAGTATTGAATTGCTTGACAATAAAAATAATATCTTATTTTGATAATAATAAACACTTTAAATACTTATTATGTAATCTAATTTATCTATTTAGTATATTCTATAAATTATCATAAGATAGGTAGACTCATAGATCACTTGTTGTGGAGTAGATAAGAATACTCTAAAGTGAAGACAAAAAATGTTTTACTACTATGATAATCATGTGTCCAAGAAGCACCTCAAAAAGCTTCAAAACTTCATAGAAAATGTATACAGATTAAAATCTAATTTGCTGTGTTATTTCAAGAGCTTGCACTACATTACACAAGAATTCTAAAGTTCATTTAGTTGTGCTCTTTTAACCAAGGATTTTTCTTCAATCTATTTTGTGAAGCAATCAACTATCACAGCCAAATACCAATGTTTGCCCAAGGAAAATTTTTTAATAAACTAGGAAATGCCATAATACATTAATAGCTTTTATTGATCCTATTAGTCAGTGAGGCAAATGTCTATTAAAATGACAATTTTTACAATCTCAACAAATTGTGCAACATTCTTTTGCATAGTTGGCAGGCACAATTCTTGTTAAAAAAACTCATGGCTAGGTTATAACCAAAAGAACTACTTCAATGATCCACACAACAAATGGATTTCATAATATCAAACATCTTGAGAGGTTGGATAACATTATTCCAAATTTTTAAGAACATGAAAGACATATGGATGCGCTTCTTAATTCCATCGTATTCTCATAGTTTTTTATAAACTACGATCTGATTTTGCCTCTCAATGGCTTGAAAATGGTTAATGCTTGATTTCATAGCAAGATATGATTCTACCCAATTTTGCAATATGACCATCTAAGTTATATAGGTCTCAAAATGTCTTTGGTGAATGCATTTTAAAAAATTCTGAAACAACACCAGGGTTAGCTTCACTTGCTTTCTTTAAACCTGCTTGATAAGATGCCAAAATTGCACTCGATTGCATTGACATGCAACCCAAATTTTCATAATTCTTGAAAGTTCTCTTTAAGATCCTCAACATGGCCAAGAATGATTGGATTTCGCTAAAAAAATCCTCAACATATGCATCAAGATTCATTCCTCATTGATGGCTAGAAACTATATTAAACATGTCTTGATATGTTGCCCTTTCAGTTTTTAAAACAAATGACATGGCCTTTAAGCAACATATTCAAAATTGATGATAGATGAAGTTTTTCATTATCTAACTCAAAAATCCTGATCTGCTGACATGCAAAGAAGGCATTCAAAAAAACTTAAATGATTAAAAGTAGCAATCAAGCTCATTGAATCATCAATTCTTGACAAAAAAGAAAATTTTGGTCAAGCCAAATAAGATAAAACAAAGATTCAACACAAATGTGTCATTTTTCATTGCTTTTCTTGACAAGCAAAAAACTTTTCCAACCACTTGAGGTGTTACACAACAACAATGAATCAAACCTTAAAAATATATGCTAGTTCTCTTTTGCTAGGGCTTATTTTTCTTAGCTAAGTGTGTCTTCTTCTATCATATTCTTAAGCATTCAAAGTTAAAAATTAAGATGTTGGTAAAACGTAATTCAAGTAACACCAACCATATCGAAACAAGACCATGCAAAAATATCAATGTGCTGAGGTAGGAGTGAAAGAATGGTCTCTCTTTGCTATTAATTCAAAAACATTGCTCTGCATTCAAGTTAACAAATACAAATTTACTTTGGAAGGAACTAAAAGACCAACAAGAAAAGAAATAACAATCTATAAAGAAGAACCATGACGTCCAAGAAAATGATGAAATGCCAGGACTTCCCATCATTGTAGTAAGGTAGCAACTCTTCAACTAAAGTAGTTCTCCTTAAACATGCGAAACCTAATGGCGTAAGACTTTATTTGAACACAAGGGATAAAAGAGTGTGAGGAGTACCTGACGGGTGATGACCAAGATTGAAATTACTTAACAAATAGTAATTTTTTGTAGGATTTTAGTTTGAAGGGTATAAAAATAAATAATCCCACATTGACTATAAAGAAAATCATTTAGAGATTTATGTGATAATTTAGCCTTAAAATGTCTAAAAAAGTTTTGAGAATAAACCCCTCTTTGGTCTGAATCAAATGATCAAATGAAATAATATCTCGACATAATAAAACTAGGTTGTAAAATTTATACACAGAAGGTGTTGAAGTCGTGAAATTTATTTATTGTAGGTAAATCAAAAATTACAAATAGTGATATTGTCATGTTCATAAAATTTTCCATCTACATGATTACTTATATTTCATTTCCATATGCAAAACAAGAAAGCTATCTTTAAGCTTAGTTTATTCTCCCAAGAAGTTGATTGGAGAACCAACATTCGGGAGAACACGACATAAACAAATGCCCATCTTATTGAAGACATTCCAAAATAAAGAATCAACAAAACTACGATATCTAATATACCAAACACACATCAATGTTTGCAATAAGTCTTGTGAACACGATGGTGGTTTTAAGAAATTCTAAATAACAAAGATGCTTTGGCTCGAAAGAGATTGGAAGAAAATAAAATATTCTCATTATTACATTTGACAAAGTGTTTGTCTTAAAATATTTTAGAATTAATTTATAAGGGCATGCTTGATTCATTCCAAAGATCACCAAAATAATACTAACATGTACTGAAACTTGTCTCCATGGCCCTAATGAGAGATGAAAAGTCTCGATAAGTCTTAAATGGTTTTCCTTCAAGGTGATGCAACACTAAATGTTGAGTTTGAACCTCCTTTAATCCATAGAAACTACATATAGCATAAACCAATCACAATGCTACTCAGATCAAACCTTGTTTCACAATCTTTGTAGATGATGACACATAATTTCATTCATTTCATATGATAGCTCTTCATGATTTATGCGTGCTTTATCATAGTTTATTATAGTTTATGATAGTTCAATTCGGATTTTCTTGGTTGCTTCACTTGACACCATGTTGGACACCTTTCTATAGATTAAGACAACAGGAGGCATGGTTGGGAGCTTTTCGTGGATTTTCAATCTCTTTGATACTTGCTTTGGCTAGTTAAGCTCCCTTTTCAATGAATTCCTTTAAACGAACTGCATAAAAAGTGCTAGGGTTTAGAATAGCATTATCTTTCTTTATTTCTTTGTGATCTCTCTTTATTTCCTCATGGTTTGTTTCCTAAATAAGTTGTTGAAAATTAAGAAGAGTTTAATTAAGATTTTTATTTCCATGAACATTTCTTTCCATTTTTATTCTTTTTCAAGAACTCTTGTATTAAAAAAAATATAAGATAAATGAAAGTTTTAGATAATTGTTTTTGGTGATAACTCTTGCATAGCATGAGGGCTTATGTTTGACTAGACTTGAATATCAATTCAACACCTTGAAACACTTAATGACCTCCTTCTTCCTCTCTTTTTTTTTCTTTTTTATTCCTTTTTAGTCTAAGAGAAGTCAATAAACCTAAAATCCATCTTAAACCTCAAAACCCTCTCCCTTTCATCCTTGCTTAAAATTTTGCAAAATACCTCACTCCAAAACCTTCAAAATTATCACATGCTTTCCCTTTCTCAAGTTTGCCTCACCCAAAATTAAATCACAACCACTTCTCTTCTTTCCTCCCTTTCACTCTGAGAACCCTTACTTTCATCATCCTCTCTCCAAAAACCCATGGTCAAGCCTTGCTTCCTCTTAAATAAAGCGAATTAGCCATCCAACAAGGACCTAAGAGAGCTACTTTATGTCTCTCTTTCTCCCTTCTTGCCATAATATTATTGCAGCTAACCTTCTTAAACAATTTTTGTAATCAAAGACTTCATGGATGATAACCATAGGTAATGTGGCAAAAAGAATTTACTTGAGAGATACATTCAAAGGAGTATTCTCAAACTCCTGAAGAGGTAACTAATGGTCTAAGATGGATGATAACGATGTTATCAATTACTCCCTTAATGAAAATATTTAGATTTCTTCATTGTTGTGGTGAGCTCTTTTGTAATTTCCTTAAGCCTTCTCTTGCTTCCAAATGTGTTGGAAATAGATAAGTATTCCTCATTAACTAAGAGTAATAAAAGTTTTTCGGCAAGATATGAGATGGTAAACAAAGCCTTGGCTTCTCAAATTCATTGGCCCAAAGAAAAGATACTAAGGATGGTTGAGTCACCTAGGTTTCTTTTAGCTCCACCTCAGTTAGGCTTTCTTGGAAACATTGGAGGTAAAATTTGGGGCTTCCATTTTAATTTTGACTAAGATATTGCAAACATTCAACTAGACATAACTAACAAAGGAAGAAGCAAAGATCCTTTTCAAAAACTTGATACCTTCTAAAGTCACTTCAATGTTGCATCCATTAAGCAAGATGGAGAAAATTGTTCACTTAATTGCACCAAAAAGCAAGAAAAAAAGACATAAGTGTCTCAAATTCACATAGAAAAATTTATGGGTCTAATTTGTCAAAACAGAAAGTAGGAATTTTAAATTTAGAATGGAAAAATCCCCATTAAAAGAGATGCAATTACAATTCCAACGTAAGAAGAATAGCTAAGACGCATCATACACCATGCCACACTCTTTGCTAAATGAACACATCCAAGGAAAACAAAGGTGAAAAGGAAATTATGAAGTGGCACAAACAAAAGGTATCCCACTTGTAGAAATTAATTAACTAGTAGAGAAATAAAGGGAGATGAATGAGTTGAAAAATGATAGTTCATCATAAGAAATGAACAAGATCATTTAAGATAATCGTAACTTGAGCTAGAATCATAGGCTTTAGTGGAACAACAATTTCAAATGGATAGAAATGACCTTCACAAAAATATTTCCAAATGTTACTAAAAGATGTGAAAGAATGGCTCAAAAGGAGGATCATTCTTAAGAGGTGGAGTGATAGAATTAGTGATCACTTACATTATTAAAACATTAAAAACAAGATTATCAACAAGCACAACTTTTTGAGCTGTAGCTCTCAACTTCTATCTACTCACAAATTCCAACATGCAATGTCCGAAAAGTGTTGAAACTAATTACAAATTCCAAGAAGAACAAATGATTTACTTCTCTTTAGATAAAGAATCACAAGAAGGTAATTTAGAGTTATCACAAAAGGGATGCTCCTTCAAGTTCAAATATAATACTTAGGTAAGAACCGAGAGGGATAAGCAAAGAGAAATTTCCTAAAAGAGAAAAAATAATATTTAGCAAAATTTCCCACCGCAACCAAATGGTACATAAACTTATCCATAATGGAGTGGCAAGTTAATTATAACCAACGAACAAGACCCTTTGCACATGATAAATTTGCAAATTTCATTAATACTTTGTCCTTCTTTGAACTAAGTTTTACCATATTCAACTTGAACAATGATAATACTAATCATTCTTGATGAATCCTAATCAATCTGGACATTGAGAGTGATCCGTGTAACCCAACACCTTGAGAGCTACTTCTATAACCTTTGATTTCTAGAAATCTGACACCTTTTAAACTTGTTCACAAGAAAAGGTTTGTCATGGAAGGCTAGTCCAATTTTAAAAAGACATGCCTCATGTTAATCATCAAGCATATAATGATCAAGCAAATTGTGACCTAACATGATAACTTTGCATATTCATACAACATAACTGGTAAATAACTATCATAACACTTACTAAAATAGGATTAAATTAGTGATCATGGTTTTTCTGTAGCATGCTATACAAATAACTAAAATAAAAATGTCTAAACAAATGCCTATTACTCCATATTTTGGGATAATATATGTACCATCTATTAATATTTATGCATCCATGAACATAAGGCTTAATAAAACCTTATTTAGATTGGATACCCATAAGAAGCACATAAGAAAATATCTAAATTTATTTTGGTTACTGATAAATGATGAAAACGATAAAAACTTGGATAAAATAAAATTCACAAAAGAAACGTAAATAAAATATATTACATAATGGATATAATGCCTTGAATATACCACCTTACATCCATGAAGTGCACTTTGCACTAGCTTCAAGATTTCTAAAAACACATCCTCCTAAGATGACTCGTGAGAAAAAACTTTGTCAAAAGTGGAACAATACTTTTGAGCTATTTAGGAATAAAGCAAAAGAAAAAGCATCAGTTATAGAAGGCTCATCCTTACAGATTATAGTTTCCATAAGACATTATAAAACAGTTGAAAGCTTGCATGTAATAAATTAGAAAAACATTCCTTACCACTATACATCAAATCAATGCCTCTCCAAGGTAACTCGACGCTTGTTGGATATGAAATAACAGAAACATCTGTTCTCCTAGCATCAACGTCTGACAAAAAAGGTCGCACTCTAGAAAAAACTCGAATGTTTCCTTTTAGTTCCTGCAAAACATTAAAGCTTAATAAAAGTATAATATGTGTGGTATAAATATCAAACATGAATATATATTTTGGACATGTTTCTTGTTCAACTTCCAATGGAATCACTATCAAAGGCTCTAAGATTTTAAGGAAAAAAGCTGCAAAGAAAAAAGTACTTTTTCCTTAAGAGAACTATCTAGGGTTCAAATGCCAGATCGCCAGTCAAAGTTTATGTGTTTTGCTGCCCAATCTTGTAGCTTTTATGAAAATATCAAAATATTAACAAATACTTTGGCATGGAGAAACATATCCTTGCAAATGGAGACACATACATGGCTTGTGGAAAAGAAGAAATTGAGTGATACACATGCATGTTTATTGGTTTGGGACCAAAACCTGAATTCAAATAGTTTAAAACTGAGTTTAGTTGAACACTCAACCAAATTATTTGTTTGGTTCAACTCAAGGTTTCAGCTAATCTTGGCTAAATCAATCTCCACCACCCTTAACCTAATTTTTGCTTACAAATCCATTATAAAATTACCAAAATAACTTCATTTTATAACAACAAAAGAGCTGGAATGGGTAAGTTAGAAAATGCTCTTGATAGCTAAAATAATGGTTCTAATTGATGAGATTTACAAGACTTAGTGTCACCGAATTTCAAACACCGAAGAATGATTTCACATTCAATTTCTCTTTTGTTAATATTTCTCTTACTCAATTATACATAACATTACTTTTGCATTTATTCTTTTAATAATTTTCTAATTAATAACATAAATAAATATTGCCTAATTTAATTGTTTAATTATACAACATTTATTTTGAATCTTATCCTTTTATTGTATTACCTACTTTTATCTCTTTAACAATACTCTTTTTATTCACTTGGATAGATTATGACCACTCAATTTTTTAACAATATTTTTTTATAATTTATTTTTTGCATCACTTAGCAAGAAAAATAAGTGATTGTTATTGTTTTTAATTGTGTTATTTATATCATTTCTTTTTTAGTACCCAATCCCATAACTATATGGTCAAATGGTGACTTCATTAATTTTACAAAATATACCATTTATTTTTAATAGTTCATTTCTTTTCAATGCTGCAAGTGTATCTTATCAACAGTTAAGCGCATTCGTGTTCTACATGCACGAGCTACCTGCATGCATGGATAAACCCTTGGCTCGGTCATAAATTTGTTCACCTCAGGATGCACGCTGGCAAAGACATACGTTGATAGGTGCAAAATTTTTTAAATTTGAGAAATTTTAAATTTTCGATCAAAATCACATTTTTTGTTTTGTATTTAAAATTTGTATCGCAAACACTGTATAAAAAGGTAGAAATAATGAATGAAATAATTCAAAAAAACTAAAAAAAATCTGAGACGTCAAACCTAATAGAAAGTCAGAACTTGGAGAAATTTAGCGAGTTTTGAGGATCAGAACTTAATAAATTCAAATTGCTTTAAAGGAAAACTTCTTGGGGAATTCAACCTCCTTGTGGTAAAAGCCCTATTATCCTTCTCTTTCTCCTTCTTTCTTTGCTCACCATTATTACACTTCCACATTTGTTGTTATCATTCTGAAAAAAAGCCTATTGACGAGGGTTCAAGATGAGAAAACCTCACAAGAATGTCATTGATAATTGATTCTAATGATAATGACAACACTATTATTAGAGTCACAATTGTTGAAAGTCACCAATCATAACTTATTAACGAAGTTTCTAGAACAAGTGCTATTTTAGAAGCATTAACAAGTAGCATGGCTATGGATTGTCAATAATAACTAGTCATGTTTCCTTGCAATTTGACATAGGGCAACTAACAAGGAAAAGAAGTAGCATGTCAACATCCCAACTAGCCTTATGCCGAAGCACTCACATAAGAGGAGCCCCAAGTTTTGGGGATCATGGTTCCATTTGCAAGAGGAAAAGAGCAAATCTAAGAAAAAATCAATGACAAAAAAACAAATGATATCAAAATGTACTTGTTAGAGAAATATCTAAATCTTTTTACCACTAACATTGCTTTTGTTGTTGTAGTATTTCTAAGGCATTGTGACTACTATAGAGATCACAATAAGCTCTTAAATAAAGTCAGACACAACTTCAAAGGTTGTCAATGTTTGTTTGAAATGGAAAAACATAACATGCAAACAAACAAAATATGCAATATAATGGCATTTCCATCAAACATCAAGCGTATTACAAGAAAAAAACTCATTGTCATTAGGGTTTTTAGAGAAGATCTTTTGCAATATTGATCTTTGATTCAAAATGCCAAGTGGTTGCTAAGGTTTTCACTTTATTATAAATATAAAGTTTCTATTATATATTCAATATTTATTGCATTCATTCTTCTATTATGACTACTTTTGGCTCAAGTATGGGATCTTTTGATCTATTGTAACCCCTTTGAGTTGCATAATGAACTATAGTATATAACTCCTCTATTGAATGTTATGAATTTTTGTCTACCTACTTTTATAAAAAACTACAATGGAGTATGTTTGACCTTTTATGATTATGAGTAAATATAAACAATAATTGTCCAAATCACTCAAAAATTTCCATTCATTACTTCATCATTATTTTTTGTTAGTTATACTACAAGTGCACACACTTTTTAAAAATAGTATTTTAAAATAAGGATATTTTTATCTTTGTAAATTTTTTTAAAAAATGAAAAAAAGTACAATTCAATTTTCTCTTATGCATGTCTCAACTCTTCAAAAACAAGCTAGCTTTCAATAACATTGTTACTACAAAAATTTCAACCATGTTCTGTGGCAAATTACTAGACTAGAAAAAGGCTGCTGATTAAAAAGAATTTGTCAGATGACAAATTAAGCAATTGACAGATTGATTTAAGCTATGATAGCACAACCACTAAACTCTATTTCTCAGTATATATGTTAAGAGCGGTAGCATACAAAATTTCACAAAAGTTTGTAGACACAGTTTGCTTAAATTCTCACATAATAGAAAACAATACTTTTTAATTCTTTATTGCAATGTTTAAAACTTACTTTCATAATAAAATCTCATATTTTGAAGTTTTAATTTGGACCATTTGCATCAAAATCATTTTATGTCTATGATTTTATAAATCGACAAAATTGTCCATTTACTCCACTTAAATACATTAAACCTCAACAAAATGAAGATTATATTATACTCAACATTTCTTTAATGTTTCTTAACATATTCAAAGCCACTAGTGGCTATTTCACAAGTATTTGACAACTAATTAAGTTTAGAATAAATTGGATTTTTAGAAATGGAAAAATACTTTATTCTAATCAACATTTTAAACAAAATCTAGTTTTTTTAAATCCTTTGATACAAATGATGTCCAAATTTTTTTAACAAATTGTAAAACTCATAAAACCTACACAAAATGTTTTCTAATTTTTTTAATGTTGTTTAATATTTAAATAACTTTTTTCATAAAAAAGAATTTCTTTTCTAAAAAATGCATAATTTTTTTAATTTTTTTATTTTTTTAAGATCATCATTTATTTTAATATTTTTCTACCAAAAATATTTAAAGAAATATTTTTCTATAATTTTAATCTTTTGTTTTGTGACAAATTTGATTCCAAATTTTATGATATTACAATATTATAGTCTTAAAAATTTGATATTCATTTTTTAATGTTCTTCTTCTTCCTCCGTAGGAATAGTATCCTATCTTCTAAAAATTAATAATGTTTGATAAAGTTGTAATAAATCACTAAAAGTTATAAACTTTATAAAATTATTTCTTAATATATTTTTTGACTTTTAATGAAAATGTTGTATCTCCTTTCTCTTTTATCTCTATTTCACCATCCAATAAATGCACTTAATTAATTTATATTTTAGATAATGAGATTAATCATAATAAACATTTTTTAAATAATACTCATAGTATTAAAATGTAATATTATTATGATTAATTCCATAATTTGAGTCCTAATAGATCCATCATATTAAAATCTATTTGTTTGATTGGATCATCTACAACCTGTTAGATCGTTTAATTTAATTCATTTAATTGTTCAATGTATGTCTAATGGATGATAGATTTTTGCAACTTCTCTATTTGACTTGCGTTAACTCCTCATATGTCCAAGTCATACTATTCCATCCGCATGTAAGATCATTAAAAGCTCATTGAAAGATTATTGGATTGTCTATCGAGCATTCGATAAAGACTCACAACATAAATGTTGAAAAATTATTAGATTGTTTGATATTTTTCATTAGATCATTCAATCTTTTGTTCATTTATTTGATGGTCCCATTGAATATATAACGAAGATTTTGTTTATTTCTTGTATTTTCTTTAAATCGTCAAATTCCCTTCTGCAGTTATGATTTGATGCACATAAGGCTTAGTTCTCTTTACAAATCTTTCATACATGACTCCAATTATCAAGAAAAAGGAAACATTTACAGCTTACATGAAAAAACTTCTACTTTCAACTTAGGTCTTAACTAGATCTTTTCAAAATCAATTTTAAATCATGGGGAAAATTTATATTGTGTCTTTTAATTAGATTTTTCCTATGGTGATCCTTTAATTCATTTTCTTTTCTTCTCTACAACTAATTAGGAGTTATGACTAAAGCTTATACAATCTCTCTTTTTGATAAAAAAGTGCATAAGTAAGTCTTTTTATTAACTTAAAAATTCCTTCTAAATAAGTTTAAATTATTAAGTTTGTGTATGTCATATTTGAAACTTGAGAATTTATTGATGGACAAGCTTTTTAAAAAGCATGCCTAGATAGTAATGATAGAATACAAAATCTAAGTATATTATCAGGAAGGTTTCAATTTGAGAAATCTGTATGTATATGGTTTATATTTTCAAAAACTATTTAAAATTTGTATAAATATTTAAAATTAAAAAATATAAAAATACAAGAAATTTAGATTAAATAATAAAATAATGCCCTTATTAAACAATAGGATGAGCTCTATTGTCTCGAGCATTTTGGCGAAGTTCAGTAGTGCATAAATGAAGCATGAAGAGAAAGAGCTTAGGGAGAGTGTTCAAGGAGATTTGCCTTGAGATCTTGTAGGAGTTCAAAGAAAACATAGAGAAAAAAAAGGAAAATGAAGAAAAAATTTTTTTTTGCCTCACTTTACTATATCACATCTTAAGGTAAGTTCATAATTGAGTTCATCTTCATAAATCATATATTTGCTATTTGGGGTGTTTTGGAAGTGGATCTTGTGTGATTTTGGTGGATTTATGGTTGAGTTTATTTGTTCTTAGTTGTTATGATTCAAGCAAGTAATCAATCAAATCATTTGATACAATCTACAAAACATAGCTAGTGATCGGGCTTTGGCTTTGTGTAAATGGCTCAGTTAGTTCATCATTGTTCTAGTGTGCTAAATTAACTAAACAAATGCAATTGATTTCGGAAAGACACAATAACAATTGCCTTATTTAATCCTTTCTTTGACAAGTGACTGTTAACATCATACAAGTATGATAAGCTGATCAGATGAATATGACAGGTTTTGAAGATGGTATGATAGAGATTTCCCATATAATCGATAATTTGTCCTATATATGGCTTGGATCATATGATGTGATATAGAGATTATACCATATGATATGAAGCTAAAAATGTTAAAGTATACAATCTTGTTGAAAGATTATTTGAAATAGTTTTTGTAAGTGCTTTATTATAGAAAGTGGTAGTGACGACAAAATATAATATGAATTTTATTAAAAAATGAGAAGTGAAGATAAAGGAAAAGGTTTGTCCATGGAAGCGATATCTCGAAACCATTAGATACATTAACTAATTAAGTATGATATAAAAGAGTTGCTTCACTAAAGTCCAATCTATCATTGTGTAATGACATCATGATATGAGCATTAGTGTAGCACGTTACCATTTGCATATGTTTTAATATTAAAATAATCCTTTACTATTATTATTACATAAATGTATAAAAAAAGATTATTATTTAAAAATTAAATAATATATTTATTAAAGCATAAGTGGGGTAAATTCAGTCGATGTAATATAACTAGATTAAAGCGATGCAAAAATCACATGCAAAGAAATAAAAATTTACATAGCAATATATCCAAATCAATTAAAAAATTAAAAGAAATAAGATAAATTATATGTGAAAGTTGTATTCTACACCACTATGATAAATGAGTATAATATCCTGAATCATCAAATTTGGTATGAATCAAAATATTTCTGAGGGCATGCCCAACACATAGAAAAAGCTATTTAAAATTATAAAAAATAATATTTAAACAGTTAAATCTCATGGAGATGAGTACAACCACATTTGTTTCATATCGATCCCCTTTTTTCAAATTATAGTAAATTACCGACATAAATAATCACAAATAATACTGAAGTATTCTTCTAATATTAAGTAAATATATAACAAAGTTAAAAAAGTAAAATTTAATCAATTAATATAACGAAATAAAAATTATATAAAAATCACATGAAAAGAGATTTAGAGTTACACAATAACCAAACAAAATTGATGAAAAATAATTGAAGAAAATGATATAAATGGTATAACAAAGTTACTCTCCAAAATAATAAAGAGATTTAATGTAATTAAAATGTCTTATAATGTTTTTCAAAACAATAAAAAATAAAATATTTTAAAATATAAAAATTATTTTCTAAATAGATTTAGTAGATGAAACATTAGATCATACATCATTTGGAATTACTTTAAATTAACATAATAAATAAGCATTAATACTAATAAAATAATATTTTAGTATTAATAAATACATATTAACGAAGAAATTAAATAAATTGATGTAATATAATATTATCAAATTGAAGCAAAAATGTGAAAAAATGAGATAAATATTTCAAGATAGTTATATTCTAAGTTACTAAAGAGATAAAAAATAAAATACTCAAACTTGAAATTAAGTGGGAATAAAATGCCTAATACATTAGGTGAAAACCTAAAAATATTTAAAATTATTAAAATAACAAAGTAATAGAATAAAGTACATCATGATGAGTCAAAAAAGTTTGTTTCTTCATGATTGGATCTCGTTTGGAGTTATAATGAATTATAAGAAACAAAATAATAAATTATAGCTATAATATTAACTATATATATATATATAGATATTAAAGATGTAATAAGATAAATTGAGACAATATAATCATGCCAAATTGAAACCATGTCATGGTTGTAAGAGAGGTGATTTAATCTCAAATATTTATATAACTAAATTTGATGAGAAAAATTTTAAGAAATAAGGTAAATTATCTGAGAAAGAAAAAAATTCCAATATTTTAAGGAGATAAATATTTCAAAATATAAAAATAATTATTTATTTTGTGAGAGGTTATCCATATTAATCCAACAACTATTGTTTCTTGTCAAATGAACGTATTATGGAATTATAGGGAAACATGATATCTTCCTTAGCAAATTTACACTTGTCCATATTTGAATAAAGTTGAAATTCTTTTAATTTAGACAGCATTTTTTACAATTGTACAAAATGTTATTCAGGAGAATTATGGTAGATAATAAAACTGGCAAGATATACCACAATAAACTCATCAAGATACTCATAAAGAATATTTTTCATTAAATTTTAGAATATAGCATGTACATTTGTTAAGCCAAAAGGCATGACTAAAAGCTCAAAAGATACTTATTAAGCCACATAAGTAACCTTGGCTTCATCTTTATCCACAACTTTGACTTGCTGATATCTTGATCGTAGGTTTAGCTTAGTGAATCCTATTACCTTATATAATTGATCCAACAAATCTTGCACAAAAGGAGCTTGGCTCATTATCAATTTTTTCAATACATGATAGTTTATGGACATTCACAAGGAACCATCATGCTTTTTTTAAATAACACTAGGGCACCAAAAAGCTTTAGATGATCGAATGAAGCTAGCATCCAACAACTTATTCAATTATTTGAGCAATTTTGTCAATTCTAATGGTGACACATAATATAGGAGATAGGCAAGAGGAACAACACTAGGTAGCAACTTGATTTTATGATCAATCTCCCTTTTTGGAGGCAGCTTTTCAAGCAACATTAGAAGCATGACATATTCAAATTCTTTGAGAACTTATATAACTACTTCAAGTACATAATGGACTTATTCCTTCTTAATCTCAATCAATGTAGCAAAGTGTTTGTCCTCACTTAATTTCAATCCTTTTCCAATCTCATTGTTAAAATACATTCTAGCTTATTCTTCATTTCAATTATCTTCTTTCCATATGGATAGGAGTAATGAATGAAAAAGAATGCCTTCTTAAATCACCATGATATCATCAAGGTGTGGCATCAGGGCTATCTTAAACTTCATATGAAAGTTGACCTCAAGAATCAAATCAAAACTATCCAAATGATTCACCAACAAGTTGATCTTTCATGTCTAACTTTCCAAAGTTAAAGGTACACCATGGGCCATTTCTACCACAACTTGAACCTTTGCATTCATTATTTTTAGAAAATTAGATAACTTTCTCACTTGCAATCTATATTTCTAAACAAGCATAGTATCCACAAATGTATGCGTCGCACCCATGTCAACCATAGCCTAAATTTCTTGTCCATTTGCTTTCATCAAGATGTGCATCAACATAG
The DNA here is from genome assembly GCA_023846275.1 of Vanilla planifolia. Taxonomy (NCBI): domain Eukaryota; kingdom Viridiplantae; phylum Streptophyta; class Magnoliopsida; order Asparagales; family Orchidaceae; genus Vanilla; species Vanilla planifolia. The sequence goes on along the minus strand of JAIUJO010000017.1, from coordinate 2,354,863 downwards.
AGTGTGTAACTATCACATCATTACTCATTGTGTTTAATAGCTGATTAAACCAACCATTAAAGGATCGAGCTTGTACAAAAGATTAATAAGTACAACAACTTCTCGATCAAATTCCTCATTGGATTTCTCAACCATAAGAGCATTAAGCTTCTCTCGCTTAGGACAATCTTAAGCATGATGAGGTTCATCACACAAGGAACAACCTTGTTGATTATTAGAGTTATTTGTACCTTGGAAAGAATATGACTTTGCTTTCATTTCCTTCATTTTTCTCGTGCCTACCAAACTTCTTGGCATCCACTTCTACTCTCCTTTCTTTTCCTTTTCATTTCCTTTAGATTTTGAAAGGCATCTAAAACTTTAGAGACTCTTAGTCTACAAATGTCCAGTTGTATCCATAGTTGTAGTCAATACAAGAAGTTCAAAAGCTTATCTTTCTTAGATATATTTTGAATATCTAGAATCAAAGAACTAAATTTCTTTACATAATCTTTCATGAATCCACTATGCTTTAACCTTTTGAAGGCATCACAAGCCATCCACAAAATGTTGTAAGGGAGAAATTTATCTTTTATTTCTCTTTTGAATTTTTCTTATATATAAATTTTCATCCTTCCATCATTTGCATCAACAACACTCTGCATTATTTATCATACTTTTGCATCTCTGATCAGATACATGGTAAAAATAACCACTTTCTATGCATCCAGCACATGAGTAGATGAAGTAATGCTCCATGTTCTATGAGAAATTCTCTAACTCCTTCATATTCTTGATGCCATTGAAACACTTTTGTTCAAGAATTTTCACGAAGTGCCCATTTTCTTTTCTTCTCTACAACTATTAGGAGTTATGACCAAAGCTTATACAATCTCTCTTTTTGATAACAAAGTGCATATGTAATAGTCTTTTTTATTTACTTAAAAATGGCTTCTAAATAAGTTTAAATTATTTAATTTGTGCATGTCATATTTGAAACTTGAAAATTTATTGATGAATAAGCTTTTTAAAAACATGCCAAGATAGTAATGATAGAATACAAAATTAGAGTATATTATCATGGTGGTTTCAATTTGAGAAATATGTATGGAAGCAGTTTATAATTTTCAAAAATTATTTTAAATTTTTATAAAGATTTAAAATTTTAAAAATATAAAAAGATAAGAAATTTAGATAAAATAATAAAATAGTCCTCTTGTTAAATAACAGAATGCTCTCTATTGTCTCGAGCATTTTGGCACGGTTCAGTAGTGCATAAATGAAGCGTGAAGAGATAGAGCTTAGGGAGAGTGTTGAAGGAGATTTGGCTTGAGATCTTGCAGGAATTCAAAAAAAACATTGAGAAAAAGAAAAAAAAGCAAAATGAAGAACATTTTTTTTGCCTCACTTTACTAGATCACATCTTAAGGTAAGTTCGTAATTGAGTTCATCTTCATAAATCATATATTTGCTATTTGGGGTGTTTTGGAAGTGGATCTTGTGTGATTTATGTGGATTTATGGTTGAGTTTATTAGTTCTTAGTTGTTATGATTCAAGCAAGTAATCAATCAAATCATTTGATACAATCTACAAAACATAGCTAGTGATCAGGCTTTGGCTTTGTGTAAATGGCTCAGTTAGTTCATCATTGTTCTAGTGTGCTAAATTAACTAAACAAATGCAATTGATTTCGGAAAGACACAATAACAATTGCCTTATTTAATCCTTTCTTTGACAAGTGACTGTTAACATCATACAAGTATGATAAGCTGATCAGATGAATATGACGGGTTTTGAAGATGGTATAATAGAGATTTCCTATATAATCGATAATTTGGCCTATATATGGCTTGGATCATATGATGTGATATAGAGATCATACCATATAATATGAAGCGAAAGATTTTAAAGTATATAGTCTTGTTTAAAGATTATTTGAAATTGTTTTTTTGTAAGTGTTTTTTCATAAAAAATGGCAATGATTACAAAATATAATATGAATTTTATAAAAAATGAGAAAAGAAGATAAAGGAATAGGAGTGTCCAAGAAATCAATATCTCGAAAACATTAGATCCATTAACAAATTAATTATGATATAAGAGAGTTGCTTTACTAAACTCTAATCTAACATTATGGAATGACATAATGATATGAGCATTAACATAGCATGATATCATTTACATATGTTTTTATATTTAAATAGCCTTTTACTATTATTAATATTTAAATGTATACAAAAATAGTATTATTTAAAAATTAAGTAAATATTTATTGAAGCATAAGTGAGATAAATTCAGTCAATGTAATACAACTTGATTAAAGCGATTCAAAAATCACATGAAAGGCAATAAAGATTTACATAGTAATATATCCAAATCAACTAAAAAATTAAATGAAATTAGATAAATTATATATGAAAATTGCATTCCAAGGCACTAGGATAAATTAGTGTAGCATCCTAAATCATCCAATTAGGTATGAATCAAAATGTCTTTGAGAGCATGCCAAACACTTAGAAAATATTATTTAAAATTATAAAAAATAATATTCAAATAGATAAAGCTCATGGAGATGAGTACAACCACATTTGTTTCATCCCAATCCCCTTGTTTCAAATTATAACAAATTATCAACATAAATAATCACCAAAAATGATGAAGTATTCTTTTGATATTAAGTAAATATATAATAAAACAACTTATAGCAAATTACCAACAATTTCCTTTTCATCATAGAATTTACATAACTTTATTTTGCCTCAGTTGTGCATTAAGACATACCTCAACTTTAGGCATTTGCCCTTTCCCTTTATTGTGCCAGTAATTGTTTAGATAGTGCATTTAGAGGTGTCAACGTGTTGAGCTTGGTAACTTTTGGGTGGTGGTCACTTGGATAAACTTTTTGAGGAAAGTTCTTATCAAGTTAGTCTTTTTTGCCATTGGATGAGGCACTTTTAGGGTAAATATGCTTTTCCTTTTGGCTTCCCAATAAGTGCAAAGGAGAATTCTTACTCATTAATGAGCCACAAAATTCTTCTAAAGATTTCTTGTTAGGACAATGGAGAATCCATGTTAAAGATTTCTCACTTGTGTAATGCATGAATTTTCTTGATTTGCTTCCTTACAAGAATCATTGAAGAGTTAGAGAAAGGCTTGAAGGGGCTCAAATTAATGATATCTTAGATTAATGAGTGATTCAAAGAACTACTTAGGTTTAATACAACTAGCAAAGAAGATAGAAAATATGCTCTTGTATTACTTAAGAGAGAAATTCGATATTGGAGGCTACTTCTATAATCATTTACAAATATATCATTTTATTTAATATTTTTCTATATTGATATCTAGAAATTACATATATACCCCATAAAGATTTAATATTTTTATATTTATAAATATAATATTCACTAATTAGTTTTCATTTAAGCAAAAATTTCTCAAATTATAAATTTAACATGCTACATTTTATACTTTAATATTTATAAATTTATCAACTACTAATTAGATTTTACATAAATCATAATTTTTAAAATTTCAAAACTATCTTACATGTCCATTTGATAATTAAATTTATAGATGTATGTTTTATAATTTATAAGAAATTTTTTAGATCTTTAAAAATTACAACTCAATGTCATTGAGTTCATGTCGCAAGAGTTCTATTTATTGATATACTCAAATAATATATTTTTTACTATGTTTTAACTTGTGAGATATTATGAGCATTTTATTGTTATTTTATTAATTTTATATAAAAATAACATATTTTGATATTTTTTTATAAAAATAAAAATATTTTAAGAAATTAATTTGATTAAGTTTAATAATACTTTGTCACAATCTTTTTCACTTAAATATAAAATTTGTCTATTTGATATAGTTTGAGATTTGAAGGTTGTTACATTTAAGATTAAGTTAAAGGCAATAAAAAATTCAACTAGGGGAGAGGTGGTAGCCTTTGATTCATAAATCAATTTTGTGGTGTCAAAAGATGATGTTGTGAACGATTATAAGGTATAAGATTTGTGAAAATGGAAGCAAAATGATTACGTCAAAGAGTGATACTAAGTGCCTCAACGGGCTCTCGATTAGAAGAGAGGGATTTGGTGTTGTCTCCCTCGCTAGAGTTATTAAATTACCTTATATGACCATTTAAAGTATAAGAAAAATAATTTGGTAAAATATTTTTTTTGTTATTAAAATAAATGGAAATGATTGTTGGTGGATAAAGGAGAAATATTACAAACTAATGAAGTGGAAATGTACGGAACTTTGCTCGCTTCTTACCAAAAGTGTTGGGAGATTCTCTTTCAAATAAAAATATCATATATTCTTAATCTCCATTTTAGCTTTCTTATCTAGTTTCTTATAAATGATGTCAATATCAAATTTAGATTCAAGGGAATCAACAAAAACTTAGTAAAGATTTTTGTTGAGTGAGATTATAAAAAAATTAAGTAATAACTTGGGGACTTCTAAGTCAAGGATCACAAAGGAGTACGAGAAAAACAAGGGGAATAAACTAAAATTCTTTTTCTCATTAGAATAATGTTTGTTCTTCAAGTATGCAAATTTATTTCTTTCAATTAAACCTTAAGTGTCACTTCCTATTTGAGTTTATATATCAACAAAGAATGACAAAATATTATCTTTCTTTTTTTATTTCCTTGGAGGTTGTGTTGCATGTGGCGACAAAAGACATTGTCAAAAGGATAGTTAAACTTTACACTTACCTCCTTAGGTGCCAATATTACTAGAAGACATGGGTATGAGATGGATGAATCATGTGCGTTATCTCCTTAGACGATAGCATTGTAAGCAATGGCAATGAAGTCTTGATTGTCCAACCTCAAGCTGTTTGTATTATTAATAATGGTTCTCAAACTTTACATCTCTATTATTTATCACATTATTATATTATAGATTGATAAAAAAAATTTGTGATGCACATTTGTGCATCTTAAAATTGCAATAAATATTAATAATAAAGGTGTGCTTATTGATAGATAATAATTTAATAATAATATAACAAAAAATATTATTGTTTTCCAAATTTAGTAATAATACCATAATATTTTAATTAATTATATTATTAAATTTATTTTTATTAAAATATTTTAAAATCCCACACTAAAACATAGAGCAATCTTTGTGTTGCCAATCAAATTCAAAACAATACTCCCTTCTTTTGTTTAATAAATTATTAATATATAGTAATTGTCTTTTGTATTTAAACATTTGCCATCCCAAAACCGTAGAAGCTCCTTAGCTTGGTTCTTCTAACCTTCCCTTCGGATAGGGTTTTGTTAATTTATCTATAGAAATGGCGTCGACGACGAACCTCCTTGTACCAGATTCCTTCTCTGCATTTAGAAAGGCAGCTGATAGGCTGAGCCTTCCTCTGTTTCAATCCGAGATGAAGCTGGACCACGAAGGATACGAGGTGAAGCTTCTCCTTATCTACGACCACTTCTAATCGTCCCTACATCTCTTCCTTCAGCAATCCGGGCTCAGTTCGTCGTCGGACCTGGTGGTCTCGAAAGATCTCTCATCTCCTTCAATCTGAAGTTTGGACCCTCCCGTCTTCCCTCCGTTCCAATCTAGCACAAGCCATCATCCTCCTTGTCAATAAGAAGGTTCGTTATATTATTTTATTTTATTTTTTGACGAATCTGTTATAGTGTTTGGTACACTTCAATTTGGAGGGCCACCATTATTCAACATATTTTATTCAGCATTTTAATGGTTGGAAATATCTTTTGTTTGTACTGATTAAAGTTATATTTCGGATTAGCATTGGAGAAAATGGGAAACTTCCACTTCATTGAGCTTTAAGAGAAGATTGTAATTGTTGATTTGTTGTTAGACACTATTAGGCCTTTCTAATTGTTGATCAAGGTAAAAATTTGATTTCCCTCTACAACGAACAAAATAGGTACTTTTTTCCCATGATATCTTAAATATAGAAACTTTACTATTTCTTGTGAAGCTCTATATTTCTTTTGCTAGATTCATATGTTAAAAAGGTTTAGGCTTCCAACACCGAATTCATATTCTGTTATTATAATTACAAGAATAGTCCTTTAACACATCAAGTGAGGTCAAATACATTGATTCTAAGATGCTATTGTTACTTTCATTAACTACCTTTCTTCTAGATCCAAAGTTGTTGAAGCCATTTCCAATAGTCATTTTTTTTGTTGTATATTTTTCCTTTTTTATAGGAAAGATTCTGTAATTTACTTCTCTTATTGAATCACAAAGTAAACTTTTTAATATAACCAAACCATGTAGACTGATTTTCTCTAGGCTTGTCTTAAATTAGTAGATTGTTAGCTTTCATCCATTATAGTAAGTTACTCTTCAAACTTAAAAGTTTTATCTCTATAGCAATTATTCTTTTTTTGTGTCTGCACTCATACATTGACATTTGATACCATTCAATCTCATAAATTTTTCTTTATTCTTGAGTGTGATATTTTGATGACACCACACTCAGGAGTATGTTTTATTTTCCTCTTATTTGTTTGGTGCTCGGATCATATTAGTGACATTTTTTTGTTAATTTTTCTATCATTTTGATTTATAGGCTCAAAATAAGTAAATTTTGTATTGTTCCTTTTTTTATGATAATTATTACAATCAATATATTATTGGAATTACTTGTCTAAAAATAAATTCCTTATATTTGTTATAAGAAATAAAAATGTGATACCATTTAAATTTTAGAATCATTATTCATGGACTTAGTTTCTTTATCTATTTGCTTAGTCTCAGTTTTGATTTTTCTCTTTGCTTAGTCTTACCAATTGGTGTAAAATTATTAGCAAAATGCATAATAATGGTTTATCTTGAATTTTATAGTTGCATCAATAATTAATGTAAAATTAAAGTAGTCTTTTATTGCTTATGATGTTAGAAAGTCTTATGAAAGGAGTTTAAACGTACTTATGAAGCATTATCTTTTTATGTGTAAAAATTGGTGTTGTGAGATATTTTCAAAATGTCATTGATGCTTTTAGTTTATAGGTAGAAAACATTTTTGAAATTAAGTTTACAAACACACCCAAGGTCTTAAAGCATAGCCATAATGAAATTCAATTGTAATTAAGAAATTTTTAATATGTTCTCCTTAGGCATGCGAAATTATTTTTAATATATGAAATATTAATTTATTTTTATTATTTTCTAATGCCTTATCAATATAAAGCCTCCTTATTCACTCATCATTACTATGTTATACATGTCTTTCATAATTTCAATATGTACAACGCTAGCTTGTTTTTTCCTTTTCTAATGCTTTTTCGAGCATGTGAGGGAAATATCATAATAATAATTAATTTGAGTTTATTATCATTCCCTTGTAGATTAAGAAAATTTTTTTTGTTCCTTGAAGTAATGATAAGAAAATGTTACAATCATTTTATGTTCTTCATTAAGTTCTTTAATCCCATAACAAACATTCGTTATATAATCATTTATCGACTTATCCAAAATTGTACTAACCCATTTCTATTTCAATTCTTACTTGAGTATTGAAGCTTGAAACCTAAAATTGGTAATACCTTGGTTTTCTGACAATGTGCCTTGTTTCTTGAACAACAGTAACATTTATTTTCATATAAATCATGTTGTTAATTAACTTAGTGAAATTTATGATTTAATTCTAGTTTCTTGAAATTATTTCTTGTTATGTATCCATCCATCATGGTGCAGGAATCCTTACTTCTTTTCAATTAACTCATTGTCGATATAACCATCTTTGTTAATCTTTTAGTATATTTAGACAATATATCACATTTCTTATAGGAAGTCCTAAGCATTAGCTTTAACACAATTTTGGACATACATTGCCATGGTTTGGCTGCCTTGAGGACAATGGAGAGGTACAAGTCATAGAAGTAGATGGTTGGGAGGCATCCTTGATAAATCAAAAGATACATCATAGAGTTGCCTAGAGGTCAACTGAAAGAATTGGAAAGGAGAGATGGATAAGTGGGGTTTTTAAGTGTATACTATAAGCTAAGAGAAATGGCTTATGTGAAAGATTTTATCAACTTAAAATGCCTAGATGAAGGCTATGAATGTCTATGAGCTTAAACCAAATGATCTTAAAATAACCAAAATGGTAATTTTTTTTCATAATATTTTTTAGTATTTCAAGAGGTATGATGTTCTAATGATTCTATGGAAATTGAAGTTCTCTAACATGTTATTGATTTTTCTTGTTTGTTTTAAAAGTTTATGCTTATAATTATGTTTTGCTTATTTGTGTAAACAGATTGTTGGGTTGGATGTGCCTCTTGAATTATATATGGACCTTCAAATCGTTGGTGATCCAAACCTAAGAAAACTTGCATTTTCCTATATTGTGCACAGTATTCAATACATGAATTAAAAACATAGAAATGAAGCAAAAAAAAGAAGCTTCAAAATATTCTTTCTCATTGCTGCAGATGCGTGATGTCATATATTCTCTATTTTTGCGGATTTTTCTTAATTTTGTTGATTATAATAACTGATGTATCATTTCTTGTTTGAAAATTATGGTTTGATGATCGAACTGCTAATGCTATTTGCAAAGCATGCTTCCACAGTTCTTGAAGGTTGATGTTTTCCTTATCTCTGCAATTGGTTAAGTCCCATTAGTTATCTTATTATGCCTTTTCTATTGTTTCTTTTCGTCGAACACCATGGTCATGGTATATGCTTTGTGTTTCCTTCTTGGTTATTAGCGTGTTGATGATGATGATGATGAGGATAGTGAAGCCTCAAGTGATAAGGATGATGAATATATCAAAAATCAACAAATCATTCTTAGTTGGGAAGCTGTTTATAAGGCATGTAGTTGGTGTCTACAATTTATTTTTTGCTTTTGTTGTGTGGAGTGATCAAGATGCAATAAGCATGATGTGAGTCATAGTTATTCCATATGATAATCTAGGTGGTGTTAGAGTCCATGATATGTTGTGGTGTTAATGGTCAGCAAACAATTATTGACATATATTACACTTTAACATTGACATGATAATGGGGCTTTCAAAATATTTGCATAAGGTCTTGGATTTTGGATTGAATAGTTTATATTGAAACTATTGTGCAAGTCTTGATTCAACAAAAGAAAAGCCTTTTTGTTCTTGTTGCAGAAGTTTCAACCGAGTATTTAGTTTTTAAGTTTTATGTCGATTTCCATCTACAAAGATGGTCATTCTAGTAAGTTATTCTTTCGTTCACTAATAAATGTTCTTTATTAATGTTCCAGAATTCCTAAATAATTAAAAACTAAAGTGTTATTCTAATCAGGTCTTTGTAGTTAAGTAAATTTGGTAAATTTCTTTAATATTGTTCAGTTTGACTTGAGGACATTCAATGAGTTCTTTGTGCCTAGTCATTGACTTAAAGTTTGTGCTTTGGTTAAGATATGCTTGAGTTAGTATAAGTGCTTTAGTCTATTTTTTACATGTTTGAATGGAACGCTATATTTGAAACGGTTTTCTTACTTGCTGATTTGCTATATTATTCTGATATTTTTTCCTTTGTGTATTCAGAAGAGCAGTTTTTTGTGACAATGCGCATTCATCGTAAAGAATAACCAAGTCACTTGGAGGTGGAGAAGTTGATATACATAAATTCGAGAATTTTCAAATGTCATCGTTATACCTTAAGTAAAAAAATATTCATTGGTGGCCTCTATAATTTGGTTGGGTGACATAAGCTTACAAAAATATTTCAAAGAAATTGGTCATCAGAACTTCCATATGTATCTTCTCAATTTTAGCTCTTTTGCATCAATTACATCTATAGATTTTCTTGTTGCTCACTCTGTTCTGCTAAACTTTGAGCATGAGTTTACATTTTTGTTTTAACTGAAGTTTATGCTATTAATTTGAAAAAGATGTTCTATTTCCACTAAAAGTTCTTAAACGTTTCTCAAGTTTTTGTAGGATTTTGTTTTGTTTTACCTATAGTCTATGTGATTGCAAAAATACTAGTGATGGTAATTGTATTGTAAGGAAAAACTTGACCTATGGAACACTTTCATTGATTAACGCATGTTCCGTATGATCATTGTTGTAGAATTGGGTTAGGTACTGGAATTCCTAAATATTTTTCTAATAGTGATATCTTTGTTCATTTTTGGGCACAACACAAGGGTACTACTTCAAGCAAGAAAAACCAAAAGGAAAAATTTCAACCTGTTGTTCGCGGTATGAAAAGGCAGCAATGTCAATCATCAAAAAATGAAGTAGCACACTCCTACCCTCCTCTTATTCATTTTAAAGATGCACTAGTTAATAAACTCTGATTTAAAGTCTTGCTTTTTTTTTCAAAATTCTTATTCCAAGCTGTAATTCATACTTTGGCTAACTCCACAAGGCTTTTGCTGAGATGCTCTTCTCTAATCTTCATGTATGCAACGAACGATTTTAGGTGGTTAGCTTTTTTGTCGATCTCCATGAAGTTATTTTATGTCTTTTGTATGCAGGCACTTATTAGATAATAAAATTTATATTTCTTGGTTGTGATTGCTTCTATAATGGTGTTTTCTCCCTAATTTTAATGATGTCTGCTGCCCCTTACTTTGTTGAATGGTGATACTTATAGTTTGATGGCAGTTTTTTGGTTCTCTTAGATTTTTCCTTTTTCATTCTTGTCTTATGATTTTTTTTATTTTTAAACTTCTTTTTTAGGCTTTAGATTGTTTGTATGGGTGTGTTGGTGGTCATTATTATATATATAACTGAAGATTGAATGAGGAACATTGAATTAGATTCATAGTTAATCAGCATTGTAAAAAACTACTCAGTTTGAAAATTTGTAATTGTACAATATTATCTAGTATTTTTAAATATTGTTGGAGTTTTTGGCTTTTGTAAACATGCTAACAAATGTATGAAAAGCTTTAAAATGGGTCCATTTTTTGGTCAAGTGAGGTTAATTCCACATAAAGCATTATATATCAGCTTTTCAAGTAAAAAACGTTAAATATTCCTGTAGTTGAATTAGTATTTTTTTAACAAAATGGTCTAATTTCTTTATCATGATCTATTGAGCAGTAACAAGTGTTTCCTTTTATGATCTTTTTAATTTTAAAAATCTTTATTGAGAATTTTTGAAATTTGGTTTGAAGCCTATGGTCACAAAAAGCAATTGTCAAATTAATTGCTTTCTAAGATCAGAATCGTAGTTCTTTATTTATTCATTTTGATTCTTGTTTTGGCTACTCAGAGATTGAATTGAAAAGTGGATAACGTCTTGGGGCTGGTATAGAATGTTTTCAAATATGTTGTATTAGGGTGTGCATTTTCCTATTACACCAATTTTTAAGAGTTCTAATTGAAGAAAAATTTTAATCTCAATTTCTTGCCACTACTAATTCCTTGATTACATGGCAGCCTATTACATTTCCTTGCCTTCCTAAAGTGACTTCTATTTTGATATGAATGCAGCGAGTTATTCATAGTAGATAATAATACTAAGAATGATAGGTTTGGTTTTGGATTCCATTAACTGTATTTGCTAGTGGAGCTATGTTTAGTTATGGATGGACTAAATTTAATTTCCTGCCAATTTGCAATTCAGGTAAATATTGGATCAATTTGTGCATGATCGTTCTCATCCAGAGGTGTTTTATACTCTGTTTAGATCTTGAAAAATTTTTCATTACTGAGTGGTGTACTAATTTCAATCTGTTTCTTATGTTCTATTAGGCAATTGCTGTTGGGTTAAATGTGGTACGTGTGGTGTGCTTGAGGATGCCATTGGTATGTGTTCTATTCATCTAATTGGGTTTCTGTTGAACTTTTTATGCTTTGAAGCAATTTTATTTGTCAATTGTTTTCGACTATTGTCTCGTATTTTTGTGTTTTTTAATGGATGCTTTTGTCCTTGCTTGGTTTCCTTTGTGATGAATTTCTGTGTCCAACTTAGTTTCCTCACAGATGGTGCTGGCTTGCAACTGGCTCCCCTTGAAAGTAACAGCACTATATGCCTTTCTGCCAACATCCAATTTGGTGTAGTTGGAAAATAGTTGTTGGTAAGCCAACAGTGTCCATGCACTCCTAAAGTTCACATTTAATCTATTAGCACTTTTGATGGTCTAATTGTCACTCATTGTTTGGCTTAATATTAAAATATACCAACAATATCAGAATATTGTACAATAAAGAGAGCATGTGACAAATCTAAAGGACACAATTCAAAAATTGAGTTGGGTCGATGAAAAGCATCAAATATCCAATATAATATATTAAGATAAACTAATAGCCTAGAACGGAGCAAACGTTATCTCAAGCTATCAAACGAAAGATAAGTTGAAAAGTATATAAATGTATTTTTTGTCAACTAAGTATAAAAATTGTCTTCACATTTAATATCGTTCACAAAGTTTAAAAAATAATATGCTATTTAATTCAAAATATTAAGTTATATTTTAAGAACCCTTAGCTTTGTATATGCATGTATCTTTGCTTATAATATAAGTAAATAAGCATAATATACTTAATTTGTAAAGTACCAATTGCAAGAAGATAAAATAATATGGATGTGTGGTTAAATAAAGATGGAGCAATAATTATGAATAATATATGCTATCAATAAATGATAGAAAATGTTGACTCATTTTTTATATGCTCATAATACTCATAATTGTCATATAATATTAATATCATATATTATTTTTTTCTTATTCTCATATTTGTATTCTTTTTATTTTATTTTTAATTTTTTTTTAATTATTTTTTGAAGATTTTAATTTTTTCATATGATCACTATCCTCACTCAAGATTCCATATCAGATTATTTATCATGGAGCCATCGTTCACATTGTCTAGTATTAGGTACTGACATGGTGCTGTACTTGTGGTGCTATGGCTCACAATTTAGCTACTATAGACAATAGGGGTGATCGTATCATATACCATTGTACCATTTCAAGCATTTTTTGGAATCCTATATTCATGGTGGAGGGATTTTTTTTTCGTGTCTTATAATTTTGGTACCAACAACACAAAAGGTGATTCTCTCACATCGAACAATCGCGTGTTGGGGCTATAGAGAAATCAACACATTCTTATTTCATTTTTTTCATGTTCTAGATTTATTTAGTCAATCATTCTCTCTTTTTTTTAATTTCTCTTTCTACCATAAATTTATATTTTTTATTTTAGCTTTTAATTGCCATATGTGTGTGTATATAATAGTATGTTGTCATATAAATAAAAACATATGTATAGATAAATATATGTTATGTAGTATGCTCATATCACAGGACATCACAATACAAAATAATATTTTAAAATAATTTAACAATTTATCTAACTTATATTATAGTTTTAGTTTGTTTATATGGTGACACTTTTACATCACTTTTATTGCCCTTTCATTATTTTTTATCATTTCTTCATTTTATAATTTTTATTACATGCTGTTAGTAATTATTTATATTTTATTCATAAGATTTTTTTAAATTCTTAAACATTATTTTACGTTTTTTAAATTTTTTTTCTAAACTGTATATGTTTTATATAATAAGTATTTACAAACATAGTTACAAAATGTTTTTAAATCCTTCTTTTGCTCTACGGAACCATCACCCACATTGCCTAGTATCTTCTACTTATGATCATAGTGTCCTTGTCGTACAGTGGCTCATAATTTAGCTATTAATGACAACAGGGTTGATCTTATCATCTGTCACTGTAACATTGCCCATAATTCAGGTGCCAACGATTGTAAAGGTAATTCTCTCATATCGTATGGTAGATTTTTTCTTGTCATATTGTATGATTAAGCCTATTGTATGGTATGTGGCATAAACTTTCTTAACAACACTACCAATTTCAACCCAGTATTTGGTTACTTCAAAACCATCGTTCGAGCAGCTCCATAGAAAATTTAACAGCATTCCAAGGGAGGAAAATATCAGTCAAAAGAATACTTTTAATAGGCCTTTTTATGCAATTCAAGATATGAGCTTTTTTATGAAACTCTTTTCCTAGATTGAAGTAGTTTCTACTATGACTTTCTTAGGTGAAGCTTTGCTTATTGCAGCCCTCCAGAACCAAGCACAAGCTATTATCTTTTTCTTTTCTCCGAAGATCCATTTTTTTCTCAGACCTCCTCATGAATAGAGCATAGGTAAAAAGCATTGGGGAGGGTACGCTTATTCTTTTTATAATAATAACGAGGATTATATAAAATATTGCTTTAATTTTCTTTTTTAAAATTTATAAAAAAATTTTAAAAGACTTCAAAAAATCACAAATAATGCATTTCAAGATTTTTTGAATGGTTTGCCCAAGTTTCAAATCTAGCTATTAGCCACATGATATTTTTTTGAGATGCATCAAAATATGTTGATTTCATAGTGTTGGATCTATACAGTTTACATTCAACATTAAATGCACAAATGCAAACGTATTTTATAATTAAATAATTTAGGCTATCAAACTAATTCTCTTACATTTGATGCAATTGCCTTTCAATTATACATAAATATGCAAACATATTTAATTAAAATGGCTTCGATACTGCCAAATGCACTTTTCGAGAAGTAGCAGCATATCTAAAAGGCTAGTTAGTGCACATGACGATATAGTAATAAATACTACAATGTTTCATGAATTACACCTTTGAAAAGATTGAAATATATGTGATTTAAGTGTATGCATATCTTAAACAGTCATTCAAAGGAAAGGAATAGTAATATGTTTCAGTTGCATGATAGATAGATAGTTGGAACTAATGCATTATGGAATTTGCAGCTTATATATTTACTCAAGGACTTCTGCAACATCATGAATCCTCGTCTCTTTACACGATGATTTCCCTTCATATTTGCATATAAGTGGTAATTTATGAACTATTTTTTGATTTGTGATTCTGATATAGAATTTCTAATCGGCACTAAAAGAATGCTTCTAGGTGATCAAAACCTAGGAAGTAAGATTTATTTGTATTTACAGATAGCCTAAACTGAGCTATTGCTCTTTCATTCTTGCTCTTCGTAGCAACATAAGAATATTTGGATTCCTTTATTTTTTTACTACAGCATGAAAGGAGTAGTTAACATCAACTTTCTTAATTTTTTGTTTTATTTTCATTGTGACTTAGTTGATGAATGAAGACCTTCTTCAAGACTTGGTCTTGTACAAAAAGTCGCATGAGAAAGCTGTTTCAATTGTTGCGTGTTGCTTGGTCACATTATTAAGAGAGGTATGTTTTTGAATTTGCTATTTTTTACCACATCCTTTAATGGTGCAATGAAAAAAGAATGACAAATTTGTTATATTTTGGAAAAAAATTAAATTTTCTTTTTTCATTTCTATATATATGCTCTTCATTTTTTGTTAACAAAGATCAAGGTTATCCCATTGATTCAAAAGCCAGACCAAAAGTATTTTGAGAAGTCAGTGTTGCCAATGATGTCCCCAGTGTTTAGTTACTTAAACAAGACGATGATAAGCCTTTATATAGTAGTTCTGAGGATGAAATGGCTGCTTATTGTTTTGAAGTTGAAAATGATTCCTCACCATTTGAGAATGATTTATGTGCTAGAGTTGTAGATGAAGAAGTTGAGGATTCTTTAGAAAATGATGGAGAGAGTGACAATGAATTTTTCCATGAAAGTGGAAAATCTTGTGGTATTGATGGTTTGGAAGATGATGCCTATAGGAATGACAGTGATGAAGAAGGTTCAGATGATGGGGAATTGGTTAATGTTTGTGAGACTGAAGAATTGAATGAAGAAATAGAAGTGCAAGCCATATGTTTTAATGGGTAAGATGAAGATGCTGATGATGGGAAAGATCCATCAAATAGAAAGAAGAGGAAGCTAGGCAATTTTGTGGAATGTCTGAATGCTGCTGATGCAAGTCTGCATTCTCTTAAAAGACTTGCAGTAATCTAAAGTTTCAACTGATGATACTGATGGTATTATTTCTAATGAAGACTTCCAACATATTGAAGAACTGAAGGTAGACTTCATCTTTTATCTTCTATATTCAATTTTCTTAGCAGCTCATCTATTATCTTGTATTTATTGATAGCATGGCTTCTACAAAGATTACTTTTTTCATTCAGAAGTTCTTGACCAAGCTTTTAAATTAAAGGCAGTCTCCATTGTTATCAAATATATCAGCATAATTTATACGTGGGGTCTTCATGTCTTGACTAGAAGTTTAACTTGAGAAATCATGTTCAAATGTTTATTAGGCAAATGAATAGGTAAAGAAGGCCTTGTCTCCACATGGTCTATTAAGAAAGGATGAAGGCTGTAAAGCATCAACTTCTAAACTTCCATCTTCTGAGCAGCTAAGTGCAAAATGTTTGAACCCTATTAAACTTGAGGTAATTCTCTACGATGGTTGCTTTCTATTGGTTTGATGGCCCTGTTGATTTCACTTCTCAACGTGTATTATTCATGCATATTTCATGGTTTTTAATGGCCTGATGATGTTAATGTTGATCTTGTCTAGAGAAGTGAAGCCAGATAGTTAGTCGTACAGGTGTATCAGTCGACTTAGTATTTAGAAGATCAAATACCGATGACGTGGTTTTAATGGACACATAATTCTTCATAGGATATAACTTAATTTCATTGTTAGTGGGATTAAGCCATGTTTTATACTTTGACCATGCATCATTTGAAGTAAAATTTGTCAATAGTGACGTTTGACCCATCCAAGTTGGTTTGACATTTTTAAAAGCAATTTACTAAACCTCATTGGTTAACAAATGATAATCATGTATTGTGTTTAGGCGCAAGTCAGGAGCAAGCTCAGCAAGCAGGAGAGAGTAGCTCTCGTTCGAGTAGGCAGGGGAGATAGAGAAAAGTATAAGGCTAAAACTGTCGTGAAACAAAAAAAGATATGTCATAGTTACATTGCCATTTTCAATTGCAAAAGCATCATGTTTTTTTGTTTTGTTACGTGATTTTTTTTTTCAAAGCTTATTTTCATTTGGGTTGGCTTGAGATAAGTTGCTATTATTTTTTAACCAGACTGGTGGGTTAAGCAACAGGCAGAAGCAGCATTCGAAGGTAATGCCACTGGCTACCAAAAGAGCAAGAGCAGCTCGTTCTCATCAAGAGAGAAAAAGCATCAAAGGACAGGTGGTAAGCAGTTTAGGGGAAGGAAAGCTTGGAAGTAAAGCTCGAGAACTCCAATCTATTTCAGTAATCAGGGATCACATTTTTTGATATGACCTATATCCTTACCTAGCTTACCTTTTATCATTATGATTAGTTTCTAAATCGTTAAACATATATATGTGATGTATGAGGCCAATAATTATTGATTAAGATTTTGAGTTAATTAATATTTTCCCCTTAAAGAGGGGTAAAGGATTTGTAAACCAAGGCTGTCTTGAAACAATGTTTTGAATTTCATTTAAATTTTTATAATCAACTTTTAGAATTACAATGATGAGGAATTTTTTAAGTTTTGAAGTCTGAAAATTTTTATGTGAATATTAATAAAGAATTAAGTTAATAGAATAGATGTTAAGACACTTTTTTAAATCATAACGATGGATAAACGATTAAAAAAATTGGTTCATGATATTTGTTTAGTATTTGAATTTTTAGCTTGTGGTTCATTATGTATTAGATAAGTAATATAATAACATTATTTTGTATATTTGAGGATGAATTGCGTCAATGTGGTATTTTTAATAAAAAAATTTCATATTAAAAGTAATGTATTTGTAGTAGAGGTTAAAAATAAATCTTAGTCGTGATATTTTTAGAATTATTATTTGTATTTTGTTAGATTTATGTTATAAAATAAAAAATATTGAATGTTATTTTTTTTATTTTTAATGTTGATTATATTTATGAAAGTTATATTTTTGATAAGCACCAATAATCATCATTTTTAAGTTTTAGAATGTGATGTAGTCTCTTAAGTTAGTTCATGTTGATATTTGTAACAGATGAATATTTTATTACAAAATGAAAAAATATATTTTTATTATTTAGTTATGACCTCATTAACATGAGTTGGATATCTTTTGTAGTCCATCAATTAAAGGTATTTTAAAAATACAAGGAATTTGAAGGTCTTATAAAAATAAAAAAATGGTTTAATATAAAAATTATTTGAACTAACAGAGAAGAAAAATTTTTATCTAAAGAATTTGATTTTTTCCACAAAAAACATGAAATTCATGTGCAATTGTTTATTAGAAAAGTACCAAAATAAAATAAAATTATAAGAAAAAAGAAGAATAGAACAATTGTTGAGATTAATTATATTGAATGAGAAAAAAATTATAAAATAAATTTTGAACAACTTTAATATTTTTCTTTATTTTTATGCTTTGATAACTTTAAATGAATAGTACAAATTGAATATAAAGAGTAAAAATATATTTTTTGTTCTTTCAAGAAATATAAGATTTTTTGCCACTAATATTATTAATTTATAATCATAAAATATTTCTATGTGATTATATTATTCTTTATGACCAAACATCCATATATTATTTTTTCAATAAATTATATTTTCTTTCTTTCATCTTTCTCAATGAGCAAATGTACAAAAACTGTGCTTTGAAGGCCTTTTTATTTTGTAGTGTCATTATCTTCAATATTGCTATGATGACCAATTTTTGCAGACCAGTTCAAGGAGAATTTGTGATTTCACCGAAGTTGAATCTATGGATACATTATTCACACTTGTTCACCAGCTGTCATCAAAGCGGACTATTTCTTAAATATAGTTTAGTGAAGCACGGTAGCTTTTTCGCTGTGTCCAGTGCGCCACTCATCATGTATTTGCCAATAACCTAAGAATCCACCATTCCCACATGCTTCACAAGTAGCAAAACAAAAGTTAGAATGTTGCCTCCCCTGCTGTGCATGCTTGCTCGAGTATTCTTCGCTCCTTGCATCAAAAGCACCAACCATGTCGATGTGATCACCTGCCACCTTTGTCTTCCCCAAGCATAAGAATCAGGTGCGCCAGCACTCGCCCATTCTTAAACAAAGATGGACATGTGATCCATTCTATAGGTTCGGTCAGCACCAGCCTACACGCCTTCCCCTCAACGTCATCATCGCAGTTCATGGTCGATGTCAAATCCTGTTCATGTCGTTCTATGAACTGTACCATAACATAGCAAGCATGCCAATAAATCAGTGGGCTCGCTCCTCTCATGGTTGCCATTACCTCTAGTTGCATCATCACCAGATCATACATATAGTCGAACAGTCATTTGCTTGCCTACATCCTGCTCCAAGTGCTCTTCTGCACTTTTAACCCCTTAGACTATGGTTGTGTTTCATGAGGATGATGCAACGGGTGTAGCTCCTAGGGCTTCCAGTGGTATCATAGGCGTGTCACAATGCGCTGCACCAGAACTTGCTGATCGATTGACAAGCATTCTGTCAAATTAAGGAATGCAGGGACAACCCATACTTGGGCATCGACTTAACAGAGTGCAGCGAGCCCTGCCTTATCTTTGAATTGCCCCCACAATATTTGTAAGCGTTTCTGAGCATGTGTAGTGACGAGCTCTAGAAGAATTTGATTGCCTTTATTGACTTCTATGAATACGAAGTTTAGGATGAAAATCCACTGGTCTAGCTCAGGAACAATACCGTTGCCTCTTGAAATGCTCTAATGGGTCGTCTAAGCTTGGAATCTATTCTACATGCCCATTTGTTTATCCTCCTGTTCTTTATATTATCTTGTGATACATGTTCCTTTGGCTATACTGCTGCATTCCTATAGTAGTTGGTGGTCAAGTTGAGTTACGGCATCTCTAAAAGCCTCCATCTTCTTTCACGCCACAATCTTCTCCTTATTTTGAGAATGAGCTGGGCAGGAAGCAAACCCCACTTGCCCAGTTTATCAAATTTGAGAAGGAAGATCACCGGCCAGTCCGAAAGAAGGAACATGACAAAAGCCACAGTATCAAGACGTATAGAAGCTCTAAGTAGGACATAAGTGATCGTGACATCACTAGTGTCAAAGCAATGCTTTGAGGAGAAAAAGAACAACAAGAAAGTGAGAAGGATACTAGAGGAGCAGATCACGCTGTGGATGACGCCGGCACGTGAGTAATTAACGATGCCCTTTGTGTACATCTCATCATAGGCATAGCTGAGTTCCATGCTTGTTAGGCCCAAATTTTTCTTAATAGTCATCTCCTTCAACATATCTCCGATTACCTTGTATATGTCCACAAGTGGAATAACATCCACGTAAAAAGGCTTGCAAACTGAGTACATATTGAAAGCTCCTTTTAAAGCATTCAATTCATCTTTTTTATTTTTGCCCTACACACATGAAAACATTGTCCAACAGTTGGAAGAAATCTGGTTTAATTGACTTTGATTGCTTGAAATGACCATGGGGCTGTGGAAATCGTTAATGCTAGCTCTGTAGAGCGAGTAAGACCACCTTGCATACTTGACAATGGCGACAAAGAATATGAGCAGAGTGGTAGTGAGCAAGAGGTTACATGGAAGAGACCAGAACAGAACATAAACGACAATGATGAGCTCGTAGGGGAGGGCAAGTAGGTGTCGAGCCCACAGCTCATTGTCCTCCATGGAATAGGCGGTGATTGTGTCTGGGCCACCAAGGTGAAGCAGAAGGAAAGGCGCCCTGGATGCAAGGATGGTATTGTTGCTATTGTCATCCATGCTACTGCTTAGCTGGCCAAGAACAAAGTTGGCGACCCAGTAGGCCAAAATATAGCTGCTCCAAACAACCATTACTATCCATGCTCTCGATGCTGAGGTGCTTCTCAAATGTCCAAGAAAGATGAGCAAAATTTGTATCACAAGGCTTAGCATTATCAAAATACGTACATCCCACTTGCTCCAGAGTTTCTCATATTTTCCTTGAATATCCATTAATTTTGTGTCTTCTGTGAGATCAAATGATTGCAGAAAGTAAAAATAATTTCACTTTATCCAATCATTTAGATCTTCTTGCTCCATTTTCTAGTAGGTGAGTGTGAATATACCTTTGACGAGGAACCCAAGCATGTTTGGAGCAACAGCCAAAACATGATCAACTTTCTCGTGTCAAAACAACACGAAATATATATTTGTTTAAGGGACACCTCTGATTAACAATTGACACGCAAAGGTTAAATAAATTCCTTTCTTGTGTGGAAGACCGCTAGATAGTTAACATCCTTTCTTTGATGCCTTTCAATCTTTCTTATAGTCATTCTAAAAAACTTACATCATCGATGACTCAAACCTTTGCAACTCTCCTCAATGGACACAACTTTGCTTCTTAATTTTCTTATATGATAATGCTCATTGGATTGGGCCTACTAGACTTATTTATAAGCCGAGACAACAAGGTCATGATGACATGAACTCTTCAAAGCTCACTATGAATTAAGCTTGGGAAGTGAGGCCAGTTAAATTCATTTTTAATTCTACTAGTACCATGATTGTTTAGAATTTGAAAATCTTATTCCCCATGAGTTTCAATACGACATTTTTATAAAATACCTATTATTTAAAAATATATCATCTTATTTAATATTCTTCTATAATGATATCTAGAAATTACATAACATATTGCCATTAAGGTTATAGAGGAAAATATTATTCATTTGTATTAGAGTACAATATACATGAATTGTGCATACCATACAAGATGCTCAACATATTGTACAATAGGTTATAAAAGTTAAGGAATCATCAATAATATAGGATTAGCCGTAGAGTAGTTTTACATAAAACATATAATGCAATGTATTTAATGTATGGTATGCGATTAAAAAACCTAAAAAATATATAATACACTTAAGTATAAACTATGACATGCTAATACTATAGTAGGGGGAAAAATAAACATGATAATTTGAGTGAAATAATCATAAGAAATATGTTATGTGTGTGTGTGTGTGTCTACATATATATATATTTAAAAAACTATTTAGTGATAAATATGCATGTTTACATTCATAAAAAATAAAAAAATAATTTGAAAAAGATATTTTCGTCCTAAATTAAATTAGTAAAACTTGTAATTACGATATGTGCACAATATTAAATTAATATATAAAATGTTTCATAATTAAGATATTTTTGCATATTATTTATTATTTTTTTACTCTTACATAGAATATGATTTTTCTAAGTGGTTGTTTATTATTTTATTAGTATATCATTTTATAATTTAATAATATTTATATTTCATGATATGCATGATAATATATATGCTTTCATAAAATAATGCATACAAAAACAGAATTTTGTTGTTGTAATATCTTAAAAATTTTACTCTATATAATATTTTACAAATCTTGTGATTTGATTGATCTAATTGCAATTATGAGAATTTAAATAACAATTAAAAATTTTTTAAATAATACATTTATTAATTAAAATAAAATAATAATAATTTTATTTTGAGAAGTGTGTCATATTTTTAAATGAAAATAAAATTTTATTAGACCATATAATTAGAAAGAACTCTCTTTGAAGAATATAATTGCAGTGTGCTAGTAATGTTTTATCACCTATATAATTAATTACAATTTTTTGAATCATATATATATATATATATATATATATATATATATATATATATATATATATATATATTGAATATTTAAATGGAAAAGAATACTTTTTAATTTAAGCCAATTATCTTTAACAAGATTAGTGTTAGATAAGTTATTGCTAAAAGTTTTAGGCAGTTTAGAGATGTAGCTAATAAAAGAAAAATGGAGGGAGAGAAGGAAAAAAAGAGAGAATAAAGTGAAGAGGGAAGAAAAAAGTTTCAATTCAAGAGGACAACAACAAAGAGGAGAAAAGAATTATGTTGGTCATAAGGAGAGTAGCAAGGAAGATAGAAAGAAGACTTACTAGTAGTATAAGAAAAAAGAATTGGAAGAACATACAACAAAGCTTCTACAATAAGTGAAAATAGGGCAAAAAAAGGTTGAAATTATATTTTTTATTGAATTTATTCATTTTTATAAAGGAATTAGAGGTTTTATTTTATTGTACAAGAATGCTATGATAATTAATTATGGGGTTTAGAGTTGTCTTATAGTAAAATATTATTGAATTTAAGCCTTATGGTTTTGTTTGGAGGTGAGTCTAGCATATGATTAGACTCAATATACAATATGATTATCAATAATTTGTTTAGTGAGTTAATAAACATATCATACAATTAAGAGAATATATAATACAGTTAGAGTTAAGTTGGTGCAAGAAGAAATCTTATTGTGTGGTCCTATAATGTCATCATATCATAGTTGGAGTGACAATATTGTACCATAGGATTCTCATACAATATGATTAGATAAGGTCAAAGAGTAAGATGGGCTTCTGATAACCATATATAGGGAGTTGAAGGAATCATACTATTTGATGGAGAGGACATATAATACAATAAGTGAAGAATTAATAACAATGATTTAGTGAGATGCCAATTATACAACACGATAGGGGAATCATATAGTTGATGTTTTTGTTGTAGAGAAAGTAGAGAGAATTCTTTGGGTTATATAATATTAAAGAATTTTAAATATTTTCATTATTAAAGATTTTATAGTAACTCATGTGCATTCATCTAAGAGTTTGTAGAAAAACTAAAAGAAAAGAAAAGTGTATTAAGAATCCTCACCTTGAATTAAGGTAAAAAAGTTTGATAATGGTAATTTAAATAAAATATTAAATTAGCAAATAATTTTTTCTTAAATTAAGATATCTTATATGCCATTTTATATTGTGTATTCTGATATATGACATAGTTTTCTTGATAAGAAGTATTTGTATTACATTGGCTCATAGATTTTTAATTTTTGTGGATCTTTTATATATTTATTTTATAATAAGGTACATATATTAAATCATATAGATAGCATGAGAACTGGATTATATTAAAAATATAATATATGGATTTTATTTTAAGTTATGGCATGATATTTAAAATAAGTTTAGATTAACTAAAGTTAAACAGAGAATAATATTGAGTTTTTATTACACCATTGTGCTTGATGAGTCAAGCAAAAAAGTTTATATCTCTTATAGGCTTTCTTTTAGTGAAATTGTTAATATTCAATTAAGTTAAGCCATAAACTTTAAATGTCTAAAATAGTGGTCTTCAAAACTCTTGGAGTGATGGTTAGCTTCAAGGAAATTGAAGACATGCACCAAAACCATTATACTTGAATATCTTTTTATTTTTCTTGAATTTGATATGTCCAAATTTTGAGATGATATGGCAAGTTAGTACTATTAATATTTGAAAATATTATAAGTTTAATAATTTTTAAATTTTAATTTTTGGGCCAAGCATTATTGATGAAAAGTATAGACATCGGTATTTGATTTTTTAAAATTATTTAAGAATAATTTTTCATGGATTTCTCTTCATAGTCATTTAAAACGCTTGTAATACTATCATAATATAAAATTACTTTGTTATGCTTATATTCATTATTTTGACACAAAAGTTCTCACCAAACACTATAAAATCACTTTAGTCTCGGGAATTTTCACTGTAGCGTTGGGCGGGTCGACCCGAGCCAACAGCTGATTCATCCAGGCTTTAAGTATTTAAAAAAAATAAAGTGAAAAATTATTTGATAGACCCGAAACGGGCAAGCGAAGCCCAAATGCCGCAGGCAGAGCTGTTGAACGGAACAAGTTAGAAATCACCCCGTAGCTGCTCAACTGAAGAAGTGCAAAATCAACCCACATAGAATGCTTACCAGAGCAAGTGCCAAAGAAAACCAACCAGGACAAATTGATAAAATTTTGGTCGAGGAAGTTGGGAGCCAGCCCCAAATGGCTCGAGAGACTATTGAACCAAAAGTGTTTTTGGGAGCAATGGCAAAGACGTTTAGACAATGTGGGAATAAACTTCTATTCGAATGTCAAAGAAGACAGAAGGGCAGGTGTGATTGGATAGCTTAGACTAATCAAGTTAAATTACTACATGATAACAGGGTAAAATGCCAAGCAGAAGATTTGAAACCATGCCAGATCAGTAAGAGGATACAGAACCACTATAGTAAGTTTCTATTTAATTGATTTTGGGACAAATTATTTTAATACATGCAGGACAACCAATGTGTCATCCAATGACCCAAATCAAGGCCACCTATATCCAACAGCCAGGATTGATCTCCAACGGTAAATTCGGGATTCGATTAGAAACGTCCATTTTAGGCTCGAAATCAAACGGTGACTACTTTGTGTCCGTTACCCAAACGGCTGGTTCATTTTAGAACCGTTGGGAGTGGATTTAGAGCTCAAATTAAGCTCTATATATAGGGAATGTCAAAACTCTTAGAGGTTACAATTGCTAAGATTTCAAAGCTTTCAAATCATAATATTGAGCAATTCTAAGTGCATATGGTGCCTCCAAAGTCACAAAGTGAAAGCTACAAGAAGGAACCCAAAATTGGAGGTTTTTGCTCTAACTATTTTTCAATCTCTATTCCTCCATCATTTTAGTATTGTTTGTGCCTCATATTTCTCTTATAATTGTCTTAAGTTTTGCCAATTTTTTGTATTTCTTTCTTTGGGGTAAGGGCATCCCGACAATCTTGCAAAGTATAAGGGTTTCAGTTGAGCCCGAAAAAACTCAAGTAGGTTTAGGACTAGTCGTAGGTAAAATCCCAAGTAGGTTGAAGGTGAACCACACAAAAAACCTCGCTTGTAATTTGGTGATTTTAGTGCTCTTTTCCTAACATCGGTTGGGGGTGAATGTAGGCTTGATTTTGAGTCAAACCACCTTAAAAATCTTGTGTAATGTTTTTTCTTATTCTTGCTTAAAAGATTTAAGTTTTAATTAAAACTAAAAATCGAAAGAAAATTTTATTTACCAAAATTCACCCCCTTCTTGTGGGATTGTCTTAAGCACAAAGAACTTCAATTGGTACCAAAGAGAGGAATCCCAAATTATGTGAGTAACATCACGTGGGAGATCCACTAGTGCTAAGTGAAGGCTTTCTCACATTCTTTATAATTTTGTGATTTTTTGTTTTATAGCTTCCTCTTTGGTTGATATGGGTGCAACATTGTGTGAAGGTTTTTCTTCAATTCGGCTTCACTCATTTAAAGGAGAATTTTACTTTTATTACAAAAATAATTTTAGAATTTTTATTCAATCTATAGGTTTAGAATTATGGGAATTACCAACATCCTTACCCATGACTATGAGCTTTTTAGAATGAATCTTGGTGAGAGTATTAAAAGTATGTCTCTAAGATTTAATGACGTAACAAATGGCTTGATAAATCTTGGCAGGGCATTCTCAAATGGTGTCCTAGTAAGTAAAATTTTTACAATCCTTCCAAAGGAATATGATCTCCTTGCAATGACTATTAAAGTGGCTAAAAATGTCAACAAACTTCCATTGGATGAACTCCTTGGGCAACTTCTCACTGCCGAAATAGAGATGACTTGGAGACTTACAGAAGAGGCTTCTACAAGCAAGTTAAAGCATGAGAGGAAGAAGGAAGAACCCATGGCCTTCAAAGCCACCAAATGTGATACAAATTCCACTTCTACCACTTCCACAGATTTAGAGAATGAGGTAAGTTTTCATGTTAATGGTTTAGCACAAATTTGGCAAAAAATGGAAAGTAACACTTTTTAATTTAAGCTAATTACCTTTAATAAGATTAGTGTTAAATAAGTTATTATTGAAAGTTTTACGTAGTTTAGAGTTGTAGCTAATGAGAGAAAAATGGAGAAAGAGATGGAGAAAAAGAGAAAATAAAGAAGAGAAGAAAGAAGAAAGTCTCAATTCGAGAAAACAAAAAGAAAGAGAAGAAAAAATTGTGTTCGTCATAAGGAGAGTAGTAAGCAAGACAAAAACGAGACTTGTTATTACTAAAAGAATCAAGAAGGGGAAGAACGTACTAGAAAGCTACTACAATGAGTGAAAATAAAAAAAATGTTGAAATTATATTTTTTATTGAATTTATTCCTTTTTATAAAGGAATTAGAGGTTTTATTTTATTGTACAAGTTAAGAATGCTATGGTAATTAATTATGGGGTTTAGAGTTGTCTTATAGTAAAATATAATTTAATTTAGGCCTTATGATATTGTTTGGAGGTGAGCCAACTCTATTATTAGACTCAATATGCTATATGATTATTAATAATTTTTTAATGAGTTCATAAACATATCATACAATTAAGAGAATATATAATACAATTACAGTTAAGTTGGTTCAAGAAGAAATTGTGTTGTCCAACAATCTCATCATATCATAGTTGGAGCGATCATACTGTACCATGAGCTTCTCATACAATATGATTAGATAAAGGTCAAAGAGGAAGATGGGATTCTGATAACCATATATAGGGAGTTGAAGGAATTACACTATTTGATGGAGAGGCCATATAATACAATATGTGAAGAATTAATAACAATGATTTCGTGAGATGCAAATGTACAACACGATGGGGAATCATATAGTTGTTGTTTTTCTAGTGGAAGAGAAGGTAGAGATAATACTTTGGGTTATATAATCTTAAGGAATTTTAGATATTTTGATTATTAAAGATTATATAGTAACTCATGTGAATGCAACTATGACTTTGTAGAAAAACTAAAAGAGAAGGAAAGTGCATTAAGAATCTTCGCCTTAAATTTAGGTAGAAAAGTTTGATAATGGTAATATAAGTATAATATTAAATTAATAGATAATTTATTCTTAAATTAAGATATATTATAAGCCATGTTATATGGTTTTTTTATATATGACATAGTTATCTTGATAAGAAGTATTTGTATTACATTGGCTCATAGTTTTTAAATTTCTATGGATCTTTTATATGTTTATTTTATGTTATGGTACATATATTAAATCATACAGATAGCATGACAACTAGTTTATATCAGAAATATAATATATAGGTTTTATTTTAAGTTATGGCATGATATTTAAAATAAGTTTAGATTAACTAAAAATAAATAAAAATAAGTATTAAGTTTTCTTGGAACATTATCCTCATGTTATATGAATATATAGTTCCATATGAATGTGTAAGGTGTTCAAGATACTTATTGGATATTAGCTCATCACATTATTTAGTGTCATTAATACTTTGTATTTGGTGGCTTAGGTATTAGTTTAAGACCTTGTACCTAAATGGATAATTTGGATAATTTTATAAGTATTTTGTTTAGGAAAATAAAACTATTATTTTATAGTGAAGATTATGGAAGAGATTGTTATAATCCTTTATACAAACTAGATAAAATTGTCTTGACAATCAAGTATGTTATCCTTGTAAGTGTCAAATATATGACCCTTAATAACCAACTTCTTGAGGATGCTGGATGCTTTAGATTACTTCATTAAATAGCTTAGTTAACTTGTCTAATAACTAAATCCAATTATTAGTCTCAATGTTATCAATTGTTTCATTATCAATCATCTTTATCTCTTTGCAAGACATGCACAATAATATAATCATGTTGTTTGATCTACATAAGATTGGGGCATAGTTGTGGTTACCAAGCTTGCCTTTCTTGGGATATGGTGTCACATCCTCTATTTTTTTTATTTTTTGTTAATACTTTAATTTTGAAATGTACTTTTTATAAAAAAATTAAATAAATACATTATGTTTCAAAACATTTCGTTTGCTAACATATCCAAAACAAATGGAAAAATATGCCTAACCTTCGAAATAAATTTTTTGTGAAGCCAGATATGTGAAAGAACATAATGTTCATATTACAATAAGTAACTAACATGTCCAATAAAACCAAGTACATGTCTAACTTATTGTAAAACATTTGAGGCATAACGAATAAGAGGGGATGAGTGAATTATTTATTTAAGAAAATTTTCATTTCCAAAAATTAGTAAAAAAACTTTTTGACCTTAAAATTTTTTAATAGAAGAAATAAAATTTCTTAATAATAAACGAAATACACACAAGAGTTTTTAGGTGCTTCAACCAAAACTTGTGCCTACATCCACCTTCGATGCCCGATCAAGTTTCCACTAACCATTTTCCTTTTACTCAAGCTAGTATACAAAAACAAAACACACATCAGTGCTTTAATGAAATAAAAATAAGAGAAATTCATATTACTCAAAAAAATTTAATAATTTACAATTCTTTGTTAACAAAAATCTCTACATCTTTAATTCTTTAAATAAATTAATATTTTAAAATTTAATAAATATGTAATAAATCTAAAATAAGATAAATTAAAAAATATAATACAACAAAATAAAATAAAATCAGTTTAAAAACTATTAAAAATAAAAATATTTTGAACATTTAAAAATGAAATATTTAATTAGATAAAACTTATCGAGACGAGTGTAACCAAGTTTGTTCTCTCTCAATCTTTCCCTATTTTGAATTACTTCAAAAACACTAATTTAAATAAATATAAAAAATAATAAATTAATATTTCAACATTTAATAAATCTAAAATATGATAAATTAAAAAATATAATATAATCAAATCAAATGAAATCGAGTGCAACATCATGGTTCATAAAATAAGGTATAAATCAAAATGTCTCGTAAGTAATTCAAAACGCCAAGAAAATGAAACATTTGAAAATATAAAAATAAATATTAAAATAAAAATAGCTCTTTGAGATAAGTGTAATGATATTTGTTATATTTTGTTTAGGCATTGTATATGATTATTATGAATTATCAAGAAAAATAAGCATATATATATATATATATTTACAACATATTATTTCAATTTTAAATAAATATATATTAGAACTAAGATGAGATAAAATGTAACAATGTAATATAATTGAATGAATTCAAGATAGACCTCACATAAAAGAAGATTATAGTTTGATATTAACATAGCAAAATAAAGAAAAAAATTTTAAAAAAAATTAATGAAAAAAATTAAAATGTATAAGGAAGTTGCATTCAAAAAAGCTTAGGAGATAGTCTAACATCTGTGATCATCAAATAAGATACGAATAGAAATGTTTCATAAATCATGCCAAACTATTAAAAATAAATGATTCAAAAACACATAAATGAAATTTTAATTAGGTAAAGCTTGTTTAAATGACTCCAATGATTTCTGTTATAAAAGAAGAAAATAATAAATAATAATAACAATAAACCTTTTCCATATTAAGAAAACATATATTAAAGTAGAAAAGAGATAAATCAAATCAACATAATCTAATCAAATCAAAGTGATGTAATCCTCATAGGAGAGGCGACTTAAGGTTATATAGTAATATAACTAAATCAAAACAAACAATTTGAAGAAATAAGATAATTGTATAGGAAAATTACATTCAAAGATACCAAGGTGATAAGATATGGTATCCTCGATTATCAAGTCATGTATAATTCAAAAAATATTTTAAAACATGCAAAAAATCTTAAAAAAATATTTAAAAATATAAAAACAAAATATTTAATTAAAGAGAGCTAAGTGAGATGAGACTAACATGGTTTTTTTAAATCTTAATCAAGCATTATTTAGAATTACCACAAATTATCAATATAAAAAATCACAAATAATAATATTTTATTATTTAAATATTCAATGAAGATATATTAAAGCAAAGTTGATATAAATAAAAGTTATGTAACAAAACAAATCTAAATGATATATATGCCACATGATAGGAAATTTCGAGTTGCATAACGATATAGCCAAATCAATGTGAAACATTTGTAGAAATGAGATAAATTTTACAAGAAAGTTGCATTCAATTATAAAATATGGATATCTTAAAAAGAGAAAAAAATCAGACAATAAAATATTTTAAAATTCAAAATGTATATTTAATAAAATAGATCTCGTGTAGAAGAGTTCAATAATATTTATTTTATCTTGGTCAAAATTAGCTAGGAATTGTTGTAAATTCAAAAAGAAAAATAAAAGTAAATATGTATTATTGCTAAAAGGATTATAAATAGAAATAATAAAATATGACCAAATCAAAGTGATGTTAAGTTTACATGAGTGGATAATTTGAGTTTCATAGAAATATAACCAAATAAAAGTGAAACATTTCAAGAAATCCAAATATGATACAAATCAAAAAATCATAAAAAGAAAAAAAAATCTTAGAAAATTAAATATTTTGAAATTCAAAAATGTATATTTAATAAAGTAGATATCTTGTAAACGAGTTCAATAATATTTATTTTATCTTGGTCAGACTTATCTTGGAATTACCACAAATTGTAATGACAAGTAAAAGTAAATATGTATTAACATTAAAAAGTTTATAAATAAGAACAATAAAATATGGCCAAATCAAAATGATGTTAAGTTTACTTGAGTGGATAATTTGAGTTTCATAAAAATATAACTAAATAAAAGTAAAACATTTCAAGAAATGAGATAAATTATATGAGAAAAGTTGTATTCTAAAATACTAATGAAATAAATTAAAATAATATAATATAACAAAATCTATGTGATATTAAATTTACATGTGTAGAGAATTTGAGTTTCACCATAATATAATAAAATATTTTTTTTTATGAGTTGAGATAAATTATTTCAAAAAAGTTGCATTCAAAAATACTATGGAGGATGTGTGCAATAACCTTGTGAGAATAAAAATATCTTATAAGAGTGTTAAAACCATGGATAATAAAATATTTACAATTATAAAACTTTTTAAACTAGAAAGGTGATGATGTTTGATTTGTCGAATTAACACTTGTTTGGATTTATTATAAAATATCAATTTGAATAAGTTTAAATAATAATAAATTAGTATTTTAATATTTGATAAATATATAATAAAGCTCAAATAAGATAAACTAAAAGAATTTATAATATCTAAATAAAAACTATGTAAATGTCACACCATGAAGAGTTAGAGTTTCATAATAATATATCCAAACTAAAGAAAATTCTTTGATCAAATGAGCTAAATTATTTAAAAAAACTTGTATGGTAAAGTTTCCTCCAAAGTACTAAGGAGATCAAGTATAACATCCTTAATGATTGAATCATGTATTAGTAAAAGTATTTAATAAAGTAAGAAAAAAATATATAAAAATATTAAAATAAATATTTAATTAGATAAAGCATATTGAGACAAATAAAACCAACTTTTTTTTTCATCTCGTTCAAAACACATTTAATAGAAAAAAGGAATTACAAAAACAAATAAGCATAAATAATAATAAAGTATCATCTCAATAACAAGTAAACATATATTATAATTGAAATGAGTTAAATTAAAATAATGTATTACAACTAATAGAAGAGATTAAAAGGTCACATTGGAGGAGATGTAAAGCTAATAAGTGATATAAGCAGATCAAATAAAAAAATTTGAGGAAAAGTGACAAATATTATTGAAAAATTGTGATCCAAGATTCTAAGAAGATCTAATATAGTATCATTGACTATCACATGAGGTTTGGATTGAATAGACTTGCAAAGCATATAAACACTTTTGAAATTTTTTTTAAATTATAAGAAATGAAATTTTAATTTAGTGGAACTCTATAAGATGACAATAATGATATTTGTTTCATCTCCACTGGAACTTTTTATAATATTTTGAAATTACCAAAGTAATTAAATAAAAGTAATAATTAATCGTTATTTTAATATTTTGTAAATATATGTTAAAGCTAAAGTCAAATAAATTAAAATAATGTAATACAACATGACTATAGTGATGTAAGTTTACATGAGAATAGATTTAGAGCTTCATAGAAATATAAGAAAATCAAAGCAAACAATTTAAAGAATTGAGATAAAATATATAGGAACATTTAATTTCAAGTTGATTTGGTGGTTGGTGTAACAATTTGAATCGACAAATTACATAAAGAATAAAATACCTCGTAAAGAGTGCAAAAATGATTGAAAATAAAATATTTAAAAATAATAAAAAAAGAATTTTTAATTAGATAGTGCCCATGAAGTCGAGTTTAATGGCTTTGTTTTCATCTTAATCAGACATCATATTTTATTATTAAGAAATATCAAAATAAAAGAGCATAAATAATCATAAGCTATTATTTTATTATTTAATAAATAATTATTAAAATTATAATGATACAAATTAAAGCAATATAATATAAGAAAATCAAGAACATATAGTGTAGCATGAGAGATAAAGTTTACCAGGATGTTGCAAGCCAATATACTCAAGAGAATGAGTGTAACTTTCTTGATTATCTAATTAGGCAAGATTTATAATATTTTTATTAGGAATACCAAAATATCAAGTAAAACCTTTTTTACATTACAAAAATAAATAAGTTCTTTAATATTATATACATATATATATAAAATAAAACCAAATCGATGTGAAGGCCTTACGAGGGTTATTTAGAGTATCGTTATAATACATGAAAATCTAAGCGAAAACTTGAAACAATGATATAAATTAACTGACAAAGAAAGTCTCCAAGATAGTTAGGTTGTCAAGTGTAACATACTCAATAGTCGAATCATATGAATCAAAACATTTGCTAAAGTTTACCAAAATTATTAAAAAAATAATTAAAAATATCAAAATGAATAATTCACTTGATAGAGCTCATGAAGACGAATCCAAAGATGTGTGTTGTTTCTTGATCAAGCCTAGTTTAGAAAAACTTTACATTACCAAAGTAAATAAAGATAAATCATAATAAATTATAATTTTAATGTAAAGGAAATACATATTAAAGGAGAAATGTGATATATTGAAGAAATGTAATGTAACCAAATCAATGTGATGTAAATGTCATATGACATGAGTTTAGAGTTACATTATAATATAAAAAAATCAAAATGAAACATTTGATGAAATGATATAAACTATATATGAAAGTTATATTCCATGATACAACAGAGATTAGGTATAATATTCTTGATCAACAAGCTATAATGAATAAGAGAATCAACAAAAACTTAGTAAAAATTCTTATTGAGTGCAATTATAAAAATCGTTTTAGTAATAACTTGGGGTCTCCTAGGTCAAGGATCACAAAGGACGACAAGAAAAACAAGGACAATAAACTAAAATTCCATTTTATCCATAGAAAAATGTTTGTTCTTCAAGTAGGAAATTTTATTACTTCAATTAAACCCTAAGTGCCACTTCCTATTTGAGTTTGTGCATCTGCAAAGAATGACCAAATATTTTCTTTCTTCTTTTATGTCCTTGGAGGTTGTGTTGATGTGGTGACACAAGACATTGTCAAAAGGATATTAAACTTTACGCTTACCTCCTTAGGGGCCAACATCGCCAGAAGCATTGTGTTGAGGGCAATGGTGCTTTATGATTAATACACAAGACATGGGTAAGAGATGGATGAATCATGTGCATTATCTCCTTAGGCGATCGCGTTGCTAGCGATGACAACTTACTCTTAATTGTCCAAACTCAAGCTGTTGGATCTTAAGAGTCTAACATTAAGTAAAAGATTATCAAGAGTTTGACTTTTATCATAAGATTATCAAACTTTACATCTCTATTATTTATCATATAACTATATTGTAGAGTGATGACAAAAAATTGTGATGCACATTTACGCATTTTAAAATTATAATAAATTTTATCCATAAAGATGTGTTTATTGATAGATTATTATTTAATAATAATATAATAAAAAATATTCTTGTTATCAAAATTTAGTGATAATACCCCAATCTTTCAATTAAATATATTATTAAATTTATTTTCATTAAAATATTTTAAAAATTTTAATCCCGTACTAACCCGTGGAGCAATCCTAGTGTTGCCAATCAAATTCAAAACAACACTCTCTTTTTGTTTAATAAATTATTAATATATAGTAATTATCTTTTGTATTTAAAAAATTGCCATCCCGAAATCGCATAAGCTCCTTAGCTTGCTTCTTCTGAGCTTCCCTTCGACTAGAGTTTTGTTCATTGATATGCACAACAGGCGATGGTGGCAAACCTCCTCTTACAGAATTCCTTCTCTGCATCTGGAAAGGCAGCCAATAGGCTGAGCCTTCCTCTACTTCAAACTAGGATGAAGCATGACCCAGAAGGATACGAGGCGAAGCTTCTCCTTATCCACGGCCACTTCGAATCGTCCTTACATCTCTTCCTTAAGCAATACGCGCTAAGTTCATCGTCGGACCCAGCGGTCCTTACATCTACTCCCTACGCCCCACTGAATTTCGTCATTATTCTCTCATGTCCTTCAATCTGAAAGTTCGAACCCTCCCAGCTTCCCTTCGTTTCAATTTAGCACAAGCCATCATCCTCCTTGTCAATAAGAAGGTTCGTTATTTTATTTTATTTTATTTTTGGACGAATCTATTATAGTGTTCGATACACTTCAATTTGGAGGGCCACCATTATTCAACATATCTCAGTTCAGCATTTTAATGGGTGGAAATATCTTTTGTTTGTACTGGTTAAAGTTATATTTTGAATTGGGCATTGGAGAAAATGGCAAACTTCCACTTCATTGAGCTTTAAGAGAAGATTATAATTGTTGATAAGTTTAGAGTTGATTAGGCCTTTCTAATTGTTGATCAAGGTAAAATTTTGGTTTCCTTCTGGAGTGAACAAAATTGGCATTTTTTCACATGATTTCTTAAATATAGAATCTTAACTATTTCTTGTGAGGCTGTATATTTCTTTTGCTAGATTCTTATATTAAAAAGGTTTAGGTTGCCAACACTAAATTCATATTCCGCTATTATAATTACAAGAATAGTCCTTAAACACATCCAATGAGGTCAGATACATTGATTCTAAGATGCTATTGTTTCTATTCATTAATTGCTTTTCTTCTGGATCCAAAGTTGTTGAAGCCATTTCTAATAGTCAATAGTCATTTTTTTGTTCTATAGTTTTTACTTTTTTATAGGAAAGATTTTAGTAATCTACTTCTCTTATAGAATCACAAAGTGAACTTGTTAATATAACCAAACCATTTAGATTGATTTTCTTTAGAATTGTCCTCAATTGAATGCCAACTTTCTCCTTTATAGTAAGTTACTCTTCAAACTTAAAAGCTTTATCTTTATATCAATTATTCTTTTTATTTGTTTGTACTCACACATTGACATTTGATACCATGTAATTTTATAAATTTGCCTCTATTCTTGAGTGTGATATTTTATTGCACAACACTTAGAAGTATGTTTTATTTTCATCTTATTTGTTCAATGTTGGGATCTTATTAGTGACATTTTTTGTTAATTTCTCATTCATTTTGAAGTATAGGTTCAAAATAAGAAAATTTTGTGTTGTTTCTTTTGTTTATGATAACTATTACAATCAATATGTTATTGGAATTACTTGTTTAAATATTAATTCCATATAGTTATTATAAGAACTAAAAATGCGATACCATTTAAACTTCAGAGTCATTGTACATAGACTCAGTTTTGTTTTATCTATTTGATTAGTCTTAGTTTTGCTTTATATCTTTGCTTAGTCTTATCAAACGGTATTAAATTATTAGCAAAATGCATATTAATGGTTTATCTCGAATTTTATAATTACTCAATAATTAGTGTAAAATTGAAGCTGCCTTTCATTGCTTATATTGTCAGAAAATTTGATGAAAGAAGAAGTGCAAATGTACTTATGAAGCATTATCATTTTTTGTGCAAAAATAGGAGTTGTGAGAAATTTTCAAAATGTTTTTGATGCTTTTGGTGCACAGGTAGAAAACATTTTTGAAATTAAGTTTACGAACACATCCAAGGACTTAAAGCATGGCCATAATGAAATTCAATTGTAATTAAGAAATCTTTAATATGTTATCCTTAGGCATGCAAAATTATTTTTAATATATGCAATTTTAATTTCTTTTTATTCTTTTCCAATACCTTATCAATATGAAGGCTCCTTATACACTCATTATTGCTTTGTTATACATGTTTTTGATAATTTCAATATGTCCAATGCTAGCTTCTTTTTTTCTTTTTCGAATGCCTTTTCGAGCATGTGAGGGAAATATTATGACAAATAATTTATTTGAGTTCATGATGATTCTCTTGTAGAATTAAGAAAATGTTTTTTGTTCCTTGAAGTAATAATAAGAAACTCTTCCAATCATTTTAGTTCTTCATTAAGCTCTTTAATCTCATAATAAAAATTCATTATATTATGTTTCATAGACTTATCCAAAATTGTACTAAACCCATATCTATTTCAATTCTTACTTGAGTATTGAACTTTGAATCCTAAAATTGGTAATACCTTTGTTTTCTAACAATGTGCTTAGTTTGTTGAGCGGTAGTAACCTTTATCTTCTTTTAAATCATGTTGTTAATTAACTTAGTCAAATTTATGATTTAATTCTAACATCTTGAAATTATTTCTTTATATGTATCCATGCATGATGTTGTAGGAATCCTTACTTTTTTCAATTAACTCATTGGTTATATAACCATCTTTGTTAATCTTTTAGTATATTTAGACAATATAACATATTGCTTCTTGGAATTCCTAAGCATTAGATTTAACACAATTTTGGACATGCATTGCCATGGGTTGGTTACCTTGAGGACAGTGGAGAGGGACAAGTCATAGAAATAGATGGTTGGGAGGCGTCCGAGATAAATGGAAAGATACACCATAGAGTTGCCTAGAGGTCAACTGAAAGAGTTGGGAAGGAGAGATGGATAAGTGGGGTTTTTAAGTATATACTATAAGCTAAGAGAAATGGCCTATGTGAAATGTTTTACCAACTTCAAATGGCTAGATGAAAGCTATGAAAGTTTATGGGCTTAATCCAAATGATCTTAAAACAACCAAAATAAATTTTTTTTCATAATACTATTTAGTATTGCAAGAGTTAAGTTATTCCAATGATTATATCGAAATAAGTTCTCTAACATGTTATTGATTTTTCTTGTTTGTTTTGAAAGTTTATGCTTTTAAT
This sequence comes from Vanilla planifolia, assembly GCA_023846275.1. Classification (NCBI taxonomy): domain Eukaryota; kingdom Viridiplantae; phylum Streptophyta; class Magnoliopsida; order Asparagales; family Orchidaceae; genus Vanilla; species Vanilla planifolia. The sequence goes on along the minus strand of JAIUJO010000017.1, from coordinate 2,317,070 downwards.
TATGTTTTGCTTATTTGTATAGTCATATTGTTGGGTTGGTTGTGCCTCTTGAATTATTTATGGACCTTCAGATTGTTGGTGATCGAAACCTCAAAAATTTTGCATTTTTTAATGTTGTGCACTGTATTTGGCACGTGAACAAATAACATTGAAATGAAGCAATAAATAGGAAGCTTCAAATTATTTTTTTCTCATTACTACAAGTGTGTGATGTTATATATGCTCTATTTTTGCTTATTTTTATTAGTTTTGTTCATTATAACAACTGATGTATGATTTCTTGTTTGAAGGGAGAGGAAGAACTAAGGGTGAGGAGTTCACTTGTTGTACTGTGTGATCTTCATCGATGAAAAGTTTTGTTTGATGATCAAACTGCTAATGCTATTTGCAATGCATGCTTTCACAGTTCTTGAAGGTTGATATTTTCCTTATCTCTACAATTGTTTAAGTCCCATTAGTTATCTTTTTAAGCCTTTTTAATTGCTTCATTTTGTCGAACACAGGGTCATTGTAATGAGCTATCTTATTCATTGGAATGACCTATCTTACATGGAAAGATTCTAAGTTTTGGTGTTTTACTTAAAAGCTTAAGCATAAGGTAAAAGAATTAAATAGAAGAACACAATCTCCAAGAGTGAATTTCATGTTTAAAGGAGAGAGAGTAAATGACAAGTCAAAACTTAGCAAGTTGAAAAAAACTTTTTTCCCCAAGTGAATGGTATGATCAAAGTGGAAATACTTAGGTACTTAGAAGTTATAAATAAGATTTTCACTTTGCAACAATATAAGATGAAAAGGCAAAACCTCTCAACCTTCATACAATGGGTTAGTGATGAAATTAGGAAGGAAAGGAAGAATTGTTTTTGCCATTTGCAGCCTTCACATAATGGAAAAATAATGAATGATATAAAAAGATAAAGTAAGATTCGTGCTTCTCAAAGCATGATTACTATGGAATGGTGATGAAGATCCATCTAATAAAAAGTTCACAAAGATGTCAAACTCAATCAAAATTTGATTCAAATGATGTGAACCAATCAAGTTCAAATGGTTATTTCAAGTAATGGAAAGGCACTTTAATTTTTATTACTTGAGCATTACTCAAAAACCATTTAATATAAAGAAATGATTTGGACTGTTTATGCTATTAACTTTTGTTGAGCATATACTCATGGGTTATTAACATATGAAATATAACTATCTAAATAAACATCAAAAGAACTTGTCAACTAGCTCTATAATATCTAAATATGGATCTCCCCTTAAACATTTCATGTTTCGAGTTATTGTGACCCACTAAAGGATTTGTTGAAGTAGGTTTGGGCTGAATATCAGTGCAAGACTAGGTTTTTGGATGATATATGGTGTGACTAAAAAAGTTCAAGGCCTATGTTTTAGGTACACTCACATAGAATTGACTTATATTTTCTTGATAGAATTTCATATCTCGACTGATGATCCTTACTCAATAAGGTTAGGTTAAGAAACGTAACAATAAATGGATTTCCCGTGAGATTTTCATGTCTTAAGAGAATATCAATTATTGAATGACCATCACTAACATTGACTTGTAAGGATGAAATATATTCAACACAAACTAGATGTAATTAACTTAAATAGTTTATTTGTCAATGTCAAGTGATAATAGTTATGCTCATTTTTTGCCGAAAGAAATAAAAGCCCATGTAATTTGGAATTTGATAGAGGAATCAAATAACTTTTGATTGATGAATTAGCTTACGAGATGAATTCTTTTAAGATAAAATTTTTTTTAGTTAGCCCTCAAATAACTCAGTACTTTTAAAGTACAATTTTATTAGTTCTTAAGATATCTAAATATTATAATTAAACAAAGAGAGTTGACTTTGTTTAAGTTAACAAAATCTTGAGAATGTAAAATCATGATGCTAAGTATGAAATTTTATTGATAACTTTAAGGAAAGTCAAATACCTTTGATAGTTAGCACAAGAAGAAAAGTGTGCAACTTTTAGCATATATAGAGCCTTTTTAAGTGACCCTTACTCTTTGATTGTTGGAGCTCAACATCTTCCTCTTTACGAAGTTGATAGACATTTGGTCCTAGAATATCCTTGATCAAGTACAATTCTTTCTAGTTTGGAGCAAGCTTATGGAAGCTTTATTAGTGTTGAGAGCTCTTATATTCTCTAAGACTTATATTGTCCAAGAACCAAATCTTTAACCTTGAAAGGACAATTCTTATTATGTAATATTTGTTTTCATACTTTATTTTATATTTAGTTTCTTTACGTGGTCTCTGAGACACTTTTCCTTGATTAGCTTCAACTTTTTATGTGCTAGTTTCAAGTTCAAGCTTTTGAACTTGTTAAGTGATTGGCCTCGATAGTGATTGTAGCTTTGAATCCTTAGAAAAACTTGACGTGTTATAGAATGTGTAGTCCAATACGGTCACAATATGTCGGGGAGTTCACTTACCCACCGACCTGAAGACGAGGCTTTAGAATTTTTAAGGTGTCTTTGTTCATTGCTTTGTCTTATCCATTTATGTGAGGATGAGAAGTTAAGGCATATTTAAAAAAACAACCATACATTTTGCATAAATCTGGAAATTCTTTAGATTGGAACATTATTGTGTCATTTGTAACAATTGCTATGAAAATATTAAACCTATTATAAATGTTTGTCTAAAGAAAACTTTAAATCTTATTAATAGTCTTTCTAATAAGAGGCTTCACTTTGACCCATTTGTAAAGGTTGTTAACCACCATGAGAAGGAACCTCCTTCCATTTTTGGCAATTGGAAATAAAAAATGGAAATTTATATCATAGTCAATCAAGAACCAATAAATAATTATTTCTTCCATCAATGTGAATAAGTAGTAAGAAAGGGGAGCATGAGCTTGACACCCTTTGCACCTTTTGGTAAATAAAGTAATATTGTTTTCATTATTTGTCAAAAAAATCCTTGCTACATAATCTTCATGGCAAGTTTATAGCTAGAGGCACGTCCATCACACCCTCTTGAATGGATCAACTTGATAATATCTTTAACTTCTAAGGGATGGCATGATGACCTTGGTTTCTTAAAAACATTTTTTCCTCTTCTTTGTTCACTAGCACTTAATTCTTATGATTAATTATTTATTTCTACCAAAGATAAATATATATACATGATAAAAAATTATTTTGTTGATCAAATGATAAGTTTACAATTAAAAAGATACATAAGCACTCAAATTTCTTTAAAAACTCTTTTTCTCACCACTTTTCATCCATCTCTTTGCGACCAGTGGTGTTCTCAATATATACATATGAAAATATTGAATTATCCTTTTCAAAAAATATCGAATAATAAGAGGCAAGTCTACCATGGACTTATTATGTGAAAAATAATAACTTCAAGCAAAAAAATCCATGTTATCTAAACATATTTTAATTAATATTTTAATTGATATAACTTTAATGATTCATGTTAATGTAACATTCAAAGAAGCTAAGAATGTGTAAGATATCATCAAAAGACACTTCATATAAATCAATAAAAAAATATTCATATAATCATAACAATTAGTACAATAAAAAATATCATGTTATGAGTGTGTAAGCAAAGCAAGTGCATGAGACTTGGTAATAACAATTAAGAATGAGACAAAACCATCCAATTATCAGGACATCATGCTTCACATAAACTGTAAGAATGTTATCGAGTATCACATTATTAAATCAAATATCACAATAAAAAAGTCTTGTTATTAAAATGTCCCATACAATTTATTCTATATTTTTGTGATATATTTTAATGGGCTTATTACTTCCTAACTATCCATTTAATTGTAAACTTGATTATAATAAAAACTCTTATTTTATCATGTCTTTTAAGCTTACATGTGAAAATCAATATATGTAACTAAGATACACCTAGAATGATAACTAGTATGAGGGGTGTTCCCTACTCAATTGTTACAAATAATATTAGTACATGGTGCTTAACTAAATAGTTTTGCATTATCTTGTTCTCACTAATTATTAATAGTGCCCAATCAAAAGATTGTCTGACTTGATTGACACAAATATCAATGCACTAAGGAAGGAGTTTTTCTTTACTTGATTGTCACAAATATCTCATTCATCTTATTAAAATATATCAATCAATTGGTATCATTGTCATGTCTATTGCACTTGATTATGATCAAAACTTCGATTTTATCTTTCAATTTCCAATACATGAAACTAAGAAGTATAATAATATAACCATTGTTATTAAAGTGTTACAAATATTTTTAATATGATTTCATTAATTTTTTCTAGCTTGTTCTCACAACATTAAAGATTACAAAATATCTAATATCTCATATTCATCGACATATGTCCAACATCATATATGCATCATCACATATCATTATAATGTGCTCATGACATCTGATGTATATTATTTTATGTTATATTCATATCTTTTGTTCATCATGTACTTAGTTCCAACACAACTCTTTATACTTATTTAGAGTTTGTCATGATTGGCATTTAATTTACTCAAATAATATATCTAATGGCATCATGATTCTTCAACATAAGCTATGTTCTATAAAATTTTTGCATGAAACCAAATTATGGAACTAAGTATCACAAATATGATTAAATATGAGTAAAAAGGATTTTATTAAACTTAATAGCAAACTTTATTAGTCACTTATCTCAAGAGACACAATTTTTATTGATGAACTTGGTGCCAAATAAAGCATTGGTCAATTTAGGTTGGTTTGTCGTTTGGGTTAACTTGAGTAGTTGGTTAATTTTATATGCTAATGTAGGCTTTGGGTCACAAGTGACACCTAGATTCTAGAATATTTAGTAGTTAGCTAAGACTTAATTTTAGGATAATTTATTCTTATCAATATTGTAAGAACCAACTTAGTTGAATTCACCCAAATTATTAATAATATTGTCATGATGTTTTTCTTCCAAACACTTTCTTTTCTCCCTTATCATCATCTCCCTCATTTTCATTTGTCATGAAAAAATAAGTTTTGGATTTACTTAATTTTTTAATGATATGCTCCTCTCATTAGCATTAGCTTTGTGGAAGCTCCCTTAGCTCCTAAGTGTCCTCTCATGAGCACTCTTCCTTTCTCAAATTTCTTTCTCTCTATCTCTCTCTTGACTATTTTATTGAAAATAATCACAACTTTGTTAACTCTCCTTAAGATCATCCTCTATCTATTTATAAGAGAGTTTATGCAAGAAATGGGTTAGCCAAGCTTGTCCTTATTATTATTATTATCGTTATTATTATTACTATTATTTCTCCTTGGTGGTGGCACTACAAAAAGCTGTAAGGCATCGTAGTGATGGGTAATTAGCTCATCATTTTAGAATAGACCATGTGTAATGCATGGGCTCTTATAACATCAACCAAGAGGGAGTGTGACATGTTAAATTTATGATTAAGGATGTTTGGAAAAGTTTTAAAAGATTGCATTTTTTTCTTCACTTTGTGAAATGCTCAATATTTTATGCTCTCAAATGATTTCATCTAAGAATTATTGTTTCAAAATAATATAATTATATTTATAATATGTCAAACTTGTCTATGGTTGTCTTAGTTACTAAGATTTTTTAAAACATAACTATTATCTCGATAAAAAATTTTAAATGTCATAGATGACCACATTTGTGTATGTCTAGATATTGGATTTTTGATAATATTGTTAATCAACCAAAGTAAATTATTGAACGTATCACTTGACCTTTTTTACATCTAACTTTATAAGGGTTAAAATCCCGAACTTTAGATAAGTGTCATAGGGATTTATCAGTAGAAGGCCTTTTAGGTTGAAAAACTAGGCGATTTAATAACTCAATACTCAACTTCTTAAGATGAGAAAACTCTTCACTAGAATCTCTTTTATTGGCTAGTAGATCGACTTCTTGATTTTCTTATTAATGAAGCAAAAATAAATCTATAGTATCATACTTTGGGAGAAGAGGCCAAGTTAGTATTCATAGGATTTTAGTGTAAATCTTTACTTTTTAATTAGACACTACTTATTAGTTAGTTGTAAACTAGTAAAGATTTTTAAATGCGTCATTTGTAGCCCTCAAGCAAACTAGTGACTTGCAATCAAGGCTTCTTGCTTAACCTGTTTGTTGGTGGTAATGAAAACAATTATGATAACACCATTAAGCTTTACTTACTAAGAGCTAAGAAGGATTTAACTAATGCTACAAGGCTCACACATGAAAGCTCCATCAAAAAAGGTTGTCAAAAGTTTATAAGGGTCTTAGGTTTTGAATCAAATGAGTTTCTCTCCATTAGAAAACCTTTAAGAACTCGAAATTTCATAAATGAATAGGAAATGAAATTAAGTTCAAACTCATTATGCTTAATTACCCACTTTTGCAACCTTTTTATATCGTCTATTGGTTAAAGAATGCGCCTCATGGGTTTGGTTGTCACATCTATGATGTGAATATTGGTATAACTGAAAGGTTGACATAAGTAAAGCTAGGGTTAGATGCTCTATAAGAGAGTATCTTAGCTCTACATCTTTCTGAGTGAGAGTAACATAATAGATTAGTTGTTGAAATCCATTATTCTCTTGAATTAAAGTAGAGTTAATTATCAAACTTGAAGCAATTAGATATATACATAAAGACACCCTAAGGACTAGATTGCTCAAGATTGGAGGCTGAGATAAGTAACAATTAAGCTCTAGAAAATCCTTTTAACAATCTTCAATTTACTATTATCTAAATGTGTTGTAGAGTAGTTTGATGAATTGTTGAAGTTTCTCTCCATGCTTGAAAATAAAAAGGGTGAACCTGATAATTTTTTTGCTAGATATTGAGCCTCTTGATGAGCTTTTTAGGAAGGCATGTTTATGAAATCCTTTACCATGTCTAGATTTACTTAAATTCCTTTTTTTGAGACCATGAAGTTAAGAAACTTTCTCAATAAAGTGCTAAAATTACTTTAAAAATATTTAGTCGCATGGTACACTTTTTACATGTCTTTAAAGATTTAATTTTTGTTAAAGATTTTTTACATAGTGTTCTAAGTTTTTGCATCTCTAACTTTAGAAGACAAAATCAATCATCAGTCAACAAATAACTCTTGCATTATTTAAATCAAATGACATTCCTCAGAATGTCACAAAGTAATTATGGCTCATGTCATTTCTTTCTCTATCTTTTGATTTTGAAAACACATTTTTTTAAATAAAAAACCATGAGCATGATCATTTTTAAAAATCACAGTAAAGTAACATACATTTTTATATTTTGAAAATTATAACCAAATCAATATAAAAAAGTTAGCATTCTTTCAAAAGGTAAGTTCTTAAATCACTACAAAAATAAAAAAACTAACAACTTAATAGAAACATAAAAAAACTACTAAATAAGATAGAGCATGCTCTATCGTTCCCTTTGATTGTTGCATCCATAATGTGAGAGCAATTATTTGAATAATATTTTGATATTTAAAATTATCATGTGCTTAAATTAATAAAAAAATCATAACCATTGGTTTGATTTATTATCTTAAGAGAGATGATTTGTAATATCCAAAATATATAGAAAATTGAATTATTGTTATTTTGAATGATTTAGAATTTTAAAGTACTTTTGAAAACTTTAAAGTATCATTTCATATTATTCAAAAGTTGTATACCACTAAAGGAGCAACCCCAAAAAAGAAAGAGACAAACTAATAAATAAAACGAATAAATTATTTGAATATAATGATAATATGTTGACAAATAAAAATCTTTTGAGTATTAAAACACAGATCAAAGATTTATAATGATTAACTTATGACCTTGAAAAAGTTTTTAAAATAATTAAAAATATTACATAAACTAACAAAATTATTAAATTTTACTAAGGCATAGAATGTATAAGTATAAGCATAGTAAAACTTTTGTGTCTAAAAAAATAGGCATGATAGTCAATGAACCAAAAAGTTAATGATGATTTAAAAATATTATTGGTTTGGTTACATTAATAAAAGTACTAAATATCATTAAAATATGTGAAATTTGGCAAACAGGTGGAGTTTGTCAAGAAGAATCATACAAAATTTACCACTAAACTTTTGAAGTTCAAATTATTAAAAAAAGCAAGAAATCTTAGAATTTCCTTATTTTGATTAAATTTTTTTTATTTTCCTAACCTTATTGTACCAACAAAATTGACATGATAGTAACCTAATTTTTTGCAAATCTGTTAAATTTCAAGCGGTATGAAGGCAAGAAGGCACTAAACTAAAGAGGTCTAATTGTTGAAGGGAAATGAAGCATCGATATTTAGTATAGGAGAGGATGACCATTGATGTTGAGGGTGTTTTGAATAAAATTAAAACATTTTGATCGTGGTTGACAGCTTAAAGAGAAGAGGAGGGAGAGAAATAGTGTTGTTAAATTATTGGAAAGAGTTTAACTTGTAAAGTCAGGGAATTGAGAAATAATCTTGGAAATTAGGAAAGATATATTTTAGTAAGTGTACAATACTTAAAATGAAGGAAATATGGATCATATAAAGGCACATAATTTGATATCTATTTTGAGGGGAGACCTTTATAAGAGGAATTGAGATAGCAAGCTTACACATCTATATATACTTAGTATTCTATAATGCTTGGCAACTATAACAAGTAATGAATTGAAATCTATCAAATTCAAAGATGATTGACATTCATGCTTGTATTTCTTGTGTTTTCTTATATTTTACTAGGCATCATATGATCATGATTTTATTATAGATGTGTAAAACATGTTATAATAATATGTATGATGATAATGGCCATTAAAAAAGATGAAAAAAAGGCAATGATTATTCTTAATATATTTAGAAAATAGAAAAAAGGAAAATAAATTAAGAAAAAAGGTTGCTAAAAGGTAAGGTATGATTTTATAAGTTCAATGATGTTAGTTTTGAAAAGTGATGCTTATCATTCAAAGAGCTTAGATTATGACACAAAACTAACATATTGTTGATTTAATTTGGTTGTGTGTCTAGAAGATCAATAATTTTGACTATTCACTTACTAAGGGGTTTGATGAAGAAATCTAGAAGGGAAATGATAGAAGTTCAATAATAGTGTCCTTAAAGGCCTTGCAATAGGGAAAAGCATAACACTAGATATATTGTAGTAATGAAAGCATGAATATAAAATGTAATGATGCATATGTGCAATCAAGTATTGTTGATTAAAAGTTTCTCAATTGTAATTTTTTACATTTGTTCTATATTCAAAATGGTGCATTCTTATTTTTACTTTCGATGATGCTTTTGTTGATAGCACTAAGAAAGAGGTTATTTTATTATGTTTAACTGAACATGGAATTCATTTTTAATAAAACCTAGAAGAGTACTATTGCTAAGGATTACTATTATATGATACTAAAATATAAAAAAATGAGAGATTTCATTATTTTGAATACAAATTTTAAAAAAATAGAAAAATTTAAAGGATGGTTATAATATAATTGAGGAATGCTTTTGTTATATCGTGTGATCAAAATATCTTACTCGTGCTTACATATAAGTTTTTTAAAAACAATTGGAATAAACAATATTATATGATTTTAAATATTTCTTGTGAATTCAAGTGTACAAATAGAACATGTGGTAGATATACTTGAAATGATGTGATTAGAAATAATCAAAGCGATAAAAATGTTATTGCTAAGAGTGTTTGGTTGTATGATTTGAACATGTTAAATTTGGATCAATTAATTTGTTAAGAGAGAAGGGTTATCATAGCTCTCTCATTCAATGGTGGAAGAGGAAGACAAAAAAGAGGTGAGAACAAAAGGGATTGGACATTTTTGAATCTTAATATCTAGTCAATATGGTGCAATGGTGTCATAGAATTCATGTAATGGTCTTGGATAAACGGGATTGCAATCCAATACACACTCAAAGGTTTGGGGTGGTGTCTAGTTGCAATCTTTGGGATTTTATGTCCAAGACCAAACTATGGGGACTTATGAAAGGTGTTTGAAATTCAGAGTAAAGAAATGCTAATGCAAATGTGGTAATAAAAATGAGAACAAAAAATGCGTGCAATAAATTTTGAATGACATGTGTTTTGTACCTAATTGCAACTACGACATATGTAAGTTACGATTCTGATGAGGCATGACGACCAGTTTAAAATAATAACTCAAATAATTGAAACCTTCTCTATTGCAAATCAGACAAATTAACCAAGTTCTTGAAAGGCAACTATCCTTTGTCTAATAATTTGCTGGTAGATTCCATGTAAAAGTAGTTAATGAAATTAACTTTAAGCATGCTGTTGAACTCATGCAAAACAAATTTAAATATAAGAGGAAATCTGACAAGTTATACGAAGGGAAATACTTGAGAGGTCCCTCTATACATACAGATGAAGCAATCCGCACCTCTAGTTCTTTAATCTCTTGTCATCTTGGGCTCAACAATAGTGATTTCTTCTCTAAAAATGTCATTAAAAAATAATATCAAAAAGAGAAACCTTTCATAATGGGATTTGGCTCTTATAAAGTTTTATATTGTGTCATTTCGTCTATCCCATTATTTTTGTGTGTGAGTGTATCTACAGACATTTAATGCATCTTATATATGCATTAATTTTTGTTAGACTTTTTTTTATGGTCAATGGATGCATTGTCTTTCATGTATGCATGATTGTACATAATGATTTTTGTTCTCATATAATCATGTTTGTATGAAGATAATGTAATTTGTGAATGCATTAATTTCTTTTTGTACAAATGACTATACTCATAATCCAAAACATATATTAGACAATGTCTATGCTTGTATAGAAATAACTATAGTGGAGTGAATATTTTTATGTGCATTTCTCCCTTTGTGCACATAGAGTTTTACATTCATTGCTTTATTTGTACATTTGTAGTTGGGAGGCAAGCATCTATATGTGCACTATGCATCAATAGATAAAGCTAGTTTGCCTAAGTTGTTTTTGAATTTGTTGGAATTGAACATGCCCACAATTGGTGATGTAACTACTCATATCGTTTGAACATTCCCGCCCATACAAACTGATCATGTATTTGTTACAACAACGGGCATCTCTTCATAATACCTAGTGACTACGGCCTACATAACAAAATAAAACACATTTTTTCCTTTCAAATGCATTAAAAATACAAAATATGATCAAATATGTAGAAAAAAAAATACAACACCACATTTTTTAATATATATTGGATGAGTATTCAAAAGTAGTGGGATTGTGTTGCATTGAATTGAATTTTGTTGTTGTTATAAAAATCTTGTAACATGTTCTAACTTTCATTTATGATTTCTCATCTATGCAATAATAATGCTTTTGCAGAATATGCATTTTTGTGTACAGAATTGAAGAAAATTTTTTAAATTACTCAAATTACCTATGTTTTTTTCGACATTTTTTTATATTTATATATATGCAGAAGAAGCAAAAATAGTAGGTGAGAAAACATGAATTTGGAGTTTACCTTATAATAAAGTTTTAAGATATACTTGAATTTTTTAGTTGGTTTAAGCATAATCTAGTTGGGCCTACTTAAGATGGTTCATCTAGTATGTTTTGGATTTTGCTCAATTTTCATTGTTTGGACAAGGCAATGAGTTAGATGCATGCGCTTGACTGGTGAAACAACAAGCTTTGTTGATATCTGTAAGATTGCATAGTGCACTTTAGGTTTTATTTTATTAGAAGTGGTTTATACTTTCTTGGTGATCGTAATAGTAATGATTAAAGAAAAAAAGACTAAGATGTGTCAAAACTATTACTTCAAAAATAGGTTTGGATTAGAATAATGATCAACCCAGTAAATGTTAATGAGCATGACCATGTCGACTTTATGAGTAGTAAAAAAATGTATGGGATAAGAACCTCGAGCATTCTTTTGCTTATGTAACAAGTACTAAATACAAGGACCATGAAATTTAAAAGATCTTTATTAGAATAACCACAAAATTTTATATGAACATATGAATACACCTATTTAGTTGTCTATTCAAATTATATGAAACACAAAGTAAACAATTTTAATGTAACCTACTAGTAAAACAATTTTTTTAAATGGTTACAATTTATATGTGACTAGAACTAGGCATTATGTGGAGAGAGAATTATGAATACACACAATTAATGTTACACACTTATAAAATATCACTTGATTGCATGTGAAACATTCAATTATCTATAAGTATAAAATCATTAACTTTAGCATACAAATATGAATAGTAGTTTACTTTTAATTACAAAAAAATGCTATAAAAAATTTATGCATAAGTGTGAATATTATGCATAAAGGTTGTAAACTATAAAGATTAGAGCAAAGTGAATGGTTATATTTTCTTTAAGAATTGAATGACATCAATCATCATCCATCATTTCTATTATCCATGAAACACAAATTATTTTGATGCTTGTCAATCATGCACCCTTTTTAGGGTTAGGAAGAGTGTTAGACACTTGGTAAAAGAATGTGCAATACATCCTAGAATTTTCTGGAGGATATGAGATTGTGCTTTTTGCAAATTTTGATTAGTGATGTAACATAGCACTTCTAATGCATGGTCTTGAAGCCCAAGTTTGAGAGTTTGACAAGGATACAATACCTTTGTTAAGAGTGTTTGTACTTTACGAAGTTTTCCATTTGTCGAGATCTATTTGAATCCTCTTCTAGGCTAATTGGATTGTTGAAATGTGTAGGAAAGCTTTAGAATGGCTTTTGAATTAAATATTTGAGTATAAAAAAACAATTTTAGTGGTAATGATATTTAAAGATTATGATGGTAATGTTGGAAAAATTTATTGCTACTTGGATATGCTTCATGTATATTTGATTTGTTATACAAATTGTTGGGACATAACTTGAGGTACCATCTTTTGGAGTTAATGCCATGCATTTAAGTTGTAGAAGTTTGCTTGATGTTCTATGTGGTAAGGCTTTGTTAGGACTGGTAGGCAAATTCATATTGCCAGTGTTTGACCAGTTATGTGACATGATTCTCATGCTTGGCAATAAAGAAGTTATTGCTGATAAAGGGTGACACAATTGAATATTAGAAAGGGATTGTTTTAATCAAGAAAGAGAGCTAAAAAGACATTAGGGTCAGGGCAATAAAACTTTTGATTTTTTTAGTAAAGCTTTTCCTTTGCCATGTGCTTTAAGAAATCATTTGATTTTGGATAGGTGGACTATTTTCTTAATTAATATGTTAGTTATGATCTTGAACCAAACAGTGCAAAGTGATATAATTTTGTTCTCCAGTGAAAAATATAATTGTACTTTTTTTACAATTTAAAATGATTTGAATTATTTTTTTAAGAAGATTGATGCTAAGCCATAACGTTGAATCGCCCCTTTTGAGGACATGTATAATGTTACTTTGGTAACAACTCATTTGCTTTTAAATTATTTCATCTTGAGGTGTCTTGTCTTAAACTTTTTGCAACTTTCAAAAACATAATATGTTTTAAATATTATTATGTTTCTCTTGATCACATAAATTAGAATTAAGTATTTTATAGTTCAAAACAAATATAAACATATTTTCTGTTACTTGTAAAAATTTTTAAAGTTTTTTATTGGGTATATTGCATGATGAAGATTCTAGTTAATTAATCCTTTATGTTTCACTAGTTGCAATTTTTTCAGGACAGCTTTGTGTGGCCAAAGGTGACCTAGCACAAGCATCAAGCATAAAGTGATTCAATATTGTTTTAGGTGAAGACAAAAATAATGTTGCTGACCTTTTGGATCAAGTACTTTTACTTTGTGAAGCTTGTACTTTGGTTAAATGAGTCCTCTATATTGATGTAGAGCTTCTTACATGTATTGAGAGGAATGTTATAAAATTTAAGGGCAGCATATTGAGGGATTACAACTAGCTTGTGACATTTTAATTAAGTATTTTGAATAGAATAATATTTTTTTTAAGTATTTTCTTTGAGGTATGTACATAATTACTAATTTTTAGACTATTATTAGAATTAATTAAATTTGGGAAAAATGCATATAGGTTTGTGGTGTTCGAGGTTATTCTGAACTAATGTTTCTTGAGTTTTATAATTGGCCATTTAGGTCTTTTTAAATACCCCATATGAAGAAAGTAGGTTCATACACCTCAACAATGTTAAAAAGCAAAGTTAATATCAAAACTCTCTTCTACTTTCTATATTGGCAAAACCTTAAACCCTTTACTAATTTTAAGGTGTTGAAGTTCATGGAGGTGGAAAGACAAACGATGATGATGTATTATGATAAGGGGTGTCAAGGATAATGGAGAATAGTATAGAGATGTTGTGACATTTGCTTGCACCAATTATATGCATATACTAACAATCTATTATAGAAGCACTATTGAAGATATTAATGACAAAATAGATGAGGGTGACAAAAAATTTATTTGAAACAATCAGCATGGATACCTATTCTAACCGAAAGTCAATGATACTATGTCAAGTACAAAACTATAATATACATAATATCATATTCACAATCATCTTACATGTCTTTAGAAATTATGTCTTTGTGAATTTGTGATATGTCTTGTAATATAAATAGAAAAATAAGTTATACAATGTTTAATAAGTAAATATTATGTGTAACAATTAACATGATATGATATAATGATATAAATATGAGTATAAACATGACTTCTCTATAATACTCAGAGAAGAAATTAGTCACCAATAGTAATAAATAATATGCTTAGTAATATAAGAGTACACATTTATATATTATATATTTTTTATAGATATATTGTTTATCATTTCTTATTAATTTCTCTTTTTATCTTTGTTTTTCTTTTTTTGTTAATTTATTATAATTGAACTCATTTTTCTTATATTACTATTATCATATATTTCTATCATATGTTATCTCATATCTGTAAGGCATCTAATCACATAACTCTACACCTTTACTAATGAGCATGTCATAGCTGGTTAGTCCAATCAATCACATCATATCATTATAGAACATCAACTTTGCAGAAGGTGCCAGTAGTAATAGAGAGATCTCTAATGCCTTTTCATAACTTGATAAAACTAATGCTAATCATGTTTAGCATATCATGTGTTGAGCTCATCATATATAGTGGAATCATGAAATAAAATATAGAATTTTGAATTTTTTATTCTTTTTTTATTCAGGATATTTAATCGAGTTATAATTTATATCATATTATAAGATACTATTTCATTTATTTATCTTTTTTTATCTTCTATTGTATTTATATTATGTTGTGTGTTAATTACTCAATGTCATAAAAGCATTGACGTATCAGAACACGACTGCAAACATGTGACTTGTATGTCATACTTGAATTCTCAAGTAATTATATCTACTATATTATCATCTATTTGAATTGACATGGATTCCAAAAATCTATCTTTTTTTGGTCCGTTCTTTTTGTTTTTCATTTCGTACAAGGAAATTCTTTCATAACTCATAAGGATCTATTGTTTTAATATCCCAAATAATTTTATTTGAATTTCCTAAAATTCTTAAGAATGTATGTATCAATAATAAAGGAATTGCATTTAGATATTGGTCTCACTATTTTTTGTTGTGTGCTTGCAACAGTTAAAATCACCTCTAAGTTCTTTTATCATAGTTTCTCACACTATTCTTGCTTTTTATTATTTATGCTTCAACAACAATTTAAACAAAATATTCCTTAGTTGTGACTTCTCTCACTTTCCCTTGTTTGTTGCAAGTAAAGAAGTAGTCTTTCTACATTATAATTATTCAAAACAGTAATGCTTTTCTTAATTTTTAACTGAAGCTGAAGCTTACTTTAACTAGAGTTTCCCATTCCCAGTTTGGTAGAATGCCTTTTTCTCACTAAGCATTAGCTTGCTACAACACTAGCCCTTGCTGGCTTGTAAAAATTCACGACAGCCTCTTCCTTTAGGAAAGAAAATAGAAATAAAAAGCCGAGCTCTCTTGATAGCACAAGTATAACAAAAAACTTCTCAGAAATAGGTTTATTGTCAGCTCACCTACTTTGGCTGCCTTGCCTTATTCAGCATTGCAATTTACTTGTGTTGCTGATTTTTATTTTGTTTCTCTTTTCCTATTCTTCTGCTCTCTTTTCTTCTTCTTTCTGTGTTTTTCTATCCCTGATTCCTTTTCTTTTTTAAGGTCTTCTCCCAAGCTACCAATTCCTTTGCAAAACTTCTCAAGTGAGGATCACAAAGGTTCTTAAGGTTGACCAAAAAAAAGGGAATAAGGGAGAAAGAAAAATGTTGTTGTTACTATTACAAAGTAAATAATAGAAAGTATTTTTATAATTCAATAACTTCTAAAATTAATTAAATGTAAAGGAGAGTTTAAAAAATTTTTCAACAAGGATCATAAGCTTCAATTTAGAGATGTAATCAAGGGAGAACATTCATCGAAAACCTTGGTTGTATCTTATTTTTGAATGGAAGTTATTCAAATGAATGCCTTGTGGAGGAATTCGAGAAGCTTGGATGAGGATATGCAAACATGGTTGCGATCATAGAAAATGGTATCATTGTCGGGGAGGTGGAGTCCTACTATAACAAATGGTATTTTAAGGATCTTATAAATATGTTATAATAATCCACTAGCCTAACCTGTCCAAACTTGATCAACTTTTTATTTTAATTAATTCTGTTAAAATTAGACATGCTTATTATTGGCATACGTATGAATCTGCATGTATTATCATAAATCTTGAAGGAACTTGTTGAGAATTAGAGCAAAATGCAGACTTATAAGCAATTTATAAAAGGAGAACATCATTGCGCACCTTAGTTATACCTTATTTTTAGTAAGGGCATTATAAAAGACTTAAAAAGGAAGTGATTTAAACAATTGCCTTGTGGAAGACACCAAGGAAGCTTTGATGAGAGATGAAAACATGATTGGGATTGTTGAATATGACATAATTATTGGAGAGGTGGACACAGATGGATGCTGACTAGAACAAAGAGTACTTTAAGAATATTATGAATATACTAAGATAATCCACAAGTCTATCATACCCAAACCTTGTGTTTTAATTGAATATGCTAAGTTTGGACCTATTTATCATTGGAATACTTGTTGACTTGCATGCTTTATTATAGATCTTGAAGGAACCGACTGAGAATTAAATCATAACTCTATTTATATGTAATTTACTCTCATATTTATGTATAATGTGATTTATTAATGTTAGTTTGTATTTTTGAAGTAACAAGTTATTTTACAGTAAATTTTCATTTTTTAGTTGCTTAAGTGTTCATTATTGCTAATGAGATGTTTTGTTGTTTGATATGGTTGTTGACATTAACAAGTTTTTAAGCAAACATACTGCATAATTTATCTCTTCCTTAATCTAATCTCCATTATTGAAAAAGTTAATACACTTAAGCTTGATTAAGTCTAGCTTAGGAGTGTGAGGCACTAGCAAATGACACTTACTCTTAGCATAAGAATTTAATGCTTGCTTATTCATGTGCTTTAATTATTTATGGAAATTAGGTTACAGTTTTTGCCATAATGATATTTTAATTTCTAGTCTGCTCTTTATTTTGCCATGTTATGAATTTTTTTGCTTTTTTACTTGATCATCAGGCATGAATTTCTCTCTTTAACCAGGCATTAACATACATCTATATTTAAAATATTACTTTATGTTGGCCTGCTTTAGGTGGATCAAGCATAGTGCTTATTTCTGGCAAATTCATTTGGCACTTTGCATATCTAGTTGGAGTGGTTCAGAATTTTTTTTTTATTTGAAATACTTCTATTTAATTATTGTCTGAATTTCTACGAATATTCTACATAATTTTATATTTCACTTGACCTTTACCTTGAGTACTACTTTATAGTTGATACTATGCTTTTTTTAAAAACTTTAACTCATTTTTCTACAATTTTGTAGTTTCTTCATAAAGTGTGATTATATTATCAAAAGGAGGGGTAATAGAAAAAGGAATAAAACTAGATAATTTTCAGGAAAAAAAAACGATGCATAGAAAGAAGGAAGATTCAATGTTGGAAATCTCTCTTGCTTAATAGATAAAAATTCAGGACTTAAACATTTATGGTTTTGTTAAACTTTTAGATTCTTTATTTCAATTGCATTAAATCATTATTTACAAACACTGAATTTTGTGAATAAATTCATGACATGCCCTCTATGATCATATATTCCCCTTTTTTTTTTCCATTGTGTAGATAGATCTAGAAAATATTGATGCTCTTGTGGCTCTTGGAATTATGGAATGGCAAACAAATGAAGGTGAGATTGCATTTGTCAATGTAGGAGGTAGCGTAGGCAGTTCATGTTTTTATTTGTTCATAATGGGGTGGGTTTGGTTCACTGAAATTTTTTTTATTGATGGCTAATTCATCTTAGTGTTACTTTTTTGCAGTTGATGGTATTCAAAAAGGAATACTGAAGATGCAAAGAGCTTTTGAAATATATCCATATTTTTTATTGACATTAAATCATTTCGTAAATCATCTCTTCTGTTTTGGTCAACATTTTCTTGTTGAGCAGTTAACCGAGAGTATTGTCTCGAATTAATCATGGGTCGATGAAAGCTCATTCCTACTACAATTTGGTAATATCATAGCACAACAAGGTAAGAACAGTCCCTTATCCGTGATGTTTATATTATCAACCGTTCTTGTTTACACTTTTAAAACGATGCTTGATCATTGGTCCAAATGACTGAGTCTTTCTGTACTCTAGTATACAATATGCCCTATTTCTTTTTGTTTGCCTTTAATCTTGTTGTATTTGATTGCTTATTAGGGTGATTTTGAGAAGGTTGGGTGGTATTACATGCCTTCTATCAAAGAAATTAACAAGCCTCAGGCGTTTGCTTTGCCATTTTATGGTGTGTTCATATATCTTCTCATTGCTTTTTCTCTTTAGCAGTGTTATATTTCTAAAAGAGTTGTGTACATGAAAAAATATTGCATTAGGATTTTCAAAATTTTAGTTTTTATAGCATTGTATTTAACGACTTATTAACGAGATAATTTTATCATGGTGGCTTTGGAGATGAAAATTTCCTATAACAGTTATAAATTAAATTGTTTTCATTGTTCAAATTCTAGTTGTATGTGATTAGGCTTTCTTTGATGTCTTTCACCAGCCATTCTTTGGAAGTGATCTCATTGAAACGGCAGGAATAAGAACAATTAGGGCCTCTTGGATTTATTCAAGTTTACTTTATTTTTGAGTTGAGTGCATACAGTGACGTTTGACCCATCCAAGTTGGTTTGGCATTTTTAAAAGCTATTTACTAAACTTCATTGGTTGACAAATGATAATCATGTGTTGTGTTTAGGTGCACGTCAAGAGCAATCTCAGCAAGCAGGAGAGAGTAGATGTCATTCGAGGAGGGCAGAGGAGGTAGAGAAAAGAACGCGGCTAAAATTGCCGTGAAACAAAAAAAGGTTTGTCATAATGACATTTGTCATTTTTAATTGCAAGATCATCATGTTTTTTTTGAGAAAATTGAATATTATGCAAAAATATGTGCAACATAAGGACTTCTCAAGATGTCACATACTTGAATACTACTATCACTCAAGCATTCTTAACATTTTAGTTGTAATAAGATCTAATGCTATAATGCTAGTGTGATCACACAAGCATACAAAATCTAAATAATCATAGTTGCACAATAATTATCTTAAAGTTAATGTACCATTTTTTAATTTTTTTGATATATCATGCATATGCATTTTAAACAAAATTATTCTTATTGTATATGTCATAATATATTAAAATAAAAATATTTTATTTCCACCAAATTAATAAAAAATAAAATAAACTTTTATTTTTGATATTGTAGACATAAATATATAAGATTTTCTTTCATTATATTAGCATTGTTTGAAAAAAGAATATTAAATTAAATAATAAATATAAAGATTTCAAATATACATTTACTAAAATTAATAAATATTAAATCATTCAAAATGACAGATGTGTTAAAAATTTTAGTTGATGGGCTTGAAAAAGTGAATAGATTGAGATAATAATTTTATAATGAGAGATA
Source organism: Vanilla planifolia (assembly GCA_023846275.1). Taxonomy (NCBI): domain Eukaryota; kingdom Viridiplantae; phylum Streptophyta; class Magnoliopsida; order Asparagales; family Orchidaceae; genus Vanilla; species Vanilla planifolia. Next base: position 2,297,046 of record JAIUJO010000017.1, on the reverse strand, counting down.
AAAATAGATCAATAAGACCATAATGTAAAGGAAAAATGTAAATGAGATAGATCAGTGATAATTAAATGAAGAGGAAAAGAAAAAAAAGAGAAGATAAATGAGAGAGAAAATAAGTAAGTTAAAAATGCATAAATAGATAAGAAAAGAGGAGAAAGAGAGAGAGACATTGACTATAGAGATAAATAATTAAATAAAAGATAAATCCTAACAATTGAACCTACAATGTTTAAACATTTTAATTTTAAAATAAATAATTTTTAATAATTTTAAAAGATAAAATAAATATGAGGTTTCTCATTATTTTGGTATATTAGAAATGTCTAAAATAAATTTTAACATTTAATTTAATATTACATATTATTTATTCAAATAGCTTATAAAGTTAATTTAAAAATACATAATCTTTTTATTCTAATATATTATCTTTATTTGACATAAAATAGATAGGAAATATAAATAATATTTCACTACAATGATATAATTTTAGACTTGTAATACTCTATTATAAATTATTATTATAATAGGAAACTTTTATAAATATCACATATATTATGTTATAAAAATGTATTAATTATAATTTATTTTAATTGTTATAATTTTTTTCTCATAGTTAAACTATATTAAAATATTTATTTTACAATACAATATTAAATCTCATATTTATTATTATTTAAAATATATTAATTATAATTTATTTTAATTTTTATAATTTTTTTCTCATAATTAAAATATATTAAAATATTTATTTTACAATAAAATATTAAATGTCATATTTATTCTAATATATTATCTTTATTTGACATAAAATAGATATGAAATATAAATAATATTTCACTACAATGATTTAAATTTAGACTTGTAATACTCTATTATAAATTATTATTATAATAAGGAACTTTTATAAATAGCACATATATTATGTTATAAAAATATATTAATTATAATTTATTTTAATTGTTATAATTTTTTTGTCATAATTAAACTATATTGAAATGTTTATTTTATAATATAATATACAAATGTCATATTTATTTTTATATAAAATTTATAATGATGTTGTAAATTTAATATTAAGAATTAATTAATAAATTTTTAATTGTAAAAAAATTATAATAATTAAATTTTTTATTGTTAAATGCTTCTTAAAATTCAACATCATTAATTTAAAAAGGAAATACAATGAAAAAATATGTAACACAAGGACTTCTTAAAGGTCATGCATTGTATTATTACTTTCACCCAATCATCCTTAACTTTGGAGTTTTAATGCCATTCAATGGTACAATGACTGTGTGGCTGCACATGCATACAAATGTAAAATAAGCTGTATTTTTGTCATTATTCTCCTCAAGATAATGGACTATATCTTAAATTTTCCAAATTATCATGCAATGACACTTTTAAAAAAAGTTGTACTTGTTGCATATCTTAGAATATATTCTAATATAAATATTTTTTTAAATAAAATTAATAAAAATTATATAAACTATTGTTTTTAATAAATTAAACAATAATACAAAGCATTTTCTCCCACTAAGTTATCATTCTTATGAACACAATAATTAATTATGTGGTAGGTATAAAAATAAAATATATATTTATGTTAAATGTTACATATTAAACCATATAAGATGAGATTTTCCTTAAATATTGTTAATTGATGGTCAAAAAAAGCGATAGTGGAGACGAACATAACTATTTTGTTTGAGAGAAAGAGACAAAGCCATGGAGTGATAAGAGGGAAAAAAAGAGAAACAATAGTATTAGAAAAGAATGAGAGATGATTTAATGAATAGGAAAAAAAGAGAACATAAAGGAGTTAGATACAACAAATAAATTGGAATAAGAAAGAGAGAAATGAGAAAGTAAAGAAGGGTTAGAAAGATAGTGTGGGTAAGAAGATATGAAGATATAAGGAATGAAGAGATAAATAAAGGAATAATAATGTGAATGTGAAAGAAGTGAGATGATGTGAGAGATAAGAAGACAAAGAGAAAAAGGTAAGAGAAATAATTAAATAAAAGATAAATATTATTAATTATACTTGTAGAATTTATTAAATGCAATACCTTAATTGCATATAATTTTTAATAAACTTAAAATATAAATATATTTGGGTAATTGTGAATATGCTGACAAAAACTACTCATTTTCTTGTCATAAAGACAACTTATTCTACTAAAAAATTAGCTCAAGAATATGTAAAGTAATTTGTCAAGTTGCATGGGATACCAAAAGTTATTATCACTGATAGAGATCCTAAATTCACATCTCATTTTTAAAAGAGTATACATCAAGCTTTTGGTACAAGTTTAAGGTTCAGTATAGTTTTGCATCCACAAACACATGGCCAATTAGAAACAACTATAAAAACCTTAGAAGATTTGCTGCAACTTTGTATTTTAGATTTTGAAGGAGATTGAGAAAGTCACTTTCCTCTAGTACAATTTGCTTATAATAATAGTTATCAGTCTAGCATTGGAATGGCTTCATATGAAGCACTTTATGGTAGAAAATTTCAATCACCTTTATGTTGGAATGAAGGGAAAGAAAGAAGTTTGATGGGTCCTGCATTTGTAGAAGAAGTAACCAAAAAGATCAAAACTATTCATGGAAGAATGAAAGCAGCCCAGGACAGACAAAAGAAAAACTATGATATCAAACACTGAATGATCGAGTTTCAAGAGGGGGAGCATGTATTGATTAAAGTAAGTCCAACAAAAGGTATCATTAGGTTTGGAAGGATAAAAAAATTAAAACCTAAATTCATTGGTATTTTTTAAATACTGGAAAGGGTTGGACATGTGGCATATCGACTAGCTTTACCTCCTCAATTGGCTGGAGTACATAATATTTTCATGTATAAGTGTTGAGAAGATACATTCCAGATCCCACCCATGTGGTGAGTTACATGGATCTAGACATTAAAATTCAGAAAGATCTGACGTATCCAAAAACACCAGTGAGGATCCTTGATCGACAAGAGAAAAGGCTATGAAACATTGTTTTTCCAATGGTTAAATTCTTATGGCATGGTCAAACAGAAAGAGAAGCGACATGGGAAGTAGAGGCAGATATGATCACTCGGTATTCAGAGCTGTTCTAAATTTCTGGGCGAATTTTTTGGAAGGAGGGAAGATTGTAGCAGCCTTAATTTTTTTTATTTCATTTATTATATTTTTTAGAAAGAGCTCTTTGAGACGAGTCCAATGGTGTTTAGTTTGTAATTTTTGGAGTTTTAAGTAATAAATTATGAATTTTTAAATTTTGGGATAGATTTGTAATATTAAGGTTATATTCGTAATTTTGTCAATGTTGTCATAGTTCAATTCATTTTGACGGAAGGTATATTTGTAATTTTTAATGTTGTTGGCTGCTGCGCGGGGTATATGTGCAATTTTAAGAATTTCGATTAGTATATTTCAATATCTAAATAATATTTTCACTATTAATTTAGAATTAATTTATTCATACTTATAATTAAAGTTTTATTTAAATAATTAATAATATCATTATTTTATTGCATTATCTTTATATGAAGTAATATAGATAATAAGTTTAAATAATATTAACATTAATTTTATTATTTTGTAGTTGCAATATTTTATAATATGATATTACTAAATTTAAGAAATTTAATACGTTAAATATATGTATGATCTTAAACAAAAATTAATTCTAATATGTGACAACAAATATAAGCTACCTTACTCAATATTAATTAATATAATCATTGTTATTTTATCATATTATATCAAGTTTCACATTTTTTGTTAAATTAAATTTTTATTAACTTTATATAGTTAACATTAAAAATTAATTACTAAAATAATAGTTTAGTACTATCATTTATAATAATTTAGTTTTTTTGCCATTAACATTTATTATGTAACATGATGAATTCTCATGAGGTCACTCATCCCAACACCACTCCCACTCAATCATTCTTAACTATGGACTTCTAATTAGATCTAATGCCATAATGATGGTGTGATCTCATAATAATATTAAAGCCAAAAAACTAGTAGTTGTATAATCATTTTCTCGAAGATAATGAATTATTTTAGAATTGTTTTACATTTTAATTTCGTTGCTATTTAAAAAAAATATGCTTATTATATATGTCATAATACACTATAATTTAAATATTTTATTAATACAAAGTTAATAAAAATTTACATATACTAATATTTTTTATTAAAACACTATTAATATATATGATATGGTTCCATTAAGTTACAATTCATGTAAATAAAAAAATTAAATTACATAACAAATAAAAATAATAAAATATATATTTATTATAATTAATATATATCAAACTACAAAACATAATGTGTTTCTCAAATATTTTTAAATTATATGGAAAAAAGATATCGTACGAAAAAAATACTACTCTAGTGAGGGATTGATACATGGAAATTGAATAGAAAATAGTAAAAGAGAGAGATGACAAACAGTTCAATGAAGAAGACAAGAAAAATAGAGAAAATAGAGACATAAAGAATAAATCACAAAGTAAAAGAGAGAGAGAAATGAGAAAGTAGAGGAGAAAAAGGAGAGAGAGGGGAGCGAATATAAAATGTTAAGAATGGAGAAAAATAAGAGAATGATAATCAAAGAAAGAATGGTGGGAATGTAACAGACAGTGAGATAAAATGCAAAAGTGAGAAATAATTAATTAAATGTTTAATCTTTTAGCACTCATATATTAAAATCATATGTCATTAATTAGAAAAGGAATACTATGAAATAATATATGCGAGATGAGGGTTTCTCAGGAGGTTACCCATCAAAACACAACTCTCATCCAAGCTTACTTAGTTTTACTTCTAAGAAAATTGAAAGCCATAATGATGGTGTGGTCACACATGCATACAAAATAAAAAAAATCGTAGTTGTGTGATTATTGTCTTAAGGATAATGATTCGTTTCTAAAACAATCTAAATTATCATGTTAATGCACTTTTAAAAAATATTTATGATTTTTATATGTGTTAATATGTTTTAATAAACATATTTTATTTATATCAAATTAATAAAAAAGTACATGAACTGTATTTTTTGATAAATAAGTCAATAATACTGAGATTTTCGTCACGTTATAATTCTTATGAATAAATATTTAAATTATGCAATAAATATAATTAATAAAAGATAGTTTTCAAATAATTATTATATATTAAACTATATAGCATGCAAGATTTCTTTAATATTATTAATTTTTGGGCTAATAGAGTGATAACGAACATAAATAACTACCAAAAAAGAGAAAGTTACAGATTGGCGAGAGTCAAATAGCGAGGAAAACATTAATAAAGAGTGATAGGACACAATTTAATGGAGAGGAAAAGAATGAAAGAACATATAGAAGATTGAGAGAATAAATAAATAAGTAAAAAAGAGACAGAGGAGAAATGAGAAATTAGAGAAGAATAGTGGAGAAACATGACAATTAGAATGGATCAAGTTAGACAATTAAAAGACAAATAAGATAATATTAATTTGAAAGAGAAAGAAGTGATAGAATTTAAGAGACATTAAGATGAAGAGAAAAAAGTGAGAGAATTAATTAAATAAGAATTAATTCTTATTAATTGAATTTATAATATTTATTAGATATAACAAGCTAAGCAAATATAATATTTAAAAAATATTAAAATATTAAAACTATTTTATATTTATTATTATTTTAGAATATTACAAAAATTTAAAGAATGATTTAACTTTTAAATTAATATTATTCTATTCATACTTATAATTAAAATCGTTAATTAAATAATAAATAATTTAACAATTTTAATAAATTATCTTTATATGACATAATATGTTCTATAGCTATAAATAATATAAAATATTTATAATACCATTTTAGATTTCTAATATTCAATCATATCATATTACTATATTTAAAAAATTTTATATGTAGCATGTATCAATGATTATAAATATAAGTTAACTCTATTTTATTTTATATGATATAAGTTATTTTCCTCAATATGAAACCATTTTAAAGTTATATTTTCATTATATAATATCATATACCAAATTTATTATAATATGATATTGAAAGTAATGTTATAACCCGAATATTAAAAATTAATTACTAATTCGTAATTTTAAAAACTCATTAATAATAATTAACTTTTTTAATATTAGAATTTTTTAAAATAAAATATCATTCATTAGAAAAAAGAATGTTATGAAAAAATATGTGACACAATAATTTATACAAAGATCACATATCCTAAGACTACTACTCAAGCATGCTTAAATTTTTAGTTTTAATTAGATCAAGTGCTATACTGTAGGTCTAGTTACACCTGAATATAAATGACAAAAAATCATAACTGTGTTATGATTGTGCCAAAGATAATGAACTATTTCAAAATTTCTATAAATTATTATACATATGAACTTTAGAAAAAAACTTTATACTTTCTATGTAAGTCATAATATACTCTCATATTAACATTTTTTCATATCAAATTAATAAAAAAATAAGATAAAATATTCTTTTTTTAAAAAGAAAATATTAATATATAAGATTTGATTCCAATAAGTAATCAAATGAAAAAATAAAATTACATAGTAAATGTAAATAATAAAATAGTTGTTTATTAAAATTAATATATATTAAATCATGCAACATAATAGATTTATCAAATATTATTTATTAATGGGGTTGAAAAGCAGGTAATGAAGATGGAGCTAATTATTTGACAAAGGAGAGAAAGTAACATATTGATAAGATATTTGATTTGTACTCAATTGTATGATCGAGAATGACATACATAATCTCCTTTGCAATAAAAAATAATAACTTTCTCGATTAATTTATGTAATCTTTTTAAAAGTTTAAGCTTGATTTATTGTATAATACTATGGAAATCTATTTGTTTAAAATTTCTTTGGTTTGTTTATATGACATTGCATTTTCTCATTAAAGATTTATTACATACTCATTTATTATTAACAAAATAATTGTGTATTACTTATGCTAATTTAATTTTTATAATTTGCAATAATTCCATAATAAATCTGATTGAGTTTAAACAAAAATTGTTAGAGTCTCACGATGAACACTATTTAATTAAATATTAGTTATTTTACATATATTTTTTATGGTTTTTGCATGCCTTAAGAGATATTTAAACTTGCACCTAATTTTACCAATGATAATGTTACACTCTATCTTCTTTGTATCTTAGAGTGAAATATTCTCATAAAATTTATCTTATACTATTTAATTTTTTTTCTTTGATATGGTAATATTACAATATGAATATATTTTGATTTACTATGAAAATAATAACTTATTATTATTTAAGGTTTTTAATATTAGTAGATTGTAGTAGTTCATAGTTATGTCTAATGGACATTTAAAAAAATCTAGTCGATATAATCTAAACAAGCTTTATCAAATTAAATTTTTCTTAAAATTTTAAATTTTTTTATGATTTTGCTTTCTTTACAAGAAATTCAATTTGTACATGATTTCACGATTACGGATACTACACTTAGTATCCATGGCATCATGGAATGTAAATTCCATTTTTAATTTATGCCATTTTTTTAAAACATCACATGATTTTCTTATATTACATTACTTAAATTTTTCCCATTTTAGTCGTGTTTTATATTTAATTAATATTTAAGTTACAATGTTTTTAATTATTTACTTTTTTATTAATTATGTTTTTAATATATCCAATTTTTTTCTTATATTTTTTTATTTAGTGACTATTGCAATGTTTTATTTGGCTACTTCACATTACTTCGACTTATCTTATTCTGGTTTTGATATAAATTTACTCCATATTAAAGAAGTAATAATTATTTATCATCCTTATTTACATTGATAATTCACAATAATTCTAAATATGGTCTAATCTAAATGGAACAAATGTCGATAGACTATTCTTGGGAGCTTTATGAAGTTAAATATTTTTTTTAAAAGTTATTAATATTTTTCAAAGATTGTTATTTTTTTGAAATATAGTTGTTGATACTTGATTTGATAAAAAAAATGCTACACTCATTCTCCTTAATTTCTATAAATGCATCTTTTTCAATCATTTATCTCATTTCTTCATACTTTTTTTTGAATTGATTATATCGATATGAAACTCTAGATCTCCACTAGTCAAACATTTCTATCAATTTTCACCTTGCTATATTATCTTACACATATTTTTCTCATTTCAACGTTAGTATATCTTTGCCTAATGTTATATTCTTATTCAATTTAATAATTCATAGTAATTTCAAACATTGTTTTGTCAAGATTAAAAAATACCATTGGACTACGTTTGATGTGCTCAATCTTATTTAATATTCATTGTTATATTTTTAAATTTTTTTATAATTGAATTTTTTATGAGACAATTGAGTTGTACTTGATTATATATTCAATAAATTTATAGCTCATCTCCTTAGGTACATAGAAAATAATTTTTTCTATATAACTTGTCTCATTTCATTAAAATTTTTTGTTATATTGACTTATATTATTATTAAACTCTATTTCCCCTCTCGAGTAACCTTAACATAGCTTCGATTTAGTTCTATTGAATTGCTTGTATTTACCTTAGTCTATATTTTTATACAATTTCTTATTTTTACCATAAAAAGTTTCTTAAATTTATGGTTTTTTAATTCAATATTCCACAGTAACTCAAAACTATGTTTGATCGAGACAAAACAACTCTAATAAGTCTTGCTCCAATGAGCTCTATCTAAAAAATATTCATTAATATCTTTTTTTAATTTCTTTTCTAAATAATATTTATTTGTAGTAATTCCAAAGAATATTCGATCTAGATTTAAAACATTTGTTGGACTAAACATTTATTTTTATATTGTTTACATATTTTATTTTAATGGTTTTGTCATTATTTATCAAACTTTTCATTTCATATATTAATTATTGATAAACGATGTTACTCTCTTTCTCTTTAACTTCTTAAAATGCAAAGTTTTGGTGTAATTCTTCAATTACTTTTCAAAATTTTTATTTCATTAGGTTATATTGATATGTAACTCTAAATCTCCTTTCGTGTGATAATTAGATTGCTTCAATTGGAATTTATTACATTGCTTAAACTTATCTCATTTTAAATTGAATATATGTTTGCTTAATATTAAAAAATTATTTTGTTCATATGCTTGCTTATTTATATTATTAATTTTTAGTAATTTCAAAAGTGCTTGGATGCAAAACAAATATCATTGGACTCATTTCAACAAGCTTAATAAAATTAAATATTTATTTTTTTATCTTAAAATATTTAATTTTTTAATTTTTGCTTACTTAGGAGATATTTTTATTCATGCCTAATTTGTTTAATAAGAATGTTACACTTGATCTATTTAGTGTCTTGGAATAGAACTTTTTTTGAAATAGTCTATATGTATAATGACGAGTATGTAATATATATTTTCTACGAATTTCATATCGAGAAAAAAATAACTAACATTGGAGTCATCATGATGACATTTATGGAATTAAAAAATTAATTCTATATTATTAACAATATTTTTGGATGGATTTTGAGTGGCATTTTTAAGCATTTTTAACTATGTTAAATTACTATTTAACTCTGATTCTCCTCTCGTGTGGCAATTTTATTGCTTTGACTTTGTTATATTACATTGCTTCAATCTATCTTGTTTCAACTTTTTTATATATTTGCATAAAAATAAAGTGATAATTTATTATTTTTCTTGCTTATTTATTTTTATAATTGGCATTTATTCCAATCGAGATTTGATTAAGAGAAAATAAACAACATTCATAATAACTCTATGAGCTCTATTAAATAAATAATTTATTATTATATTTTGAATTAATTTTTTTGAAGGTTTTAACACTTTTTGGGAATGATTATGGTTCATATTTGATTTGTTGGTCAAGAATTTTACACTCATTCTTTTTAACATCTTGGAATATAACATTCTTATGTTATTTGTCTTATTTATTTAAATCCTTTCCATTTGTTTAGTTATATCACTATGAAACTCTAATTATCTTATAGTATGATGATCAAATTTCTTGGATTTTATTATATCAATTTGTTTCAATTAAACTCATTTTAACTTTATTATATATTTTTACTTGATATTAAAATAAGATGTTTTTATTATTTATTCTAATTTGATTTTCTAATTCATAAGAATTTCGATTGAGCTTGAATTATGATAAACATGACACCGATAAACTCATCTTATTGAGCTACATCTAATTAAATTTTCACTCTTTATATTCTTAGAAACTTTATTTTTTAGGGTTTGTCAATATGTTATGAGACATTTGGAGCGTACCCCATTAAATGATGGGTAGTATTACACTTGATTCTTAAATATATTGTAATGCAATATTCCCATAAAATTTCACCTCATTTCTTCAAATATTTTACCTAAATTTTCTTATATTAATATGTTCCTCGAAATATCGTCTTTTGTGACCTTTACGTCGCATAGACGTGTTTTTGATGGATTGAGTCAGTATATCACATTTCATCTTTGATACTAATTTTCTTGATGTTAAAATTATAATGTATTCTTATTTATGCTTAGTTACTTTATTAATTCGTAGTAATTCTAAACAAGATTTGATCAAGAAAAGATAATGTCATTCCAACAAATCTGAAGCTCCTTTATCAAATTTACGTTTTTATAAAATATTGTATTTTGTATGATTTGTCATGTTTCATAAGAAATTTTTATTTGTACCTAATTTGATGATCAATGATTTTATATTTGAACTCCTTAGTCTCTTATAATTAAACATTTTTTAAAAAGTTTTCCTTTTTTTCAACATTTATTCTTAGATTTGATTACATTACTATGAAACTCTAAACGTCCTCTCTTCATATAATTACTTTGTTTTTATTTTGTTATTTTATATTACAACAAATTATCTTATTTTGGCTTCAATTTACATCTACTTAAGATTAAAATAATACTTTATTATCATTTATTCTTACTGATTATAATAATTTGAAAAAATTTTCAATGAGCAGTATGTAATTAAGTTTAAATTTTTATATGTTTGTATATTCTTTTCAAAATGTTTGGCATGCTTTATAACACATTCCATTTTTGCCTGATTTGATGATTAAGGAGGTTACACATGACCTCTTAAATTTCTTTGAATGCGACATTCTCATAAAACTTATGTAATTTTTTCAAAAATTTTTCTTTGATTTTGTTTTATTACTATGAAAACACAATTCTCATCTTTTGTAACCTTAACATCCCCTTAACTTAGTTGTATTACATTCCTTCAATTTATTTAATCTTAGTTTTACTACATATTTTCTTAAAATTAAGATAATAATTTTTTATTATTTATGGATATTTAATTTGGTAAATTTTTAATGAAAATAAAGTTGGATTGAGTCAAATCAAACATCGTTGTGCTTATTTAGAGAACTCTATAAAATTTAATATTTCCTTTTACATAGTTAAATATTTTTTTTCTAGTTTTATGTTGCACATTACAAGACATTTAAATTCATACCATTTTGATGATTATGTTACGCTCAATCTCTTTACTATCTTCAAATTCAACTTTGTCAACAGTTTATCACATTTCTTCAAATTTTTTCCAAGGATTTTATTTTATTATTATGTAACTCAAAATCTTTTCTCATATGAGCTTTATCTCAATTTGAATTTATAATATTGTATTTTTTCAATTTGTCTTATTTCAATTTAAAAATATATGTTTATAAAATTAAATATATTATTTTTTAATTTAAGCTTATTTTTTTTGGTAATTGATAATAATTCAAAATTAGGTTTAATCAAGCAAAAACAAATGTCAGTGGGCACATCTTCACAAGCTCTATTCAATTAAATGTTTACTTTTACATTTTAAAATGTTTTATTTTCTAAGATTTGGGTAGTCCTTATGATTCACTTTGATTCATAATAAGTTCGCATTTATTCAGGTTACACTTGATCTCCTTTTTTCTTGGAAAAAATATTTCTTAAATAATTCATATCATTTTTTTAAAATGTTTCTCTTTGATCATGTTATATTACTATAAAATTACAACTCACATTTTTGTTGGCACTTACATAATCTTAATTTTGTTATATTGAATTGCTTTTATTTATTTCATTTTAGTTTTGATATAAATTTACATAATATTACAATAACAATTTTTTATTATTTTTGTTTATTTATTTATGTAATACATAATTATTACAAATATGGTCCAATCAAGACTAAACAAAAATCAATTGAATTGTCTCTAAGAGCTCTATCTAATTAAATATTGATTTTTATAGTTTTATATATTTTAATGTCTTCAATTCATACATTTTTTATGCGATATTTTAATTCAAACAAAATTTAATGATAAAACATGTTACACATAATTTCCTTATTAGCTCAAAATGCAACTTTCGCATATAATTTATTTTATTTTATTGATTTTTTTATTAGAATTGTCTACATCACAATGAAACCATATTTCTTCTATCATGTGATGTCATGTCAGTTTTATTAGCTGATGTCACACAACTTTAATTTATCTCATTTTAGCTTTAAAATTTCATTAACTTACGAGTAAAACGATATGTTATTATTTTTTATGCATAATTATTGTTTTATTGCATAGTAATTTTTAATTGATCTAAATCAAATAATTGTTGAATATCTCATCTAGACAAGCTCTATTAAATTAAATATTCATTTTTTTAATTCTTTAGATTTTTTTATTTTTCCATGCTTTACTAAATATTTTGATTCATACTAGAGTTAATGATTGATGATTTAATAATTTCTTATTATTTTTCCTTGTTTAGTTTGTTGATGCATAGTAATTCCTAACAAGTTTTGATTGAGCAAAAATAAATGTAATTCAAATAGCCTTTATGAGCCCCATGTAATTAGGAAATCAATTTTTCAATTAATAATTGATTTTATGACTGAGAATGCCATACTTTGTCTCATTAGTATTATGCAGAGCAACTTTCTTATATAATTTTTATCATTTATTAAAATGTTTCACTAAGATATGGCAATATTATTATAAACACTAATTCTCCTCTTTTGTGACTTTTATATCACTTTGACTTAGTTATATTACATTACTTAAATTTATCTTATTTAAACTTTAATATTTGTTTACTAAATAGTTAAAAAATAATTTATATTTATTTAAGCTTCCTCGCTTTTGTAATTGACATTAACCCCAAACTAGGTGCAATGGAGAGGAACAAAATGTAACTGGACTCATCTCCTATATATAAGCTTTATATGATTAAAATTTATTTTTTAATGTTTCTATATATTTTATTCTCCCACATAATTTGTTGTATAGCTTCAACTGTTATGTTTTGATTTTGTTGTGTTATACGTAACTCTTAATTTTCTCATGGGACTTTTACATCACCTTGATTTGGTTATATTATAGTTCTTTAATTTATATTGTTCCATCTTTATTATATATCAACATGATATTAAAAGTATATTTTACATTATTTATTCTTATTTATTTTTATAATTCAGATTAATTACAAACAAGGTTGAATGGAACAAAAAAATATAATTAGACTCAACTCGACACATTTTATCTAATTAAATATTCACTTTTTAATTTTTAAATATTTTTTTATTATTTTGGCATGCTATATGAGGCATTTTGATTCAAAAAAAATGTTATGATCAATGATGTACTATTGATCTCCTTAGAACCTTGAAAAGCATGTATATCGTAAAATTTAACCCATTTTTTCTAATCATTGACATTTCTTTGGATTTATTACTATGTAATCCTAAATTTCCTCTTGTGTCACTTTTACGTCACTTCAATTTTATTATGTTATTTCGTTGGAATTTATGTCAATTCATCTTGAATACATACTGTTATGACATTAATAAAGTAATTTATTATTTTTTAAATATAATTACATTAGAAAACTGTATTAATTACAAATGAGATGATGTCGAGAAAACAATTGTCGTTCAACTCATCAAAGGAAGCACCATGCAATGAAATATTTATTTTTCAATTTTAAATATTTTTAGCAATTTTGGCATTCTTTGTGAGGGATTATGATTCTTAAATAATTTGATAATGGAGATGTTACCCTTAATCTCCTCAGAATCTTGGAATGCAACTCTAATCGGACTTTTACATCGATTTTATTTTGTTCCATTACATTTCTTCAATTTATCTTATTTTATCATTAATATATATTTACTTTTTATTAAAATAATAATTTTTTATTATTTATTCTTATTTAATTTAACAATTGTAATAATACCAAACATGGTCCAATCAAGATAAAAACAAATGTAATCAGACTAATGTCGATGAGCTCTAACAGATTAAATAATTATTTTTATATTTTTGAATATTTATTTTCTATGGTAATGTAACACTTTATGAGATGTTGGAATTGATAAGTGATTTAATTTTTTAGGATGTTACATTTGACTACTTTAGAATCATGAAAAGCAACTTTTCCATCAATTTATCCCATTTCTTCTAATTGTTTAATTTTATTTAGTTATGTTATTATGTAACTCTACATCTCAGCTTTTGTTTCTTTACCTTATTTTGATTTTGTTATGTTACTTTGTAACTCCACATCTCAACTCGTGTGCCTTTACTTAATTTTGACTTCATTATATTATGGTCCTTCGATTTATTTAATTTTATCTTTTATAAATATTTAGTTTATATTAAAAATAATAATTTGTAATATTTGTGCTTGTTTTATTTTTGTACTACTAAATATTTCCAACTGAAATTCGATAAATACAAAATGAAGATAATTAGACTCAACACAATAAGCATTATATAAATGAATATCTTTTTATATTTTAAAATATTTTTTAATGGTTTTAGAAAACTTTACCAGTTATTTTGATTTGTACTCTACTTTATAGTTGATGACATTACTATCAATCCCATTAATATCTTAGAGTAAAAATTCCTTCACAATTTATCTCATTTCCTAATTTATTTTGCTATTATTAGTTATAATATTTTCTGACTCCAAATTTTCACTCATGTGACCTTTATATTATTTTGATTTATTTATACATCATTTTCTCAATTTATCGCATTTTAAATTTAATATAAAATTAGTTCATATTAAAATAATACCTCTTTATTATTCATGCTTATTTTCTTTGGTAATTTGTAGAAATTTTTAATGGTGCTCAATCTAGACAAATTAAACAACATTAAAAACATCTTTACATGCTCTATCTAATTAAATTCATTTGGAATTTTAAAATAGTTTATTTTTTTATTTGATGTACCCTTAATGAGATATTTTAAATTGTGCTTTATTTTTCATATTTCTAGGAATTTATAATTCTCTATCAAGTCACCATTACATCATTTTTATTTTTCTGTATTATATTTTGACAATTTATCATTTTTAAGCTTTAAAATATATTTATTTAATATTAAATAATATATTATATTTATTTATTTTTTCAAATTTTGTAATTTGTAGTAATTTCAAATGAGTTCTAATCTAGTTGAAATAGAGATCATTGAACATGTCTTAATGAGCTCTATCAAATGAAAAATTCATTTCTTGATAGTTAAATATATTTTTCTCTTTGATTTTTTAACTCTTTTCGAGTAAATTTGAGTCATACCAAGTTGGTATATCAAGTCTATTGTATTGGATTTATTTAATTTCTTGGAAAACAACTTTCTTAAACAATTTATTCTCTCTTCAAAATTTTTACTCTCATTTGTCTATAATAGTATATAATTCTAAATCACCTCTTCTATGACATTTAAATCATTTTTATTTTATTTATGTTACATTGTTTCAATTTTTCTTATTTTACTATTAATATGTACTGATTAAAAATTAAAAAAAGTATTTCATAGTCATTTAAAAATTTTTGTTTGGGTGATTTGTAGTAATTCTAAATGAGGTATATTCAAGATCAAATAAACATCATTGGAGTCTTTTGAATGAGCTCTATTGAATCAAATACCTTTTTTAAATTTTTTAATAAATTATTTTGATATACCTATTTGTATTCAATTTTTTAGTAAAAGGTATGCTAGTTTTTAAAAATTTTGGTACAATTTTCTACTCATTTACTTATAAATTGGAGATATTACATCACCTAAATTTCTCCCATTTCATCTTTAACATATATTTAGTTAATATAAAGACATTAAATTATTATTATTTATACATATTCAAATTTGTAAATAGTAGCAATTTTAGACAACGATCGATCAAAATTAAAAAAGCTTCATTAAATTTGTCACAAACAGCTCTATCCATTTAAATATTCTATTTTATTATTTTAAGTATTTTATTTTCTAAAGTCTTCATTTTCCTAATGAGAAATATAAATATGTAGTTGATTTGATGATCGAGGACATTATACTCGATCTCTTTTGCATCTTGGAATGCATGTTTCTTGTATAACTTATGTCATTTATTCAAAATTTTCCTTTTCATTTTGAACTATTTTTGTAAAGCTTCAACTATCCTCTAATATGACCTTTATAACACTTTTATTTTGCTATCTTACTTCTCCTTAATTTATATCGTGTTATTTTTTAAATATATTTTTTATATTAAAGATATAATTTAATTATATTTATGCTTATAAATTTATTCATTCTTATTTTTCATATTTACAAATACTATATTTTAATAAAGAATTCACATGCATTATGGAGCATTTCAATACACACTTGATTTGATGATTGAGACTATTAAACTTTATTTCTTTAGTACAATGGAAAGTAGCTTCCATGTATAATTTATTTAAATTATTAAAATTTTTAGATATGATTTTTTTAGAACATAATTTATAATTATTTATAGTTCATTATTAAGTCATAGTAACACTAAACGTGACATGATTGGGATGAAACAAACATCATTGACACAACTCAACAAGCTATATCTAATTAAATATTCTTTTTTATATAGTTTTAAGTATTTTTTTATGAATTTGGCGTAATTTAATGGATATTTTGATTCTTACCTGATTTGATGAATGAAGATGTTGCACTCTGTCTCCTTAGTGTCTTCAAATGCATCATTCCCATAAAGTTTTTGAATTACAAATTTTTTTTGATTTGATTTTGCTTTATTTCTATATAACTCTAAACCTACACTTACGTGACCAATATATGTCTTTGATATAGTTATATTATAATTCTTCAATTTATATTATTTTAGCTTTAATATATATTTTCTTAAAATTAAAATAATAATTCATAATTATTTATGTTAGTTTATTTTGGTTAAGCACCATTATTCCAAACAAGGTCTATTGATGATGGAATAAATGTCATTTAGAATCACTTCAACACATTCTATATATATATATATATTTGTATTAAACTATTTAGTTCTATAAATTTTAAGCATTTTTTATTATTTTGGCATGCCTTACAAGTCATTTCATTCATGACAAATTATACCATCAATGATATTACACTCAATCTTTTTAGAATCATGGAATGCAACATTCTTGTTTGATTGATCTTATTTTTTCAAATATCTTGTTTTGATTTTGTCATATGACTATGTTTCTCTAAATCTCCTCCACTATGTCCTTTATATTTATTTGATTTAGTTATATTATATTGCTTCAAATTAAATCATTTCAAGTTTTCATATAAATGTAATTATCATTAAAATAATAATTTAATATTATTTATGCATACTTGTTTTGGAAATTGAGGTAATTCAAAAATAATGTTTGATTGAGATGAAACAAACATTGATAGACTAATCATGATCAGCTCTACTTAATTAAATATTTGTTTCCTTTTTTTAAGTAATCTATTCTGTTATAGTTTTTCACACTTTTTGGGAAATTTTAATTAGGACTACATATGATGAGCAAGGATGTCACACTTGATCTCTTTAACCTATTGGAATGAAATATTCATATATAGTTTTTATTATTTATTCTTATTTTAGCATTGCTCTCGTCATGCTACTTTGAAAGTCTAATTCTCCTCACCTATGAACTTAGCATCACTTTAATTTGCTTATACAACATTATTGAATTTATCTCATTTTAGCTTTAATAAAATTTTACTTAATGTTTGAAATAAGTTTTATTATTTATGCTTGTTTACTTTATTAATTTAGAGTAAATCAAAATGAGGTTTAATCCAAACCAAACAGACGTCATTAGACCCATCTCAGGAAGTTCTATCAATCTAAATATTATTTTTCAAGTTATAAAATATTACATTTTTTATGGATTGCATGCTTTATCAACAATTCAATTCATTTCTAGTTTAATGGTCAACGATGTTGAACTAAATCTCCATAGTATCCTAGAATGTTTCTTTCTTGTATAATTTATGTCATTTATTAAAATATTTACCTTTCAATTAACTATATGGCCATGCAATTCTATGTCTTTGATCATGAGACATTTACATGTCTTTATTTTTTGCATTACATCACTTAGAATACTTGATTTCAAGTTTAATATATTATTACTAAATATTAAAAAGATAAATTTTTATTTCTCCTATTTTATTAGTTATTTCACTGTGATTGTAAATGAGGTTTGATTCATATGAAACAAGTAATGTTGGATTGGAATTGATGAGCACTATTAAATTTTATTTTTTTGATATGTTTTATGAGATAATTTGATTCATGCTTGATTTGAGGAGCAAGGTGTGGCGGTAGCACTTTTTAGTATTTTGAAATGCAACATTTTTATAAAATTTATCTCATTTTTTAAAGTTTTTTTTTATTTGATTGTATTAATTTAAAACCTTAATATTCCTCTAATGTGACCTTCAAATTGCTTTGATTTTTCAATATTATATTACTTCAATTTATTTCATTTGAGCATCGTAATATATTTTCTTAATCATAAAATAGCAATTTAGTTTTAATTATATTTACTTAATTTTCAATTCTTAGTAATTTTAAACATTGTCTTATCAAGACTGAATAATCATCGTTGGACTTGTCTGAATGACCTTTTTCTAATAAAATATTCAATGTTAAATTTTAAAATATTTTTTCAATGGTGTTCATATGATTTATGTGAGATTTATATTCGTACTTGATTTGACAATTAATGTAGTTACACAAGACCTCTTTAGAGTTTTAGGATGGAAATTTTCCATACTATTGATCTCATTTCTTCAAATGTTTTACTTTGATTTGGTCATGAAATAGTTAAACTTTAAATCTCTTCCCTTTTCACATTTACATCACTTGTATTTTGTTATATTATATTACTTCAATTAATAATTTTTTGGCATTAATATATATACACATAATGTTAAAAGTATAACTTATTATTATTTATTTCAATTTAATTTTATAATTCACAATAAGTCCAATTGATGTCTTATCGATTCAAAACAAACATTAGTACACTCATTTTGATTAGCCCTATGTAATTAAATATTTATTTTAATATTTTTAAATATTATTTTTTACTAAAATTTTGGCACACTTTATGAGATAATTAGATCTTTATGTTATTTGATGATCAATAATGTTACATCCTATTACCATAGCATATTGGAATTCAACATTCCAATACAAATCATCAAATTTGCTCAAATGTTCACTTTGATGAAATTACACTGTGTTAAAGACTAATTCTCCTCTCATGTGACCTTTATTTTGCCTTGTTTAAGTCATATTATATTATACAAATTTATCCCAATTTAGCTTTACTATATTTTTACTAAATATTAAAGTAATAAGTTATTCTTATTTGTGGTTGTCTTTGATAAATGAGGATGTCACAATCGCTGTCCTTAATATTTTGGACTACAATAATCCATAAAATTTAGCTCCTTCATTCAAATATTTCTCTTAAATTTGGCTATATTACTATGTACCACTAAATCTTTTCTACTAAGAGGAGAGTCTTGCTGCTTTTCTCATTACTAAGTGATTTTCACATGCATTTATTTATATTTCATTGCATAAATTTCTCGGTTTTCTTTAATGTACATTTACTTAGTACAAAAATTATAATTATTTTTATTTAACAAAGTAATTAGTAGTAGTTCAAAATGAGGTCTAATCTAAAATAAATAAATATCATTAGTCTCATCTATATGAGCTCTATTCAATTAAATTATTTTTTTATTTTTATGTTTTTTATTTTCCATGGTTTAGCATGCTTTATAGGATGTTTCAATCCATTCAAGATTTGATGATCAAGAATGTCACACTCAGTCAGTTTAGTGTCATGGAATTAAACTTTCCCACATATTTTCTCTCATTTATTTAAACTATTTTTTGTGATTTTGTTATCATTCAATGTAATTTTAAATCTACACTCGTGTGACATTTACTTTGCTTTGAATTTGATATATTGCAATGATTCAATTTATCTAATTTTAGCATTAGTTTGTCTTTACTTAAAGAGACTCACTCTCATTTTCACACAGTTTATTATATATTTACTTAAGGAGAATTACACCATTGTCATTTAGGGTTATTTATTTTGATAATTCATAGTAAATCCTAACAATGTCTTATTATTATGAAGGAAAAGTCATTAGACTCCATCTCCATGAGCTTTATCTAAATAAATATTCATTTATATTTTTATATATTTAATTTTCTGAAGTGTTGTCATACTTTAAAATGCATTTTGATTCATACTAGATTTGATAATAAAAAAAGTAGTTGTCAATCTATTTAGCGTCTTTGAGCACAACTTTTCTAAAAACTTTTTCTCATTTTGTCAAATATTTTTCTTTGATTTGGTTATAATAAATGTAACTCTAAATTTCTCATGTGTGTCCTTTACATCAACTTGATTTGGTTATACCATATAACATTCAATTCTCTTAATTAAGTACTAAAGTATATTTATTCAACATTAAAAGTAATAATTTATTAATATTTTTGTTTAATTTCTTTAGTAACTTGTAGTAATTCCAAATGAGATCTGATCGAGATGAACTCAATGTCATTTGGACTTGACTAGATGAGCTATAACTAATTAAATACTATTTTGTATATTTTAAAATATTTTATTTTATTAGGTTTTGGCACTCTTTACAAGCATTTTCAATTTGTTCATAATTTCATAATCGAGAATAGTACTCATTTCTTGAAATTGTTACTTTCATTTGATGGTATTTTTCTGTAACTCTAAATCTTTTCTTATATAATCTTTCCATCGATTTGATTTTGATGTATTATAGTCAATCAATTTATATCACTTTAGCTTAAATTTATATTTCTTTATAATTAAAATAATAATTTATAACTATTTATTCTTATTTTATATGCTGGTTGATAATAATAATTTAAAAACTTTTCAAATTAAGCCAAATAAAACATGGTTGGACATTAGTTAAGAGGCTCTTTCTAATTAAATATATTTTTAATATTTTTAAATATTTTATTTTGTAGTGGGTTTTACATGCTTTGTGAGATATTTTAATTCACACTTCATTTGATAATCAATGATGTTAACTGATCTCGTTGGTATCTTGGAATGCAACTTTTCAATATAGCCATTTTCTTTTGATAAATTTTTTTGGTTATGTTACTTAGAAGTTCTAATGTCCTCTTTTGACCATCACATTGCTTTTCTTTTTTTATATTATTAAACTTTAATTTATCTTTTTTTAAATCGATATTTATTTTGTATCAAAAAAATTAATTTATTACTATTTACCACTATTTATATTCATAATTTGTATTAATTTCAAATATGGCTCATTATTCTATTTTTATAAATTCTAGTTGATTAGATCTTTGGTATGATTTATGAGAATCTTTTATTCGAACACAGTTTGATTATTATAGATGTTACACATTACGTTGTTTGTACATTAGAATGTGACTTAGTTGTATAATTTATCTTATTAGTTAAAAATGTTTTGTTTTAATTTTGTTATATTACTATGATTGTCTAACTATCCTCTCATGTGTCCTGTACTTCACTTCAATTTTGCTATACCACATTGCTTAAATTTATCTCATTTTAGTTGTAATATACAATTACTTAATATTAAAAATATATATTTTTTATTATTTATTGTTATTTTCTTTGGTATTAGTTTTGACATGTAACGAGGTTTGATCAAGAAGAAAATGTGTCATTTGACTCTTATCAATAAACTCTATGCAATTAAAATATATATTTTTATATTTTAAACATTTTATTTTTTTTAAGGGTTTTAACATGATTGAAATGATACTTTTATTTATACCTAATTTAATGACCAATGTTATCACACACGATCTCATTATTTGAAAATTTAAAAATCCTAGATGTCATCTTTTGTGAAAGCGGCAATTAGGGTTATAAAGCGGCAGTGTGAAGTGTTCTTAAGTGTTGGAGTGCAGGAGTGGAAGTGGCGGCGTAGAAGCGGTCTAAAGGGGTTGCGGAGCAACGTATTGAATGTTTAGTGTGGCTGACGGGGTCATTGCTGGAGGGTTTTCGCTGGGTCCTTTCCGACCCCGACGTAGAGGCAAAGAGGAAGTCGGGCTGCATCACCTAAAGTCCTAATGGTGGGAGGAACTACCCGAAGGAGCAGTAGAAGAGCCCAAACTCCCCAGAGCGACTCTCCTACATGCAAGGGTTCTTCCTCGTCTGTTGGTGGCTTGTCGGCCATGAAGCAACCCCCCGTGCATCGGAAGTGCAAGGCTTGGCTATTGTGGATGACCAAGATGGAGACTCGGTGAGTAAGACAATGCAAGAGCAGCTGGAGCATAAAGGGGAGGAGGTCCTTGGGGTCAGGACTGGTGCTGGGGATCCTATTTTCCCTGAGGAGGTTCGTCCTACCACTGGGATCAAGGTGAGATTCCGGGAGGCCATAACTGCCAACAGCGCTGCTAGATAAAGTGACAAAGTGATTTTGCATGTGAGGCCGACGAATATTGATGTCAAATTACATGCAGTGGATATCCCTTAGTTTGTGGAGGGCGGGGATGTGGTTATGTCATCAGAAGCTTCCTTTAGGCGCCTTGACTACCACAAGTTTAACCTAGTTGGCCATCTCTACGAGAACATCCTTCCTTTTCATGTCATTGAGAGGGTTCTACT
Source organism: Vanilla planifolia (assembly GCA_023846275.1). Classification (NCBI taxonomy): domain Eukaryota; kingdom Viridiplantae; phylum Streptophyta; class Magnoliopsida; order Asparagales; family Orchidaceae; genus Vanilla; species Vanilla planifolia. The sequence goes on along the minus strand of JAIUJO010000017.1, from coordinate 2,274,014 downwards.
CAAGCACTGGGGCCATATTAACAACTTCAAGATTTTTTATCTCACGGCCAACTATTTTTGCTTGCATTTTGAGTCGATGAGTGAGCGGAATGACAACTTGTTGGGCGGGCCTTGGCAGATCGTCAGCCAAGCCATGGGACTCGATCTGTGGTTGCTGGAATTCAAGCTTAATTCCACATCAGTGATGTGTGCTCCTGTCTGGGTAAGGCTCCCCGGTCTCCCACTTATGTACTGGGATGTACATAATATTCTTCGAATTGCTAAAGCCATCGGTGAACCATTTCTTCTCGTCGGTTGGACGGCGGGTTTAGAGCACTCATCCTTTGCGTGAGTTTGTGTTCGAGTGGACCTCGCAAAACCTCTCAAGTCGGGCATCTGGATCATCGAGGACTACGGGAGGGTCTATCAACCCTTCGAATACGAAGGGCTGTTGCACATATGCTTCGCTTGCGACCACGTCGGACATTTGGAGAACTCATGCAAGTCTGCCAAAGCTGGAGGAGCTGACATTAATGAGACCCCGACCACGGCCGTGGCGAGGGAGGAACGCCCAGGGGTCACTACCGCTCTCTGTCACAATTTGCCTAAGGAACCTTGGGATGACCGCCGATCAGGTATGCGGGATGTACAAGGTGAGGGGCACGGCTTGGGCCATTGGATGATTCTGCAGCAGAGGAAAAAACAATCGCAAGGGCCCTGGGGCATTAATCAAGCGGCCTCCAAGAGAAGTTCATAGCCACACAGCTCTGGGATATGACCGGGCCAGCACAACTCGGGGGCAGCAAGAGTCCGTCAAAGTTTTGGGGAAGAAGTAGAGTCCAAGGGACGATCAAGGCTGGGGCGCAGAGTCCTCCTCTGGTAAAGCTTTCGAATGCTGGGAAATTTGCTAAAGGCGGCCATGCAAATTCTCTTTTTCTGCAGGGGGTTTCAGTGGATGATGGAGCCTCCATATCGGATGGGAGTGACCCTTAATCAGGATTTCTTGCTGTCCGTGCTTTGTGGGGCACGGAGGCCAGCAAGTCGATTGCTGAAGAGCTGCTCTTAGTTTGTGTGGGGATGCTGGAAACAAATCACGATGTGACTACTATGTGGATCATCTCGTGGAACATAAGAGGTGCCAGGAAGAGCAAATCGAGGGCCTATTTACAGCGTCTAGTACACGAGTGGAACGTGGAGGTTGTTGTGCTACCGGAAATCAAGATGCAATCTTTCTCCCAACGCGATGCTAATTTGATTCTTGGGAAGGAACGGGATTTTGTGATTCGACCATCTTTGGGTCTGTTAGTTGGAACTATTTTGTTGTGGAAGAAAGAGATCAAGCTAGCACTCACGGCGGCCTCAGCCTTTATGGTTGCTTGTTCGATTACCCCTTGACAGGATTACACGCTTAACTGCTACTTTGTTTATGGTCCAATGGTTTCCCAGGGACGCCGTGTGATCTGGGACGCTATCTACACATCATACTATGATGACTCCCCTCTCCTGGTTCCTGGTGATTTTAACTTGATTATGGTTCAGGAGGAGAAGTGGGGAGGTCGGCCTTTCTTCTACGGCAGTGAGTAGCAGTGCTTTGTTGATTTTATGCAGGACCTTCAGCTCGTTGACATGGGTTTTTTTGGCAACCAATTTACATGGTGTAATGGGAAGAAGGGGGGTGCGTGCATACTGGAGCTGCTTGATCGTGCCCTGCTCAATTCTACTGGCTTGATTGCTTTTCTCAATAATTCGATACATCACCTGGGCCACCTTGGCTCGGACCACTGCCCACTGTTAATCAATTTAGGTGGCAACAGGATATGGCCGAAATCCAGTAGGCTCTTATTTGAGAGCATTTGGCTCCACTATCCCCAGTCCTACCGTGTGGTGTAGTAGGCCTAAAGTAGGCGCGTGAATGGCGACCTTATGGAGATTGTTTCGATGAAGTTCAAGCATTCACTCATGGCGTTGCACAGTTGGAGCCGCAAAGAGCTGTGGAGTTTGATCAACCACAACCAAGTGCTTTTACGTGACATTGAGGAGCTGTAGGCAAGGGAATCGAAGGTGGGACTCACTAAGGAGGACCATGGGCATCTCGCGGAATTGATCACCGCCTTCTATAGGGGTTGTACCCACGAGGAGCAATGGTGGTGGCAGCGTGCCAAGGTCCACTTGGCACAAGTCGGGGACACCAACACACGCTTCTTTCACAATATGGCTTCATCTCGAGCCCGTATGAATCGCATATCTATGGTCCAGGGAGATGATGACCAGGTGACGGATTCCCTAGACAGCATCGGGCAGGTCTTAACAGAGTTTTTTGAGAGCAAGCGACGTTGTAGCAGTTCCAGGGAATTGCCGCAAGTCATCTCTCCCCCAGCGGTTGTGAATTCTGATGTGGCTTTCAGGTTGGGAGCTAAGGTCACCAAGGAAGAGATCATCGAGGCTATGCAGGGCATCAAGAGGAATAGGGCACCGAGATGTGATGGGATCTCGACTGAATTCTTGCACGGCTACTGGACCATTGCATGCCATGATGTCATTAAAGTTGTTCTTGCTTTTTTTGAGGACTATAAGATCCCAAATAAGTGGAAGACACCCTTCTCATCCTGATTCCAAAGAAGTAGGGTGCAAGCAAGTTGAAGAATTATAGAACTATTAGTCTCTACAACACTGTGTACAAGGTGGTGGCAGGGGGTCATTGTCGGGTGGTTCAAGCCCGTTTTGTCTGAACTCATTTCAGTGGAATAGCCGACATTTATCCCTGGCCGCAGCATTTCTGATAATATCAATATCGTGCAGGAGATGGCTGCTAGGATGCGGACTTACATGGGCGCGGTTGGACTCATGGCAATGAAGCTCGATATGGAATAGGCCTATGACAGTGTCTGTTGGGACTTCCTTCTTGAGATGTTGATGGCTATGGGATTTCCTCCCATCTGGATGGATTGGATTATTGCTTGCATCAGTAGCCCAAGATTCAGTGTCTTCTTCAATGGAATTCACCTCCCGTGGGTTGTCGACTCAGAGGGGTCTCTGACAGTGCTGCCCGCTCTCCCCGTATCACTATGTCAAGGCATCCGAATATCTCTCGTGCTTGGTGAGGAACCATGAATCCCCACAACTTTTGTGGTTTCCGACCGGGGATGCATATGCCTTGCATCTCGCACCTCCTCGTCGCCGACGACATCATCCTTTTCGCTCCTGCCTCCCGTATCACTGCCTGTGCCATCAGGAGGATTATCCGTGAGTTTGGGAAGGCAGCTGGTCCTCCGGTGAATCTCGCGAAATCCAGGGTCTTCTTTAGCTCTAACCTCTATAGGAAGAAGTCTAGGTTGATCCTCAGGAAGCTCAGCATGGAGGAAGGAAGTTCTTTTACATACCTGGGAATCCCCATCACTACCAAGCACTTTTCCAAGACTGACCTCAGCTTCTTGCTTCAGTAGTTGGATGCCATGCTGATCAATTGGAGAGTTCGGGCTCTTTCGCTGGCGGGCAAGGCCGTTCTTGCATCGTCGTTCCTTAGTGCCACCCCTGCCATGTACTGAGGCATTGTGTTGTGCTTGTGGGGATTATTGAGGCCATGGAGCAAAGCATCAGGAGATTTTTGTGGGGCGGGATTAGCAAGGCGAAGGCTATGCATTATGCGGCTTGGGAGTGCATCATGCTGCCAAAATCTGCTTGTGGTTTGGGCCTCTGGGACATCCGCGTTTGGCATCGCGTTCTTCACATGGAGGGCTATAGACGCAATCTCAATCGGGAGCCTTGCCTCTGGGTGGATTTGATACAGAAAAGATATGCTATGGAGGATCCACTGATGAAGGCCACCCGCAACATGTCCCCGGTCTGCAAAATGGTGCTTGGGGCAATCCCGAAGGCCATTTTTGTCTTTGTTTGGCGTATTGGGGAAGGGCGGACGATGAGATTTTTGGAAGATCACTTGCCGGTAGTCCTTCCTTTGAGTTGTAGGCCTACTTTCATCAATATGAACACCCACAGGCCGGCCAATGCCACTGAATGTCTCCTGCTCGGCGGGAATTTGAATTTGGATGTTATCAGCGCTTGGGCAGATGGGAAGCTTCATGACAGCATCTCGCATCTTCCGAGAGCCTTGCGGTCCTCATAGGACGTATTGCTTCTTTCCTTACTGAGAAGCCCAGGCTGCTAGCGGCCAGATCTACTCGAGCATCGTCTACAATGCTTGTAAGGGCGGTAATAAAGCAGGTCCTTGAGGAATTCGCGGTAATGGAGCGGTCTTCATGTGGAGGGTCGTCGGTGATCACCTTCCATTAGCGGTGTGGTTGGCCCGCCGAAAGCTAAGCAACTCTCCCTCTTGGCAGCAGTGCTGCACGGAAGACGAGTCCGTGCAGCACATCTTTTGGTGCTGCCCGAGAGAAGAAGAGGTTTGGGCTGACTACACTGTTCGGGCAGCGTTGACCAGCTTGGACCAGTCAATCGGGGCCGATCTACCGTTCATTGACCGGGTCCTCCAGTTCGTTGGGTCTCCCATTGCTCGCCAGGGTGCCGGGCAATTGGTTGCGACCACCATTGCGACTATGCTGTACTATATTTGGTCGAGGAGGAATGTAGGCAAAACATAACACCCCGGTGGCTCCACCTGGCTCTACTATCCGGACTATCTTGCTTGAGGTTCACTCGTCCCTCCATCGACATCTCTCCCTCTCCTCCCTGTCCAGCGGGAACCCTGGCAAATCCACGGACTTGCTTGTTAAGCATAGTTGGATTCCTCCCCAACAGGTTGGATCAGAGTGAATTGTGATGCCGCAGTTGGTGATTCGATTATCGGGTTAGGCATGGTTGTGCGGGATTGCTTGGGCAGACCTCTCCTAATGGCTGGCAAGAGGTTGTTATCCTAGGCGGTTGACATGTTGGAGACCCAAGCTTTGCTTATGGTGCTTGACATGGTTAGGGATCTTCTTCCCCTGCACCAGTCTGTGTAACTAAAATCTGACTCAATGCTTGCTATTCGCGAGGTGCGCGAGATGGTGTCCCTCCCACCGGGGTCGGGTGTCTTCGCGGCTAATATCCAGTACGCTTTGGGTCTTGAGGCCATTCATTTCTCACACATCCTAAGAGACGGGAATGCGCCTGCTGACTGGGCTGCTCTGGCAGTGTGCCTTAACGACTTCGTCTGAGGTCCCGAAGGACCCATTCCTAAGCCCCTGCTCGACCTCATGTTATCTGATTTCACTTTCGATCTCCCTTGAGGATCCTTTTGTAATTTGGGCTTGGCCTTGATATAATAAATATTATATCCTTTTGAAAAAAAAAATTTAACAATCCTAGATAACTTCTGTCATTTCTTCAAATTTTTTCCTTACAATAAGGTATATTTCTATAGAACTTTAATTCTCCTATCATGTAACAATTACATTACTTTTATTTTGTTCTATTATCTTGCTTCAATTTGTCTCATTCTATCTTTGAAATGTATCTCATTAACATTAAAAAATTAATTTATTATTATTTTAGGATTATTTACATCATTTATTTTCATTAACCTCAAGGAAAGTCCAATCAATGATGAACTAATGACGTTGGACAGATCTTAACAACCTTGCCAAATTAGATATTCATTTCAAGTTTTTTAAATATTATTTTTTGATTTTTTTCTGCTTTAATAAATTTCTTTTTTAATAACTTTTTTAGCGATCAATATTATTACACTAAATACACTTTGTATTTTGTAATACATGTTTCCTATATAATTCTACCCTAGATTATAATGTTTTTGCTTTGATTTGGTTATATTATTGACAAACTTTTATTCTACCTGCAATTCTCATTTAAATCTCTTATTTAAATGTGTGAGATGTCTTAAAATCATCTCTTTTCAACATTAACAAATATTTTGATAATATTAAAATAATAATCTTTTATTATATACAATTATTTAATTTTTAAATTTTTAGTAATTATAAACAACGTAATATCAAGATGAAACAAAAAGTCATTGTCATAATCTTAACGAGATCTATATAACTAAATATTTGATTTTTATTTATGAATATTTTTCTTTTTCTTTAAAAAACCTTTATAAGAGATTTTGATTTGTATCTTATTTTATGATTGAGGTAGTTACATTTAATCTCCTCAAAAAAATGGAGTACAACTTTCTTATATAATTTATTTTATTTCATGAAAGTTTTTTCTGTTATTTGGTTTTATTACTACATAACTTTAAATCTTTCCTCAATTGATCTTAACATTTTTTTTACTAGGTTATATTTCTTAGCTTCAATTTATCCATTTTTAGCTTTAGTATATAATGACTTAGTATTAAAACAATAATTTTGATTTACGTATTTTTATTTAAATTTAAAATGAAAAGTAATTCTCAATGAGGTCTAATTAGCATGAAATAATTATAGTTGGATTAGTCCAAAGGTGCGGTATCCTATAAAATATTCTTTTCTTATGTTTGTAATACATTTTTTAATGGCCTTAGCGTGCTAGAAGAGATATTTTGATTAATACATTACTTGATTAAGGTTGTTACTCATTTACTTTTTTGTCGCTTGGAATGAAAGTTTCCCATATAATTTATCCCATTTCTTAAAATTTAAACATCAATTTAGTTATATTATGACATACCACAAAATCTTATTTTTTGTGATCATTGTTTTCCATTGATCTGCCTCCATTATAAAGCATAGATTTATCTAACTTAAGCATTAATATATATTTGCTTAATTTTATAATTATAAATTACTATTATTTTTAATTAGTTTAATAATTAATAATAACTCCAAAAGGCATTCAATCGATAGGAAAAAAAAGTTTGATTAAGTTCATCTTTACATGCTCTATGTAATTAAGTATTCCATTTTATATATAGAGATATTGTAACTTATACCTAATTTTTAGATAAAATATAACACACTTGACTTAATTTTTTTGAATGTAACCTTTTTGTTTAATTTATATCAACTCTTCAAATTTTCACTTCGATTTTATCAAATTAATATGTATCTATATATCTCGTTTCATGTGAACCTTATATCGCTTTGATAAGATTATAATAGATTGCTTCACTAGATCTTATTTCATCATTAATAGGTATCTAAATAGTTTTAAAAAAAATTATTATTATTTTAATTATTTTCTTTAGAAATCGATGTTAATCCAACGAGGTCTAACTTAGTAGAATGAAACATTATTCAACTCATCTCAGTTAGCTAAACAAAATAAATAAATCGTTATTATGTTTTTAAATGCATTATTTTTTAGTTTTTGGCACAATTTTTGAGACACTTTGGTTTGTTCCTAATTTGATGATCTGTAATATTAAATTCAATCCCTTTAGTATGTTAGAATCAAGCAACCCATATAATTTATATCATATTTTTTAATATTTCTTTTTGATTTTGTTTTATTACTATGATACCCTCTATTACGACCATTACAAAAATTTGACTTGCATTTATTACATTAATTTAATCTATCTAATTTTAAATTTAGTACATATATACATAATATTAAATTAATAATTTATTAATATTTATTCTGATTTAATTTTTTAATTCATATTGTTTGCAAAAAAAGTTTTGATCAAGATAAATCAATTGAAATTACTAAAATTTATTTTTTTTATTATTGAATACTTTTTAAATAATTTCAGAAAGCTATTTTATCCGAATAATGTTTAATAATCAACAAGTTTATTGACAATCTTCTTAGAATCCTATAATGTATGTATCCTTCATAATTTTAGTCATTTTTCAAATTTTTTTTTACTTGGTTTTATATCATTGTACTCTAAATCTACTCTCATGTGATTTTTAATCCTTTTTATTTGGATATATTATGTTTTTCTAATTAATCTCATTTTAGCTATAACTTATATTTACTTAATATTAATCTAATAATTTATTTATCTCTATTGTTATTTAAATTATTGTGGACTCCTCACAACATGCTCTATCAAATAAAATATTCATATTTATTTTTAAAAATTTTTATTTTTCATAGTCTTACATTCTTGCAAGACTTTTAACTCATAGATAATTTGATAATTGAGAATATAATGCTAAATCACTTTAGTACCATGGAACCAACTTTCCTATAGAAGTTATATAATTTGATCATATATTTTTTTATTTTGTTATGTTACTATGTTATTCTATATCTCATCTCATTTGACTATAACTTCATTATATTGCATTTCTTTTTCTTTTCTAATTATAGCCAGAATGCTTACTTATTAATATTAAAAAAATAATTTGTTATCATTTATGCTTATTCATAATGGTGATTTATACCTAAAAAATGATGTTCAAACTAAGTTATTGGACTACTCTTCTTGAGCTATATCAAACTAATTTTTCATTTTTATATTTTTAAATATTTTGTTTTCAATTATTCAATAATTTTTAAGGAGGAATTTTGATTCATTCCTAATTTTATTATGAAAGAGGTTACACTCAATCTTCTTTTTATCTTGGAATAAAACTTTCGCACATAATTTATTTCTTTTCTTCAAATTTGTCCCTCAAATTTGGTTCTATTACAATATAAATCTCCACCTCCTCTCATGACACTTCAACATCACCATGGTTTGGTTATATTACATTCATCAAATCTGTCTCATTTCAACTTTAATATATATTTACTTATTATTAAAAAATAGTTTATTTTTATTTATTATAATTTTCTTTTATATTTTACAATAATTCTATACAAAGTACATTTACGAAGAAAAAAATGTCGTCGACACATCTTAAAGAATTCTATCTTGTTAAATATTATTTTTTATATTTTTAAATAGTTTAATTTATTTAATTCTAGAATACTTTAAAATATTATTTTTTTCATTGTTTATTTGATGAGCATTGATGTGATGTTTGATATCCTTTGTATCTTAAAATGCAACTTTCTTATATATCTTATTTCTTAAAAAGTTTTTCTTTGATTTGGTTGTCACTATTTATCTTCAAATCCCATCTCAAGTGACCTATACATTGCCTTGATTTTCTTAAATTATATTTCTTCAACTTATCTAATATTTATTCAACTTATCTAATTTTAGTTTTAAAATATAATTAAGTTTGGATCTAATTTGACTAGGAAAATGTCACTGGGCTTATTTGAAAGTGGTTTATGCAATTAAATAACATTTTTATATATTTTGATATGTTTTATTTTCTTTAGTTATTAGATGATTTAAGAGTTATTTTGATTTGAAAATCATTTATTGACCAACGGTGTTGTATTAAACCTCCTCTGTATTTTAGAATGTAACTTTCCAATATTATTTAACTCATTTAGTTCAAGTTTCCACTATTATTTAGTTATATTACTTCATAATTATAAAGCTTATTCTTGTTACCTTCATGTCACTTTGAATTCATTATATTATATTGTTTTAATTTATACCATTTCACGTTATTTTAATTTAATATTGAAAAATTGTATTTTTCGTTATGGTGATTTTATATTATAATTTATAGTATCCCAATACCGATGTGATCTAGATGAGCCCTATCAAAAAGAACATTCTTTTTTATTTTTTAATATTTTTTAGATTTTTTGTGACTTTGGCAACCCTAATTGGATTTTTTTATTTGTAATAGAATTTGAGATAGTGGATGTTATGGTAAATCTTGTTATTATCCAAAAATGTAACTTTTTTGTTTAATTTCAATATATTATTATGTAAATTTAAATCTCCTCTTATGTGACCATTGCTTTTCTTATACTTCATTACATTACAATTCTATTATTATATATTTACTAAGTATTAAAATAATTATTTTATTATTATTGATTATTATTTATTATTATTTATTATTATTTATTTCTTTAACTTTTGTAATTCTCAGCAACTCTAAATAAGAATAGATTGAGTTGAAAAAAAATTTTTCTACTTCTCTCGATGAGTATTATACAATTAAACCTAGTTTTTATCTTTTATTTTTTTTTTAAATTTTGCATGCATTAAAGGTTGCTTAAAACCGTAACTAGTTTCAACAATTGAGTGTCATTATTTTAGTGGAATCAAACTTACTAGACAATTTATCTCATTTCTTTTAATTTTTTACTTTAGTTTGGTTATATTGGTGACAAACATAAAATCTTTACTTGTGTGTCCGCCACATCACCTTGATTTTTTAATATTACACAACTTTAATTTACATCATTTAAGTTTTAATATATCATTACAAACATTTAAAATAGTAATCTGTTATTATTATTTTTTATTTACTTTGAAAATATGCAATAAGTCCAATCAAAGTGTTGATTTGTACTTGATTTGACAATCAACGAAGTTATAGATAATCTATTTGGTGTCTTTTTGTGCAACTTTAGCATAAATGTAATGTGTATATTTATATTTTATGCAAAGATTAGGTTATGCTACTAAGTAACTCTATATCTAATCTCAAGTGAGCTTTGTTTTGCTTTGATTTGTATGTACTATATTACTTAAATTTTTAAATTTTAACTTCAATAAGTATTTAGGTCATATTATAGTAATAAAAAATTATTTTTATCCTAATTTAATCTTATAACTCAAAGTAAATATAAACATGGTGAGATTGAGAGGAAACAAATATCATTTCACTTGTCTTAATATGCTCTATTGAATTGGTCAATCTTTTTTTAGTTATGAAGATTCTATTTTCTAAGGTTTTTGACTACTTGAAAATTCATTATGATATGTTCTTGGTTTGATAATTTGTGATATTGCACTCAATCTTCATAGTATCTTGGAATGAAACATTACCACATAATTGACCTCGACACTTTAAGTTTTTTCTTTGATATGTTTATATTACTTTTTAATTATAAATATTCTCTCGTGTTTTAGGATATTTTGATTGATATTGTATTTGTTAATTGATGGTTTCATACTTGATTTCCATGTTGTCAAGGAATTCAACCTTACATGCATATGATCTCATTTCTTTAATTTTCTGTTTACTTTGATTTCATTATAATATATTGAAACTTTAATTCTATTATGTGTCTGTTTTAATTTTGAATGATTTGGTTATATTACTATGCTGCAATTTATCTTAATTTAGCTTTAATATATTTATTTACATATTTTTTAATTTATAATAACTCAAAATGACATTCGATCGAGGCAAAACTAACATCAATTGGCACATCTTGATGACTTTTGTCCTATTAAATAGTCATTTTTTTATTTCAAGATACTTTTAAAGGTTTTAACTAGATTTACAAGATATTTTCATTCATAACTTAATTTATCAATTAATGGCTTCATAGTTTATTTTTTTACTATCTTTGAATGTATCTTTTATTTGTAAATTATCTTTCTTCTTTACTTTTTCAACATTGCTTTAGCTATACTATTACACGACTCCAAATGTCCTACCATGTAACCATTACATGTCCTTGATTTTGTTATGTTATGTTATTTTAATTTTGTATTTCACATTTAATTTATATTTTCTTAATATTGAAAAATAATTTATTATTATTTACGCTCATTTAATTTGGTAATTTGTTCTAATTCCAAACAAAGACTGATTGAGATGAAGGAAACATTATTGGTCCCACCTGGATGAGCTCTACCCAAGTAGATATCCATTATTTTATTTTAAATTTTATTTCTAGTGTTTTCACAATGTTTTATAATACATTTTAAATATTACATTATTTGATGATCAGGAACGTGACACTAAAACTTGTGAGTATTTTTGAATGGAACATTCCTATCAATTTATGTCAGTTCTTCAAATTTGATAGTTTGACTTCATTATATTATAAAAAAAACTCTATTTCCCCTCTATTTTAACATTAACATTACTTTGATTTACTTATTTTCCATTACCTTAGTTTTTCTCTTTTAACTTTTCTATGTACTTTATATTTAAAAAATATCTTTTTATTTTGTCTTCTCAAGTTGGTAGTACGGAATAATTTTAACTAGGTCTGATCTAAATGAAATAAATATTGTTTGGCTCATCTAAATGAAATGTATCAAATTGAATTTAAATTTTATGTTTTTTTAAATTTTTTGTATGGTTTTAACATGATTTATTAGAGAGTTTGAATAGTACTTTCTTTAACGATCAATAATGTTACAATAAATTCTTTAATATCTCTGAATATAAGTTCCTATTCAATTTCTCTCACTTCTAAAGAGTTTTTCTTTGATTTGGCATTTTATTAGCTAGCGCTAAATCTACTCCCATTTGACATTCACATCACCTTAATTTTAAAATATTACACTGTTTTATTCATCTTATTCTAGCTTTAATATTTTTTTATTTTATATTAAAATAATTTTTATTTATTTATTCTTATTTAATTTAAGAGTTTATAATGATTCCAATCATGGCAAGATTGACATGAAATAAAAGTCATTGGACTCATCACAGTAATCTCCATCAAATTAATGATTTCTTCATATAATTTTAAAACTTTTGTTTGGGATTTTGCTTCCATAACAACATATTCAAATTTGTAAGAAATTTCATGATCGAGAATATGCACTGAACATTTTTATTTTTCTTGAATGCAACCTTATCATTAAGTTATTGGTTTAGTTATTTCACTATATAACTATAAATCTCCTGTCAAATGATGTTCACATTATTATTATTACGTTATATTATATTTTTTTTAGTTTATCTCATTATAGCTTCAATATAGATTTTATTAAAAAATAAATTTTATTTTATTTATGCTTTTTTTATCTTAATTCTTAGTAACTTCAAAAGAAATCCAATTTAAGAAAAATAAATGTTGTTGGACACATGTTCATATGTATTATCTTATACATTATTATATATTTTTTTCCCTAATGTTCTACCATGCTTGAAGAGATATTTTAATTCATATCTAATTTGATGATCACGCTTGTTACACATGATCCCCTTAGAACAATAGAATGTAGTGTTCTTACAAACTTTATCTCATTTCTTCAAATTATTTTCAATGATTTTGCTATATAACTACATCAATCAAAATCTCTTCTAATATGATACTTATTTCTCTTTAAAATTCTTATATTATATTTCTTCAAATTATCTTTATTAACTTTAAGATATATTTTTTTAAATTTAAAATAATAATTTATTATTATTTATGATTATTTGCTCTAGTAATTTTTTGTAATTCTAAACGAGGTCTAATCGACATGAAATACTTGTTATTGGACTCTTCTCATATTGTTAAATCAAACTAAATATTCATTTTCATGTTTTTAAATATTTTATTTTCAAGGAATTTTGCTTGCTTTATGAGAAGTTTCGATTGACTCTTGAGTTAATGATCAAGGATGTCTCACTAAATCTTGTTCATATCTTTGAATGCAATTTCTCATCAAATTTATCTTATTTCTTAAACTTCTTCTCTTTTTATTTTTTAATATTACTATAAAACATTAATTGTCCCTTCATGTAACCTTTACATCTCTTTCATTTAGTTATATTATATTGATTCAATTTGCCTTTGTTCAATATTATTATATAATTACTTAATGTTGTATTTATAATTTATTATTAGTTATTATTTTTAAGATTTGTAATTTGTAGTAATATGAATCATGGTCTCATCATAACTAAACAAATGTCATTAGACTTTCTTTGATTAGCTTTCTCTAATTAAGACTTTAGATTTACATTTTTAAATTTCTAGCATTTTGGGATGTTTTATGAGATATTGTCATTCACACCTGACTTGGTAGTAATATGTTAATTAGTTTTGGCATGTTTCTCGACCAGCTATATGCTACTAAACATTTATTTTTAAATTTTAAAAAATTCTATTTTACATGCATTTTGGCACACTTTATAATTGTTTTATCAATTTATTTAATTTGATAATTGATTTTATTATGCATGATCTCCATAGTATTTTAGAAGGAAACTTTCTAATAAACTTTTTCTTATTTATTTAAAATTTTTGCTTAATTTAGTTATATTTCTATTAAAGTTTGACTTCTTATTGTGTGCCCCTTTGCATTGATTTTGTTATATTATTTTGTTTCAATTTAACTACAACAATCTTTAATATATATCTACTAATTTTTTTTAAAAAATTATTATTATTTATGATTATTTATCTAACAACTCATAATAATTCTTACTATTGTCTAATTAAAACAAAACAGATGTCATTCTGCCCAACTTTGTGAGCTCCATGTAATTAAGTATTAATTTTTTATATTTTAATGATTAAGAACAGAGCACTAAACCTAGTTATTATTTTATATTTAAACTTTTTGTATAATCTGAACTATTTCTTTAAATGTTTTGATTAAATTTAATTAATATTACAATAAATCGCTAATTCTCCTCTCATATGACATTCACATCTCCTTGATTTTGTTATATTACATTTCATTAACCTTTCTCAACTAAAAATTATAATAAATTTATTAAATATTAATATAAAAAAAATATTGTTTTTTTGTATTATTTTGGCAATTCATACAAATTCTGCTGACGGTTGATCGAGTTGAGATTAATGTCATTAGATTTATGTCAATGAGATCTATCAAATTAAATATTTATTTTTGTATTTTTAAATATTTTTTTATGATTTTAGATGATCTACAAGCTATTTTTATTCATATATGATTTGATAAAAGACTATGTTACACTTGATCACCTTAGAATCTTGGAAAAGAAATTTCCTATATAGTTTATAACATTTATACAACTATTCCAACACCATTTGGTTATAATATTTTGTTAATTTAAATTTCATATCATGTGACATTTGCATCCTCATTATTTGGTTGTATTATGTAACATCAATTATCTATTTTATCTTTAATATATATATGTAATATTAAAATAATAATTTTTTATTATTTATGCTTATTTCCTTTAGGAATACATAGTAATTACAAATTAGGATTGAGTTGGAAGAAGAAAATGTTAGTGGACTCTTCTCAATGATGTTTATCGAATTGTTAGTCATTTTTTATATTTGTTAGGGTTCTAGAATGCCTTGTGGGACATTTTGGCTCACAACTGATTTGTTGTTCTGGTCTATCATAGTTGATCTTTATTATCTATGAATACAACTTTGTTGTACAATTTATCACATTTATTTAAACTTTTTACTTTACTTAGGACGTTACTTTTAAACCATAATTTTTCTATCATCTTAGCACTACATCACTTTGATTTGGATATATTATCTTACTTTAATTTACAACATTTCAACTTTAATATAAAATTATTTAATATTCAATTAATAATTTATTAAAAATTAATTTTTTCAGATAATCTAATTGCTTCAATTCATGACACTTTTCAATTTTTACTTTATTTTTACATCAAGAATTTTACACTCGATTCCTTCATTACATTGAATGAAACTCTTTTATACAAATAATGTAATTTCTCAAAATTTATTTCTTTGATTTTGTCATATGACAATGAATGCAAAATTCTCTTGTTTGATATTTACTTCACATTGCTTTTGTAAAATGACATAGCCTCAATCTATCAATTATTAGCTTTAATAAATTTTTAATTAATTTTTAAATAATAAGTATTTATTAAGTATGCTTATTTACCTATGTAATATTTAGCAATTACAAATAAGTCATGATCAAGATAAAACAAATACCATAGGACACAATTCCATGAGCACGATCCAATTGAATATTATGATTTGTACTTGCTTTGATAATCATGGATGTTACATTCCATCTTATCATAGTGTTGGAATACAGCATTCTAGTAACATTTTTCTCATTCCATCAGAAGTTTTTCTTAGATTTGTATATATAACAATAAAACTCACTCCTCTCTTGTCACCTTTACACCAATTTGATTAATTAATATTATATTACATTATCATTTGTTATTTTGACTTTGATGTATACTTCCTTAATACTGAAATGATAATTTATCATATTTTATTCTATTTAATTTGCTAATTCATTCAAAATCTAGACAACATCTAATTGACATGTCTCGATGTTCTATATCTAGTTAAATATTCCTTTTTAATTCTTTAAATATTTTTATTAGGTTTTTGGTATGTTTTCTGTGTATATTTATTTGTACCTTATTTGATAATTGAGGATGCTAGGCTTGATTTATTTAGTAAATTGGACTACAACATTCTTGTAAAACTTATCTTATTTCTTTAAATTGTTACCTTTGTTCATTATGTAAATTTAAATATCGTCATGTGTGACTATTACATGTTATTAATTTTGTGATATTGTATTGCTTCAATTTATCTAATTTCAAATTTATAAATTATTTTTTTTTGCTTTTGGAATTCTTTACAAGATATTTTTATTTTTCCCTTATTTCATGGACAAGGATGTTACACTTCATCCCCTTAATATCCTTAAATGCAACTTTCCTACATAATATATCTCATTTCTTCAAAATTTTCGTTTTTTACTTTTTAAAACTACTATTAAATTCTAATTCTTCTCTCCTTTAACATTTACATCACTTTTATTTAGGCATTCTGAACTTCAATAATTTATCATATTTTAATCTTATTACAAATTTAGTAAGTATTAAAATAGACATTTTTTCCTTTTGATGCTTATTTACTTTGATAATTCAAAGTAATTCTAAATAAGGTATGATAAAGATAAATTAAACATCATTAGACTCATTTGAACAATCTCCATTTTAATAAATAATCACCTTTTTGTTTCTAAACATTTTAATTTTTTATCCACTTTAACACATTAGAGATATTTTAATTAATTGCTACTTTGATTGTTGAAGGTGCTACACTTGATCTACTTAATTTCTTTGAATTCAATTTTCTTATACAAGTTATCTCACTTTATCAAATACATTCATTTTAGTTTGTTTGATTTTGTTATAAAATATTACTTTAATTTATCTCATTTTAACTTTAATAAAAAATTTTTCAAATTAAAATAACAATTTATTATCATTTATCTTAAATTTCTTCAGTAGTTATTAGGAATTCCAAATAAAATCTACAACAAATGAGGCAAATATAGTTAACCTAACTCAACAAAGTCTATCGAGCAACATATTCATTTTTATATTTTATTAAATATTATATGTTCTAGGTAGTTAACACATATTATGAATCTTTTTAATTTTTATTCGATAAGATGGTCAAAATGCTACATTAGATTTCATTAGGTTCTTGGTATGCAACTTTCACTTGCAATTCCATCATTTGTGCAAAATTTTTAATTTGATCTAGTTATATTACTCTTTAACTCTAAATCTCCTCTTATGTTACTTTTACATCTCTTTGATTTAGTTATATTACATAGTTTCAACTTTTTTGATTTCAACTTTGACATATATTTTGTTAACACAAGAAGGTAATCTATTATTATTATGCATCTTTAAATTGATAATTCATTGTTATTATGAAAGAGGTCTCATCAAGATGAGATAAACATTATTGGATAAATGTTAATATGATTTATTTAATTAAATATTTATTTTATTTTTTAAATACTCTCTTAGTTTCTAGAGTTTTATAATTTTTTATGAGATATTTCACATTGTGCCTTATTTGATATTCGACAGTGCTACACTTTAACACCATCGTATATCGCAATGCATTCTCATAAAATTTATGTTTTTTTCTTGAAATGTTTCTCTTTCAATTTGTTATATTACTATGAATCATTAATCCTCCCTTGCGAGACTTTATGACACTATGATTTTTTAATATTACATTACTTAAATTTATCATATTTAAGCTTTAATATATGTTTATTAAATAATTACATTATAATTTATTATTATTTATGCTTATTTATTTTAGTAATATGTAGCAATTACAAAAAGTTGTGACGAAGATGAAATGAATGTCATAAGGCTCAACATGATGAGCTCTATCCAATTAAAAAATTATTTTTATATTATTTTATATATTTTTTACTTTTTATGATTTTGTACATTTTATGAGTCTTCCATTCATTGATGGCAAATATTATACTTGATCTCATTAGTGTCTTGGAAGGCAACATTCTTGTAAAATTCATCTGATTTTTTAACATGTTTTGGTTTTATTTGATTATATTAAAAATAAACTATTTTTCTTCTCATGTATAACCTTTACAACACATTTATTTTGTTACATTACTTTATTTCAATTTATTTAATTTTAGCTTTAATATTTGTGTTCTCAACATATAACTTATAGTTTTGTTATTTATGTCTACTTAACTTAGAAATTCTAAACAATGTCCAATCATGTTAAAACAAATATTGTCAGACTCTTCCTGATGAGTTATTGTATCTAAATATTTTTTTATATATTTTTATAAAACATTTCTATTGTTTTAGAATGCTTTACAAGTTGTTTCAATTTGTGATAGTTTTGATGATCAATAATGTTACACAT
The DNA here is from genome assembly GCA_023846275.1 of Vanilla planifolia. Classification (NCBI taxonomy): domain Eukaryota; kingdom Viridiplantae; phylum Streptophyta; class Magnoliopsida; order Asparagales; family Orchidaceae; genus Vanilla; species Vanilla planifolia. Next base: position 2,255,711 of record JAIUJO010000017.1, on the reverse strand, counting down.
TATCTCCTTAGTATCTTGGAATACAACTTTCCTATACATTTTACCTCATTAATTATTTTTTCATTTTAATTTGTAAATCTATTATGAATCAAAATGTATCATATAGAACACTAAAATAATGAAAAAAATATTTAATACTATGAAATTAATTATTTAATTGGATAGAGGTTGTTAAGTCATCAATAATGACATTTATTTCATCATGATCATAGCGCTTTTTTAATTTCTAAAAATTAAAAAAATTAAATAATCATAAATAAAAAAATTACTTATTTTAGTATTTATTCCCTATATGTTAAATTTTAACATAGATAAATTGATGTGAAGTTACATAATCAAATCGATGCTAGGTAAAGGTTAAAATAGAGGAGAATTAGAGTTTAATAATGACATAACAAAATAAAAGAAAAAAATGTAAAAAAAGAATTATTAGTTGTATGAAAAATTAGCATTCCAAAATATTTATAATATTCAGTGTATAATCATTGATCATCAAATAAGGCAAAAAAAGAAGTGTCCCTTACAAAAAGAAAAAGTCATTGAAAATAAAATTCATAATTTTTTGAAAGAATATTTAATTCTTAGCAACACATCATTATCAGTCCAACAATGTTTGTTTAGTCTCCATTAGTCCTCCTTTGGAATTTTTATGAAATACAAAACAAATATCAATAAATAAAAATAAATTATTATTTTAGTACTTAGTAAATACAAAACAAATTTGAAATTACATAAATTTAATAAGTGATGTTTAACAAAAAAGTAGTGTAAAAAAATTAGAGGAGAAGCATATTTTCATTGTAATATAACCGAATCAAAGCAAAAAAATTAAAGAAACTAGATAGCATAAAATTTCTTTCCATGATACTCATAAGTTTAAGAATAGAAATCTTTATTATCAAATTACATAAGACTCAAAATGTCTCATAAAGGTTTCAAAAGTAATAGAAGAAAAAAAAAAGACATATTTCAAATTCAACATACAATTCAGTACAGCTCATCAAGATGAGTCCATTGATTTGTCTTCTGTCTCCATCAAATGTACTTTTCAATTTGTAAGAAATACTATAATAAATAATCATAAAACATAAAAAACCTTAAACTTAATATAAGGTAAATATATATTAAATTCTATGTGTGGTAAATTCAGTCTATGTAATGCAACAAAAGCAAACAAATGTTAAGGTCACAAAAGAGGTTATTTATGGTTTCATTATAATATAAAGAAATCAAAGAAAATTTCTAACGAAAAGAGATAAATTATGTAGGAAAATTATAATCTATGACACTAAGGAGATCAAGAATAAAATCTTTGATTATAAAATTAGCTAAGAATTGAAATATTTTATAAAACCTATAAAAGCCATATAAAAATAAAATTAAATATTTTATTGAATAGAGCTCAATGTCTGAAGTCCAACGATATTTCTTTCATCTTGATCAATCTACTTTTCAAATTACTATTAAATATAGAGTTAAAAAGGCATAAATGACAATCAAATATTATTTCAAAAATAAGTAATTATATAATAAAATAAACAGTAGATAAATTAATGTAACGTATTATATTCAAATTAAAATGAAGTAAAATTAAATGCGAGGTTATTTTGTAATTTCATAGAAGTATAATAAATAAAAGTGAATGATCTCAAAATTGAGAAGAAAATAATAACAAAAAATTATTTTAATATTATGTAAAAATAAATGGATGTTGAAATAATATAAGTCAATGAAATGAAATATAAATGAATAAAAGAGTTGTAAAGGTCACATAAAAAGACAATGATAGTTTGATAGTATAATAACAAAATCAAAGAAAAAAAACTAAACAAATAATATAAATCATATGAAAAGGTTGCATTAAAAAATACTATAGAGATCAAATGTGACATCTTTTCAGAAATCAAGTACTAGTCAAAATGCCACATATAGCTTTTCAAGAGTTATACATTGCTTACCTGTATAGGAAATTTGCATTCTAACATCCTTGATCATGAAATGAGGCATGAATTATAATGACTCCTAAAGCATGCCAAAGTCTTAAGAAAAAACTTATTTGAAATTTTAAAATGAATATTTAATTTGTTAAAGTTTATCGAGATGAGCATAATAATCATTATTTCATCTCGATAAGACCTTCTCTAGATCTACTACACTAAAGCAAATAGAATAAATAAAAAATAATCAATATTTCAATATTAAGTGAATATATATTAGAATTGATATGAGATAAATTAAAGCCAGATAATATAACCAAATCATGTTGAAGTGAAGGTTATATAAAGAGGGATATTGAATTTGATAGCACCATAACCAAATCAATATGAACATTTTGAAAAATCACATAAAGTAAATTAGAAAATTGTATTCAATGACACTAATCATATTGAGCACAACATCCTTGATTAATCAATTAGGTTCTAATTAATGTCTCACAAAACATGCCAAAACAAATAAAAATATTTAAATTATTCAAATGAATAATTAATTTGATAGAGCTCATTGAGAACTATCTAATGACATTTGTTTGGACTTGAACGAACATATTGTGAAATTACAACAAACTAAATAAAAAAATAGCCATAAATAATAAAAATGTGATATTTTAATATTATGTAATTATAAATATGATGAAATGTTATATATTAAAGTTCAAAATATAAATAAATCAAAGTGACGTGAAGGTCACATGAAAGGAAAATTATAATTACATTGTATTATAATGAAATCAAAGTGAAATATTTTAAAAAATGATATAACTTTTATAGGAAAACTGAATTTTAAGATACCAAGAAGATCAAATATAACAACCTCAATCATCATATCAAAACCCAAGAAAATATCATATTTAAAATTAGAAAATTTTAATTTTAATTAAATAAAGTTTTTCTAGGTCATTCCAATGAAGTTTACCTTGTCTCAATCGATCCTCATTAAGAATTATTACAAATTACAAAATTAAACAAGAATAAATAACAACAAATTATTTATTTAATATCAAGTAAGTATATATTAAAGATGAAAAGACATAAATTTAAACAATATAATAAAACAAAATCAAAGTGATGTAAAAGTCCTAAAGAAAGAGATTTAAATTAATATTCTAATATTTAAAAATTAAATGCAAAAATTTTGGAAACTAATTTGATAAATATCTAGGAAAATAACATTAAAAGATATTAAGGAGATCGAGTGTAACTTTCTGGATTTCCAAATAAGGCACAATTGAAATGCTAAAAAAACATGCTGGAATAATTAAAAAAATTTAAAATTTTATCACAATAAATATTTTATTAGATAGACCTCATATAGTTGACTTTAATTGCATTTGTTTCTTCTCAATTACCAAAGTAACAAACTTAAATTATAGTAAATTCATATTTTAAGAATAACTAATTAATTATTGAAGCTAAAAGGAGATATAATGGAGCTATATAATATAACCAAATCAAAGTAATGCAAAGGTCACATGAGAGGAGATTAAGTGTCACATAGAAATATAAGCAAAATAAAGTGAAATTTTTTTAAAAAATGAGATAAATGGTATGAGAAGCATTTATTCAAACATAAAAAGGAGACTTGATGTATCATTCCAGATAATCAAATTATATTTGAATACAAATAGCTTGTAATGTATGTTAAAATAATTAAAAAAATAAATATTAAAAATCATAGAAATGAACTTTTAATTAGGTAGAGGTCATTGAGAAGAGTAAAACCATATTTGTTACCTCCTTTGAACCTCATTCAAAATTTCTACAAACTCTCAAAATAAATAAACATAAATAACAATAAATGATTAATTTAGCATTACCAAAAAAGTTATGTAAATTTCACATAGGAAAGGAATTAGTGTTTTACACTTATATAACCAATTCAAAGACAAAAATCTAAAGAAATGAATTCAAAGATGCAAGAATATTGCATTCCAATATATAAAAGATATCGAGAGATATATCCTTGATCATGAAATTTGGTTGAATGAAAGTCTAATAAAGCATGCCAAAACTTAAAAAAATAAAATATTTAATAATATTGTGATGAATATAAAATTGGATAAAATTTTTTAAGATGAGTTCAATGATGTTTGTTTCTTCACAATCCTCAATAAGAAATGTGTTGACATATAACCAAATAGATGTGATGAAAAAATGCATGAGAAGAGATTTTTAAGTTACATAGTAATATAACAAAATAAAAGAAAGAAATTTAAAGAAATGAGATAAATTGTTTGGGAAAGTTCCATTCAAAGTATTAAGGAAATCAACTACAACATTCTTAATCTTGAAATTTTCTATTAAGAAAAATGCCTAAAACATATGAAAACTTTCAAAATTAAAATATTAAAAAAATAGAAATCAATTTTTAATTTGCCAAAAATTGTTTAGATGAGTCTAATCATGCCATTTCTATCACATTCAGATCTTATTTAGATTAATCTAATTTAAAATATTAAATAAGCATAAGTAATTGCGAATTATTATTTTAAAATTAGCTAAAAAAATGTTAAAGCTAAAATTAGATAAGTTGAAGCAATGTTAATCAAACAAAAGTTATATAAAGGTAATGCAAAAAAATGAAATGATTGTCATAATAATATAACCAAATCAAAAGAAAACATTTGATAAATTGAAAAAAATTATACATGAAAGTTTATTCCAAGACACTAAAAAGATCAAGTGTAACATCTTTGATCATCATTTTAGATGTGAATCGAGTTGTGTAGTAACACATGTAAAAATAATACAACTTAAAATATATAAAATTATAAAAATAATCTTTAATTATAAAGAGCTATAGAGGAGAGTATAATTACATTTAATTTTTCTCAATTATACCTCATTTAGAATTATTATGAATTATAAAAAGTAAACAATAATAATAATAAGTTGTTATTTTAATATAAAAGAAACTATATTTATGGTGAAATAAGAGGCAATACGAAGTTGTAATACAACACATTTGAAATCATACTAAGGTCACACGAAATAACAATTAGGTTTTTGTAGTAATATATTGAAATCAATTTAAAAAATTTGAAGAAATGAGCTAAAATGTGTGAGAATACTAAATTCTATGACACAAAGGAGATAAAGTGTAAAATTCTCCATTAACAAATCAAGTATAAATAAAAATACTACTAAAATACATCAAAATCATAAAAAGCTTCAAAATTTAAAAATAAATATTTAATTGTGTTGAAAAATCAATAATAAATTATTATTTTATTTTTAAGAATATATATATTAAAGCTAAAATGAGATAAATTGAGGAAATGTAAAATATCATAATCAGTGTGATGTAAAGGTTACACCAAAATGGATTCGTAGTATTGAAATAAGTTTTGTATCAAAATATATCATAATTCATGCAATAATAATAGAAAAAAAATATCAAAAAATAAAGAAATAGATTTTTAATTAGATAGGACAAGTCAAAAAAATGTCTCATTATCTCATTTTATAATTAATATGTATCTACTTTATATTAAAATAATTCTTTATTATTATTTATTCGAGTTTAATTGTATAATTAATAAAAATTATAAATGAGTTTAAATTTAGATGAAGCGATTGCCATTGAATTTGTGATGACTTGCTTTATTTGAATTTTTTCTTTTATATTTTTGAAAATTTAATTTTCTTCACTTTCTGAGTAGATAGACATATTTTGTCTCTTATTTAAATTAATGATCGAGATGCTACACATTATATTCTTAATGTCATAGAGTGCAGCACTTCCACTTATTTTATCTAATTTTTTCAAAAGTTTCCTTTTGTTGGGCTATATTGCTATGAAACACTACTCCTCTCATGTCAACTTCATATCACCTTGATTTAGTTTTAAAACATTTCTTTTATTTACATTGTTTCAATTTTAATATATATTTGCATAATATTAACTTAAAAATTTATTATTATTCACGTTTGTCTACTTTGTTATTGCTAGCAATTCTAATAGTCTTATTAAGATTAAACAAATGTCTTTAAACTTATCTCGAATTGTTCAATCCATTCAAATAATTAATTTTTCTTTTTTTTAAATGCCATGCTTTAGTACACATTTGATATGGACTTCATTATATGATTAACAATGTTACACACTATTTTCTTAGTATGTTGCAGTACTAGTTTATGTACAATTTATCTCATTTCATCAAATTTTTTCATTCAATTTGTTGGGATAATTATAGAGCCCAAATTCTCATCTTATACTACCTTAACATTACTTTGATTTATTTATAATTTGTTTCTTACAATTATCTCATTTCAAATTTATTATATATTTACTAAATATTTATTTAGTAATTTATTATTTTTTATTCTTTTTTAATTTGATATTCATAATCATTCCAAACAAAGTCCAATAGTGACGTAACAAACATTGTAGGACTCATCACAACACGTGCAACAAATTTAAATATTCCTTTTTATATTATTATATATTTTTTAATTTTCTAAATTTTTTCATGGTTTAAGTGGCATTTTTATTTGTGTCATATTTCATGATTGATAATGTTTTACCTTATCTATTTGGTATCTTGTAGTGTAACTTTCTCATTTAATTTCTCTTATTCCTTTAATAGTTACTGTTTGATTTTGTTATATTATTATACTTCAGTTCAACACATTTGTAGTTCAACATATGTTAACTTAAAATTAAAAGAATAATTTTTTTTTTATGCTTTTTTTACAATGGAAATTCATAGTAACTCCAAACAATGTTCAATGAAGTTGAATAAAATATCGTTGAACTTATCTAAATGAACTATATCAAATTAAATAGTCATTTTTATATTTTAAATATTTAATTTTCTTGGATTTTTGCAAAAGTTATGAATTATTTTTATTCAAATTTGATTTGATGATTAAACATATTACACACTTCTTTTCTATATTGAATTAAGTTTCACTCATAATTTTTCATATTTCATCAAATTTTTTACCTTGATTTGGTTATATTGCTATGTAACTATAAGTCTCCTCTCTATGATGATTACATCTACCTGATTTTGATATATTTTATAGATTCTTTTTTTAGCTTTATTAGAAATTTCCTTAATTTAAAAAATTATGTTATTTTTTTATTTAACTTATTAATTCTCAAAAAATTTAAACAATTTTTGATGGACATGAAACAAATGATGTTGCACTCATTATAAAGATCTCTACCTAATAAAATATTTATTTTTTATATTTTTAAATAGTGTTTTTTAAAATTTTCAAAGAGTTTTATGAGAAATTTTTATTCATATAATAATTGACAACAAAAAATGGTGCACTAAAGCTCCTTAGTGTCTTGGATTGAAACTTTTCCAAATAATTTATCTCATTTCTTTAAATGTTACTCTTTGATTTTATTACAATGATATGTAACTCAAAGTGTTCTCTTATGCGACCTTTATATTTATCTTTTTTTGTTAGATTATAATGCCATGATTTATCTTCTTCCTTCTTTAACATCTATTTACATTATATTAAACTAACAATTTAGTACTATTTTTTTCTATTTAAATTGGTAATTCATAATAATTTCAAAATGAGGCCCAATCAAGGTAAAACAAAAACCATTAGACTTACCTCAATGAGGTTTATTAATGTATTTAGTTATTTTTTCTACTATTTTACTATTTTTATTTCTTGGATAATTTCTCATTTTATTGACATATTTCGATATGTAGATGATTTCACAGTTGAGTATATTCTACTCGATCTCTTTAGTATCTTTGAATGCAAATTTATCGTTGAACTTTTCTTATTTCTTTTAAGTTTTTATTTTTATTTGCTTTTATTGATATAAAATCTCATTGACTTCGTTGTATTATTGTACTTAAATTTATCTCTTTTCAACTTTAATATATATTTGCTAAAAATAATTTAACAATTTTTTTATATTTATGCATTGTTTACTTTAATAATTCATTGGACTTCCAAAGTAGGTCTGATCAACACGCAATAAGTATTATTGGACTAGTCTCGATGAGCACTATCTAATTCAATATTAATTTTTATATTTTATAAATTCGTTTTCTATGATTTTGGTATGCATTTGGACATAGTTCAATCATCCATTATTTCATGATTAAAGTAGTTGGGCCTTATTTCCTTAGTATTATGGAAATAAATTTTTCAAACAATTTATCTCATGTTTTTAAATATTTTCTAATCATTTGGTTATGTTACTATGGAACCCAAATTTGCCTCTCGTGTCGCCTTTACATCATTTTTGTCTAGTTATATTACATTTCTTTAACTTGTCCCACTTTATCTTTAATATATATTTACTTAATATTAAAAAATATTTTATTATTATTTTGCATATTTATTTTTGTAATTCATAGAAATTCAAATGGAGGTTTGATTAAAATGACATAAACATCATTGAACTTTTCTTGACATGCTCTATTTAATTAAATATTCATTTTTATATTTTAATTTTTAACTTTTGTAGGGCTTTATCAAGCTTTATGAGGTATTTCTATTCGTAACTTAGGTTGCCATTAGGAACGTTATGTCCATTGTCTATACTACCCTATGAAGCAAATATCTCAAATAATTTATCTACGTTTTTCAATTGTTTTTCACTTTTATTTTTTATATTACTATGTAGTGTCTAAACACCTGTATGTAACCTTTACATGTCCTTAATTTCACAAGATTATAATTCTTCGATTTTGCTTAATTTGATTTTAAAATAAATTAATTTAATATTAAAATAACAATTTATTGTTATAATTTTTTATTTTTTTGTAATTTGTATTAATTACAAATGAGCTATGATTGAAAAGAGGATATCATCATTTCGCTGCCGACAACTTATATCCAACTAATTATTAAATTTTAATTTTTTGAAATATTTTATTTCCAAACGTTTGGGCACTATTTATAATGAAATTTTACTCATTTTTTAAATGTTTCACTTTGATTTTGTAATATTACTACTTCTGTCTCATTCTCCTCTCGTGTGCCCCATACCTATCATTTATTTGTATTATATTACTTAAATTTATTTTATTTTAACTTTAGTATATATTTCCTAGTATTAAAATTATAGTATACTATTATTTATGCTTATTTACTGTGGTATTTCATAGTAATTCCAAATGAGGAATGATGAGGATGATGAAATCATTAGACTAGTCTCGACAACCTCTCGCAAATTTAGTAATTATTTTTATATTTTCAAATTATTTTTTATGAACTTGGATTGTTTTATGACACATTATATTTTCCAACTGATTTGATGATCGAGGATATTACACTCACCTTCTTAATATATTGGAATGATAATTTTCAAAACGATTTATCTCGTGTGACCTTTGAATCACTTCAAATGTGTTGTACTGCATTGCTTCAGTTTATCGCTTTCTGTTTTATGTTTACTTTTGCCATTTACAGTAATTTCAATGTTGTTTGATCGATGTAAGAAAAAAGTTGTTAGACTTCTCTGAAATGATATAAGTTGAAGCAATATATTATGACAAAATTAAAGCTATGTAAAGTACACATGAGGAAACAATTTAGTTCCAAACTAATATAACAAAATCATAGATAAAAGTTTAAGAAAATAAGATAACTTTTATGGGAAAACTACATTATAGTATTCTAAAGAGATTGGATGTAACATCCTTACTTGTCCTTGGTAAATAAATTAGAATATCTCATAAAGCATGTAGAAACATTAGATAATAAAATATTTAAAATATATATTAAATATTAATTCTTACACAACTCATTGAAATGACTCTAAAGACATTTGTTTTGTCTTAATAGGACCACTTTTGGAATTATTTCATCTTATCAAATTAAAGATGCAAAAATAAAAAGTTATTATATTTGTATTAAGTAAATACATATTTATGTTAAAATGAGTTAAATTAAAATAATATAATATAACCAAATCAAAGACTTTCAAATGTCACAAGCAAGAAGAGTTATAGCTATAGACTAATATAACAAAGAAAACCCAATAATTTTGAAGAAATGATGTAAATGTTATGGGAAAGTTATATTCCAGTGTAGAAAGCACATTGAGCATTATCAAATTAATTATGTATTAAAATATCTCATAAAGTATGGAAAATCCAAGAAGATAAAAAACTAAAAAACGAAATAACAAACATTTAATTAGAAAGATTTTTCAATATTTATCCAACATTGTTTCTTTTCTTTCTTAAGGATCTCGTTCAGAATTATGGTAAATTAAAAAATTAAATAACCATAAAATTTAAATTATTATATTATTTTTAAGCAAATATATAATGAAGTTGAAATTGCATAAACTAAAGTACTATAACATAGCCAACACAAAGCAATTAAAGGTCAATCAAGAAGAGAATTAGATTTTCATAATAATATAACCAAATCAAATTAAAACATTTGAAAAAGTGAGATAAATTTTATTAGAAAGTTGCTTTGCAAGACACTAAGTAGATGGGGTTTGAAATTTTGAATCATTAAATTATATACTACTTAAAATTACACAAAAATTATTCAAAAATACTAGAAACAAAAATTTTAAAAAATATAAAATGGATAATTAATTGGATAAAGATCATCATGACAAGTCCTATGACATTTGTCTCATCTCCATAAGATCTTATTCAAAATTATTACAAATTACCAAAGTAAATAAATTTAGATAAAAATAAATTGTTATTTTAACATACATATACATTAAACTTTAAATAGGCTAATTCAGATAATGTAATATAATCAAATCAAAGCAATGTAAACCTCAAACTGCAGGAGATTTCTTGTTACGTTACAATACTAATAAAAGAGAGTGAAAACATTGAAAAAATGGTACAAATAACACATATAAGTTACATTCCAAGGTGTAATCACAATCATGCGTAGCATCCTCAATTATTGAATTAAATAGTACTCAAATTGTTTTGAAAATTTTGCAAAAATCCTAGATGATAAAATATTTAAAGATATAAAAAATAAATATTTAGCTGGATAAAACTTATCGAGATAAACTGATTGAACTTTTTCGTCTGAATCATAAATTGTTTGGAATTACTATTAGTTAACAATAAATTATTATTTTAATATTCAATAATCATATATCAAAATAAAAATTAGTTAAATTGAAAAAACTCCTATAGCCAAATAAAAGCCCTGTAAATGTTACGCTACTATAAAATTAGAGTGACTTAATGGTTTAGTCAAATCAAAGTGAAAATATTGAATAAATGAAACAAACTCTATATGAAAGTTTCATTTGATGACACTAATGATATTCAATGTAATATTCTTATCATCAAATAAGTTATGAATAAAAATACCTCGTAAAACATTACAAAACCTTAGATAACTAAAAAAATAAAAATATGTAAATTAGTCTATAATTGGATGGAGATGATTGAGGTGAGTCTAACAATGTTTATTTCATCTTGATCAAAACTCATTTGGGACTTCTATGAATTACTAAATTTTATATTATTTAAAAACTGAAAATTTATTATTTTATTACAAAGTAAATAAAATTTAATACTAAAATAAGATAAAATCTAGTAATGTAATACATGAAAACAAAAGCATTATAAATGTCTAATGATAGGAGGTTTACAATGACATATTACTATAGCCAAACCAAATCAAAATGTTTTTAAAAAATGAGATAATATTTATGAGAAAGGTGTCTTCTAAGACACTAATGGGATCAGGTGTAACATCCTTGATCATCAAGTTAGGTATGTACCAAAATATCTCTTAAAGAATAAAAAACTTAGAAAATAAAATATTAGCAAATAAAAATGAATAGTTGGTTGTATTATGCTTGTCGAGATGTGTCTCATGATATTTATTTTCTGAATTAGACATCATTTGGAATTTCCATGAATAGCTAACATAAATATTTAATTTGATAGGGCTCTTTGAAATGAGTCAAATAATGTTTGTTTCTTCTCGATTGAGCCTCCTTTTGATTATATTAAGAATTACAAATATAAATTAACATAAAAATAATAAATGGCTATAATAGTAACAAGTAAATTATTTTAAAATAAAAATTAGGATAAAATCAAGTAACTTAAAATAACCAAATCAAAACAATGTAAAGGTCACACGAGATAATTTAGAATTATATTGCAATTTAATCAAATAAATTAAAAATATTTAAAAATGATTTACATTTTATAGGAAAGATGCATTACATGACACAAAGGAGATTGGGTATAGCAATTGTGTTTTTTTAATCATGTCACAAGTTGAAATGCCTTATAAGGTATGCTAAAATCATTTAGAAAAATACTTAAAATTATAAAAATTAATATTGAATTTTATATACCAAATGGAGATGAGTTTAATGAAATTTATTTTTGATCTTAACTTGCCCTTATTTGAAATTACTATAATTATGAAAATAAGTAAACATAGATAGTAAGAAATTATTATTTCAATAATTAGTGAATATTTATCAAAACTACATAAGATGAATTCAAACAAATGTGATATAGCAAAATCAAAGTAATATGAGGGTCATATGGGAAGATAATTAGTTTTTTATAGTAATATAGACCGAACAAAGCAAAACTTTTGAAGAGATGACATAAATTGTGTTGGAAAGTTACATTTTATGATACAAACTAATTGGAGTGTAACATCATTGAAAGTCAAATCAAGTATCAATTAAGCTATCCATCAAACCAAGAAAAATATCAGAAATAAAATTTTTATAAAATTAAAATACATATTTAATATGATAGAGCTAGTTCAAACGAGTCTGACAACTTTTTTTGGTCTTAATGAGGCAAGATTTGTAATTTCTACAAATTGCCAAAGTAGATAAGCATAAATATTATAAAAAAAATTATTTGAGTATTAAGTAAATATTAAATTAATATAAAATGATATAAATTGAAGTAAAGCAACATATAAAAATAAAAACCCTGTAAAGTCACACAAGAGTAGAATTAAAGTGCTTTGTATTGTAACCAAATAAAATTAAAAAATTTGAAGAAATGAGGAAAATTTAAATCAACAATTATAAAATTAGGTATAAAACAAATATGTCATAAACCACGTCAAAACAAATATAATTAAAATATTTAAAATCATAAAGTAATGTATTCAATCACATAGAGCTCGTCTAGATGAATCCAACAAAGTTTACCCTTGCCAAACTAACCTCGATTAGTGTTATAATGACTTAAAAAATTTAAAGTAGAACAAATAATGTTAATTTATGCTTGAATACAATATATATATATATATATATATATATATATATATATATATATATATATATATATATATATATATATATATATGTATATATGTAAGATGAAATATGATAAATTGAAGTATTGTAATATGAAAAAATCAAAGACTTTTAAAAGTAATATGAGAGGTAGTTTAGAGTTAAGAATATTATAACAAAATTAAAATTAAAAAATTGAAGAAAGGAGTAAAGTTGTCCAATAGACAAAGAGTCTTAAGATACTTAAAACATTGAGCAAAAAATCATCTGCCATCACAATAGGCTTGAATCAAAACATCGCGAAATGCTTGTGTTATTGGATAAAGCTTGTACAAAAAATTAAAAATTTATTAGATTAACCTCATCGTGATGTGTCCAATAATGTTTGGTTCATCACAATCAGACATAAACTAAAATTACTAAAATTTAGCAAAGTTAAAAAGAATAAATAATAATAAATTATTATTTGTTAAATTAAGTAAATATACAATAAAATAAAAATGATATAACTTGAAACAATACATCACAACCAAATCAAAGAAATGTAATAGTCACACTAGTAAAAATTTAGTTAAATTCCAATATAACAAAATCAAGAAAAAAATTTGAAGGAATAAGATAACTAATGTGGGAAAGCTGCATTCCATATTACTACGAAGATCGAGTGTTTCACCCTCGATAATCAAATCATGCACGAAAAGAAATATCTGTTAAAGTGTGTAAAAATAAAATTTAAAATTAACATTTAATTGGATAGTGCTCGATAAGATAGGCCTAATCACATTAGCTTCATCCCGATAAAACCTCATCTAAACTTACTATATATTATTAAAGTAAATAAAAATAAATAACTACAAATTGTTATTTTAATATTAAATAAATATAAGTTAAAGCTAAAATGAGATAAATTGAAGTAATGTAATACAAAAAATTCAATGTGATATAAAGTTCATAGGAGAGGTCAATTGTTGTTCCAAGGTAATAAAACCAAAGTAAAAGAAATGATTTGGAGAAATAAAAAAACTTTCAAGTGAAAGTTGAATTAAGATACTAAGGAGATCAAATGTCAAGTCCTCGACAACAAAATCATTTATGATTCAAAATGCCACATAAAGTGTGTAAAAAAACAATTATCAAAATAAATATATAGTTGGATGGTCCTTTTCAAGGTAACTTAAATAATTTTATTCATCTTGAGTGACCCTAATTTTTAATTATTATGAATTACTAAAAACAAAAAAAAATTATGATAAATTACTATTTAATATTTCAAGTAAATTTACATTAAAGCTAAAATGGGATAAATTGAAAGAATGTAACAAAACAAAATTTATTTGGGATAATTGTCATATGGAATGAGTAAACATCTAAAATCTTCAATTTAACTAAACATAAATATGCCTTTTAAAATGTGTTAAAACTTTAAAAAAATTAATAGTTAATTCTGTAATTCTCATAAAGGTAAGTCAAACAAAGTTTCTTTCATCATGATCATAACTCATTTGAAATTATAACAAATTGTTATTAAATAAACATAAATAATAATAAATTCTTATTTTAATATTTAATAAACATATATGAAAGTTAAAATGAGATAAATTCAACAAGTTTAATGTAACTAAATAAATTTGATATAACTATTACACAAGTTTAGAATTGGATTTATAGTAATACAACAAAATTAAAAATAAATTTAAGAAAATAAGAAAAATTGAATATCAATCCTGCTTTCCAAGATATAAAGAGTTAAAGTGTATCAACCTTTTTTGTCGATTGATTCATGGATAAAAGTATCTCATAAAAAAAACATAAAAAATATTTAAAAAAATAAAATAATTTTTTAGTATTATAGTGCTCATTAAGATGATTTCAATGATATATGTTAAATCACCACCAAACTTTGTTTGAAATTATTGAGAATTAAAAATGTAAGTTCGTCATTAAAAATAAATAATTATGGTTTTAATGTCAGGTAAATTATTTTAAAATTAAAAATTATATGAATTGTAGTAAGGAGATCTAAAAAAATCAGAGCAATGTAAAAGCCACATAAGAAAACGTTAAGGGTAACATTATAATTTAACAAAAACAATGAAAAAAATTTCAAAAATGAAGTAAATTGCATAAGAAGGTAGTATTGCAAGATACAAAAGAGTTTGAGTATAATAATCACTACCATTTAATCATATTACAAATCAAAATGCCTTGTAAATATGAGTCGAACAACATTTTTTTCTCTCTGGATCGTACAACGTTAGAAATTACTACAATTACTATAGTAAGTAAACATATGTTATAAAAAATTATGTTTTCAATATTTCATAAATATATATTAAAGCTAAAATAAGATCAATTAAAGCAATGTGATATATCTGAATCAAAATAATCTAATGGTCATATAAGTGCATAATTAGAGTTTACTAGTAATATCACCAAATCAAGGAAAAACATTTGGAAAAATGACAAAAATTGTATAAGAAAGTTGCATTTCATATTACTACATAAATGGTGTGTAACATCGTTGAATATCAAATTATATATGAATCAAATTGTCTAATAAAACATAGAAAACCATAGAAATAAAAAGTTAAAAAAAGAAAATAATTATTTTAGTGGATGAGCTCATTGATATGTGTCGTCTTGAACATACAAGCCAAATGACATTCATCTCATGTCTAACTGAACTCATCACAAATTAATGTGAATTATAAATAAAGTAGCACAAATAATATAATGTTATCATTTTATTATTAAGCAAATATTTATCTAGGATGAAATAGGAAAACATAGAGGTATATGGTACCACCAAATCGATGCGATGAAAATCTTATAAGAGGTTTAGAACTAGATTGTAATATAAAAAAGTCAAAGTGAAATATTTGAATAAATTAGTCTAGCATAATAAGAAGATATTGTCTAACAACCTCTATCTTCAATTGAAATTCAAATCAAAAAGTAAAAGTATTTAAAAAATAAACAAATGAATGTGTTACATGATAGACCTTTAAAAAAACAATTTATTATTTAACATTAAGTAAACATATAATAAAAAAGAAACAAGATAAATTAATATAAGATAACATAACAAAAAAAATTTATATAATGGTCACTTAAAGGAGAAGTTTGACTTTCATTGTAGTATAAGAAAAACATCTTTTAAAAAAATATAATGCATTCAAAATTAGCAATAACAAGGAGTTTATTATAACCTTTCATCAAATAATGTAGGAGTCAATGTCTTGTAAAGAAAAAAAATAAAAAAATTAAAATATAAAACTCATTATTTTATGGGATGGTGCATATCAAGACATGTCGAATAACATTTGTTTCATCTAGATTAGTCCTTTAGAATTAATGTGAATTAAAAAAGTAAATAAATATAAAAAAGAATAATTTTTTTTAATATTAAGTAAATAACAAGTATTATGGGAATATTGTGTTCCAAAATACTGAGGGTGTCGAGCATGATCCCCACAATGATTAATTCAATAAATAATTAATATGTTTAATAAAGTGTGTCATAATAAGAAGACTAATTTAAAAAATTAAAGCAACATTTAATTGGATAATCTTATTGCGTCAACTCAAAAAAAGTTTGTTTCATCTCAATCACACACCATTTCGAAAAACTAAGAATTACTAAACTAAAAAGCATAAATAAGATTAAATAGTTACTTGAATATTTAGTAAATATATATTAAAATTGAGATAAAGAAAATTAAAGCAATATAATACACCAAAAGTAATTTGTTGTAAAAGTTAAAGGAGAGGAGCATGATAATTTCATAGTAATATAACAAAACTTGAAGCCAAAACTTTAAAGAAATGAGATAAATTCAATGTCAAACCTATATTCTAAAATACTATGGAGATCGAGTGTAACATCGTCAATAATATATTCTTACATTAAATAAAAATATCTCATAAAATGTATGAAAATAAAAAAAATTTAAATTATAAAAATGTATTTTTAATTAAATAGTTCTCATGGAGATGAGACCAATTATATTTATTTTATCACCATTGGACCTCATTTGTAATTACTAATAGTTACATCAACAAATAACATAAATAACAAGAAATATTTTTTTAATATTAAGTATACATATATTAAAGGTTAAATGAGATAAATTAAATTAATAAAATAAAAAATATGAAAGCGATCCAAACGTAACATAAGAGGACAATTGAGTTCCACAATAATAGAACAAAATTTAAGCAAAAGACTTGAAGATAGTAGAGAAATTCTATGGGAAAGTTGCATTACAAGATGCTATGTAGATCGCGGGCAACATCGTTGGTCATTAAATTACTTACAAATGTAAATGTTCATAATGCTTGTGAAACTATAATAATGAACTTTTTTATGATATTAAAATGAATAGCTTATTTGATAATGTCTTTTGATATCAATCAATGGTATTTATTTTGTCTCAACTAAACCACATTTGAAATTAATATGAACTACTAAAGTAAATAAGCATAAATAATAATAAATTTTTATTTTAATATTAAGTAAACATATGTTAATGCTAAAATAAAATAAATTAAAAATATAATATAATCAAATCATCATGATATAAGGCCAAAAAATATTAGAATTAGGGCTTCATGATAATATCAACAAGCCAAAGCAAATAATTTTAAAAAAAAGAGATAAATCGTATAAGAAAGATGCATTCCAACACATCCAGAAGATCAACTATGACAACCTTATCATAAAATCAAGTACAAATTGTAATACTCATAAAAAACCCTAAACCCTAGAATTCGAAATATTAAAAAATAAAAAAAAGAATAGTTAACTAGATTGCACCATCTGAAAGTCTATAATAATGTTTAGTTTCTATGAATCACACCACTTATTACATTATTACAAATCCCAATAGTAAGTTAACCTTAAATGGTTATCAATTATTATTTTAAAATAAATAAATAAACATTAATGCTAAAATAACATTAATTAAAGACATATAATACAACCAAATCTAAGTGATGTAAAGGTTAATTTTCTAATAAGTCTATAAAGAATATTTAATTAGTTATAACTCATTGAGAAGAGTTAGATGATGTGTGTCACATCTTAATCAAACATCATTTGGAACATCTCTAACTACTAAAGCAAATAACAACAATAATGAAAAATTATTATTTTAATATTAATAAATTATATATTAAAGTTGAGATGAGTTTAATTGATGCAATGAAATCTAACTAAACTAAAGCGATCTAGAGGTCATGTGGGAGGAAAATTAATGTTTCATACAAATATTACAAAAATAAAGCTCAAAACTTAAACAATTGTCATAAATTATATAGGAAAACCATACCATAAACTACTTAATGCATATAGTGCAACATCATTGATCACCAAATTAAAAAAATTCAAATGACTCATAAATCATGCAAAAGCTAAGAAAGTAAAATAATTAAAAATATAAAATGAAAATTTTAATTAGATCATGTTTGAAATTACTATAAATTACCAATATAAATATGAATAAAAATTAATAAATTATTATTACAATATCATACGAATATATAATAAATCTAAAATGAGATAAATTGAGATAACACAATATTTAAAAAAACAAAGTGCTATAAAAATGAAATGACAATAGAATTCTAGTTATTAACTATATAACCTAATGAAATTGAAACTTTTTAATAAATGAGATAAATTGTATGCAATAGCTAGATTCCAAGATACTAGGTTTGATGGCAAAGTCCTCGATCATCAAATCTTGCATGTATCAAAAATATTGTAATACCTACCAAAACATAGAAATTAAAACATTTAAAATAATAGAAAAATATTTGTAATTGAAGAGATCTAATTTAATTGTGTTAAAAAAATTTATTTCACCACAAACTAATATTATTTTTAATTACTATAAATTACAAAAGATAATTAGCAATATTAATATGAATTTTTATATTTAATCTTAATAAATGTAAATATATTTATATATATATAGGCCAAAATAAGAAAAATTGAAGCACAAAACCAAACAAAAGGTATCTAAATGTTAGGCTATAGAAGGTTTAGAGTTAGAAAATAATGTGGTGAAAAAAGTGAAGTAATTGATGTAATCAAAAAAATTGTAGAGGAAAATTATAATCCAAAATACTAAGTATATGAAGTGCAACATCCTTGATTATCCAATTAGGTACAAATCGAAACAGCTCATAAATCATCTAAAAGCTTTGGTAAATAAAATTTTTAAAAATTAAAATATATATATATATATATATGATTTTATAAAGCACTTTTAGGCAAATCGAACAACTTATTTTCACCTTTACAAGAACTTATTTGTAATTACCACAAATTACCAAAGTAAATAATCAATAATAGAAACAAATTTATTTTTAAAAATGAATTAAATATATATTAAAGTTAAAATAAATTAATTGAAACATTTTGTTACACCTAAATCAAAGACTTGCAAATGTGACACGAGTGAGTGCTAGAAATACATTGAAAAATATCCCAATCAAAAGCAAAACATTTCAATAAATGATATAATTTCCACAAAAATGTTACTTTCAAGATACAAAAGAGATTGACTATAATATCCTTCATCATCAAATTGGGTATGAATCAAAATGTTTCATGAAGAATACAAAAAACTTAGAAACTAAAAAATCTAAAATATAAAACTTAATAATTAATTACAAATGCCTTATCAAGATCACTCCAATGACTTTTCTTTTGTTTAAGCCAAAACTCTTTTGAAATTATTAGAATTACCAAAGTAAATAAGTATAAGTAATAATAAAAAATGTTATCTTAATATTAGGTAAATTTATGTTAAAACTAAAATAAGATATATTATTAGATCTTTAATATCACTAAACTAAAGCAAAATGTTCAAGAAAATAGAATAGATTGTGTAAGAAAATTACACTCCAATAAACAGAGGAGATGAAGTGTAACGTCAAATATTGTCGAACAAGTTGTTAATCAAAATTTCTTATAAAGCATAACAAAACCTTTGAAAGGAAAATATTTATTAAAATGACAAAAAAAGAATATTTGATTTGGATAATAATCATCATGACAAGTGTAATGATGATTGCTTCACCTATATAAGGCATCATTTGGAATTACTAAAAAATTTCCAAATTAATAAAAGAAAGAAATAATAAATTATTATTATAATAAAGTTGGTATAAATGGAAATAAAAAAATATAAATTGAAGTAAAATAATTTAACAAAACAAAAGTAATGTAAAACTCACAAGCTAAGAGGTTTAGACTTACATAATGATATAATGAAAAAAAGTGAAACTTTTGAAGAAATTACATAATTTGTTTGAGAAATTCATGTTCTAAAATACTAAATAGAATGAGTGCAATCTTTTTTTTACTACCAAATCAAAGTGTGAATCAAAATTTTCATAATTGATTCTAAAACATTACAATTTAAATATTTAGAAAAATTAAATGAATATCAAATTAGATTTAGATCATCAAACTATCCTAATGACATCTACTTTAACTTAACTAAATCTTATTTGAAATTACTTTGAATTATTGAGCTAAATAACCACAAATAATAAAAGCTAATATATGTTAAATTCAAATAACATAGTGTAACAAAATAAAATACATGTAAATGTCATACGACATAAAAATTAGAGTAACATACTAACATAACTAAACTAAAGTGAGGCTTTCTTTAAAATAAACTTAAGTGTACGAAAAAAGTGCATTCAAAGATATTAAGAGGATCAACTATAACATTATCAATTATCAAATTAGGTATGAAATAAAATGCTTCATAAATTCCAACAAGACTTTATAAAATAAAAATATATAAAAATATAAAATTGAGAATTTAGTTAATTAATTCTTATTAAGATTAGTCCAATGGTATTTGTTTTGTCTCAAGTAGACCCTTTCGAAATTTGATTGAATTTACAAAATAAATAATCCTAGAAAAAGTCCATCATTATTTCTATATTTAGTAAACATATGATAGAACTGAAAAGTGATAATTTAAAGAAAAATCTAATATAAACAAGTCAATGTGTTGTAAAGGTTACAAGAAATGACAATAAGAGTTTTATAGAAATATAACCGAATAAAAGTAACAAATGTCAAAAAATGAGTTCAATTGTATGG
Source organism: Vanilla planifolia (assembly GCA_023846275.1). Lineage (NCBI taxonomy): Eukaryota > Viridiplantae > Streptophyta > Magnoliopsida > Asparagales > Orchidaceae > Vanilla > Vanilla planifolia. Next base: position 2,234,371 of record JAIUJO010000017.1, on the reverse strand, counting down.
GAAACCTACATTCCATGATATTAAAGAGATCGATCATTTATTTCAATTGTCAATTCATCTTTGAATCAAAATATTTCATAAGGTATGCAAAAACCCAATAAACAAGTTTATTTAGCAAACAAAATATTAAATATTTGCTTTGTTAGAGGTCTTTGAGATGAATCTTATAATATTTGTTTCATCTCTTTCATAACTAGTTAAGAGTTAGTACAAATTAGAAAATCAACTTAGCATAAATAACAACAAATTATTATTTTAATTGCAAGTAAATATATAATATAATGTAAAAGAAAAAAATTAATGTACTATAGCATTAGTAAAATAAAATAATGTAAAGATCACCTAATAGAAGAATTACAATTTCATAATAACATAACCAAATCAAAATGAAACATTTAAAAAAGTGAGATAAATTATTTGAGAAAGTTGCATCATAAGATACTAAGAAAACCAAGAGTAATATCCATGATCATGAAATTAGGAACGATTTGAAAGGTCTAGTAAAGTATGAAAAATCATTTAAAAGTATTAAATTTAATAATTAATTTGATAGCACTTGTGTTGAGTATAATCAAGTTTGTCTAGTCTCAAGTGGATCTTATTTACAATTACTATTAATTACCAATGAAAATAAAAGTAGATATTAATTAACTATTGTTTTAAACTTAGGATGATATATATTGAAGTTCAAATGGTAAAATTTAATGTAATCTAATAAAAATAAATAAAAGTAATGTAATGGAATCAAGAAAAGAGAAATATTTGAAAAAATGAGATAAGGTTTATCTAAAATTTAAATTCTAAAGCCTAATGAGATTGAGTGATGCATCCTTGATCATCAATTGAAGTATGAATCAAAATACCTCAAAACATATTTCAAAATCTTAGATGATAGAATATTACAATATATAAAATAAAAATTTAATTGATAGAAATTGTCAAGATCAGTTTAACGATATTTGCCTTATCAAGCTTTGTACCATTTTGAAGTTGAAATGAGTTAAATTGAAAAAAAATCACATAACCCAATCAATGACAAATAAGGATCACATGATATGACAATTAATTTAAAACAGTAATATGAAGAAATAAAATTAAAAAATATGAAGAGATAAGATAAATTATTAGAGAGTAGAACTAGAGTTTCATAATACTACTAAAATCAATTGAATACATTTAAAGAAATGAAATAGGTTATGTAGGGAAATTATATTCATTGATACTATAGAGATTGATTATAACATCAAAAACCATCAAATCATATACAAAATGAGATGTAATGTAAAATATTTAAAAATAACAAAGTTTAAAAAAATAATGAAAATTAATATTTATTTCAATAGAGCCCATCTTTGTTTCACCTCAATCAACTTGATTTTCAACTACTATAAAATTCTATAGCAAATAAAAAATCGTAATGGTAAATTATTCTTCTAACAATAAGTAAATATTTATAAAAACTAAAATGAGATAAGTTGAACCAATGTAACATAACGAAATTAAAGCTATATAAGGGTTGCATGATAAGATGATAACTATTTCATAGTAATTAACTAAATAAAAATAAAAAAATTGAAGAAATGAGATAAATGTTATGGGAAAGTAGTATTCCAAGGTACTAAAAAGATCAAGTGTACTACCCACAATAATGAAGTAAGATGCAAATCAAAATGTCTCATATTGTTCACTGAGATAAAAGTTTAAAAAATATAGAAATAAATAATTAATTGTATAGAGCTTAGTGAAATTCATTCAATGACATTCCTTTTTTCTTGATTGGTCACTATATGGAATTACCATAAATTTTAAAATAAAATAAGCATAAATAATAATAAATTATTAATTTTATAATAAGTATATATATAATAAAACTAATGTGGCATAAAAAACATAAAATAACTAAGTGAAAGCATTATAAAAGTCCCATGATAGGGCAATTAGAGTTTCATAATAATATAGTAAAATCAAAGTAAAAATTTGAATAAAAAAAGTAAATTTTATGGAATGCTACATTCTAGGATATTAAGATGTGGGAGTTTTGTATCCTTAATTATAAAATCATTTACAATAAAATGTCTCATTAAATATGTAAAACTCTTAAATTTGATGTAGCACAACGAGTTGAGTTTAACAACATTTGCTTCACATTAATCAGACTTGGTTTGGAATTAATACAAACTATCAAAGTAGAAAAGCATAAATTATAACAAGTTATTATTTTAATATTAAGTAAATATATATTGAAACTGAAACATATTAATTTTAGATGGTGTAATGTAATTAAATCAAAGGCATGAAGATGTCACATGAGAAGAACATAATATTCCATAATAATATGACCAAGTCAAAGTGAAAAATTTGAATAAGAAGAAATAAGTAGTAATGAAAAGTTACATTCAAAGATATTAAGGTCATGGAGTATAGAATCCTCAATTAATAAGACATATAATATTTTGAATGCCTCATAAAATAAGATAAAAATTTAGAAAATGAAATATTTAATGATATTAAATTATTTAGTTGAGAATATCTTTTTTAAACAAGTCAAACTATAATTGTCTAACTAGATTAGATAAGTATTATAAAAAATAAAAAAAATTTATTATATTATTAAATAAATATATTTTGAATTTGAAATAAAACAAACTAAAACCATATAATCTAACCAAATTTGAACCTTGTAATAGTCACACAACACGATAATTAAAGGTATATACTAATATAACTAAATCAAAGCAAAAATATTGGAAAAATGAAATAAAGTTTTTGAGAAAGTTGTATTCTGAGATACTAAAGAGATCAAGAATAACTTTTTTGACTATCAAAACAAGTAAAAATAAAAATTTCTAGTAAAGCGGGATAAAACCATAAAACAACCTTTCAAAAATATAAAAGTGAGAATTTAATAATATTAAGTGCATCAAGGTGAGTTCAACGATATTTCCTGTCTTTGGATTGGGATAAATGTTATAGGAAAAACCATAAAACAATCTTATAATACTTATAGTTCCAAACGAACTCATGTTGTTTTGAAAAAAATATTGCTTAATGTTGTATAAAGATGTCACTATTCAACACTGTTGTACTATTTGTCCTTCCCTAAGTTTAACAAGAAGTATTATAGAAATGTTTTCACAAAGAAAGAAAATTTTATGAAATCCTCATAGCTCCTTCTATTGTAAGGCATAATGTTATTTTGTGAGAAGGAACAACATGCCATTACTCACCTTTATTCAAATGTTAATATTATTTGCATTCCAAAAATAAGATGTGCTTGCTTTTTTAATGTTTTTTTTAAAAATATAGGAAGTTATTAAATATCCTTTTATTTTTCGAACTAAATTAATAAATGGTGAAAATGTTAAAAAGTCACTTTGCTATCTCACTATCGAGGAAAAGCACAAACTACTGATGAATTGTTAGGCCATGAATATTTTATGTTGTAGACTATTTAAATATAATTACAACATGAGTATCAAGTGTTCATATGTGATTTTGTCTAAACATGAGGTTACTTATGAACGTACATAGCATGTGAAAGAGAATAAGATCAACATACAAATTCATGAATATGAGTTATTTAGAACAAATCCTTATCAATCTATGCAATTAATGTTTACTTCTACACAAATTTTATCAATGGACTACGTAATCATGGAATAAAGTTTTTTATGTTAGAACCAATTTGCATAACACTACTTATACTTCAATAGTAATATGGTCCTATGGAGAATGCATTAATGTTAATGAAAGATATTTATATTATTTTCTAGATGTATTACCTTGAGGGCTCGCTATGAATGATGTTGAGTTTGAATGGACGAAGAGTGAAGAAGAAAAAGAAAAGAAGGAGAAGAATAAGAAAAATGTGAAACTCTTTCTTTTGATATAGAATCTACATTGCTTCCTAACTCATTAATCTTTTTGCCTGGTAGCTATCATTTTTAAAGGGCCATGTAGCTTATATAACAAGTGAATGGAGGTGGAAAAGGTTCTTATGATAAGAAGCAAAAGGTGAAGATGCCACAAAACATGGATAACAAGTGCCATGAGTGTAGATTAACATAGCATGTAAAGCCTAACTACCTTTTCTACAAGGAAAGAGTTGAGACGTTTTAATTGTAAAACAAGAAGAGATGGCATTAAAAATCTCATAGAGTGATTAAGAGAGCAGAACATTCAATGGGGAAGTAAAGAAGGACATCTTGATTTGTTTATTTCCTAAGGATGGAAAGTGTGATAGTTTATCTAATAGGGTGGTCTACTCCACCTGGTCTTCTTTATCATCGAATAAATTATAAAAAATAGCACCATGATATTTGCATAAACTAGAAGAAATTAACTCAAGTGTGGTACGTTAAAAGTAGAATATGAGAATTATATGTGATTATGTTATAATATAAATGAAAAAAATGCAAGCTATTTATGAGAAGTAAACAATATAAAATATAAAGTGGCTACCTTAGTAATCACAAATACAATGTAAACTTTAGAATTGAACAAATCTAATGTAATTAAAATGCAAATGTAATTAAGTGTAGTTATAGTATGAAGATTGGTCATTTAGCTTCCCAATATAAAATTAAGAGAAATGTTAGTAAACAGTTTCTTACATTTGTATGGATCCAACAAAGTTATCTTGAATTACCAAGACATGTGGACCCAATGCTCTATCGGTCCCAAAGAATAATATTTGATTTTTCTTTGTATGCACCACTCATCAAAGACTTGGGAGGTTTTATGGTGTCAGGACAGTTGGTGGATGCTATAGGCATATGACCAAGAATTCTTAATTTTTCATTCACTTAATGGAGCATGAGTAATCAAAATTTACTATTAGCGACATCAATGGCCTTCCATGCGTAATATTTGAAGCATAATGGTTTAAACATTTGTTAACTATGTGATTTTTGTTTCTCAATTATATTTAATTCAAATGAGTACATTATTTGTAGAGATAGAATTCCACTTATTATCACACATAAGAACATAATACCTATGTAACTTATTTGCACATGGTTTCTTTAGTAGACTAGAATTCCTAAAATCTCATTATAATAACTCAGTATTATGGCATACCAAATTATTTCATCTAGGTGAATATTTACCTAAGAAAAAGATTAAGTATGATTTAGTTAGAGGTCAACATCATGTTCGTTATAGTGATGACAATTTCGTTTGATCTTTGCAACATTTAAAATAATTTACATCCACTTTTAAACCTAAAAAAGAAATGGGAACTAGAAGACCATTACAGTTCTTGCACGTATACTTATTTTGCCCAATTCATCTTAAAGGCCTAAGAGAAAAGAAATATCTATTAGTTGTTGTAGATTACTTTTTGTGATACAATTTAGTGATGTTTTCAAGAAAAAAGAATTAGGATTTTGGAAAGTTTATAGTATAGTTACTAATTGTTAGACCACTCTCTTTTTGCTGAACTATATAAGACATGAATGGCCAAAATGTGTGACTTCCTCTAGAATTTGTTCTGAATGTATTCATGTTAAATTAGATATCTTTACTAGCATGGGTGTTTTTGTGCTTAAGATTATTCAACTAATTGTAAAGCTTGGTTTAGCATGCACACTTTCACTAAACCAACCAAGTGGACAAAGTAACCTTGGTAGCATCAATCCTATAAGTTACAGAACTTAAAGTTTTCATTAATTCATGCAATTATTTCAAAATATTGGATTCCTTTAATCCCAATCAAGGTTTCCACATGGTGTACTAGATTATTGACTTTCAATGAATTGATAATCAATGAAGTGGTAGTCACCATTAAGGGTTTTAAGGGGGAAGTTTGACATTTAAGCCTTAGTTATATCCTTCATAAAGGCCTTTGAGAAACCCTTGATGTTCTAATAATAAGGAGGCAATACTAAGAACAAGAAAGAAAAGATGAGCAAGTCATGTGTAAGAGGAGAAGGAAGACACATTAAGATTTAAATAAAGGAAATCCAATCATTTGAGTTGTCACTTACAAGGTTCCAAAGGTTGGATGAAACTTGAGTTACACAATTAAATGTTGATAAAATCAAGGTAATAGAGCTTAAGTTGTTAAACAATTCATGTGATTACATAAGAATATGATCACGTTGTAAATCGTAATCATCCTTCTAGTGAACTCTTATATAAGATGAAATTTGTAAATTGAGCCATGTAGTTGTTGTGGTACTCACTAAAGGCATGCTTAAGATATATCTTGTGTAATCTCCACATGATGATATAAATAGGTCAAGGAATGCTAAATATCCTCCCATTCTTAAGATTTATGTGAGCTTTTTATGGTTAAATGAATGATTAAATTTAGAGTTTTTAAGGATTCATTAAATAACATGCAAATTGTGAAATTTGCTTGATCAATGTTACCAAGGATCCTTTACATAACAATGGAAGATTTATAATATAAATTTTCCATGCAATTTGGTTGTTTAGTTATGTTGTGTCACATGCAAACTAAAATTAGAACCTATGTGAAAAGAAAGCCATAATCTTGATTGCCTTTTGATAGAAAACACTTAAACAAAATTGCTAATATTTTAGAAATTATTCTTACCAATTTTGACAAGTTCTCTTATTATGTCAAAAAAAGGCTTTATGTATACAAGTGATTAAATCCTTAGATTGTTTATATGGAATATACCATGCTTGCTTAAGATATCTCCATTTAACCGTGATGAAAATAATTTTCCACTTGAATATCATGGAATGATGAGAAGATACATTTCAAACAAGAGACCTTGATGAAGAAGTTGCTAATGGTCAATTTTGGGTAATTGAAAGTTAGCATATATAATGAAAATTCGAGTAACAATTGAAAATGTAGTCAAACCCTAAGTACATCTTGTAGCCCATTATTTTCATTCCAAGGTTATACTTGAGAAGCTTGTAACATGACTTGATTGTTTCATGGGAGGCTTATCTTAGAGATTATTTGTATTTAAATGATTTCAAAGGTGAGTTATCACCTTGGTGTTTAGATGGCAAGCTTGGAAGAGGTCACTTTAACCCTTGGAAGAAGGCTTGATTAGTAGAGGCCATGGTTAGGTTAATAAGAATATTTAGGTTTTTTATATAAGTGTTTAAGGTTGAGGATAGTTTAAGATTAAGAGTAATTGTCATGGACATATCATTAATTCAATGATTGGGTTAAAATTTGATGGAAAATCTTGGGTGGAACCACAAAAAGTGTTTCTTTAAATGTGTAAAGTTAATGTAGCATAAAGGAATGAGTTATTATTAATTTAAATGAAACCATAAGTTACCTTAAGTTAGACCTTTAAGGATTAGATGAAACCTTATTAAGCCTTTAATAAGAACATTTGGGCTTAGATCAAACTCTAGGGTATCATAAATAACACTTTTTATGGATTACATGAAACATTAAGATACCAAAGATAAGACATAAGATTTAGGTGAAACCCTATGGTACCATAGATAAGACCTTTGGGTCGTGAAACTCAAAGGTACCTTATAAGGAAATTATAGTTAAAAAAAATCTAGTTAATGCAGATAATTGAATTAGAATTTCTAAAGGAAAGCCTTAAAAACATCAAATATAGAGGTATGATTAGATCAAGAACATAAGCACATAGGGATTGTTTGAGTTTTCTTTGTGTAAGGCCTTAGATAAGATAGACTCTTCGTAAATCCATGTAAAATAGTTAGGAGAGATAGTGAGTTTTGTTTTAAACATAGAATTAATATTAAGCTTAGCCAAAAGGCTAAATATTTTTTTATAATATCTAAACCTCAAGCATGACATGGATTATTAGAGAAGACAATTGATGACAATTTTTTGTCTCATGGGCCAAAAGTTGACTCTCTAGATGGTAGTTTATAAAATCTATATCACCCTAGTTTGCCAACTAGAAATGAAAGTAAGTTGCTCAAGTCATTTGAAATAAGGTTTAAAAGATTACTTATGACATCATTAATGTGACCAAAGGTCAAATCTATGGTTTAGTTTTGAGCTAAAGCTAAAGTACAAGCATTGTTAGGCTTAGAAATCCTATTATAATGCCAGGTAAGGCTAACAACAAAGATTATTTGCATATGTAACATCTAAGGATTATAGGGCACCCTAAATAGTTTATAGGAAACCGTGAAACATCTAGAAAACAAATAGATTATCTTATACTCTCAATTATTCTTTGTGAATCCCTAACTTCACTTATAATTAGTAAAATTTGTTATTATTAAGATCAAGATGCATAATTTGATGATCATCATTAAGATATTTTTTCATGATGCAATGTCCTTTTTTTGGACCCTCAAGCTATGGATGGGTTCTATTTCATGGGGAGTGTTAGATTAGTGATCAATGGTTAGTATGAAATTTTCTTTGCTCAAAGGAGAGCTATGCTGCATAATCATATACTCTGATTACTTGCATCATAAACTAATGCATCTTGTTAGCTTAGTAATTTGGCATGCATCTTTTCACATATCTAATGGTTACATTAACTATTGTTCATATTGTATATTAGATATAGATCCATGTCACTAAATGTTATTTCTATAGTGTGATTATAGATTCCTTATTGAGTTCAGGAACATTCTCTTATTATTTTGATATGCAACACTAGCAAGATAATATCTTGCTTAGAGCTAGAGATTAAAAATGTCTTGTTGAGCATAAAGCTATTCATTAGTGCTATTTGTATCATTTACTTTTGTTGTGGTGATGTTTTTTCTTTTTAATTTGATAACCTAAGGTTGTACACATTGGGTTGTATTAGGCATTACTTTAGGGCATTGGTATTTGTATCTTGTATTGTTTCTTATGATGGACTTTGCTTATGGATATTCTTTTTTGTACATAGGACTATGTTTATTTTTCATTGTACCTTAGTTTTTACCATGTATATGTTAGCATATATTTATATGTTACCTTAGCCTAAGGTGAACTAGTCCCTAAATCAGTTGGGTAATAAAATTGCTAAGCGGTATAGTTCACTGTAGGTGGCATCGTATAAATATGGTGATTAGATTGGGGGATCACAATTTCAACTTTGATATTCAAGCTTGATCGCTGAAAAGGTTTCTAGCCATGTGCATTGACTACAAAGTTGATCATGTCACACCACATGTATTTCAACACAAGTGCTTTCCTTTAAATAATATGAAATTTAGTTTAGAGAAATTTTATGTAAAATTTCATTAAAGTTTATTTAGTGGTTTTTTTATAAAAAGGAATTTATTCGATGGTGTTAGTTTTACATTTTCTTCGTTTCATTCTGTTTTATGCCTAATTTGAAATAAAATGAGTTCGCTACTATAATCAAAGCCTTCAAGCTTTTCTTCTTTCTGTTGGCCTTAATTGCTGAAATCTGAATATTTTCACTTTTGGTACTTATCATAGTTTTTATTAAACAATAGTAGATTTCATCAAAGTGCCATGTAGTATCGCATACAATAGTAAAAGCACATTGGAAACATACTATTGAGATAGAATAATAAAGGCGTATTGTAGCATTTCATTGTGTAATAGCCCAAGTGATGTGTAAGACAATCAAGTTCTAAGGGGATGCATAATAGTGGGAACATGATCATATAAACCTTATGTTTTGTAAAGAATACATATTTGAATATGAGCTAAGACACATTAAGATGGTTCAAAGTTATCTAGAATGAATAGAACATGAGTCCATGCAATGAACCTGACTGTAGCAAAGAAATTATTGTTTAAATATGAATCAAAAGGCTTTTCATGAGATTTACTTGTCTCATGTGATTATTGGAAGTGTCATTTTCAATTGATGATGTCAATTTCTTAATAATAATAATAAGCACTAGTCAAACATTTCTAGTTCGATAACTAAAGAAGATCATGACTATTTGTAGAGCTTATAAAGCATATTACAAAAGAATGTTTTCGTGTAGAAGAAACACTCTATGTCAAACTTGTTGAATCGCCTTGTAATGCTTGTTGTAGTCAAGAATCATTTAACCAATTAAATAAATTAGGAGATTAAGTCCTAAGGATGGGCAAATGGACAAAACCAATGATTAAGAAGTAATAGTAGACAATGAAGGTCAAAATGAGAAAGAATAGAATTTCTATATGATCATCCTAGTCATTTGATACACAAAATTATAGAAAATTATTTTAACAAAAAAATCCCAAGTGCAACTCAAAGCCATATATCCAACAATGTAACTACAAATGAATCTCACAAGTTAAAATGCTAACATGATAAAATAGCTCACAATAAAAAATATAAATCCATAAATATCCAATGTTCATTAACATCATAATCCAAGTACAACATAAAATAAACATAGACATTCAAATAAAAAGGAATGCAAATAATAATCTACTATAGTCCAATGTTCATCAATAATTATAACTAACATTCATGAATGGAACAAATAATGTAATCCTTACAAATGATAAAATGCAAGAAGAATGTCATCCAATAAATGTACTAACTCTAATGATCTCATGTCTAGCCTTATGATGCTAAAGTCTTTGAAGCTATAAAGTAATAAGAGGGAGTAAGCCTACCATAACAATAGAAATCCTTAAGTAAATGTAAAAGTAACATTTAGTAAACAAAAGATATATATGTCAATTTATAAGAGAAATTTATAAATAACATTAAATGTAAAATTTCAATTCATGCATCTCTTTTTTTCGTGGCATACTAATGTATAAACTTAAGATGTACTAATTAGGTGCATAGTTTACTACAATAAATCTAATGCTCTCCACAACCTAACAAATTCATAACAGGGTCTAGCACTCTGACCACAACATGTGACCTAATGCTCCAAACTAACAATGCGAATCACATGAGATAACATTCCATGGCTCTAAGAGTACAAAATAACATGTACACCCCACTACATATCATGGCACATCATCATTCTATTATTGTACTAAATGTTCAACTATTCCCTGATGGCACTAAAAATAAAATTGGCATTAAACCAACACTTTATTCTTTTAACATATGATTATCATTCCAACTACAAGATCAATAAACTATATAAAAAATTACCTCTGAGTGATGGAAGAGGAAATATCAATCATAACCATCTTGTATGTGGCATCTAAGATATATGGTCCACTAAATCCATTTCTTATCTTAAAAAAAACGTTATTTCATGAAGTAATGACGACATTACAACCCTTATCTATTATAATCTAAACAATATTATACCTTCCATAGGTTCCACTATAGCATGTAAAGATTCTTCACACTAATTCAACTATTTAGAGATTCCAAGCATTCCTTAATCCTTAACCCATAATGAAGAATAGTCTATCCATAAGTTAATTCATTATAAGGTTTATCTCAGATATTATCAATTATATAGGTACCTTAGGGTTTCCTCTAAGTCACAAAATAATTTTTTAAGAATCAAAGTCCATCATTCTTATAATTAGTCCTTTACCTAACCTTACTTAGGATTCTTATTAGAATATCCATTCTTATGTAGCACATCATATCAATATTATTTAAATCAAAGACCTTTTTTTATCATTAGGCATGGTTTCTAATTTGTATCTACAAAAACAATGGATAGACTCAGATAAGTTTCAATTATGATTCTTATGCCTTATCGACAAACCTACCTAGGGCGCCATCCCCTAATCTAAGAGTGTAATTAGGGTCATTCGTTGTCTTCAACATTAAACCAAGTCAAGACATTACTTTGGCCAATATTACAAGTATAATCAATTGCTTTGTTAGCAAAACATATCTCTAAGGCTTAACATGAGCCCTATAACCTTCTTATATATTTTTTATAAGATCATTAACATCCAAAAGCCATTTCTATAACATCTAGATAGGCTCATCAAGTGTTACTATCCTTGGTTCGCTCTTAGGACATTCTATTAAAGATTAATTCAATAAAAACCTAATCCATAAATGAACTTATAATTAGTATTATATTACATATGTTTATGGAAAGGCTTAGCTAACATTTTTACATTTACTTGTGCTATATGAGCCTTGCATATATAACGTAAAACGTCTTATGTTTACTTAAGCCCTAATTTTAGTTTGAAGCCCCAACCAAGGACCAATCATGAGACAATATAAATGAATCTATCCTTAACCTCAAGAACTCCTAGCAAAAGCCCATTTATCTTTGTTAACTAAATGAGCCCCTAAAAAACCTAGACTTTTTTAAGGCCCAAAATCAAGCCCTTCGTAGCATCACATATTAAAATGAAGGCTTAAACAAGTGCCTCACATAACTTGTTAATGACATGTCTCAAGCTACCTAATGATCACTAAGGTAAGGAGACACTTAGCCACAACAATCCCAAGGGTTTTGTAATGTTTCCCTATGCTATTCTAATGTTCACGGCCTAAGATATTGTTGAATTTGCACAAACTGACATTTTACACATTTCTTAGCAAGCTCTTGCAATAGAGCAATACATCCTCTTCATGTTTGTGATACTCATCCATAGATTATATGTGTTGTCATGCTTAATAAAGTTGTCATGTATTATATGTAAAATATTATTCTTTAAATTCTACATATAGCATTGATGTTTAATTTCCTTATAGTATAAAGTCTTGCTTTTGATTGTTTAACAATTCTAGTTGCCATGAATTACTATGATAGATATTCACCAACCAAGGTAGCAAATTTGCTAATAAATTGCACTAACATTCACAATTTACATAAAAGGAAAGTTCCTTGAAGATCATACTGTTAACTTGCAATCAATTTCATGGAAAAGGGATTAGCTGACCACTTCCATTATCATTTTCCAAGATCACCACATGAAAATTTAGCAATATAGTCATATTTATCTTTCAATAAATTTTAAATACATTTAAAATTTTATCTTAAGGAAAATCATACCTAGTATCTTCCTCAAGGACTTCTGCTTGTATAGGTTCTTTCTACTTCTTGCTTACAAATATCACTTCTTCCTCCCTTAGTCTCCCTTGATTGGCCTCCATATGTGTTCGTAAGGCTTTCAGTTTTTTTCTAAAATCTTTCAAAGCAACATCTTAAGCTTCAAAAAACATATTCTAAGAATTTTAAAATTAAGAGAATTTCCTAAGAACTAATCAAGGTTTTATATTAAGCACATTGCTCGCCAAAATAAATGGTAAACTAGCCTGTGACTTTAGGAATTTCATGCACTTCTTTATGTTGTATATCTGTGGTTATGTAAAACTATCCTCACTTCTTTCCAATTTAAAGCTTCAAGGTTAAAAATTCAAAATACAAATTTTCCAATAATAAAAATTTAAACTCACTTTAATTTAAAATTGTAATTTTAAATGCCACAATGAGGAAATATACTAAGACAACCTGTGGTATAGATAAGTACCAAGAATGATGGGTGAGAGTTCCTCCCCATCATAATTTAGATTTCAACCTTGAAATTCATAGAACTACTATAGGAATTTGTGGTGCATTTCAGTCTTAGCCTCCAAAGCGGCTTTGCTATACATGTATATCTTCTTCTTATTGCATCTTCATTTTAAAGTAAGACCTAAGGTTGCATTATTGAGCATTTCAATTCACTCCCACATATAGTTTTGTAAGTTCAAAGAGATCGGAGTCATTTTGAGCTAGAAATGAGATCATCAAGGTTAGTACATCTATTACATGACATTTCTTGTTGCATTTTATTTAATTAATGGTTATTAGGCTACTATTTCTATTCTTGAATATTTCTTATGCACATTGTTTTATAGTTGACTATTATTTTTAGACTTTTGCATCTATATGATTATATTCCTTTTAGATTGGACTTGACTTATAATGTCAATTATGAAATTGAACTTTATGATTTTTATATCCATGATGATAGATTATGATGTTTAGGGGTTATACGACTATGTTGGAATTTTGGCATGTATGGCAACATTTGAGCAAAGTTTATACTAATCTTTTGTTAAGGATGTGGTGAATAGAGAATAGAGAGTTAATGAATGGTGAAATTGGAGGAAAGTAGTATCATAGCCGAGAGGACATTAGAAGTGCAATATAACAAATTGTTTATAATTGAAAATAGAATTTATGGTCTAAGTAGCAAGTAGAATTAATTTTTTTCATGGTTTAGAGGAAATGTGTTAGAAACAAAAGAAAAATCTTAAATGATAGAGGGAAGGGGAATAAACACCAAATACTTTAACTCATCAATCATAAATAGCATATTTAAGCTTTCCATCAATAAGAAAAAATAGGAAAGGATGTTGGATTGATGAAGGAGATCAAGAATAGAGATTATTTAGTATTTTGAAGACCTATTATTCTATTTTTATCAGAATTACAATTTGGAAGCAATATAAAACATTTATTTCACAATGTACATTACATTATTAATAAGGATCAAACCAACTCAATTTCCCAAGAAGATTTTATAGAAGATCTTAGAGAGTAGGGAAAGCTTTGAATGCTAAAGGTTCACTTAGTTTACATGGATTTACTAGTTAATTTTATTTGTACTATCATGACATTACCACAAAAGACTTGTTGGATGCTACCTTGGACTCCATAAGTAGGAGGCCAATTCCATGAGCAATTGCAAGTGACTAGCTAACATAATACCAAAATAAAACTCTACAACATCATCAAATGATTTTAGCCATATAAATTTATTAAACATCTTCACAAAATGTTTAGCAAATAAACTCACTAAAATTCTTAAAGCAAGAATTTCTTTATAATGAATAGAATTTATAAAAGGCAAAATTAAAACTGATAGCATTTTTGGCTAAAAGAATTGTGAGCTATAACATTGACAAAAATAGAAGATATATTCTCATTAATATCCAAGGCATCTCAAACAAGTTTGACTAGGGCTTTTCATTTAAATTATTAGAATTGTATGGATTTCGTGCAAAATTTATGCAGTTGGTCATCAATCACAACTAATTTAGTAAGTACTCTATCCTTTAGTAGGTACTTTGGGTAAATAAATTGTCTCCTTAAGGTTTTTCTAAATCATTCGAAGGTGTAAAGTAAGGAGACCCTCTTTCACCAACTTTTTAATATAATGGATGTAAAGTATTTTAGTAGTGAATTTAGGAATCAAAACTTTATTGGATAAATAAAAACTTTCTTAATGTTGAGGGATTTCATGCCTACAACATATCTCTTATTTATGGATGACATTGTCATTTTTAAATAGCAAGGATATTCTTATTAAAGAACCAAGTCAAATTCTTACATATGTTTCAATAAGGCTCAGTTCAAAGCATCAATTACTACAAATGTACATTTATTGCTTTGCACAAAACTCTAAAATTAAATTGTAAAGTCAATTAAAGGTTAAATAGTTTCTATAAAATAATCTATGTCATCAAAAGTCTATGGTATTAAGAACATCATGGGCAAAAACAAAGTTCCAATGTATAACCATTACACTGATAACATTACCAAAAACTAAATGGTTAGAATAATAAATGGATGTCAAAAGATACCATGTAGATACTAATTAACAATGCACTAAACACCATGCCAACTCACTTTTTAGTGGTGTTAGATCTACCAAAATCAACTGTAAAATTGTTTGAAAAGGCCATAGAAAAATTTCTCTAAAAAAGTCCTAACAAACCCTTCAAATGTACTTGAACTTCTTGAAAGACAATAACCAAACTAGCTGAGAGAAACAATCCCAGAATAAAGAATATTGCCATTAGAATCAAGGTGTTTACATGTAAACTATGTTGGTTATTTTTTAATTCCAACACAATGTGAGAAAATGTCATGAGAACCAAGTAGGACAAAACCTAGACAATTGGAAAGCTATATCAAATGTTGGGTAGTTTCCTTACATCACTCAAGCTACTTAAGCTATATTCTTTCACAAAAGAAACAAAATTATTGAATGATATGAGATGGTTGGTAACCTCTTTGGAAACATCAACTTCACTGTGTCTTATAACAAGGTATGTGGAGATAATCCAATAGATTTAAATTATTCAATTATTAGAATGGGAAAAATTCATTCAAAATTTCTAATCTTTTATAATTCGTATTTAATGAAATTCTATCTTTTCCCTTTACATTTATCATGTTTTGATTTCAATCATTTTCTAAAAGTATTTTCTATGACCATGAATATGATCTCATCTACTTCTTCTTGTCTTGTACAACTATTGATAGAATTAAGAATTACTTTGAACAAAAGTTAGGTGTGACAACAATTAACATTATGAAATAGTATAGTATAATTTAGTCACTGTGGAGTATGAAAAAATATTCCCAACTTGATTTGCTAGCATTGATCAACCTTATCTTCATTTGCTATTAGATGTGGAAAGTAAGGTTGATGGATCAGGTTGAAAGAAAATAATTCTTTTTTAACACAAGGATTAATTTTTCTTTACTCACCTATCGAACATATGTCAAGCATTACCTTTTAGGTTAATAATAAGGTAATATTATTTTTTGTAATTTGAATTTTCCTTCTAGACTACAATGTCTAAGTTCATATTGGTAAGTGAGAAGGCAATTTGGAATTTGGAGTTTTTCTTTTTATAGATTTGAAGGAATTCTTATCATAATACAATTGTTTCAAGGTTTGAATAGTAACTATAATTATGACCTCATCCAATTTTTGTATTCTCCATTATTGCACATTAAGAAGCTTGAGATGGTGATTTCATAATTTTGTTTACAAGGAGTTTAAAATAATTGACATTGAATGAAGACCTTGTAGCAATGCAAAAAGACATCTATGTACATCATATCATGCATAGGTACAAGGTTTATGCCCACTACAAGGTCTATATTTGTAGACATAGACATTTGTGACAAAGTAGAACAACCATTTACATTTGCTACTAAACTTGTCAATAGTGAATGCATAAAGAAATGAATTACTTATTTTATTCTAAAAGACAAACATAATGTGTAACTAGATTAAAAGTTGTCAATATATATGAAAATTTCGTAATGATCCTTAAAATAGCTTATGACAATTAGAATAAATTGGAACATCACCTATTAGGGTATCTCATTGGTATAAGATAACAAAATCAATTTGTGTATTCCATAATTTCATTCATCATACAATATTATGGAATCCTTTTTTTCATTCTTGCAATGAACTCTTAGAGTGAGAGCAAAAATTTTAGTCATAATGGAATCATGCATAAATGTTGCAAAAAATACGTGTATAATTAACACAAGCTTAGAACTATGAAAAATTGTTATAATTCACATTACAATGATTTACAAATCATAAGAATTCAATATATTTATCCTAAAGATCATAAGTCAATCTTATAGAACACATATCGACATACTTGCACAATAAAACTATCGTAGTTACACAAAGTGCATAAAACACCCATATGTGTTGCAAGTTTTTGTTAAATTTCATTATATATATACTTTTTTGAAAATCTCGCAATTTTGTAACAATATGTGATGAATGTTCATCATGCTTTACAATATCTGATATCATACTTCTACGATATGCTTTAAGTCAAAAAATACATGTTTAGTATACATGTTCATTAAGTGATGTATTTTGCACACCAATTTATGAATTTTTAATCATAAAAGCATCAACACAACATGACATTACTAATAGCTTATTAATCACTTACTAAACATACTTTTTCAGTCATTATAACATCAAAAATAGGTTTAAGTTATTAAAGTATATAAATAATAGCACTTTCAATTGATAACAAGCTAATATTTTCATTTACGTATAATTGAAAAGTAAGAATAAAAGCATTTGTTATGGAAACTTTGTGAATTTTTCCAAGATATTTGCTCTTACTAAATATTTGAGATCTTAAATACATTTTAACCATTTCTAATCTTCGTATTTAATCATGATTAGTAATATCTTCACTCACTATTTAAATATTTTCCATACTACTTTTATAATGCATAACTTTTGTGCTTAGTTAATTATGGATAATGTCATAACAAAGTTGTTTAGCTGCTTTTGTAAGAACTCGTTTGAGCTGATTATCAGACTTCTCCAAGCATGCCACTTTTCTCGATGTGCATCTTCTTATTGCACTAACATTTTAGCAAATGTTTTTACAGGAAACAAAAGCAACTAATTCCAAATATCACTCACTATACCACAAATATAATTATACACGTTAGAAAACTAACATAATGATATATGTCAGATACTTCTACAACTAAAACTTAGGATATAAAAACATAACTTTCAAACTCTCAAATCATATTATAATCCAAGCCAACTTGAAGTTAACATTAAAAGGAAAATGGTAAAGTCCACCAATCAGAATTTGCTATATTATAACATCCTCCAAAAAGTAAAACTTAAAGTCATGAATAGAAATAATAACACAACAACAACTAATCATAAAGGAAAAAAAGCAATCCAATTGACGTAAGAACTCTAATGATCCCTAGACTGGATCTAATATGACCACTAACTCCATAAAACCTTCAAAAATAGAGCAGGAGTGAGCCACGGAGGACAATAAGGTAACTTCATGTCATACTTTAAAACGAACATGCAATAAGAAGGATATATATATATATATATACCAATCGAAAGTAGCAATATCTAATTAACATTTGATTAAAATCTTATTTGTTGTATATTTGCTTTTATGTCAAATTGATACAAGTCTTTTTTCAGCTAATAATTTTAGCAATATTCAAATTAGTGAAAAGTGATAGGTGATGATCTATAAGCTATTGGTGTTAAGCAATAGGTGATAAGTAAATTGATCTATGTTCTGGTCAAGGTTATATTACAGATTTATCAATTAATAGGTTGACCTTAAAAGTAATGATATGGACCCACAATAACTTAGATTCTTAATTGAAAATTTGGGCTACTCTAATAAATTACTAGTTCAAGTGGGCATTCCTTCCTTAACCTCTCTTATGCCAAGGTATTTGGCAAACTTAACAATCTAACTACAATATTAACTAAATATTTAATATAATTAATGGCGAATAAGAAATTATCTTTGAAGAAGAGAAAAAAGGAAAATGGTTGCTCATTCAAGCTAACATTGTTTGCAATTCACATATGGGTTGCTTGGCATAGAAATAAAAAGAAGGATTTTTAATAAACATGGGCTGCAAAGTGAAGTTGAATTTGGATTGCCAAACAACAAACATTTCTTGATTACATTTGAGAAGGAGTTTCTAGTTTTTTGACTTCACAAGTTTTGTAATATGGAAGCTTTCAAACGAGAAGCTTCATGTCACATCAAAATATTCATCTTAATATTGAGTTGTCCCTAGCTCTGGAAGGAGTCCCATTTGAACACTAACCCATTCAATTACCCAAGAAGGTGGCTCTATATTCCATAGCAATAATAATGGGAAACTTAACATAAGGAGGACTCTACAACTCTAAATCAAACCCATCCAAAGGCAAATATAGTCAATGTTGAATTAGATTCAGCAAAACAACTATCCAAATCGATCAAAATTATGCAAAAAGGAAGTTGTTGAAAAAGCTTCTAGTAAAGGATGCAATATGATAATCAAACTAACTACAACTTAATATATTGCAAGAAGGGTCACTTTTATGGTCATTATAAACACAACAAAAGGAATTCAAACACAAAAGGTCCCACTGTATTAAAGTAAACTCCAATTAAATAGAGTGATTGGGTGAATAATAAAGATGAACCTGAGTGGGATCTGATGCATCCACTAACAAAACGTGTAAGCTCTCCATATTATAATGTTAAGGAGGATAATTCTTTGTACCCAAGTCCCAATCAACCTGACAACTCTAGTAGTTGTCATGTCCCAAATGAAGCCACAAACAAATGCACAAACATAGATAGGGGTACACTTAGTTTGATTAAAAAAATTAGAGAAAAATTATCCTAAATAAGTTCATAAAAGAATATTTCATTTAGGAAGGGCTTTTGTTAAGAAACATAACGACACAATGTTATCAAAGAATATTTTATCTTCAAAGCCTAAAAGTAATAAATAATTCCTTACACAAACGAGAAACAAATTCTTAAGAAATTTAACTTAATCAAGATGATTATTCGGTAGTGTCGATGAGGAAATTAAGAAGAAGCTCAAAGATTTGTTTTGAATATAAAACAAGTTTGTAGGTGACAAAGAAGTTAAAAATCCTTAAGACTAGTAGATCAAATAAACATAAACGGTTTATACACTTGTTTGGAACATAAAAGTGGTCATGAGCATAAGAATAATCCTTCACCTGAAGCATCTAATTGTTTTCAAAAATATCATGCTAGAGTCTTACCAAAACTAATATCACAGGAATAGAAGTTACTCTACCTGGCTATGTCATTTGAATTTGAACATTTTATAGGAAATTCTTCTGATGAGATCTAGGTGCTTTGGAAAGGAAGCAAACATATCTATAAATTATATTATGATGAACAATTCATTCGATTACTCAATGATAAATCTAGAAGCCAACAGCTCCTACGTTATATAGTAGTATAGCTAAGTGCATAAGGGTAAAGAGGACTTTGTAGAATAATTAAACCTTTATTTTAATAGATCCCAAATTCCAACTGATGGTTTACGAGACTTGAATTTTATGGTTTCCAAGAATGAATATAAAGGTTTTTTTCATTCCACCAATCACTGCAATGAAGGAGCTTAAGGATTACATAAGCCATTACAGCTTGAAGGACCTCCCTTTCTTAGGATCAATATTTACCTAGATTGAAAAAAGAAAAGGAAGATGGGTCTTAAAAAGGCTTGACAAAATTATAGTGAACAAGTATTGGATGGAAACATATCTTGTACAAAATGTAAAAACTGCATGTAAAATGGAACCAATTCACCCACTAGTACTACTATAACATCCAAAAGGTCATGAGTCAAGAGCTAAAGAACTCATGTACCAAAATAGTGGTCTATGAATTCAACATGTTATAGAGTACGTTGTAATTTTGTAATTTCAACAAACCTTTCTAGCATAGTGGCCATAGCATTAAAATTGACAAGACTGATGGAATGGCCAAAATAATAGAGAAAAATAATATTAGCATAGTAGAAAGCATGCATTACATAGAGCTTCTACTTCAAGGCATACTAATCATATTTAGACTCATAACTATACAAGGATTTACTCCTTCACTGCTCACAAGTTTCTATTATCATTGCCATTATAGATGTCAACTATAACACACACTTATTTCTTATTTAAATCTACTTTTCATCAATTTGTCAAGTTATTTGTATCTACTTATTTGTTTAAACACTTTAAGATAAATAGGAACCCTTTTAGATATCTGTATCTTGAAATTCAATATAAGAAAATCTTTAAGATAGTCTTAAAATTCATCAGTATAAAATTTGGTTGAAAATTATTTTAAAAAGGAATAAAATTGAGTTTTGGACTTTTCTTTGCCACCCAATATGTCACCATTGTTATTGCCTATGCTGACTTTTATGGCCTTCTCCACTCGTGCTGACAGTTTGACCTAGTTGATCCTAAAAACCCATATTGACCCATCATCCCACACATCTTATTAACATGCATAGTCCTAATCTAAACTAATTCCTAACCCATCAACAAACACTAACACATAAAGTGCCTTTGTGCCCATGCTATGTAAATTACACTGCCAGTGACCTCATCGATCATTGGACTACTGCATGAAACACATAGGTTTATTTAAGGAATACTTACATGAATTAATTTTATGGTTTTTAAAGACAAATTGTTTGGTAGAATTCAAAGGATTTTATTTTTAATAAGTGATAACTTCTAAAATTTTGAAATGTCTTTTATAATTAGAAAATGTATCACTTTTTATTTGCAAATGTCTTTTCATATTCCTATGTTTTCAAATTATTAATATATCATTGAGTTATCTATAAATAAGGATGCTCACTATATTGTATGCAACATAATTTTTTAATGAAATGAGAAAATATTTTCACCAATCTTGTTTAATACGAGGTTGTTTTGTGCAAATAATATGATGGTGTGCTTGTAAGGGTGCCCTAAGAAGTAGTGTTAGGGTGTCAAAAAAGGAAATCTTGTTCTGTTACCCAATATTCACAATAGCATCAAAATCACCAAGAAAGATCTTAACCACTGTATTTCAATTTTCAAGAAATTTACTCATTACATGCAACTTTCTATTTTGTTCACATGACCATGTCATTTCTTATTTTACATTTAAATAATTTTATTTTTGTGTGTATCTTTTTACTTCACCACTAACATGAGTACATTGTGTTCCACTTCTTAAAACCACTCTTTTAGGTTGAGATCTCTTATGTTAAGAATCAGTGCAGGTCATGGCTTCTAAAAAAGTTCTTATTTGCTCTACAATCATAGACATTCTAATTCTAAAAATAATTCACCATTGGTAAGCTCTTCATTGATGTATTAGTTGAACCTAAGCACTTTTCAATTATTTATTAGGTGAAACAAGTTTTAACACATCAAACTGCACTTTTCAATTATCTATTAGGTGAAATAAGTTTTAACATATCAAACTATATTAACATTGTATTAGAGCAAGGTTAGCTTTTAGAACTAATTTTAATTTTAATTTATCTTTAAACAATTATCTTTAAATTCTATGCAATTATTGATAATTTCTATATGTTATTATATATATATATAAAATAATATTTTTAAGTTTGAAGCTACATCATTTATTTATTTATATTGTTCTTAGTTTTTACATTGTTGGATTTATTTGATTTTCTTTTTATTTATGTTTCCAAATTATAAACTTTGTCCCCAACCCATTAGGCTATGACCACCAAATCAAAAAATAATAAATAATGTCTAATTGTCATCTAGCACTAGAACCTATGGTCCCAGTAATACAACATGCGATTCTTGAACAAACTCATTTGATGAAGAGCTAAAAGCAACCTTAGAAACATGCATTGATGGATTGGAAGATTGTAGAAATAGTAGATTCAGAGAAAACCATAAATCAAGCAACTCTTTGAAAGTCACTCAAAAGTAGAGGAAATTACCTATAAAAATATAGTTATCTAGTTGGAACGTTGACTTAAGCATTGAGCTACTCCACATACCTTTGATAGAAATCAAGGTTGAAATGATGGCCATCATGTTAACATGGTTAAAATAGAATTCCCTACATTTGATGGTAATTTAGACCCTAAAGCATATCAAGATTAAAAAATACAAATAGAGCATTATGTTGATTAATATGATCTTGGTGAATGTTGAAAGCATTAATTTACAAAAATATGGCTCACATCACATGTTACATTCTTTTTTCACAAATTTAAATAATGACATTTAACAAAGATTAAACAACACTCAAATTATGGGAAGAACTAAAGATTCTCCTATTATTGAAATATTTACCGACCTCTTATTCAAGTGAATATTTTGGATAAATAGCATCATCTATCCTAAGGTTTAAAGGCTATTATTAAAGAATACATTATTCAATTTAAGAAATGTGTGCTTAAATGTGGTGCCTAATTACTGAATTGAGTAATATTGTGTCAATTTTGAGCTGTGCCTAGGGAGTCCATTAAATTTGAATTATTTTTAACAGTAATACTAGTTTAGAGAACACATTTAAAGTGGCCTATGATTAGAAAGATTTAAGGTATCGATTACCTATGCATTGAGATTGCTTCGGTCACTCCTTGTCCTCAACTCCTGCCACTATTTCTATTATTCTTTCTACTTCTACACCATAAAAAACCCTTACCCCACCACCTATAACTTTAACAATCAAATCTAACCCACAAAAAAAACCATCTACTAGTTTTGAAGATGAGTATGATCATTTTCACAAAAGAGGGCTATCATAGCCAAGTACCTTAAATGACCCCAACAAATAAACATAAATAAAAAAGTAAAAGAAAGTATAGAAGAATTATAAGAGTTAGATGAGAGTGTTCACTATGTTAAACCACTTATAGGAATTGCAATATGCACTATGACTATGCTAAGACTATTTGAAGATTGGTGATATCATCTTTAGTACCTTAATTAGAATTAAAGAGCAACCTCATAAATATTGTTGTAAACATGAGCTATATCAATGCTAACTCACAATCCAATTAAAAGGATAGGTTTAATAGTGACAAATCACACCTTCTTATACATCATATCTTGGATCAAGGAAACTTTAATTTTTAAAGAGCTAAGGTGTTGTGTTCCTTTAATGTTTGGCCAATATTCTAAGGAACTATGATGTTATGTTATTCTAATATAAGTAGTTAGCCTTATCTTAGGAAAACCTTAGTTATAAGATGAAGATGATACCTTAAGTGGAAGAGCTAGTATGTATATTTTTTATTTGAAAGAATGAAGATCGTGCTATACCTTTCACATCCTTTAAAAAGCATTTCTAACCGAAATACCCAAAAAGTGAAAGATAAAAGAGAAGAAAAAGTATTCGTTATCATTTCTTATCGTTTCACTAGCAAAGACCAAGAGGGCTATATCTAATGCTGAGGTTTTCTAATTTATGATTGTCATGAATGCCATTATTAGTATACCCACCCCACCACATACAGTCCAACCCCTATTAAAAGAAAATATGGACATATTTCTTAATGAATTACTAAGAAAACTCCCATATTTGAGAGATATTCAATTAAATCCACCATATTTATGCATCCCCAAAAAAATCCAAAAGTTTTGGTAAAAGTTAAATTCTTATCAACTTATCATCCCAAGACTGATGAACAAAAAGAAACAAACAAACTTTTGTCCATCATCTTCATAGCCTAATAGGAGAATATGTTTCAACTTGGGAATATTTATTATAACATATTTAATTTACTAATCAAACAATAAGTTTTAGACCATTTGAAATGTGTATTAAAAATCATCCTTAATCCTATTGATTCGATTTCATTATCTATATTGATTAGTCTTTGAGTCATTTGGTCATCATATTCCATAATTACATAAATATGTTTAAATTAATTAATTTAAATACAAAAATAAATAAAATGACAAGAATATTCTAAAAAATAACCTCTAGAATTATGTGAGGGTGGTTATGTGGTGATCCATGCAAGGTCCATGAGATTCACATCGAGAACCCTCTAGAGATTGCATGCCCACGAATTGGGTCATTTAAAGTTATGATAAAACTAGATGAAAATGTTTGTTTTTTATTAAATTGAATTATGGAATAAGTGTTATCTTTAATTTTTAAGATCTTCCATATTAAATGGAACCATGCACGATACCTAAAAAGCCTTTTGAGAATTCACAATCATTATCAAGTAAAATTATCCCTCCAAAACATTTAGACTCATTTATTGAGTTGACAGATTAGGTGAAGGAAATTTTAGATTATCAAATATTTTCACATAGGATCAATCATAATAGAGAGTTTTGGTATATTAGCAAGGCCATCCTATCCTTGATGGCACTTGTATTACTATGGTGGAGCTTCACTACCTAAACTTAAAGATGTTAGAGTAGTATCAGATATTTTGTCCTTAATGAAATTGACGTCTTTTACAACTTTGAAAGATAACGTAGCAGTTTTCAATGCATCAGGTAGAAGTTTCCCATAGAAGTATATTAGTTCTATTAAGACTCACAAGGATGCAAAGATTGAATCCTATACCTCTCATTAGTTTCTATTATTATAAGCATTATATGGGCCAATTATTGTCGATTATTATTTATCACATATTGTAGTTTAATTTGCATTAGTTTAATAAAGTTATTTGTATCTACACATTATTTAAAGTCACTTGAAATTAAATTACTAGTTTTGTTATATTTTTATCTTTAAATTTAGTACAAAATATCCTTACAATAATCCCATAACTTTATCAATGCAAAATTATGTTAAAGATAACCTCAAAAATTCTTAAAATAAAATTTTTAATCATTTTCACCATCCTCCTCCTTCATTTGTCACCATTATAGTCATCATTAGTAGGCATTGGTAGTAGTCATGCCAACTTTTGTGGCCCACTTTGCCTACATTAATAGTTAAAGTTCATTAATATGCTCAACTCGTGCTAACCCATCAACCTATGTCAACCCATCAACAAGTGTAAACTCATTCTACAAACAATTGTAACCCATCTACATTAACCAACTAATCAAACCATTGCAATTTAGTGAGACCAATGACACATTGAACACATAGCCCTCTACCACGTGGGTCTTTAGGTCACTTGAAATCCATAGGTCTATTTGGGATAGCTTATATCTGTTAACTTTGTGTCTTTTCAAACAAAGTTCTTGGCCAAATTTAATGTAATTCTTTTAAAATTTGCAGTGACTTATGAATATAAAATGTCCCTTAAAATCCCAAAATCTTTCACATAGTATTACCAAAAATCTTTCCATATTCTTACGTTAGAAATTTACCATTTTGTCTTTAAGGTTTCTATAAATAAGATGCTCACAATGTTATGCATAAGATAATTATTTATTGAAGCAACAAAATGTCGTGACCAAACCTTTTTGATGTGAGCATACAATGCGTTAACATTCTAACATTATGATTCTAAAGGTGTCATAGGAAGGGGAGTAAGTGGCTCAAAAGGGGATATCTCAATGCATTATCTAACATTCATATGTTTGTTAAATCATCCATAAAGTTTTTAACCTCTTCATTTCAACTTTCATGAAATTTACATGTTACATTCAAACTTCTTGTTTGTGTATGTGACCACGTGATTTCTTATTTAGCATTCTAAGAACTCAACTTATTGTGTGTGCCTTACCACTTCACCATCACATGAGTACTTTGGATATGAGTTTTCAAAACAATTTTTTTATTAGGTTGCTATCCTTTATATTAAAAATAAGTGTATGTCCTCAACTTGGAATAGCTGTTACATTCCTTGTGATTCAAAGGTTTCTTATGCTAAACGAAAACACCATAGGTAAGCTTTTGTATAGATAAAATGCTAGTACATAAGCACTTCTAAATTTTTCATCAGGTAAAAATAATTTTAACTTTTCACCCTACATCAAATATTAAGTAATATCTTTCAAAAAATTTGGTAGCTTAATAGTAGAGAAAAGAGATTCCAGCAGACAATTCCAGGAAAGGGTCAACGGCTACAACTAGATGGCTTAAAGAGGGAAGCAGGAATGCTAAATTATTTCATCCTTTTGTTTGGGATAAATAGTCAAAGCTTAACATTAGTAGTATTAAAGGCCCAAATGGGCAGAATTAACTACATAAGCTAAACATTAAGAGGTACTTGTACCATTTTCTTAGGCACTACAATAGATAGGAATTGCTAAGCACAAACCTATGTTAATATTCAAAATACTTCAATTTGACAAAGATATTAAAGTGTTATTAAATGGATTTAATGCTCATGTTCTAAAAATAATACTTAAAAAATTATCATTTTGATGCACTCAAAGTTCCAAGGACTTCATAGCTTCAAATTCAATTCCTAAATTGATTGCAAGTGCCAATCTATTGCTGATTCTTAAGACAAAGATACTAGAATCATGTAATGACTTTAGCCTAGTTTGTGTATGAAATTTTACTAAGAAAATACCATATAAACTACTAGAAAATAGTCTTCATATAAAACTGATAGGAATCACATCTCTTGCATAATCTAGCTTTTTTTTGAAAGGAGGGAATTTAGATAATAATCCTCTAGCTGAAGAATTAATGAGTTCTCTCAAAAAGAAAGTTAGGCATAGGAATTGCATTCTCAAACTAGTTATAAAAAAGTGCACTGTATAGGTTTTCTTATATTTCTTATATGAGATACTAGATCAATTCCATTTTCAACTCAATTTAATGGGTTTATCTTAGACATTATATGCAACTCATGACTATACATCTTGGTCTATTGCATTAGTAACAAAATGTTTTAGCCATCAAAGGGGTTTAAATCCTCTCAATCCTTTACTATTTATGTTTTCCTAGAAACGTTTTAGCAAGGCAATAAAGGATCTATTTACAAATTAGAAAGTAATGTATTATGCAATACCTTAAGGGTTCCCATTAATTTGTCATTACTGTTATGCAAATAATTTTATAATTTTTAGTAAAGGATAACTAAGACCAATGAGGTATCAAATAAAATTTGTAGAAAAGCACAAACACATCTTAAGTCCCTAATTAAATAAATAAAATAGTAAATCACACAATAGTAGAGCTATGAAGGTAACATCTATTAGAAAGATAAGAAAGGTCATCATTTTTAAGCATGGATCCCTTCCCATAACATACCTATTATATCTAATATTGGCTAGCATGAAAAAATAAGTATATTATTAAAAAATTATAAATAAACAAACCAACAAGATGGTAGGACGAAACAAAAAATTATTGTCTAGGATAGTTGATTTATCTTAGGGAGACACAAACTAAATTCTATTTCAAGATTTCTAGCAATAAGTTATGGACATCACCAAAACGAATATGAATAGCTTTGTAAGAGGGAAGTTGATAATGGTTACAAGCATCACTGGGCCACTCCAAACAAAGTATGTACTCTATAGATGCAAATGGTTTAAAATTGAAAGAACCAAATGATATTATGATTACCTTTAAAAAGCTAAACTAGAACCTACTTAACAATAATTTCTTTGAGCCATGTTCATGAAGGAAAAATAGATTATTGGTAATGTATTGGTCACCAACTTACACACTTGGAAATGAATGGCTAAAATAAAGGATATGATATAATAGCATACAAATACATTTCTAGATGTAACGTTCTGCACTTTGAATATTACTAAAAAGGAGACCTTCAACACAACAGTTGTGTGCAATGTCATCAGAAGAAACTTATTCATATTAAAATTAAGAAAAAAAGACTTGGAATGACAATTCCTATTGTCATCTCTTTGTCAATTTGGGGAATCTAAAACAAGGTTAAGCCTTTCCTTGAATAATTTCATAGACTCAAAATTTTGTTGGAATCCAAATGCCCTTACAATCTTTGGGAGGACGCTTTAAATCATGCTTCTACACTTTGATATATCACAAAGATGGTATGATCTTTCTTTATCCTTGTGTTGGCAATCTATTACTTTAAGACGCATAACATTCTTAATATTCTCAAGAATGGTGGCACCAAATCATTTAGAGCACATTAAGATGTGATGTGATTCAAACCATTCCATTTATTAGATGCTACAAAACTTGGAAAACAAGGATTAAGAAAATAGTTGAGGAAATAAGTGAATTAATTAAATAAAGTACAAATATTGTTATTAGTTGTTGCTACAACATATCAAAGTGTTTCCCTCTAATGTAAGCTAAGAAAGTTGATAGGCTCATCATGTAGCAATGTTTTCTCCCCTTTCCGTTCTGGGAAACAAAAAAGTTTAATGTATGACTTATGTTTTAGGTGTCACTAACTGCCAACATAATGAAGCCAAACATCAGTGAAAGTTGCCACAAGGAAATATCTATAATGAAAGGTAACATTCAAGCTGATAATGGTCATTTGATTTATGCCTTTGGTTTTCTTATAGTCATACAATGGCGGTTAAGGAAATAATGAACACTATGATGAAAACATTAGCATGCTTCTAAAGTAGAACCTATACTATAATAGAGATTGAACATGTCAACAATATATTAATTAACACGACCCAAGGGAGCACAAAATCACATTTAAATCTCATTTATAATATTCAACAAATTGAATTGGAGTTTTTGAAACTCTAAAAAATGGACATTCCTTTATAAGAATATAAACATAATAGCAAGAATATTACAAAAAATAATAGGGCAATTGAAGAATGCCCAAACATAAGAAGCACGTAATGTTTCCCTTCACTACAAGACAAGTCTAAATACGAAAAAAACACACCTACCTTGCATTTTCTTGCCATACAAAGTACAAACTCTAATCGCTCTAGTGTAAAACTTACATGAAGCTTAAACTCTAAGACATTAATGTCATAATGAAATCAATGAACAAAACAAATTATCATATTATAATAATGTCATTTCATTTCCTTTCTTCTTATATTAGATCGTATATCAATTAGGATAGATATGAATGAAAGTCATTTATGAAGAAAGGATTCTTACAAGGTACTATTCAAAAACACACTTTTTAAGACAAGCCTAATGATCTCTTCAATATCATTCAAAGTGATGCGGGCATTATTAAGATTTTACTTTCACCATAATTGTATCCTTTGGCCCAATCAAATGATCATACACACATATTAACATATAAGAAGTAGAATAACATATTACATCACACTAGAATTTTTATTAAGCATTTTAATATGATTACCATTGGGTACTATTCACGAGGTTGCACAATCTAGCATAGTCAATTGCCATTTTGTTTTGCTATGTTGTGGAGATGATACTTTTTACTTTTACACATACCATCATTGGACGAAATGCTAAGCTTTTTCATTGAGAAAATACATCAAAAAACTATAGATATGATGTGAAAATTCTATTACATTGAACACACTCCAACTCATTAAATTAATGTTATTAATAATAGCACATGCATGATGCACTATCTAGTATGTCATTAAAGGAGTAGCGTAGGATAAAAAGTTTACTTTCCAATGAAGTATTTTAATGTCTAAATATATTATACGACTAAAATGTATTAGAAACTTCATAAGTTTGTGTTTGCTTTTACTTTTTACTAATATTAATATTAATAAATATTTTACATGCACATTGTTCCACTAATGATCTGGTGCTCTCAGTAAGCAAAGAAGATGAAAGCAAGGTCTATACCACTTATAAAATTATACGATCTACAATCAAACAAGGCAATGTTGATCATGTGGGCTAATGTGTCAAAGTTGTGTTACTCCTTAACAACCACATGTACTCTAAACCATATATGAAGGCACATTAGTTGTTACCTATTGAACTAAGCATGCAATAGTTCCCTCCTAAGTCTAAAGAAACAAGTGTCACTTAACTGTAATTGTGTATCTTACCACATGATCTAGTACTCTTCACATAGACACTTGCATGTTTGAAATTTAACATAAGTTCTACCACACATGTCTAAAGAAGTGATCCTAACAAAATCACACTAAAATTGTCATGCTACATCTTAAGACATGAGAACCTGAAAGTTATTAATTCTAGTATTTTTAATTATAAAACAATATTATAATTCCTTAAGTGAGGAGTTATGATGATCATTAATCAATTCTTTCAATGGTAGAAGATTATAAAAACATTTTTTATGTTAAACCAAACACATTTTTCATTCATATTCATGAAATAATCAAGGCTTTCCATTAAAAAAAAATTTTAAATACAATTTTGAATAGCCATGTATTTGCTAACAAAGACATCAAAACTAACAAATGATATCCTAAAATAAAATTTTTAATTTACATGTGTAAATAAAGAATCTTTACTTTAGCTAGCATGTAATTATATTAACCCATCTTACATTCTTGATGAGGATTATATTCAAAAATATATGTACTTTTAACAATATTCCATAATGTTATTAATAAAAGTGTGTTTAATGCAAGCTCCCAAAATTTCTCCACGTCATAAATCATAAGGAGATCATAACTTATCAAGCTCATATTCACAAGTCATAACATACATCTCTCAATTAAGGGAACATGATGGATAGTTCATTTGTATAGAAAAATCATATGACAAAAGAATATGAATTAATTGATACAACATCCTAATTAAAAAAAGCATAACATGACTCAATTAATTTCATTCATATCTTACGACAGTCAAACTAAAACTATCCACATGCAACTTTCTTAAATTAATCACTTGCTTCATCTAAAAACTATTATGATTTAGGTGCAAAATCTTTAGTATCAATATACTCAGGGATTCCTCTATAGTACATATTGATCAGTATACTTTTCCTCTTTAAAGTCTTAAGATCATTCATTTTCTTACTCATAGGTGGTTCCTCTACATCTCCTTAGCTTCTAGCAGTTGGCCTTCTTAAGTATTTTAATAACTTGGTTTTCCTAAAATTTAACAACATTACATCTTAATACTTAAATAGGGTAGGTTGAGTATGCATTGGTCAAGGGATTTACTTAAATAGGATTTTCTAGGTTGATTAGGTAAAGCAACTTTTATATAAACATTCAAAAACCATTAATCTCTCTTAATCAGTGCCATGGCTAAGTTTAAACCAGGCTAAACATATAATCAAAATCACTAAATCCTAATAAAATTAACTATATCAAAGTCAATTCCATATTTTAGATATAGGGCACCATAACTATAATGGCTGGGAATAAAAGCAACTCAAGTATAGAAAACATTTATTCAATGTGCTTGTATTGTAGCCGTACTATACATATATCATATAGTACATTTATTAAAATCTTATTTTGTTGACAAGCATTACCCCACATCATAATTGCAGATGTTGTATTCATACATGTTCTATAGAAACACTAAATACTCTTTTTTCTTGTCATAACACAATAATTCTCATGTACAATGATTCTTATAATTTATTGTACTAAGACAATATCTCCAAGCAAAGATACAATCTTCAACTCACCAGATGAACAAATCTTTAAACTTTAGAAGTTTTAGTTCTAATGCTGTCATACTTTTATGATCCTTTATGTTGTGCCCACATTAACATAGTGTTACCCAGACCAACCATTGGTTTTATCATTAATGCACTTGTATCCTAATGGCATATGCATGGTGTGATCATAAGTTGCCTTGTGTGCATTTGAATTTGGCTCTATGTCACACAAGATCTTACTATACGATGTCCTATAGTTGTAATGAATGATACAAACTCTTTGAAATAGGAGCAAGTGAAGCATCTGAAATTAAGGCCCATTACAAGATTGTACACAACAATAACTATGTTGTACTTGTATGAACAAAATATTCATCACACATGCATACAAGTAACAGTTTGGATCCTATTGTAGCATATGATTAGCAAAAAATGTACTAGAGTATTCATAAGTGGGCCCTCATTTAGGTTTCTTAACCCGTCTTGCCATACAACCATCAACCATTGCACTATATGATCCTCATCAAAGCCATAACTAGAGATAACATATATGGTTTAGCCAAAGGGATGTGCAATAATCTACCCATCTTAATTGTGATTTTAACCTCAAAATGTAAAGAATAACCCTAACCAATTGTAAAAAAACTTTGCTTTCCACCTTCGAAGTAGCCTCTTGCAAAACCTAGTGATTCAAAAAGACGTTGACTATGGTTACATAGATTTCTTTGCTATTTAACACTAAACTGAAAACTATCCGTTGACCATTCCAAATAGAAGGCATCTTCCTTTGACTGGGATCCTTATACTACTCTAAGATGTCATATAAAGGATCTTGTACACATTTCATCAAACTAGATACATAAAAAATATCATGCATCCTTGTTCAAGCTTCTAGTAATTAAAGTATATATGCAACTAATGTAATCCTTTGCATAATTTGGTAGGATCCAATCTACTTGGGCTTTAGTTTGGAAGCCTTTCCAAACTTAAATAATCCTTGCATAGGCTAACCTTAAAGAATACCCTATGTTTATTTTGAAAATGACCCAATTTATGTTTACTAACTTAGTGCTTCTTTTCATGATCTTGCATAATCCACACTCCACCCCTCTATCTATTAATATCGTTAGTAGTCTCTTTTAAAAAGTTAAGCCCAAAACCCAACCTAGAGTTAGCCTCCACCAAAAATGATGGAAACTTACAACACTAACCATGCCAGGCCTCAAATTACTCCATGATAATGGCAAATTATTAGTAATTATGATACATAAATTCCAATAATGGTAAATTCCTAAACTTATTTAAGTTTTTTGCAAACTATGGCATCAACAATTCTCAAATTAAATTCTCCACTTATTGTCATCAATATAAAAGTGAACAATTATACTAATTCTAAGAGAAGTGACCACCTGATGTAAAAGATTCTTAAATTGGAATGTAAGCTTAGCACTATTGTTTTAAATGATCACTCTAGGCACCAGCATTGAGGTTACCTCTAATCAATCTACCTAATTATCATGGATACTAAATGAGCTGAGTTAAGCAAGTCAAAATTATATTACCAAATGATCCTGTGTCTGACTTAAATCAAACATAATCTCTCTTCTTTTGATATGCTTATAAATATGGATCCATGGGTCGCACCTCTACTGAAAGCATCAGCTGATAAATTTCCCTTTTTTGTTAAGTACTTTATATCCAAACCATAACTTATAACAATTTCTAATTGGAGTTGCTACCTAAAGCCATGGTCCCTTTGAGTAATTATATATTTAACACCTATGTAGGAGATAAAGGGTGAAACTTGAACCATATTTAAGTAATGTAACAAAGTTTTAATGGTGAGAACTATATCATCAAACTCTAAATCATGGGTTAAGTAGTTTCACTTGTCATATAACTATTTTGATAATTATTCTACATCATGACCATGCCACATAAGAATAGCTCATAATCAAACATGTGATGCATCAATGATGACATGATAGAGCTTACCCTACTATAGTAAGGCAAATAATAGAGTTAAAATCAATTTTCTTTTCAGCACATCAAAGTTGTACTCACTCTAAATAGATAGTATGTAAAGTAAACCCTTTCTAGTTAGCTCAAAGATGTGATAACCACGAAAAAATTGGGAAAATTATGAATCATTTATATGATAGTAAAATTGTGCCAATTTATAATAGTTCATGCCTTGTTGAGACCAACTACAATCCAATCACTACTAACAACATGTTTATGAGAGGTCATAGAATCTGGCCAGAAGTAAGTTGTGAAATTAGCATAAAGCTACTTGACCCTAACCAACACCAACAAAATCCATAGATCCTTAGCCTATTGATCCATATTGTTAGAGTGGTTGTTTCTTAATTAACACCATTAATGCTCCATTGTCCCATGTGTTAGATTGCCTTTTTTGGCCAAGCCTCATATAGTTGTAACATGAAATTCCATTGTTTTTCAAGAACTTCTACCTCTTACAAGGGATCTTATATCTCTAAGCCTAATGCTTAGTGTAGTCTCCATGGCACTTGTTAATAAGCTAGTTAGAATTAGTGTAAATTGGTTGGTATAGCTAGCTTTCTTCTACAATTTCATTCCATGAAATCTAGTGGTCATTTCTTTTTTGGAATGAGTCATAATCTATTCTCTTCTTCCTAGTTTCATGAAGTGCATGAGGGTGATGGTTTACCCATTCTACTAAACTGAATGTTCAACTAAATCTTAATATTTAATAAAATGGTTAACTAATAAATGTCTATTAAGGAAATATCCAAGCCCCACCATGAGATGCTCATAATGGCAATGCTTTGTTGTATCAAACATAGATGCATATGTAATATGATATACGAATCAAGAAGCAACACATTTAATTGAAATATAACCTTATCTGATTTATGATGGCTCCTTTCTACTCTAAGCCTGACAAACTTTGGCACAATGTAATCTCTAAAAGAAACCACAAAGAAATGCCAACATATATGACTACTCATGGGCATCCCAAAACAATATATGTAACTACCTAAACGACAAAGTAGATGTCTCTTCCTCTAAAAGCTAGTCTACAAGTGCAGCAATCCAATCAATGTAGCACCCCATTGCATCCAACAAATGATGCACATGGAATGACCAATATTCAACAATTGTTGAATTAGTCATGCCTACTAAGACCCATGGCCTCAATTGTAAAAAAGCTTCTATCAAATGTTCCCCTAAGGACTTAAGCTATTCTTTGGTTGTCATTGCCTAAGTTGGTTAGTCAACCATGAGCCCTCCTTTGGCAAGCTCACTACCCATCAAGTCTCTGAAAATAGCTCTAAGATCTTGATCATCATTATTAAAGGAAAACTAATATACCAAAGTTATTTCATGACGAAACTAAAATACATAAGTAGAACTTAATCTATTGAGACGTCCTTACTTGATTCACTAAGATGGAAGACTACTTATGTTGTTGGCTTCTTAAATCTTGGAACATAATGTAGCTATAAATGAGAGTGTTCAAATGACACCCTAACTTCCATCTTAACTTGATACCATCTCTAGCACTATTAATGGAACATCATCTAATCCCTCTCTTCAACAAAGTAGCTCTTTCTTCTACAACATTGACCCATAAAAATCCTTTCAAAGTGGAGGAAACAATAACCAACCTAACATAAAAAAATATTTCAATTGCCTACATGGATGTGAAATTGGAAAAGCATTAACATGTTATAATGATGAACTTCACAAAATGAAACAATAAAGGATTTTAATAAAAAAATTCAATATGATAGTATTCATAGCTATTACTAAGGTTATTACAAGTAAGACCATTACATACTTCATTAGAAGTACAAGAAAACCACAATGCCACTAGTGTCAAATCAATAATAAATTCCCACCAGCTTGATTTAACTAAATACTCCCAATCATATGTTGGATGATAATTATAACTATAAGGGAAAGAGTAATCATATCCTATTGAACAAAAACAAAAAGGTATGTCTAAAAACAATTCAATCATTTCTACAATCAATTGTTCATCTTCTCCTAAAAACTAGAAGACAATATTAATAAGAATGGTATAAGTAAATGAATTTTCTAATACATGAAATAAGGGTCAATAAAAGCAATAGAAAAAATACACTTATTAATCGGATCAACGATGATTTTATTAGAGTAAGGAAATCTCACAAAGTAAGTAGCAAGAGGTTTTAGCATTAGCTTCAAATGCATCATACTACAAAGCTAAACATTTGTATAATATTTAAACACTAAATAATTTTGGTGAAGAACTTCTTGAAAGAGCCATGTCTTTAGGTTTTTTTTACAATACAATGATGAAGACTACCTTCCTCTTGAGTAGGTAGAAAAATAAAGGATAGAGTATGGTTTAGGAAAGACCAAGAAACAATAAAGGAATTCAAAGAAGCATAGAAATTATCTAAATTGATGATTATTCATTAAAAGAAAAATGTAAATAAATTTTTAGTTACCTAGCTAAATATTCTTTTTAAATAAAGAAATTCCCTAGTTTTCCAATGAAACCTATGAAAGACAAAGAAAAATGTTTCAACATGCTAGAAAGATTTTCTAATTACATATTCATTTATGACAAGAGCTCAAATATTGATAAAAATCTCTCTGATAAAGTCTCATCCAAATTACTAAGAGCACCTACTTGCAATGGCTAATTGGATGAGATTTTAAAGTAGTGGCAACATTAAATGAGTATAAGAGGTATTCCACTCCAAATTTGAAAGAAATTAAAGAATATTTTGACTTCATTAACAAGTGTATCCTAAATTAAGTTTTATAATCTTTAAATCTTCTTTCATGGACTAATAAATGGATAACATAATTGGCATAAAAATGCACTAATAATGGGTTGTTGAATAAAGATTATATTGATCAACTTGCTCTGATTGTAATTCAACATGTTTGGATAATAAGTTCACATCATACTCCATTGCATCGAAATTTTTCTAATGACTCACCCACAGCCCACAATTTAATTCAATTTTAGAGCATGTGATGGAAGTACATCCATTCCACAAATTCGAAAGCAATTGGACATTGTTAATTATTGTGGAATGAAAGCTCATACTTCGAAGTTAAAATGGCTGAAATGTTGTCTCATTGAATGAAGTAAATCAAAATTTGAAAAAATATTTTATGCAATTAAGTTGCCTAATGAACAAGTTAAACTTAAAGAAATTTAGTTTGATTCTATTTAGAATATGGAAAAGATGATGTAGCTAACAAAGACTCATCAGATCCTCTTTGAAGCTATTGTAAAAGAGGAAACTTGTTAACATCAAAAGGTTAGCATTAAATTACTAGAAGAAGAACAAAGGAATAAGAAGCCTCTTCCATGCCCCAGTAAAAGTAAAAAGATCTAAACAAATAATTACAAGCACAAAGGAAGCTAATGGTCTTGAGTACAACAAGAAGATAAAATAGCTAAAGCCACAATATAGCATTTCAATAAATTGTGGTAGCTTCTAATCTAGGTGAAAAAGATACTATCCTTAGTTGTATCTTTTCTTTAATAAATGTTCAACACAATAAGACATTGATGATTGAAATATTAATGGAGGATTCCAAACATATTTATTATAGATAGGCCAACATAGTGCCTTTTCATTGGATGGAATCAATGGTAAAGTTTTTAGACATTATTGGAATATAATTACGACCAATGTTCTAGTTGCTACTAAGAAAATTTTTGCAAGGTCTCCAAACCCTAAGGGAACCTCTAACACAAACCTTTTCCTAGTTACCAATTATGATAACACAAAAGTTTCAACAATTTTAGAACAATCAAAATATGCATTTTTACTGAAACATTACTCTCTTAATTGTAGACAATTAGACTTCAAAAAATTCTTCGTCCTCTTATCTCCCCGAAGTATCTATATTTGTCAAAATAAAGAGATAATGTATAATGTTCTAAATGCATATGAATTGAATACAGCATTAAATAAAGGATTAAGATGATATAACTGCTTAATTAAAGTTGATCAGAAATGTTCTTTCGATCATAAATCAGGGCAATTTTTAAAACAAGGTCCTCATGAGATTCAAATTTATCCATAATTTTATTATGGTCATCATGAAAGTTCTTTGCAGCTCTTTCACTTCCAAATATCGTTAATAACTATCCAAATGGTTCTTTTATAGTCACATAGGGGCCAAAGAAAACTAATGCAATTTCATCCATACTTTTCATGGAAGATTTTAGTAAGGAGTTTTACAAGCTCATTAATCAAGTTATGGTTCTTCTTTATGCCCAACATGGATCTTATTCATTGGTATTTGTTTTATGTTTTGAAGGTGAGATTATAAGCTTCATCACTGAGACTTAGAAAAAATTTTAGCATTCACAAGTTTCATGTAGACTTTCAAAAAATATCAATTTTACACATCAAACATCACAAAAGAAAATTCATTAGTGAGAATAAAAAGAATCTAGGAAATGCAAGAGGAATCCTTAATAGTTTCAACTTTCAAAGAAATAAACTTATAGTAACTTATATTGGTTGTCCCCTCTCTGTTGGCAGAAAGGAAAAACTCATTCAAAATACCTAATTGATAAATCAATAAGAGAGAGGTCTGTTGGAAGAAGTTGTTTATTATGGGACAAAGATTTACTCTTATGAAACACGTTTTAAATTAAATACATATACATTCTTTAATTGCAATAAATTTTTCTCTTATTATAACGTTGAATTCAAAAGTGCCTGAATGATTTGTATTGGTCATTAATGTTGCTTTTTTTATCCCTAACCATGGCACTTTATTTGATAATAATAAATCCTAAGTAAATTTATTCAATTTGCTTAACTTAATTTTTAGATTTTTTATAGTTGATGCTCATGTTTAGGGTAGAATTTAAAGAAAAAGAGGAGCATAGGTCAAATCCCATGAACATCATCTTGGTGGAATGAAAGACCACCAAAAGTTTTATTTTGAGTTTAATTTTAAATATTTCACTTTTAAAAATATTGGAATTTTAACTTTGATTGAAGCTATTCTAGCGAGATCAAATAATTAAAATTTATTTAATCTAACCATCATAAAAATATTTGGATTAAGAAACTTTTAACATGTTATCTTAACAACCAAAAGAATTATTTTATTCTTGCTCATATCTTTGAAAACATTCATTCAACATCCTCTTGCAAAAAAAATATTATAAAAATAAATACATAATGAGTAATAAAAAAATAATAATAATGATTTTTTAAAATATCAGAACAATAAAACCTATGCAAAACCTAATTCTTTATAGTAATCAGGTTAGAACTTAATTGGCTAACTCTAAAGTGAATGAATTATGGAAAACTCTGAAGTGCATGCATAATGTTAGAAACAAATATTCTTAGTTCATATGAGTGTTGTGGGACTAAACTCACCTTTTTTATTCATGTGACTAAGTTTTGAATTTTTAGAGTGATTTCAACAAACAAATTGCACATGTCTGAGATCAAATAGTCTGCATCTTGTGAGTCTCTTTAAATATGCTCATTCATTAGTAGTCTGATCACACAATTTCAATATCACATGGTTCAAAATTAATCCAAGTTTAACACCATGGTTCAACCATTTGATGATAATTAAGATGTAATGGTGTAGATGAAGTCATATTTTCGAAATAATGCCACCATAAGTCTAACCATCCACTGGTTTAAACTCAACATGGAGGGGTTCACATAGAATAAAAAATGATGGCACATTATGGAAGAATTATTTGAAAACATAAAAGAAAAATGAAGAAGGCCTTCGTTATTTTTAGTTGTAGAAAATCATTAATAAAAGCATAAGGAATATCAGTACCCTTAAAGTCTTCAAATGTGTAGCTATAGAGACCTAGCATACCTAGTCATCGAGATGTACTACAAAGAAAGCTGATGAATGCTATAGGGTAATGTGTACATGCCTTGGATGTAACTTAGCATGATTAAGAAAATACATTAAGAGATGGGAACAACATTAATACATTTGTGTTATATTAACATAGAATAAAAAAGGGTGATGAATTACCTTGAAAAAACCATAAGAAAACATTTTAATCACCCACATAGGATTCCTAACATATTTTCAAAAAGAACAAGTCACTTAGAAAACTTGATGAAATTTAGAAATCATAATGTTCAAATATCTAGATGGTATGACACATCAACCTTATTGATAAACTCCATTATGATGTGTAAAATTTGAATATTTTCAATAAGCAGAAAGTTTTCATATAGTATGATAGTAATCATCATACCATGCAAGGCATTTGATGTTCACATAGTTGGAATTTCATTCCATGACAAAACATTCTATCACTACATCGGCCAAAAACATCCAACGTTCACAATTCCACAACAATCACCAAGTCTTTACAACACTCCTCTAAAGTTTGGGAAACTATGCCAAACAATGATCCCCACTATAAAAATGGAAAAGTCTGCTGATCACCTATTATTTCTATTTAAAAAACTCATCATCATACTACAATGATGCTTTTAGCAACATAAAATAAATAAAAGTTGCCATTAGTTTCATTATTTTCCTTTGGAAGTAATTGCACCATGACTATCCTAACTTACACCAAATCATAAAAGTACCATTCTGGATTTGAGCATTATTCATCCTTGGACACCTTCAAACTGCAACATTGCTCTTGAATCAAAATATCATCTAACAAGTATGCTTAACAAACTAAAATCAACTAAAGTGTCCTATCATAACAGTGCATCCCATATGATCATTTTGGTAAGACATTTCAATTTTGTTGTGGCACATAGGCAAGTTACATCACACTTTAGACATTGTAATAGAAAAGAAGAATTCCAGCTTCTTGTTACCACAAAGTGATGGATTGCATCACTAGTATATGTAACATCTTACTTTAGAATCATACCAAAGTGATGGGCATAGAGCCCATTTTTATAATTTTTGTTGTATTACTCCTGAACACCTTATCTAATCAAACGAGAACATCACACACCATAAATTGACTTAGTTAGGCTCAAATAGAGACTTCCCCACCTTGTTAAACCTAAAGTTAATATTCCTAAATATGCCTTAATTATAATCTAGGCTGTAATATCAAATCTTTTAGACTTGAGTTTTAGCCAATTCTTTTTAACCACTGCCAAGAGTAAATAAATGCAAGAATCCGTTATTGATCTGAGAGTTGTAACCATACATGTCAGAAAACATAGTGATATAACTCTTAAATATCTATAACTTTAA
The DNA here is from genome assembly GCA_023846275.1 of Vanilla planifolia. Lineage (NCBI taxonomy): Eukaryota > Viridiplantae > Streptophyta > Magnoliopsida > Asparagales > Orchidaceae > Vanilla > Vanilla planifolia. The sequence continues at coordinate 2,192,791 of JAIUJO010000017.1, read as the reverse complement.
TCTATAATATAAAAATCATAAATATCAATGCTTAAATGACATCATAATCTAAGTCCAACTAGAAATGATCATGCATGTAAATACTAAAAACCACCAATAATAGTTTATTGTAGTCTAACATTTCTCAAGATACGGAACCTGTTGTCATGAATGTAAGTAATAATACAAGTACTATAAATCACACATGAAAGAAAAAATTCATCCAACAAGTGTATTAACTCTAGCAATCATAAGCATAGCTCCATAATTTCTCTCAACATTCTAAAAATAAAGAAAAACAAAATGGGAGTGAGCCAGAAAACTGAATAAAGAAAACAATAGTGATTATGTGACACATAGACTAAAGAGTTATATACATCAATCTTTAATAGTAATGTGTAATCACCGCTAGGTATCAAAGCTTAACTAGTGTATCTCCATCTACTATATTAAGTTGATATGAGAGTTTGTGGCACAAGATAGTATAATTCACTAGATGGGGCTAAATGTAGTGGTGGAGAGGTGCACTCAGCAATGGTGGTGAAGGCTCAAAAGGCTCACTAGGTAATTGGTGTGCTTCCCTATTAGGTAAAAGATCTTGAATACTAAAGGCAACAATTATTCCATCTTTATGTAAATCCAAAGGGTATAGATTGATACCTTGTTTTATAATCTTGGAATTTACAACACCATGGGTATGTAACTTCCTTAGGGTTCCTTGTAGATACCTCTCACACTTAACATGAATCATTGCATAATCACCCTCAATAAATTTTTTAGGTTATCTATAAGTACTTCTAAGTTATTTATATATTTGATAAAATGTTTATCTAATTATAAAATTTGATGAGTGAAAGACTCAATAAACTTAAAAGTGTGGAAATGTGATCAAATCAATAGGACTTTGAGGATAAGTTTTTAAATAAAATTCAAAATGGCTCTAATTCATTGTTTGATTAGTAAAATCATTGTAAGAGAATAAATGATCCCAAGTTGAAACTTATTTCCCCATTAGGCTTTAAAGGACATGGCCAAAGTTTTGTTTGAGTACTTTTCATTCATCCATCTAGAGATTATAAATTTGTAGAAGTTTATGTTTTACCTAAATTGATGGATTTACTTGGTGATGTGGTAAACATGGTACTGAGGTGTTGGAAAATAGATCTGTAGTAGGATAAATAAATCTTATATATGTGAGCTTGTCTAGTTAGTCATTGCAAAATGCATCCACAAATTCCTTTTACTAGGGTTAAACTATGGGTGGTGATGTGGGTACATTAATAAGGTCTTCCCCATTTGTCACAAACAAGATAAACCCATCAATAGCTATATTCTTCTAAATCTTGACTAGTTAAATGATACCAAGTAATTTTCTATTTTTTTTATTATTTTCTTTTGGAGTGCTTGGATTAGAATTTATTTTCATAGGAGGTTAAGGGTATTATGTGATCTTCTTTCCTTCATATTGGAAAGTAAATATAACAGTTCTTCAATTTAATGTAGCATCATAATCTTATAACCAAGGTCATCCTAATATAAGTTTTCTGACTAACATTGTCACAAACAAAAGTCCTTTGTTGGAATTAAGGTTTTATCGATCCACGATATAGTTTAAGGTTAAGGATGGTTTGTGAGTGTTAAACCTATCTTTTTGGTAGTAGTATATGCTGAGAAATTTTTAAAGATACGAAGATTTATTTGAAATTCTAATGAAGGTACTAAAGAAGCTAATTAATTACCAAACTTCAAATTGCCTTAGCATACTCGTAGTTCATCTCAAAATAACTATGGGTGGTTTAATATAGTGAAGTCTTTTACCTAGCAGTTGTAATCCTTTTTCATCCTCGTCATGTTGCAATATAACCTGCTTTTCTCTAACATCCATACCTTCTCATAGTACTTCTTTTATATCTATTTATTGGGCTCCCTTAGGAAACTAGGATGTGACATTGCGCCTCCCATGATAATGATAAAACTCAACTTTAGACTTATAAGAATAATGGAAGTAATGGAATAGTTACAAGGCAAGAAGTGGTCAAAGGAATTTAACTCTTATAGGCAATTGATCTTCTAAATATTTTTCCACCATGATCCTCATTATAAGCCTTGTTTAAACAAGTAATATTATTTAGTATAACACAACTTATGTAGAATCTATAAGCCCAACTGAAAATCAAGAAAATACTGCTTAATTTGACCCTTGTAAATGTTGTTTAAGCATATAATCCTTAAATTTAGTAATGTACTCATTAGCAATCTTTGAACCTTATGATAAGCATTACCATTTGCTTAAAGGTTCACCTGAATAAGAGGTGGGTACACATTTAACTTGTCATCAAATCTTGATTTCTTTCTGTGGTTGGGGCAAAGCTTTATCTTTCCCAAAAAAATCACCTTTCTAATGTATGAACAAATAATCTAACATGTGATGTGAGCCTAGTTTTTTTTAAATTAGTACTTTCAATGTTTGTTAAGATCAAACTAATAAAATAGTGATTTATTCCCACTTCTTAACCTTAATGTATTGCAAGCTCAAAACTACCATCAAATATAACATCTTTTATTTTGACCATATTAACCTAGTAATCATCATCCTTATCGTGCCCTCTATCAATGTTACGTATAACAGCTTAATGCCTAAGTGTCACATGTGATAGACATACTATGAGTTCCACTTTATCTATTACCTCTAAATTATTCTAATCAGTCTATGCATGTTTCTAAGTTTCCTCTTAGCTCTTGTATCGAATAAGTTTCTCCTAGAATTGCTTGTTCAGTTACTTGTACGATGGGTAATAGTGTTGGTCGAGAATCAAAATTTTACATCTTTGCCATAGCTAGTCACAGAATAAATTTAAGATAAAATCATAATTTGGGATTATAAAGAAAAAGAAAAACTAATACATCTAGAAATGTTTTACCAAATGATAATATAAATAAAGAAATGTTGTAGTGTCATACTTGAAAACAAGCTTTTTGATTTGCTTGTTTATATATATCTATTAGCAATTGAAAATAAATGCAAAAGTTTATAAGATGATTGTTTATTGGTAAATTAGAAATCATATAAGTTCATAGAACTAACCTTATTTTGATACCAAATTTATGTAGGATGATATGCTAAAACATATTTTAGCTCATAGAAAATTAAGTACTTTGGTTAAAGCAACATATCCAAACATGACTCTACCCAAAGTGTTTTATATTTATAGTAAAAAATGATAGGGGTCAAGCAAGTGTGAACTTTTCCTAGAAGCCAAAGGTTCGCATTGATTTTTACAATAAGGGATCTCAAACTAAAAAAAATAGTTTTAACAACTAAAACTTGAAGCACTAATGATGGTGGTGACATTGCAAGACACACATAAAAGTTATGTTATTAGAATGACAAACAAGAAATCACACGGTCACGTGAATAAATTCAAAATTTTGGTACAATGATTAAATTTTGTGTCCTTTAAATAAAGTGGATAGGAAATTCTTTACTAATTTGATGATCTTTTTAGGTTTTGAATAATGGGCTAAGTAGTCTCCTTTTATGACTCCTACTCACTTTTCTTGGGTACCATCATAATCACACAATTTGATTGATCGCACATAAAATGCTCATGTCAAATAAGCTTGGTAGCAATATTTCATTACTTTATTCATAATTGTATTTTTGTACAATACGAGGAGCATCCTTATTTATAGAGATGTCAATGGTGTAATAGTAAATCTCTAACATAGGAATTGAAAATAAAATTTGATATTTTTTAGAGAATACGAAATTTATAAACGGAACACTTTTACTTCAACCAATAAAATTTGTTATAAAAATTTGAAAAATTAATTAATATAAGCAATTCATATATAAGGCTATGTATTGGAGGTGATTGTCTATTCAGCTCGGAGGTGACTAATGGCATCATTGGTACAATGTGGGAAGAGAGGTGTGTGATGTCTTGGGCTCCGTCTTTGGGTTACCATGGGGCAAACCAAATCAATGCAGGTTGACAGGTCAATGCATGATGTTGGGTAAAGCATGTTTGTGGATCATCTTAGCATGTGTTGATGGGCTTGCATTGCTTGATCAATCAGCATGGGTTGGGTAGGTGGAAAAGTTCTAATGGCTGGTACAAGTTGACGATGTCATGTGGATCGGCATTGGTGATGTTAACGATAGCTGTCAGTACTAGACAGAAGGGAAAACAATACCAAAGTAAATTTTAAACCTTTTTTAAGTCTTTTTTAGCTATATATTACACCAACAAAATTATGGAACTCCTAAAGAGATATCTCATTCTAAATTTAAAGCTAAAAATATCAAAAAATCTATTAATTAATTATCAAAAGACTTAAAGTAAGGCATAGATTAAAATTAATTGACTAACTAGTAAAACTAAAACATGTAATAAACAAATGTCAGTTATAATTGACTCCTAAAATGAAAAAATTTACAAAGGAATGTACATCTAAAATTAAATATTTTGAGTTATAAACTAATGAGAAGTAGAGGAGGGAGTCTTGGCATAGCTATAAGTCTAATTAAGACTAGTATAGCTAAAAGTGAATCATCTACAGAAATAGTTGTCATATACAAGATAGGCAATGAATTAGATAATACTGCATTAGGTTTCCATAAGTGGAAATCAATTCATAAGACTTCTTTAATGTCATTTCTCAAGCTTGCAATTTATGTAAAGGATTTTGAAAATTAACATATTTTTTGCTAAAATAAATCTTCCAATTTATACAAAAACAATTAACTAATGTTCTTATATAATTATTATTACATCAAACCCTTTAAAAGATCACAATTCACCCTCCCTATTGTGGGCATCTCCCCACATTAACTTTAACATTGTTAACAAAATAATTTATCATGTGTAAAATATACCCATACATTTAGAGAAGATAGTTCATAGTCATTGGTAAAGACATTTAAGTGATAAGTACAAACTTCATTTATTCTTTGAGGTGTGATAATCATTCTCAAATCTCCTTACTAGTATTTGCTAAGCATTTCATAAGATAATCAATGTGTTAGGTGCAAATATGTGATAAAAATTGATATTAGATTTCCTAAGGAGATCAATAGTTGAATCAATTTATTAAATGAATTTTATAAGAGACTATAATATATTACTTCAGTTATTCAAACATAACTAGTTTAAATTAAATTTTAAATTCGAAAATTGATCAATTCTAAAAGTTAACCATTGTCATTTCCTAGAAAGAAAACTGTATATTGTTAAGTAATTATTATTCGATAGCAAGTCGAACTTCAACCACAAATTCAATGAGTACAAAAGTGTGTTCCATTAGGATCTCCATTGGATACTAAGGCATTAAAATCATTGCTCTAATACCAAAAGTTTGAAATTGAAAGAGACAAGAATATGGCAAATTTCTTGTATAAAACTTTTCCAAAATAAAAGCATAAAAAATAAAACATGTTTCAAATCGAAGCAAGAATTATTTATCAAAATTGCAACAATGGGACGTAACAAAAATGGAGCATAATAGAAAGGGGACTCATAAATTTTTTGAAGGATTATTTCCTAGCCAATGGCCTTCATCAACACTTAGTCCATTTTCATTTGTTCCAACATTTTCCTTTCATTCCTTCTCCATTGTTTGTGGAGAAACCATCACAACTAGTGACTTTCTATAAAGCATAACAAATAACAACTTCTTTAAGTTGTTTGAAGAATCAAACTCATGCCATCATGAATTTCTATTAAATCTCAAAAATCAACTTTCTTTGAGGATTTCCAAAGGTAAAACCGAACCACTTTCTAATTTTTATTGTTGCACAAAATCAACAAATTATAGCTCACAAAAACAAGAAAAAGAATGCTCTTAGTTGTCTTCTAAGAGTAGGAGAACAAATTTACATAATTTGAACAATTTCTGCTTTATCACACTAGGCTTTTGCAACTTGTGTTTTATTAAAAAAATACATGTCCTCAATAACGTACTTGGCAATTGATTCATTCACTTTGTAGGCTTGACATTAAAACTAGTACTTACGATCCATAAATTTGACCATCATGTTCATAGCATGCCACAAAAAATGAATCATTTCCCTTTGTAATCTAGTTATGAAATCTATTCAAGAAATTGTTCACCCTATGATATGTGATCCACCAATATCCAATAGTTTGCATATGATGCAAAAGTAACCTTAAAATGAGTCAAGCATGCCACCATGCCAATAATAACATGTGACTTTGAAATATCCAAAACTATAATCCAGAATATATATGCAATAAATATCCAATGCTAAAATAACATCCTCACCAAAGGTTGTGCCAAAAGAATAATATGATTATCAAAATGCCAAAGTCCATAAACAATAATCCAATATAATCAAATACCAATTAACATTTACAACCAAAAATCTTAGATGGAATTAGTAATATAGCTTATCTTAATCATTAAAAATAAGTACCAATGTCATACAATAGATCTACAAACTATGATGCTTCAAACTCATGCACTTAAGTAAAACCTTAGACTTATAAAAGCATATAAGGGTATGGTCTTCGGAGTTAAATAAAGAATTCTAAACTTATATTGTAAAACTAACATGCAATAGTAAGGTGAAATATATATATATATAGATGTCCTTTTACTACTTATATAAGTTAATGTTAATGACATAATTTTTGGAATTAAAAAAATACTTTTGTAAAGAATTTTGTGATTTAATAGTATGGATGTCTGAGATAAATGTGATGAGTCAGATGAAAGTTTTCTTTGGATTAAAAATTAAAAAAATAGTATGTTTATTTCACAAACAAAACATTTAAATAAATTATTTAACAAATTTAGTTATGGAAATATGAAACATAGAGAAGTTCAAATGAATCACTTAGATTATTTGGATTTAGATGATGTAGGAAAACCCATAGATAAAAAACTTTATAATGGTTTGATTTGATACCTAATATATCTTATAGCTATTAAACCATATATCATATTTTGTGTTTCCTTCTTTGCTAAGATGCAATAAAATCCAAACAAAAATCATGTAGAATTGGTTAAATAATTATTCAAGTATTTAAAGGCCATATTAAACTTAGAATTATTGTATCTTAGAAATACTCTTTGATGTGATCTTATAGGTTATAATGACTCAGACTTTGTAGGCTCTATGGTCAAAAGGAACCATATATCAAGTTCTTAATTCCCAGAAAATTATCTAATTTCATGGTAAAGAAAAAAAATAAATTACGTGTCACTATCGACCGCAGAGGCAGAGTATGTAGGGGTCGAATGTTGTGTTGCTCAAGTGTCATGGTTAAGAGAAGAACTTCATGATTATGATTTAGATATCTTACATATTCTTGTTAGTGTGGGGGAGTAAATAGTAAGGGGAGCATGCATTCTTCATTTTTAATACCTCTTACAACAATAATATTTCTTAAATATATGCTTTAACTTGTCATTTTTTTATCTAACTATTTGTCTTATCATGATAAAAAAGCATAAATCATTAGCTCACACATATGTTTGCTATGCCAACCCATCTATATTTAATATTTAATTCTAATGGGCTTGTTTAGTGTGAATTAGGTTCAATTTTTATGAACAAGCTATTACTTTTAAAGATTAGCAGTTTTCAGAGTACCTTGCAGTGCTTTGAAAGCTAAAAGGATTGACGACATGGACATCTAATTTCAAAAGATTTTCCTTTTTTATGAAATGTAACTTTTTCATGTTTACTTTTAAAAATAAGGAAAATCTCTTCACTCGTATGAATTTCAAATAACGATAATGCATCTCAATTGTTCAATGTTTTCGTTCATTTTCAAAACATTTTGGATTTCATTTTTCAATTACTTAATCCTTTCCTTCATTAAATCTCACATTTATATTTTTTGCAAATTTCATTTTTATTAAAATAAAAAAATGAAATTTAACAAAAAAAATTCTATTTTAATATGCGTGTGTATACATACATATATATATATATATATATATATATATATTTCATAATCCTTACCCCCAAGTGTGACTAAAGCGGTCAATCAAGCCCCAACTAGCTTGGGAATCCTCATATCTGGGTATAGTTGGAACCAAGTAGGGTCTCGCCCCAAGTTGCACATTGTGTAGTCTTGAACCTAGATGGTGTATTTTAAAGGAAGGATTGAGTCAAGGAAAACTTCAACAATTATGTAATGGGTAAGTTGAACCCACATATGTTAAACCTATGAGATACAAGTGGCATAGGTTATGAAATCCCTAGAACACTAGTTAGAGACAACAACCTTTTAGCTCACAGTACATGTGTGTAACATTTTTTGAATATTGAACAAATTTCATATCCTGCCTTGTGTGACTAAAACATTCTCCCATTTCATACACATCAGTGCCTAAGCATGCATGAATTTTTCTCATTCTCATCATTGATTGGATAATGAATAATTCACCAAACAATAATAATGTTTCAAGACTCAAATTAGATGGTAAAAATCCCATCTAATGTTATCAAAATATTAGAATTCTTTTTGCTATATTGTTTAACCTTTCTTTGAAGGAAGTAACTCAGAGCTATCCACTTCAAATCCTATGATTGAGATCATTTTCATATTTACTATTGATGAGCTAATTGATCTAGATCTGACACGATGTGATCAGACATTCTAAATTGAATCCTCCACTCTCTAACCATGTATAATGCTTTTGATTTTGCATTCTTGATCTAAAATGCCACATCTTCTCCAACCAAATCCAAGGGCTACCATCAATTCCACCTAATGACTAATTCAAAAGCCATTATTTGTTAATAACTTGTAAAATAATTGTTTCTTAACTTTTTAAGTACTATAATGGAACTTGTTTCCATAAAAATCCAACCATTATGAATGAAAGATCTAGTGAATGTTAACAAAATTTTTAGATCTCAATAAAGTGTGGCCTCATATTGTATTAGTGTAAAATCTCCCAACAACATATCATAATTTAGTATTACTCAAAATTGGAAACTTCTCTAGTTATTGCTAATGCTTGTAAGCTATCATTTTCTCACTTATGTTCATAATTTTGACCTCATTGTCATTTCTTTATTTCTTAACAAGCATAGAAAGTTGTAGATTTATCAACATTTTTTCTTATTGTGCATTTCTTTTTCGTTTGGGTTATTTGGCCTTACATTTTTAAATGGCAAAGTTTGGATTATAAAACTTTGTTGGGTTGAGCTCAAAAAATTTTGGGTCACAATTGAATCCAATTTATATATATAACTTTTTTTGAATTTTTCATACTTTTATTTTAATTTTTCTTCTTACTCATAATAATTGAAAGTTATATAAATAAATTCGAATATCCTGGCTTTTTAGAAAACTAAAACACTTTTGGTAAGAAAAATAAATACATTCCAAAAAATAGCAAAAATATTTTTTCACCCATAATTCACCATCTTCTTGTGGGATTCTCACACACTTATTTTAGTTGAAAGTGAATATCATGGACAATTCATTGCATCAACAATCAACACTATATGTTGGCTACAGTTGTCATTTACTTCAATATATGATAAAGAATGCACACAAATAAATATTGGCGAGTGTCACACAAAGACAAGTTTTTTGAAATCCCTTGATGCAATAATACAACCTATGCATTAGACATTACACTTAGCTTGTTGCTTTTAACATGCAGCATGATTTTAAAGTTGAAAGTTGCAACCCATTAATTTAATCACTATAGTCATAGGCATCACCATGCCTGAGCCATGTTCCTCCATTAACTACTCCACTAAATAATTGAAGTCTATTTTGCCAGATTGGACGTGACCAAACAAGATATATAAAAAACATTCTTAGAGGCAAATGTGCCATCAACTTGTCATTAACTCTATATATAATCCTTGGTGCCACATGGAAACCAAAACAAACTCATATCTCTATAACAAGTAGATAGACGGTTATTTCAAACTGAAACATCATGTCTTTGACAACTAAGCAGTAATAAAACTACAATGCATAAAGTCTATCACCCCAACTCTAGCTTCAATGGGTTGTACCTAACCTTTTTGGCCAACATGTAATGGAAAGGCTATGTTAGGAAGCTTAATAAGGAATTCTAAAGGTATGCTATATAACTTTATAGAAGAAATATCTACATAACTAACTTCATAAACGAAAGAGTCACTCAATACCATATGTTAGTAAATTATAATCATACAAAAAGGCCTTATCCTACCTAGGTAAGAAAATTCATAACCTAAGATATGACTTAGTACTACACTAACCATTTCCCCTCTAACATAATTTTTAGAATATTAACTCATCAATTAACTTTTAAGACTTCAATAATTCTCAAAAATCCCATAGTTCCATGATGTAGTCAATAGGGTGACCAATGTCCAACCAACTATGTTGGCACTCCCTTCATGCCTATAGTAGTCCTAGCTTCAAATCCAACACTACAAAATACCATAGAACCCATCATTACAAAATATACCACATCCACGTTCCTACAGGAGTTCATTATAAGCAAGCACCACTAGACCATACTGGGGAGTCTAATCAATAATCTTGCACTCAATAGATAGTGTAATCATGCAAGAGTTACATCCATCAAGCTACCTATTTATCCATTCAAATTAGGTATACATAGTGGCACAAAAAACTAATCGAATATGATATGGATTGTGTGGTGTGAGCAACTAGTTGTTGATATTATCAACAAGTCTAACAAATAAATACCCTTTAAGGTAAATTAGGAGAACATAGATTAGGATATATACGTTTTTATTTTTTATGCAAAACATACTAGAAATAGTAGGAAATAATTATGGTTAGAACTAGAACTCCACCAATGCATCTTAATAGTTATTGTGGAGTTCAATGGCATTTCAAATGTTGGTCAATACTTGGCCAATGCTAACCAAAATGTAAATATAATTGATGTGTTCCGATCCTTTATTAAGAACTCATCACTAATATAATTACATGTACTTGAAAGACAATTCAATTAAAATAGGAAACGGAGTTGAGGTAATATTTGGATTGGACTAGAATGACTACCATTCAACAAAAAAATGGCTTAAACTATTTCTTCGCTTTTCAATACACCACTTAGTAGGGCAACCTCTCTTCATGCAACAATTCTTTTACAATTGCACTATGTCACCTCAAGAAAATCTCACCAATTTAGTTGTTTACAATTTTTTTAGCACCACACATTCAATGAAGCAACAATAATAATTGTGAATGTCTTCTAAAAGTTTTAGTGATGTACAAATTTTGTCCTAAACTAAGAAGTCTCAAAATGTACCGCAAAAAAATAATAATGATAGAATTGGAAACATATTTGAAAACAAGACAATAGCAAAAGTTCCCAATCACAGGTAGATTTAATCTATTATGAAGCTCAAGTGGAACTATATCAGAAACAAAGGGCAAGTGCTAAGTGGTTAAAGAAAGGATAATCATATTAAAGCTATTTTCACTCACTAGTATTTTTGTTAGGAGCAAAGCTTTCTTTTAATAAAATTCAAAACAAAGCTACGAATTGGATTAAAGATAAAGATTAGATAGCTACATATAACTTTAAAAACTTTCAAAATCAATGAACAACCACAAGAAGGAACACTAACTAGAAAGCTACTCAAAGGTTATGAAACAACAAACCATGTCTTAGTAATAGAGAACAAAATGAATCATTTACGTATCAAGTTACTAAGGAATAATGCGTAGTGCAAGGACTTAATGTGGAGAGCATTGTAGACATGGATAGATTAATTAGATAGTTTTTAAAAAAAGTTGGGACAGTATTGCTCCAATTATTCCACTAGCCACTGAGAAGTTTTTAATGGGGACTAAATTCCATCATCCATAAAAGCATATGTACCATTCAAATTCAATAATCATAAACTATATGATCATTTAATGTGGTTAAGAAAATCAATTTATACAACCACATTAGTAACACCTTCACAAAAAATCCTTACTTGTAGAAATACAAAAATTGTACAAGAAATAATGTTCACTAAATAGTCGACATTTATTAAAGCAAGAAACGTTGTTGACAAATTTAATGTATTGGAGACTTTAATAAATAAAAAAAATAATGGCAATTTGATCATCTCAATGGAGAAGTTTAATTCAATGTTTTGGAGACATTTAGATTCCACGTTTGTTTTACACATCTAGTTAAAAACTACCTTCAATATAGTAAAAATTGAATCATTAGTAATGCAAACTCGTATTTATTTTTCAAAGCTACAAGTGTGAAGTAAGGACACACCATATCACTTGCTTTATTAATAGTGTAGCTGATGCCTTAAGTGATGGAACAAAGAACTTATATTCTAGTGGTAAGATGGAGAACTCCTTGACTCCGAAATCTTGTACACTAATTTTTATCTCTCATTTGTGGGTGATGTCATCATCTGCATAGCAGTAATGAAATAACCTTTGAAATGGATTTTTATACCTTATTCAAAAAATGTTAGTATAGATAACAAATTTACAAAAAAGAAAATCTATTATGTTACATTAATCATATATCTAGAAGGTAAACTTAACTATGTCCCAGAAAGGCATTTTGAAATTATTTTACATTTCAAATATCTTAGAATAAAGATCTTTAATAAGGGAAATATTGCATTAATGTATGATACATCATCAATAACATATAATAAAGAATTAATTGGATGGAATAAAAAATAGCTATCAAAAGTTTATTAAATTCTATGCCCACTAGCCTCTTAATGGTATTGGATTCAACAAAAACTATTTTAAAAGGAATCAAAATGTGAATGGTAAAATTCTAATAGCAAACCTAAACAACCATAATGGTTTCCATTGGAGCTCTTGGATGAATATATCTATCCCATGAGAGGAAAATGGCTTCTATGTTAACAATATTTGCATTAAAATCATGGTGTTCACCTACAAACTTTGGTCATCATTCATAAATTCTAAATCATTATAGGCAACCTTCATGAATAGAAGGTATAAGCAAACCATACAAAATTGGAAACTTATGACAAGAATAACTACCACAAGGTTTGTTGCTTTCTACACATAGTAAAGAATCTTCATGTTATGGACCATCCCAACTAATAGAAATAATACTATGATTATAAGAGAAAATATTAAGATATACCAAAACATCATAATGTGTACTACTCCGCAAAGCTTAGGCTACACTAGAAAAGTACAAATTTGAACTAGCAACCTGAGCATGCTAGTGTTATACATTAATCAAGAAAAATTCTATTACATCTATGTAAAGAGTTTGTTGAAGTTGTTAATGCAATAGTGATTTAATGAGAAACAATGGATGTCAAATATCAAAAACTCATTCAAAAAGACAAAGTTAGATGGGAATCAAACTTCACCCACAATAATATTGATCACAAAGCTTTTAGACTTTGATATATAAAATTGAAATCTCTCTTAAAACATGTCAAAATATTAGAAAATTTTTTTTCCTAAATTATGAAAATAAATATTCAATATGATTGAGCCCAATTAGACAAGTCTAATGACAATTGTTTCATCTTGAATGGATCTCTTTTGAAAATAATATGAATTGCCAAAGTAAATAAGCATAAATAATGCTTAATTAATATTTACAATTTATGTAAATATGAATTAAATTTGAAACCAGACAAATGGAAGTAACAAAATATAATGGAATCAAAGGAATGTAAAGGTTAAACAAGAGACGTAGAATTTCAATGTAATATAAAAATCCAAAATGTAAACTTTAAGTATATGAGATAATTTGTATGCAAAAGTTGCACTCTAAATTACTAAAGAGATCCAGTGCAACATCCTTTATTGCTAAATCAAGCAAAAGTGAAAATATCTCATAAAGCATGTTGAAACCATTATAAGCAAAGTTGTTAAAAATGTCAAATTGGATATTTAAATGCATAAATCTCATTGAGATGAGTCCACCAACATTTGTTTTAAGTCTTTACATCTAGTATGGAATTATTGTAAATTACCAAATTAAATATTTGTATCAACAATAATAAATTATTATTTTAATATGAAATAAGTAAATAATAAAGCTAAAGTAGATAAATTGAAGCAATGCAATATAAACTAATCAATGTGACGTAACATAGTAATATAATTAAAAGAAAGAATAAAAATTAAAAATTGAAATAAATATCATAGCAAGTTTGATGCCACGATACTAAGGAGATTTTGTGTAACATTTTCGATCGTCAAATTTGGCACAAATAGAAATATCTCAAAAATATGAAAAATCATAAAAAAAATATTTAAAATTATAAAAAAAAAATTTAATTAGATAAACCTCATTAAGATGAATGTAATGACATTTTTTCGTTTCCAATTGACCATATTTGGAATTATTATGAACTACTAAAATAGTTAAACATAATAATAATAATAATAATAATAATAATAATAAATTGTTATTTTATTATTATGTGAATATATATATATATATATATATAACGATTGAAATTTGATTAATTAAGGTAATGTTTTATAACCAAATAGAAGAAAAAATGTTGGAGAGATGATATAAATTATGGCAGAATATTTCAATCCACAATGCAAAGTAGATTAAGTGTAATGCCTTTTTTGTCGAAAAAGGTATGAATCAAAATGTCTTATATGAAATGCTAATCCAAAAATTGATAAAGAAATAAAAAATTACTTTTTTATTGGATACACCTAATCTAGATGAGTCAAATAATTCTTTTTTTCATCTCAATCATACATTATTTAGAATAACAACTAATTTCTAAATTAAATGAAAATAATGAATAATAAATTATTACTTTCAAAAATATGTAAATGTATATTAAAGCTAAAATGAGATAATTTAAGGTAATGTAATATAACAAAAAATATGTAAAAATCAAGTGAGGCAAGATTTAGATTTATATAGTAATGTAATAAAATAAAAAAAAAACATTTGATAAAATAAGATAAATTATATGAGAGAGTTACAGCTTAATATATTAAGGACATCAAGCATAATATTCTCGATCATCAAATGAGGAATTAATTAAAACATCATGGGAAAATATAGAAAAAGCCTATGAATTTGAATATTTCAAACTATTAAAATGAATTTTTAACTTAATAAAGCTCCTTGAGATGAATCCAACGATGTTTGTTATGCCCCCACTAGATCTCATTTGGAATTACTCTGAGTTTAAAGTAAATAGTAAAAAATAATAAAATATAATAAAAAATTATTATTTTAATATTAAGTTAATATACATTAAATATCTAATCATACAAATTAAAACTAATTTACTATAGCCAAATAAAATTTATGTAAAGTTTACAAGCATGGATAAATGGTGTTTAATTAAAATAGAACATAATCAAGTAAAAAGTTTAAAGAAATGAATTAAATTGTTTGAGAATATGGTATTCAAAGATGTTAAAGATATTGATAATGACATCCTTGACTATCAAATATGGTACGAATCAATATATCTCATAATATGTGCCAAAATCTTGAAAAATTTAAAATATTTATAATTAAAATAAATATATAATTTGATAGAGCTAATAGGGATGAGTCCTATGATATTTTTTGTCTATATATTTAAATAAATATATATTAAATGAAAAATAAATACAGTTTTAATGAATGTAATATATCAAAATCATTGTCAATGAAAAAATAAAACGAGATAAGAGCTAAAGTTATGTAGTAATATAACAAAATTAAAAAAATTATATTTTAGGAAATAAGATAAATTGCTTGGGAAAGTTACATTCGATGATACTAAGGAGATAGGTCGTACCTTAAATCACATATTTGGTTCAAATATAAATATCTCAAAGAGTATGCCATAACCTAAGAAAATGTAATATTTAAAATTATAGAAATAAAATTTTAATTAGATGGGCCTCATCAAGATGAATCCAACTTTGCTTATTTTCTCTAATCTACATCCATTGGAATTACAACAAATTGCCAAAAAAATAATTAAAATAAATAAATTATTTTTTTAATATTTAGTAGATATATATTAAACTTGAAATGTTATAAATTAAAGTAATATAACATATGTAAATCACAGTAATATAAAGGTCACATGAGAGAAGAGTTAGAGTTTCATAGTAATAAAACTAATTTGAAGCAAGAAATTTGGAATGGTGAAATAAATTATCTAAAAAAGCATTATTTCAAGTCACTAAGGAGGTCAAGTTGGAGATCATTCATCAACAAAATGGATCACAAAACAAAAAAACTAGTCAAGTGTGCTGAAACCTTAAAAATGTATAGAAATTATTATTTAATTTAAAATAGGGACTATTCGAATGATCTTTATTAGTATTGATCAAAAGTGGCTTGAAACTATAACTAATTCTTAATGTTAAAAAGAATAACTAATGTTGAATTATGTTTTTTGTCATAAGTAATTAAATATTAATTATGAAATTGTATAAATTTAAGCAATCTAACATAACAAAATGAAAGACTTGTAAAGATCACAAGAGAGGTGATTTAGCATTGCGTAGTAGCCATAGAAAGCCAAGCTGAAAAAATTGGATGAATTAGATATATGGTTTGTCAATGTTGCACCCCATGGGATTAAGAAGATCAAGCAAAAAAACAGCATTTGTCAAATTAAGAACTAATCAAAATATCGCATAAACTAAGGTAGAAACCTAAAAAGATAAAGCTTTTAAAAAAGTAAAAATGAATATTTAGTTGGATTGAGCTCTTCGAGGCAAGTCCAACAACATTTATTACATTACTCTCAAAACACTTGTGGAATTACAATAATGACCAAAATATATAAGAATAATAATAATAAATTACTATTTTAATATTAAGTAAACACATGGTAAAGTTAAACTGAGATACATTGAAACAATGTGATAAAAATAAATCGAAGATTTATAAAGATCACAATAGAAGAGATTTAGAATTACATATCATTATAAACAAAGCAAATAATAAAAACTTTGAGAAAAATAAGAAAAACTAAATTGGAAGTTTAATTCCAAGATACTAAGGAAATGAAATGCAACTTTCCCAATCATCAAATTAGGTAATAAAATAAAATATTTAAATATTAACAATCATAGAAAATATTATATTTAAAACTATGAAAAGAATATTTAATTGGATAAAATTCATCAAGAAGAACCCAACAACATTTATTTCATCACCCTTAGACACAGTTCAAAAATATTTCAAATTACCAAAGTAAATGAATAGAAACAATAATAAATTAATATTTTAATATTAAATAAATATATATATTAAGGATAAAATGAGATAACTTGAAGTAATGTATACTAACCAATACAGGTGATGTAAAGGTCACACAACAATAGAATTAAAGATTCATAATGCTATAATTAAATCAAACTAAAAATTTTGAACAAATTAGATAAATTATATATAAATATTCAATTCAAAGACACTAAGAAAATCAACTATAACATTCTTTTTTTGTTAAAATAAGTATGAATGAAAATATCTTTCAAAGTATACCAAAACAATTGAAACAAAAATATTTGAAAATTTGAAAATAATAACTTTATTGAATAGTGCCCATCGAGATGAGCCCGATGACATTTTCTCATCTTAGTAAGACTTGTTTATAGCATGTTTGTAATTGTTATGAATTATTAAATTAAATTATCATAAATAATATTAAATTATTACTTTATAATAAAGTAAATAAATATTAAAGCAAAAATCAAATAAATTAAGGTAATGAAACATAACAAAATCAAAGCTTTGTAATGCCAAATGAGATGAGAATTAGAATTTTGTAGAAATAAATACAATCAAACCAAAACATTTCAAAAAATAAGATCAATTATAGGCAAAAGTTATAATCCAACTTACAAAGTAGATCGAGAGTAATAACTACAATATTAAAATTGAGCAACAATTAAAATATCTCATAAAGAATACCAAAAACCTAAGAATTTTAATTTTTAAAATTATAAAAATGAATTCTTAATTGGATAGAGCTCATTGGGGTGAATCCATCATAATTTGCTTCATCCCTTTCATCCTTTATTTAGAAATGCTATGAATTAAAAAGCTAAAAAAATAAAAAATATTTTTTTGAATATTAGGTAAAAATATGTTAACACTAAAATGTGATAAATTAAAGTAATATAATGTTTCTAACTGAAAGCAATCTAAAGGCCACATAAGTGGAGAATTAAAGTTTCATAATACCAATAACAAATGAGACAAAAATAATTTAAAAATAAGATAAATAGTATAGAAAGCTTCATTCAAGGCCACAAATGAAAATGAGTGTAAGATAATTGATTTTCAAAACCAGCTATGAATCAAAATGACTTGTAAAGCATTCCAAAATCCTAAAAACAAAAATATTAAAAATAAAAAGAAAATATATTTAATTTAATAGAACTTATAAAGATTATTCTAATGATATTTTTCTCTTGGTTGGACATCATTTGGAATTATTATGAATTAACAAAGAAAAAAGACATCAATAATAATATTTTTTTAATATTAACTAATTAAATGTTAAAGATGAAATAAGTTAAATTTAAGAAATAAATTATAACTAAATCAAACACATATAAAGGTTACACAAAAGCATATTTAGAGTTACATAGTAATACAATAAATTCAAAGAAAATAATTGAATAAATGAGAAAATTGTATAAGAAAGGTACATTCAAAGAAGCTCAGAAGATAGAGTGTAACAACATCAACTATCAAATAAGATAGAAATAAAAATATCATAACAAAAAATAAAGTATCTAAAAGATAAAAAAATGAATATTTTATTCGGTAGAGCTCATCTCGATGAGCTCAACGATGTTTCCTTCATCTCGATTAGACCTTCATTTGAATTACTACAAACTACTAATTTAAAAAATCATAAAAGACAATAAATTATTATTTAAATATTAAGAAAATTTTTATCAATACTAAATGAGATTAATTAAAGTAATTTAATATAGCCAAGTGAAAGTTATATTGAGTTCAAATGAGAGGAGATTAAGAGTTCCATAGTAATGTAAAGAAATCAAAATTAAAAGTTTGACTTAATTCGATAAATTGTTTGGAAAAGTTCAATTCCAACTTAATAATGAGCTTGAGTACATCAATCTAGACTCTCAAATCATTAAATATCATAACGTCTCGTAAAATTTGCCAAGACATAAAAAGTCAATTTTTAACGCCTAAAAATTAGTATTTAATTAAAAAAATTTGGAGAGCAGTCTAACGCATTTTTTCTTCTTTGTAAATCCCATTAAAAATTATTGTAATTTTTTGAAATAAAAACGAAAAAAAATTATTATTACTTTAATTTTAAATTAATATATAATTCATTTGAAATGGGAAGAATTGATGCTATGTAATATAAGTAATCTTGAGAAATGTAAATGGCACATAAGAGGAGATTTTTTATCCCATAACAAATAACAAAATCAAAGAAAAACATTAAAAGAAATATAAAAACTTGTGTGGGAAAGATTAATTCAATGTTATTGAGGAAATATAGTGTAACAAACTAAATTATGAAATCTAGTATGAGTCAAAGTTTTTATAAAATATGCTAAGTTCCTATAAAATAAAAATATTTAAAAACATAAATATAGATATTTAATTGGATAAAGCTCATTGAAGAAATCTTAATGGTGTTTGCTTTTTCTTGATTAGAGCTTATTCAAAATTACTACGAATTAGCAAAGCAAATAAGAGTAAATAATATGTAATTATAATTTTAACAATAAATTAAAAATCAAGAAACTAGATAAATTTAAGAAAAGTAATATAACTATTAAATTTAAAGGTCAAAAGAGGGAAGAGTTAGAGTTACATACCAATATAAATAAATAGAAGTGAGAAATTTGAAGAAATGGGTTAACTAAAAAAATGTTCAATTCTAAAATACTAAGGAAATCTAGTGTGACATTCTTGACTGTTAAATAAGATATGAATCAAATACATTGTAAAGTATGCCAAGAGCCAAGAAAAATAAAGTTTTTAAAAATTTAAATCCTAGGCCTTTTCGAGAGGAGTCCAATAATATTTATTTCCTTTTGATTCAATTCTAATAGCAAAACTATATAAACATATATAACAATAAATTATTATTTTCATATAAAAACATAAAAAAGTTTAATATAGATAAATTGAATCTTTATAATATAAATGAATCAAAGTGATGAAAATAATACTCTAAAAGAGATCTAAAATTATATAATAATTTAACTAAAAAATTAAACAATTCAAAGAAAGGAGATAAATTGTACGAGATGATTAATTCCAAGTTAATCAGCACATTGAGTGACAATCTCAATGATCATGTAAGTTCACATCATACTCCATTGCATCGACATTTTTCTAATGACTCACCCACAGCCCACAATTTAATTCAATTTTAGAGCATGTGATGGAAGTACATCCATTCCACAAATTCGAAAGCAATTGGACATTGTTAATTATTGTGGAATGAAAGCTCATACTTCGAAGTTAAAATGGCTGAAATGTTGTCTCATTGAATGAAGTAAATCAAAATTTGAAAAAATATTTTATGCAATTAAGTTGCCTAATGAACAAGTTAAACTTAAAGAAATTTAGTTTGATTCTATTTAGAATATGGAAAAGATGATGTAGCTAACAAAGACTCATCAGATCCTCTTTGAAGCTATTGTAAAAGAGGAAACTTGTTAACATCAAAAGGTTAGCATTAAATTACTAGAAGAAGAACAAAGGAATAAGAAGCCTCTTCCATGCCCCAGTAAAAGTAAAAAGATCTAAACAAATAATTACAAGCACAAAGGAAGCTAATGGTCTTGAGTACAACAAGAAGATAAAATAGCTAAAGCCACAATATAGCATTTCAATAAATTGTGGTAGCTTCTAATCTAGGTGAAAAAGATACTATCCTTAGTTGTATCTTTTCTTTAATAAATGTTCAACACAATAAGACATTGATGATTGAAATATTAATGGAGGATTCCAAACATATTTATTATAGATAGGCCAACATAGTGCCTTTTCATTGGATGGAATCAATGGTAAAGTTTTTAGACATTATTGGAATATAATTACGACCAATGTTCTAGTTGCTACTAAGAAAATTTTTGCAAGGTCTCCAAACCCTAAGGGAACCTCTAACACAAACCTTTTCCTAGTTACCAATTATGATAACACAAAAGTTTCAACAATTTTAGAACAATCAAAATATGCATTTTTACTGAAACATTACTCTCTTAATTGTAGACAATTAGACTTCAAAAAATTCTTCGTCCTCTTATCTCCCCGAAGTATCTATATTTGTCAAAATAAAGAGATAATGTATAATGTTCTAAATGCATATGAATTGAATACAGCATTAAATAAAGGATTAAGATGATATAACTGCTTAATTAAAGTTGATCAGAAATGTTCTTTCGATCATAAATCAGGGCAATTTTAAAAACAAGGTCCTCATGAGATTCAAATTTATCCATAATTTTATTATGGTCATCATGAAAGTTCTTTGCAGCTCTTTCACTTCCAAATATCGTTAATAACTATCCAAATGGTTCTTTTACAGTCACATAGGGGCCAAAGAAAACTAATGCAATTTCATCCATACTTTTCATGGAAGATTTTAGTAAGGAGTTTTACAAGCTCATTAATCAAGTTATGGTTCTTCTTTATGCCCAACATGGATCTTATTCATTGGTATTTGTTTTATGTTTTGAAGGTGAGATTATAAGCTTCATCACTGAGACTTAGAAAAAATTTTAGCATTCACAAGTTTCATGTAGACTTTCAAAAAATATCAATTTTACACATCAAACATCACAAAAGAAAATTCATTAGTGAGAATAAAAAGAATCTACTAAATGCAAGAGGAATCCTTAATAGTTTCAACTTTCAAAGAAATAAACTTATAGTAACTTATATTGGTTGTCCCCTCTCTGTGGCAGAAAGGAAAAACTCATTCAAAATACCTAATTGATAAATCAATAAGAGAGAGGTCTGTTGGAAGAAGTTGTTTATTATGGGACAAAGATTTACTCTTATGAAACACGTTTTAAATTAAATACATATACATTCTTTAATTGCAATAAATTTTTCTCTTATTATAACGTTGAATTCAAAAGTGCCTGAATGATTTGTATTGGTCATTAATGTTGCTTTGTTTATCCCTAACCATGGCACTTTATTTGATAATAATAAATCCTAAGTAAATTTATTCAATTTGCTTAACTTAATTTTTAGATTTTTTATAGTTGATGCTCATGTTTAGGGTAGAATTTAAAGAAAAAGCGGAGCATAGGTCAAATCCCATGAACATCATCTTGGTGGAATGAAAGACCACCAAAAGTTTTATTTTGAGTTTAATTTTAAATATTTCACTTTTAAAAATATTGGAATTTTAACTTTGATTGAAGCTATTCTAACGAGATCAAATAATTAAAATTTATTTAATCTAACCATCATAAAAATATTTGGATTAAGAAACTTTTAACATGTTATCTTAACAACCAAAAGAATTATTTTATTCTTGCTCATATCTTTGAAAACATTCATTCAACATCCTCTTGCAAAAAAAATATTATAAAAATAAATACATAATGAGTAATAAAAAATAATAATAATGATTTTTTAAAATATCAGAACAATAAAACCTATGCAAAACCTAATTCTTTATAGTAATCAGGTTAGAACTTAATTGGCTAACTCTAAAGTGAATGAATTATGGAAAACTCTGAAGTGCATGCATAATGTTAGAAACAAATATTCTTAGTTCATATGAGTGTTGTGGGACTAAACTCACCTTTTTTATTCATGTGACTAAGTTTTGAATTTTTAGAGTGATTTCAACAAACAAATTGCACATGTCTGAGATCAAATAGTCTGCATCTTGTGAGTCTCTTTAAATATGCTCATTCATTAGTAGTCTGATCACACAATTTCAATATCACATGGTTCAAAATTAATCCAAGTTTAACACCATGGTTCAACCATTTGATGATAATTAAGATGTAATGGTGTAGATGAAGTCATATTTTCGAAATAATGCCACCATAAGTCTAACCATCCACTGGTTTAAACTCAACATGGAGGGGTTCACATAGAATAAAAAATGATGGCACATTATGGAAGAATTATTTGAAAACATAAAAGAAAAATGAAGAAGGCCTTCGTTATTTTTAGTTGTAGAAAATCATTAATAAAAGCATAAGGAATATCAGTACCCTTAAAGTCTTCAAATGTGTAGCTATAGAGACCTAGCATACCTAGTCATCGAGATGTACTACAAAGAAAGCTGATGAATGCTATAGGGTAATGTGTACATGCCTTGGATGTAACTTAGCATGATTAAGAAAATACATTAAGAGATGGGAACAACATTAATACATTTGTGTTATATTAACATAGAATAAAAAAGGGTGATGAATTACCTTGAAAAAACCATAAGAAAACATTTTAATCACCCACATAGGATTCCTAACATATTTTCAAAAAGAACAAGTCACTTAGAAAACTTGATGAAATTTAGAAATCATAATGTTCAAATATCTAGATGGTATGACACATCAACCTTATTGATAAACTCCATTATGATGTGTAAAATTTGAATATTTTCAATAAGCAGAAAGTTTTCATATAGTATGATAGTAATCATCATACCATGCAAGGCATTTGATGTTCACATAGTTGGAATTTCATTCCATGACAAAACATTCTATCACTACATCGGCCAAAAACATCCAACGTTCACAATTCCACAACAATCACCAAGTCTTTACAACACTCCTCTAAAGTTTGGGAAACTATGCCAAACAATGATCCCCACTATAAAAATGGAAAAGTCTGCTGATCACCTATTATTTCTATTTAAAAAACTCATCATCATACTACAATGATGCTTTTAGCAACATAAAATAAATAAAAGTTGCCATTAGTTTCATTATTTTCCTTTGGAAGTAATTGCACCATGACTATCCTAACTTACACCAAATCATAAAAGTACCATTCTGGATTTGAGCATTATTCATCCTTGGACACCTTCAAACTGCAACATTGCTCTTGAATCAAAATATCATCTAACAAGTATGCTTAACAAACTAAAATCAACTAAAGTGTCCTATCATAACAGTGCATCCCATATGATCATTTTGGTAAGACATTTCAATTTTGTTGTGGCACATAGGCAAGTTACATCACACTTTAGACATTGTAATAGAAAAGAAGAATTCCAGCTTCTTGTTACCACAAAGTGATGGATTGCATCACTAGTATATGTAACATCTTACTTTAGAATCATACCAAAGTGATGGGCATAGAGCCCATTTTTATAATTTTTGTTGTATTACTCCTGAACACCTTATCTAATCAAACGAGAACATCACACACCATAAATTTGACTTAGTTAGCTCAAATAGAGACTTCCCCACCTTGTTAAACCTAAAAATAATATGCCTAAATATGCCTTAATTATAATCTAGGCTGTAATATCAAATCTTTTAGACTTGAGTTTTAGCCAATTCTTTTTAACCACTGCCAAGAGTAAATAAATGCAAGAATCCGTTATTGATCTAAGAGTTGTAACCATACATATCAGAAAACATAGTGATATTACTCTTAAATATTTATAACTATAATCTATAATATAAAAATCATAAATATCAATGCTTAAATGACATCATAATCTAAGTCCAACTAGAAATGATCATGCACATGTAAATACTAAAAACCACCAATAATAGTTTATTGTAGTCTAACATTTCTCAAGATACAGAACCTGTTGTCATGAATGTAAGTAATAATACAAGTACTATAAATCACACATGAAAGAAAAAATTCATCCAACAAGTGTATTAACTCTAGCAATCATAAGCATAGCTCCATAATTTCTCTCAACATTCTAAAAATAAAGAAAAAAAAATGAGAGTGAGCCAGAAAACTAAATAAAGAAAACAATAGTCATTATGTGACACATAGTACTAAAGAGTTATATACATCAATCTTTTATAGTAATGTGTAATCACCGCTAGGTATCAAAGCTTAACTAGTGTATCTCCATCTACTATATTAAGTTGATATGAGAGTTTGTGGCACAAGATAGTATAATTCACTAGATGGGGCTAAATGTAGTGGTGGAGAGGTGCACTCAGCAATGGTGGTGAAGGCTCAAAAGGCTCACTAGGTAATTGGTGTGCTTCCCTATTAGGTAAAAGATCTTGAATACTAAAGGCAACAATTATTCCATCTTTATGTAAATCCAAAGGGTATAGATTGATACCTTGTTTTATAATCTTGGAATTTACAACACCATGGGTATGTAATTTCCTTAGGGTTCCTTGTAGATACCTCTCACACTTAACATGAATCATTGCATAATCACCCTCAATAAATTTTTTAGGTTATCTATAAGTACTTCTAAGTTATTTATATATTTGATAAAATGTTTATCTAATTATAAAATTTGATGAGTGAAAGACTCAATAAACTTAAAAGTGTGGAAATGTGATCAAATCAATAGGACTTTGAGGATAAGTTTTTAAATAAAATTCAAAATGGCTCTAATTCATTGTTTGATTAGTAAAATCATTGTAAGATAATAAATGATACCAAGTTGAAACTTATTTCCCCATTAGGCTTTAAAGGACATGGCCAAAGTTTTGTTTGAGTACTTTTTATTCATCCATCTAGAGATTATAAATTTGTAGAAGTTTATGTTTTACCTAAATTGATGGATTTACTTGGTGATGTGGTAAACATGGTACTGAAGTGTTGGAAAATAGATCTGTAGTAGGATAAATAAATCTTATATATGTGAGCTTGTCTAGTTAGTCATTGCAAAATGCATCCACAAATTCCTTTTACTAGGGTTAAACTATGGGTGGTGATGTGGGTACATTAATAAGGTCTTCCCCATTTGTCACAAACAAGATAAACCCATCAATAGCTATATTCTTCTCAATCTTGACTAGTGAAATGATACCAAGTAATTTTCTATTTTTTTTATTATTTTCTTTTGGAGTGCTTTGATTAGAATTTATTTTCATAGGAGGTTAAGGGTATTATGTGATCTTCTTTCCTTCATATTGGAAAGTAAATATAACAGTTCTTCAATTTAATGTAGCATCATAATCTTATAACCAAGGTCATCCTAATATAAGTTTTCTGACTAACATTGTCACAAACAAAAGTCCTTTGTTGGAATTAAGGTTTTATCGATCCACGATATAGTTTAAGGTTAAGGATGGTTTGTGAGTGTTAAACCTATCTTTTTGGTAGTAGTATATGCTGAGAAATTTTTAAAGATACCAAGATTTATTTGAAATTCTAATGAAGGTACTAAAGAAGCTAATTAATTACCAAACTTCAAATTGCCTTAGCATACTCGTAGTGCATCTCAAAATAACTATGGGTGGTTTAATATAGTGAAGTCTTTTACCTAGCAGTTGTAATCCTTCTTCATCCTCGTCATGTTGCAATATAACCTGCTTTTCTCTAACTTCAATACCTTCTCATAGTACTTCTTTTATATCTATTTATTGGGCTCCCTTAGGAAACTAGGATGTGACATTGCGCCTCCCATGATAATGATAAAACTCAACTTTAGACTTAGTAGATGGCTTGTTTAAGGATTCGATTCAATGTGATATTGCTGTTGATAGAGAGATACAAGTTGCTTGTGGAGTAGAAGTTATAAGAATAATAGAAGTAATGGAATAGTTACAAGGCAAGAAGTGGTCAAAAGAATTTAACTCTTATAGGCAATTGATCTTCTAAATATTTTTCCACCATGATCCTCATTATAAGCCTTGTTTAAACTAGTAATATTTTGTAGTATAACTCAACTTATGCAGAATCTATAAGCCCAATTGAAAGTCAAGAAAATACTACTTAATTCGACCCTTGTAAATGTTGTTTAAGCATATAATCCTTAAATTTAGTAATGTACTCATTAGCAATCTTTGAACCTTATGATAAGCATTACCATTTGTCCAAAAGTTCACCTGAATAAGAGGTGGGTACACATTTAACTTGTCATCAAATCTTGATTTCTTTCTGTGGTTGGGGCAAAGCTTTATCTTTGCCAAAAAAATCACTTTTCTAATGTATGAACAAATAATCTAACATGTGATGTGAGCCTAGTGTTTTTTAAATTAGTACTTTCAATGTTTGTTAAGATCAAACAAATAAAAATAGTGCTTTATTCCCACTTCTTAACCTTAATGTATTGCAAGCTCAAAACTACCATCAAATGTAACATATTTTATTTTGACCATATTAACTTAGTAATCATCATCCTTATCGTGCCCTCTATCAATGTTATGTATAACAGCTTAATGCCTAAGTGTCACATGTGATAGACATACTATGAGTTCCACTTTATCTATTACCTCTAAATTATTCTAATCAGTCTATGCATGTTTCTAAGTTTCCTCTTAGCTCTTGTATCGAATGAGTTTCTCCTAGAATTGCTTGTTCAGTTACTTGTACGATGGGTAGTAGTGTTGGTCGAGAATCAAAATTTTACATCTTTGCCATAGCTAGTCACAGAATAAATTTAAGATAAAATCATAATTTGGGATTATAAAGAAAAAGAAAAACTAATACATCTCGAAATGTTTTACCAAATGATAATATAAATAAAGAAATTTTATAGTGTCATACTTGAAAACAAGCTTTTTTATTTGCTTGTTTATATATATCTATTAGCAATTGAAAATAAATGCAAAAGTTTATAAGATGATTGTTTATTGGTAAATTAGAAATCATATAAGTTCATAGAACTAACCTTATTTTGATACCAAATTTATGTAGGATGATATGCTAAAACTTATTTTAGCTCATAGAAAATTAAGTACTTTGGTTAAAGCAATAAATCCAAACATGACCCTACCCAAAGTGTTTTATATTTATAGTAAAAAATGATAGGGGTCAAGCAAGTGTGAACTTTTCCTAGAAGCCAAAGGTTCGCATTGATTTTTAAAATAAGGGATCTCAAACTAAAAAAATAGTTTTAGCAACTAAAACATGAAGCACTAATGATGGTGGTGATGTGGCAAGACACACATAAAAGTTATGTTATTAGAATGACAAACAAGAAATCACACGGTCACGTGAATAAATTTGAAATTTTGGTACAATGATTAAATTTTGTGTCCTTTAAATAAAGTGGTTAGGAAATTCTTTACTGATTTGATGATGTTTTTAGGTTTTGAATAATGGGCTAAGTAGTCTCCTTTTATGACTCCTACTCACTTTTCTTGGGTACCATCATAATCACACAATTTGATTGATCGCACATAAAATGCTCATGTCAAATAAGCTTGGTAGCAATATTTCATTACTTTATTCATAATTGTATTTTTGTACAATACGAGGAGCATCCTTATTTATAGAGATGTCAATGGTGTAATAGTAAATCTCTAACATAGGAATTGAAAATAAAATTTGATATTTTTTAGAGAATACGAAATTTATAAACGGAACACTTTTACTTCAACCAATAAAATTTGTTATAAAAATTAGAAAAATTAATTAATATAAGCAATTCATATATAAGGCTATGTATTGGAGGTGATTGTCTACTCAGCTCGGAGGTGACTAATGGCATCATTGGTACAATGTGGGAAGAGAGGTGCGTGATATCTTGGGCTCCGTCTTTGGGTTACCATGGGGCAAACCGAATCAATGGAGGTTGACAAGTCAATGCATGATGTTGGGTAAAGCATGTTTGTGGATCATCTTAGCATGTGTTGATGGGCTTGCATTGCTTGATCAATCAGCATGGGTTGGGTAGGTGGAAAAGTTCTAATGGTTGGAGCAAGTTGAGGATGTCATGTGGATCGGCATTGGTGATGTTAGCGATAGCTGTCAGTACTAGACAGAAGGGAAAACAATACCAAAGTAAATTTTAAACCTTTTTTAAGTCTTTTTTAGCTATATATTACACCAACAAAATTATGGAACTCCTAAAGAGATATCTCATTCTAAATTTAAAGCTAAAAATATCAAAAAATCTATTAATTAATTATCAAAAGACTTAAAGTAAGGCATAGATTAAAATTAATTGACTAACTAATAAAAGGAAAACTAAAACATGTAATAAACAAATGTCAGTTATAATTGACTCCTAAAATGAAAAAATTTACAAAGGAATGTACATCTAAAATTAAATATTTTGAGTTATAAACTAATGAGAAGTAGAGGAGGGAGTCTTGGCATAGCTATAAGTCTAATTAAGACTAGTATAGCTAAAAGTGAATCATCTACAGAAATAGTTATCATATACAAGATAGGCAATGAATTAGATAATACTGCATTAGGTTTCCATAAGTGGAAATCAATTCATAAGACTTCTTTAATGTCATTTCTCAAGCTTGCAATTTATGTAAAGGATTTTGAAAATTAACATATTTTTTGCTAAAATAAATCTTCCAGTTTATACAAAAACAATTAACTGAAGTTCTTATATAATTATTATTACATCAAACCCTTTAAAAGATCACAATTCACCCTCCCTATTGTGGGCATCTCCCCACATTAACTTTAACATTGTTAACAAAATAATTTATCATGTGTAAAATATACCCATACATTTAGAGAAGATAGTTCATAGTCACTGGTAAAGACATTTAAGTGATAAGTACAAACTTTATTTATTCTTTGAGGTGTGATAATCATTCTCAAATCTCCTTACTAGTATTTTCTAAGCATTTCATAAGATAATCAATGTGTTAGGTGCAAATATGTGATAACAATTGATATTAGATCTCCTAAGGAGATCAATAGTTGAATCAATTTATTAAATGAATTTTATAAGAGACTATAATATATTACTTAAGTTATTCAAACATAACTAGATTAAATTAAATTTGAAATTCGAAAATTGATCAATTCTAAAAGTTAACCATTGTCATTTCCTAGAAAGAAAACTGTATATTGTTAAGTAATTATTATTCGATAGCAAGTCGAACTTCAACCACAAATTCAATGAGTACAAAAGTGTGTTCCATTAGGATCTCCATTGGATACTAAGGCATTAAAATCATTTCTCTAATACCAAAAGTTTGAAATTGAAAGAGACAAGAATATGGCAAATTTCTTGTATAAAACTTTTCCAAAATAAAAGCATAAAAAAGAAAACATGTTTCAAAATTGCAACAATGGGATGTAACAAAAATGGAGGATAATAGAAAGGGGACTCAGAAATTTTTTGATGGATTATTTCCTAGCCAATGGCCTTCATCAATACTTAGTCCATTTTCATTTGTTCCAACATTTTCCTTTCATTCCATCTCCATTGTTTGTTGAGAAACCATCACAATTAGTGACTTTCTATAAAGCATAACAAATAACGACTTCTTTAAGTTGTTTGAAGAATCAAACTCATGCCATCATGAATTTCTGTTAAATCTCAAAAATCAACTTTCTTTGAGGATTTCCAAAGGTAAAACCGAACCACTTCCTAATTTTTATTATTGCACAAAATCAACAAATTATAGCTCACAAAAACAAGAAAAAGAATGCTCTTAGTTGTCTTCTAAGAGTAGGAGAACAAATTTACGTAATTTGAACAATTTCTGCTTTATCACACTAGGCTTTTGCAACTTGTGTTTTATTAAAAAAAATGCATATCCTCAATAATGTACTTGGCAATTGATTCATTCACTTTGTAGGCTTGACATTAAAACTAGTACTTACGATCCAGAAATTTGACCATCATGTTCATAGCATGCCACAAAAAACGAATCATTTCCCTTTGTAATCTAGTTATGAAATCTATTCAAGAAATTGTTCACCCTATGATATGTGATCCACCAATATCCAATAGCTTGCATATGATGCAAAAGTAACCTTAAAATGAGTCAAGCATGCCACCATGCAAATAGTATCATGTGACTTTGAAATATCCAAAACTATAATCCAGAATATATATGCAATAAATATCCAATGCTAAAATAACATCCTCACCAAAGGTTGTGCCAAAAGAATAATATGATTATCAAAATGCCAAAGTCCATAAGCAATAATCCAATATAATCAAATACCCATTAACATTTACAACCAAAAATCTTAGATGGAATTAGTAATATAGCTTATCTTAATCATTAAAAATAAGTACAAATGTCATACAATAGATCTACAGACTGTGATGCATCAAACTCTTGCACTTAAGTAAAACCTTAGACTTATAAAAGCATATAAGTGTATAGTCTTTGGAGTTAAATAGAGAATTCTAAACTTATATTGTAAAACTAACATGCAATAGTAAGGTGATATATATATATATATATACATGTCCTTTTACTAGTTGTATAAGTTAATGTTAATGAGATAATTTTTGGAATTAAAAAAATACAATTGTAAAGAATTTTGTGATTTAATAGTATGGATGTCTTAGATAAATGTGATGAGTCAGATGAAAGTTTTCTTTGGATTAAAAATTAAAAAAATTGTATATTTATTTCACAAACTAATTATTTAAATAAATTATTTAACAAATTTAGTTATGGAAATATGAAACATAGAGAAGTTCAAATGAATCACTTAGACTATTTGGATTTAGATGATGTAGGAAAACCCAAAGATAAAAAACTTTATAATTGTTTGATTTGATACCTAATATATCTTATAGCTATTAAACCAGATATCATATTTTGTGTTTCCTTCTTTGCTAAGATGCAATAAAATCCAA
Organism: Vanilla planifolia; assembly: GCA_023846275.1. Taxonomy (NCBI): domain Eukaryota; kingdom Viridiplantae; phylum Streptophyta; class Magnoliopsida; order Asparagales; family Orchidaceae; genus Vanilla; species Vanilla planifolia. The sequence continues at coordinate 2,161,185 of JAIUJO010000017.1, read as the reverse complement.
ACAAAAATCATGTAGAATTGGTTAAATAATTATTCAAGTATTTAAAGGCCATATTAAACTTAGAATTATTGTATCTTAGAAATACTCTTTGATGTGATCTTATAGGTTATAATGACTCAGACTTTGTAGGCTCTATGGTCAAAAGGAACCATATATCAAGTTCTTAATTCCCAGAAAATTATCTAATTTCATGGTAAAGAGAAAAAATAAATTTTGTGTCACTATCGACCGCAGAGGCAGAGTATGTAGGGGTCGAATGTTGTGTTGCTCAAGTGTCATGGTTAAGAGAAGAACTTCATGATTATGATTTAGATATCTTACATATTCTTGTTAGTGTGGGGGAGTAAATAGTAATGGGAGCATGCATTCTTCATTTTTAATACCTCTTACAACAATAATATTTCTTAAATATATGCTTTCACTTGTCATATTTTTATCTAACTATTTGTCTTATCATGATAAAAAAGCATAAATCACTAGCTCACACATATGTTTGCTATGCCAACCAATCTATATTTAATATTTAATTCTAATGGGCATGTTTAGTGTGAATTAGGTTCAATTTTTATGAACAAGCTATTACTTTTAAAGATTAGCAGTTTTCAGAGTACCTTGTAATGCTTTGAAAGCTAAAAGGATTGACGACATGGACATCTAATTTCAAAAGATTTTCCTTTTTTATGAAATGTAACTTTTTCATGTTTACTTTTAAAAATAAGGAAAATCTCTTCACTCGTATGAATTTCAAATAACGATAATGCATCTCAATTGTTCAATGTTTTCGTTCATTTTCAAAACATTTTGGATTTCATTTTTCAATTACTTAATCCTTTCCTTCATTAAATCTCACATTTATATTTTTTGCAAATTTCATTTTTATTAAAATAAAAAAATGAAATTTAACAAAAAAAAATTCTATTTTAATATGCGTGTGTATACATACATATATATATATATATTTCATAATCCTTACCCCCAAGTGTGACTAGAGCGGTCAATCAAGCCCCAACTAGCTTGGGAATCCTCATATCTGGGTATAGTTGGAACCAAGTAGGGTCTCGCCCCAAGTTGGACATTGTGTAGTCTTGAACCTAGATGGTGTATTTTAAAGGAAGGATTGAGTCAAGGAAAACTTCAACAATTATGTAATGGGTAAGTTGAACCCACATATGTTAAACCTATGAGATACAAGTGGCATAGGTTATGAAATCCCTAGAACACTAGTGAGAGACAACAGCCTTTTAGCTCACAGTAAATGTGTGTAACATTTTTTGAATATTGAACAAATTTAATATCCTGCCTTGTGTGACTAAAACATTCTCCCATTTCATACACATCAGTGCCTAAGCATGCATGAATTTTTCTCATTCTCATCATTGATTGGATAATGAATAATTCACCAAACAATAATAATGTTTCAAGACTCAAATTAGATGGTAAAAATCCCATCTAATGTTATCAAAATATTAGAATTCTTTTTGCTATATTGTTTAACCTTTCTTTGAAGGAAGTAACTCAGAGCTATCCACTTCAAATCCTATGATTGAGATCATTTTCACATTTACTATTGTTGAGCTAATTGATCTAGATCTGACACGATGTGATCAGACATTCTAAATTGAATCGTCCACTCTCTAACCATGTATAATGCTTTTGATTTTGCATTCTTGATCTAAAATGCCACATCTTCTCCAACCAAATCCAAGGGCTACCATCAATTCCACCTAATGACTAATTCAAAAGCCATTATTTGTTAATAACTTGTAAAATAATTGTTTCTTAACTTTTTAAGTACTATAATGGAACTTGTTTCCATAAAAATCCAACCATTATGAATGAAAGATCTAGTGAATGTTAACAAAATTTTTAGATCTCAATAAAGTGTGGCCTCATATTGTATTAGTGTAAAATCTCCCAACAACACAGCATAATTTAGTATTACTCAAAATTGGAAACTTCTCTAGTTATTGCTAATGCTTGTAAGCTATCATTTTCTCACTTATGTTCATAATTTTGACCTCATTGTCATTTCTTTATTTCTTAACAAGCATAGAAAGTTGTAGATTTATCAACATTTTTTCTTATTGTGCATTTCTTTTTCGTTTGGGTTATTTGGCCTTACATTTTTAAATGGCAAAGTTTGGATTATAAGACTTTGTTGGGTTGAGCTCAAAAAATTTTGGGTCACAATTGAATCCAATTTATATATATAACTTTTTTTGAATTTTTCATACTTTTATTTTAATTTTTCTTCTTACTCATAATAATTGAAAGTTATATAAATAAATTGGAATATCCTGGCTTTTTAGAAAACTAAAACACTTTTGGTAAGAAAAATAAATACATTCCAAAAAATAGCAAAAATATTTTTTCACCCATAATTCACCATCTTCTTGTGGGATTCTCACACACTTATTTTAGTTGAAAGTGAATATCATGGACAATTCATTATCCTAGTAAAATGCAATCTAAATAATATAAATTAACCACTTAATTATGCTAATTAAAAAGGAATTATGCTTAAATTTGCTTAATTAGTTTTTTCTTCTTACTTAAAATCATCTTCATGAATTAAGCACGAAGTTTATAAATTTGGTTAATTAGTAATTATGTAACATGCTTGATTAAAAATCTATGATCCTATTATGATATTATGCTTCCAATTTTCAAGTTCGTTGTATACTATAAAAAATGATAATGTTTTCATTACATGTATAAGTGAAGACATTGAATTGTTGCAATTATTTTATGTTGGAATGGAAAGAAACTATGTCGCTAAATCTTGTAATGTAAATATAGTTACTTCATTGGATTTCATATTGAAATTGACATCTTACATGTCTAAATTATTCAAGATGTTACTACTCTGATAGTTAAATGAAACTTCTTATTATGTGACTTTCCCAAGGGAATTGAGTTTTAATGAATACGAAAAATGGACTTAATTACCCATAAAAGGCAAACTATTTTTTTGATAACAACTTCCATAAGTAAATTAGGTTTCTAATGAAATTAAATTTTTATATTAAGATTTCTTTTTTATAATTATGAGTATTTTCGATAATTTAGTAAAGTAAATTGATATTTTTATTTGGATAGTAATACGAAATTTATGCTAAAAATATTTCTGGAATGTCAAAGCTAATAACTTTTCAATTAGGCCATGCTTGAAGAAAATTATGAGCAAATACATATATGGGCATGTATAAAATTTCAAATATGTCGAAATATTTTTGATTTGAAATTTTGACGACACCTATAATACCATGAAATATTGTTGTTTTATGTTAAATTAATATCTAGCATGAACATGAAGATATGAATTGAGTTTTGATTTCGAATGTTGCTATTGTAAGCCTTCTGATTATGCTAATTATGAAAAAAACTAGGAACTACCATGTAAGGGCTTGGACTAAAAAGCTTGATGGTGGACCATAGAAGAAGCCTAAATGTTGACCTTTTTTAGTTCAATCAAGAAGTGATTAAGAATTAAAAATTATGAAAGGGTGACTAGTACATTTGATTAGTTGAAACTAAGTCTATGTGCCTATTGTGATTGCCGAAATGAACCTAAGGATTAGTATTAATTGTTAGGGATTTAAAATTTAGATGCATTAGATTTGAAATCACAATGTCATTTTTTAAAAATATGATTATTAAGGGTTTGGAATTTAAATACCTAAGGTTTGAAATTTTAACCTTGGTAAGTTTAAGCACTTAAGTAATGCTAGTAAGGGTTAAAAGGATGTTTTGACTTTCAAATACCTAGGATGAGATTAAAGATTGTGTAAAACTAAGCATAAACTAAGATAAAATTACACCTATGGACTCTAATATTCTTACATGGAAACCAAGAGATAAAAAATTGTCTTAGACTAAGGAATCAAGTGGTTGGCGAGACCTTGAAAACACCATGTTTAAGGCTATGTTTTGATGAGGCTCTAAATTAAAACATGGACAAGATTAGTTGAAATAGAGAACTTATGTTCAACATTAGAATTTGTGTTAAGAGAGGGAAAAAGGGCTTGATGGTTCTATTGAATTTTTGTGAGGCCCTAATCTAGATTGGACTATTTTGTAAGATCATGACTAACAAAAAATTAGGCTCTTATTCCATAGATTAGTGATCTAAAAGCTAATATGGGAGGGATATGTAGCTCATGAGAGGCTTTTTTTGTTGGTTAGGTGGCTCAAGTTTTCTTATTAGGCATGAGAGTCATTAGTGAAGCTCATGTTAATCAAGGATTGAAAATATGGGCTTCTCTTTAAGTAATTCAAAAAAGATCATTTAGCTTGATTGAGTTCTCAATTGATTTTTTATGTACTCTGGAAGATTATAACAAGGGTTCACAAGTAGGCTAGTTTAGCATTTTATGATGGCATGGCTTATCACGTAGAAAATCCTAGATAGTAGCCTACCAACAAAAGTTGGGTTAATCAGCTATACCAAATTATAAGAGTCCAACCAATTTTTTTCTAGTTGAGCACCATATATTTTTCTATGATCAACAGGAGTTCGAGGACTTGGTTGTCCCATAGTAGGGAGTTTAATGAATTTTATGTGAGTGGTGGACCCTCGATGGAGGGCTTCTAGATAATGTGGTAAGGATGCCATGGTAGTTGTGTCCCACTGATCCATGGGACATCACTAGAGACCATAGTCTGAGTCACCTAGTGAAGTTTTGTATGATTATTAATGATACCTTGGGACTCATAAGGTAGCCTTAATTGTTTTGATTTGTATAATGAAGTTCCAAATTTGTGATGAAATACGAGTCTAGTGTAGACACCAAGGACATCGTGTGTATAGAGGGTGTGTCGAACGAATGGCAAGAAATTGAGCATCCATTATGTTAACCATGTGATAAAGAAGTCATAGAAACTTGTGACACCATGATGAGCATTGGATGGGACCAATGATTCATAATTTGTGCTTTTGATTAGCTTGGCAAGTTGAGATATGTTTTGTCATATCAATGGATATACTAATAATTTTATTCTACTTGATATGCTATTACGCTATTGCTTTATTATTTTTATAGTAAAACTTGAGGATTCTTTATTAGGCATGGGTTACTCTCATCCCTTACATCATATATAAGTGTAAATGGTTATGAGCTGACATAGGAGTTAAAAAAGGCATGTTAGAGTTAACACATTAGATGATTATTTATTATTTGATATTTTGTGATGTTAAAGTTTTCTATTCATACAAAACTTTAAAAATTACATTTGTTGAACTTTGGATTGTATGGACTATTGCAATAAACATTGAAAGAATTTTTTAAAATTTGATGCGAGAGACTTAGTCTTTTGGATAACTTGTGGATCACATAATGATCTATTTGATACAATTGATTTGCATTTTATCACTAGCTGCCACCTCTCTTTCCATGCCATGGACAAGCTAGTTCATATTGGAAGGTTACATGTAGTGAATTACTTCTTGAGTTAACTAAGGGTGACTAGTTTGTTTAGGGACAAGGTTAAACTTGGGAGGCAAAACACAAGAACGATGATCAAATTGTGGGATTCCAACTCTCAATTTTTTTTTCACGCCTAAGGAATGAAAGGTGCTAACAAAATACGTTGATCAATGCAATGTTTTGGTTGCTTGCAATGATGAAAAAATGCTGTTAAAATGGTTGTGCCTCATGTTCTTTATGTCAATAAAAATTTCATAATTTTCCATCATAAATTGGCATCCTTAATAATTCCCCTTATGGAATAACACTAAGACTAAAGTATTATTTTTATTAACAATTTTTTTCTAATTATTTTATGATCAAATTATATGAATTTCGTAGAAATTGTGGTCACTAGATTCCTAATAGTTTAATTTTTCATATTTGACATTCATCTCCCTTGGAAAATTATTATCATAATAGCCATTATCACTTGTTACAAAAATTAACCAACTAGAATTATTTAATTAAAAATGAGAATGGAAATGATGTTATAACTTAGTAGTTAAGCTTTTTTAGTGCTACAGCATTTCTTTATTCAATACTTAACAATTATATTTCTTATATTGATGGATGTTAGTAGCTAAGTGTAGACTATCAAGCTATGTACTTTTCCAAGGTAAACTATTTGATTATAATTTCAAGCATCAACAATCAACACTATATGTTGGCTACAGTTGTCATTTACTTCAATATATGATAAAGAATGCACACAAATAAATATTGGCGAGTGTCACACAAAGACAAGTTTTTTGAAATCCCTTGATGCAATAATACAACCTATGCATTAGACATTACACTTAGCTTGTTGCTTTTAACATGCAGCATGATTTTAAAGTTGAAAGTTGCAACCCATTAATTTAATCACTATAGTCATAGGCATCACCATGCCTGAGCCATGTTCCTCCATTAACTACTCCACTAAATAATTGAAGTCTATTTTGCCAGATTGGACGTGACCAAACAAGATATATAAAAAACATTCTTAGAGGCAAATGTGCCATCAACTTGTCATTAACTCTATATATAATCCTTGGTGCCACATGGAAACCAAAACAAACTCATATCTCTATAACAAGTAGATAAACGGTTATTTCAAACTAAAACATCATGTCTTTGACAACTAAGCAGTAATAAAACTACAATGCATAAAGTCTATCACCCCAACTCTAACTTCAATGGGTTGTACCTAACCTTTTTGGCCAACATGTAATGGAAAGGCTATGTTAGGAAGCTTAATAAGGAATTCTAAAGGTATGCTATATAACTTTATAGAAGAAATATCTACATAACTAACTTCATAAACGAAAGAGTCACTCAATACCATATGTTAGTAAATTATAATCATACAAAAAGGCCTTATCCTACCTAGGTAAGAAAATTCATAACCTAAGATATGACTTAGTACTGCACTAATCATTTCCCCTCTAACATAATTTTTAGAATATTAACTCATCAATTAACTTTTAAGACTTCAATAATTCTCAAAAATCCCATAGTTCCATGATGTAGTCAATAGGGTGACCAATGTCCAACCAACTATGTTGGCACTCCCTTCATGCCTATAGTAGTCCTAGCTTCAAATCCAACACTACAAAATACCATAGAACCCATCATTACAAAATATACCACATCCACGTTCCTACAGGAGTTCATTATAAGCAAGCACCACTAGACCATACTGGGGAGTCTAATCAATAATCTTGCACTCAATAGATAGTGTAATCATGCAAGAGTTACATCCATCAAGCTACCTATTTATCCATTCAAATTAGGTATACATAGTGGCACACAAAACTAATCGAATATGATATGGATTGTGTGGTGTGAGCAACTAGTTGTTGATATTATCAACAAGTCTAACAAATAAATACCCTTTAAGGTAAATTAGGAGAACATAGACTAGGATATATACGTTTTTATCTTTTATGCAAAACATACCAGAAATAGTAGGAAATAATTATGGTTAGAACTAGAACTCCACCAATGCATCTTAATAGTTATTGTGGAGTTCAATGGCATTTCAAATGTTGGTCAATACTTGGCCAATTCGAACCAAAATGTAAATATAATTGATGTGTTCCGATCCTTTATTAAGAACTCATCACTAATATAATTACATGTACTTGAAAGACAATTAAATTAAAATAGGAAACGGAGTTGAGGTAATATTTGGATTGGACTAGAATGACTACCATTCAACAAAAAAAATGGCTTAAACTATTTCTTTGCTTTTCAATACACCACTTAGTAGGGCAACCTCTCTTCATGCAACAATTCTTTTACAATTGCACTATGTCACCTCAAGAAAATCTCACCAATTTAGTTGTTTACAACTTTTTTAGCACCACACATTCAATGAAGCAACAATAATAATTGTGAATGTCTTCTAAAAGTTTTAGTGATGCACAAATTTTGTCCTAAACTAAGAAGTCTGAAAATGTACCACAAAAAAATAATAATGATAGAATTGGAAACATATTTGAAAACAAGACAATAGCAAAAGTTCCCAATCACAGGTAGATTTAATCTATTATGAAGCTCAAGTGGAACTATATCAGAAACAAAGGGCAAGTGCTAAGTGGTTAAAGAAAGGATAATCATATTAAAGCTATTTTCACTCACTAGTATTTTTGTTAGGAGCAAAGCTTTCTTTTAATAAAATTCAAAACAAAGCTACGAATTGGATTAAAGTAAAGATTAGATAGCTACATATAACTTTAAAAACTTTCAAAATCAATGACCAACCACAAGAAGGAACACTAACTAGAAAGCTACTCAAAGGTTATGAAACAACAAACCATGTCTTAGTAATAGAGAACAAAATGAATCATTTACGTATCAAGTTACTAAGGAATAATGCGTAGTGCAAGGACTTAATGTGGAGAGCATTGTAGACATGGATAGATTAATTAGATAGTTTTTAAAAAAGTTGGGACAGTATTGCTCCAATTATTCCACTAGCCACTGAGGAGTTTTTAATGGGGACTAAATTCCATCATCCATAAAAGCATATGTACCATTCAAATTCAATAATCATAAACTATATGATCATTTAATGTGGTTAAGAAAATCAATTTATACAACCACATTAGTAACACCTTCACAAAAAATCCTTACTTGTAGAAATACAAAAATTGTACAAGAAATAATGTTCACTAAATAGTTGACATTTATTAAAGCAAGAAACGTTGTTGACAAATTTAATGTATTGGAGACTTTAATAAATAAAAAAAATAATGGCAATTTGATCATCTCAATGGAGAAGTTTAATTCAATGTTTTGGAGACATTTAGATTCCACGTTTGTTTTACACATCTAGTTAAAAACTACCTACAATTTAGTAAAAATTGAATCATTAGTAATGCAAACTCATATTTATTTTTCAAAGCTACAAGTGTGAAGTAAGGACACCCCATATCACTTGCTTTATTAATAGTGTAGCTGATTCCTTAAGTGATGGAACAAAGAACTTATATTCTAGTGGTAAAATGGAGAACTCCTTGACACCAAAATCTTGTACACTAATTGTTATCTCTCATTTGTGGGTGATATCATCATCTGCATAGTAGTAATGAAATAACCTTTGAAATTGATTTTTATACCTTATTCAAAAAATGTTCGTTTAGATAACAAATTTACAAAAAAGAAAATCTATTATGTTTCATTAAGCCTATATCTAGAAGGTAAACTTAACTAAGTCCCAGAAAGGCATTTTGAAATTATTTTACATTTCAAATATCTTAGAATAAAGGTCTTCAATAAGGGAAATAATGCATTAACGTATGATACATCATCAATAACATATAATAAAGAATTAATTGGGTGGAATAAAAAATAGCTATCAAAAGTTTATTAAATTCTATGCCCACTAGCCTCTTAATGGTATTGGATTCAACAAAAACTATTTTAAAAGGAATCAAAATGTGAATGGTAAAATTCTAATAGCAAACCTAAACAACCATAATGGTTTCCATTGGAGCTCTTGGATGAATATATCTATCCCATGAGAGGAAAATGGCTTCTATGTTAACAATATTTGCATTAAAATCATGGTGTTCACCTACAAACTTTGGTCATCATTCATAAATTCTAAATCATTATAGGCAACCTTCATGAATAGAAGGTATAAGCAAACCATACAAAATTGGAAACTTATGACAAGAATAACTACCACAAGGTTTGTTGCTTTCTACACATAGTAAAGAATCTTCAAGTTATGGACCATCCCAACTAATAGAAATAATACTATGATTATAAGAGAAAATATTAAGATATACCAAAACATCATAATGCATACTACTCCGCAAAGCTTAAGCTAGACTAGAAAATTACAAATTTGAACTAGCAACCTGAGCATGCTAGTGTTATACATTAATCAAGAAAAATTCTATTACATCTATGTAAAGAGTTTGTTGAAGTTGGTAATGCAATAGTGATTTAATGAGAAACAATGGATGTCGAATATCAAAAACTCATTCAAAAAGACAAAGTTAGATGGGAATCAAACTTCACCCACGATAATATTGATCACAAAGATTTTAGACTTTGATATATAAAATTGAAATCTCTCTTAAAACAAGTCAAAATAATTGAAAATTATTTTTTCCTAAATTATGAAAATAAATATTCAATATGATTGAGCCAAATTAGACAAGTCTAATGACAATTGTTTCATCTTGAATGGATCTGTTTTGAAAATAATATGAATTGCCAAAGTAAATAAGCATAAATAATGCTTAATTAATATTTACAATTTATGTAAATATGAATTAAATTTGAAATTAGATAAATGGAAGTAACAAAATATAATGGAATCAAAGGAATGTAAAGGTTAAACAAGAGATGTAGAATTTCAATGTAATATAAAAATTCAAAATGTAAACTTTAAGGATATGAGATAATTTGTATGCAAAAGTTGCACTCTAAATTACTAAAGAGATCCAGTGCAACATCCTTTATTGCTAAATCAAGCAAAAGTGAAAATATCTCATAAAGCATGTTGAAACCATTGTAAGCAAAGTTGTTAAAAATGTCCAATTGGATATTTAAATGCATAAATCTCATTGAGACGAGTCCACCAACATTTGTTTTAACTCTTTACATCTAGTATGGAATTATTGTAAATTACCAAATTAAATATTTGTATGAACAATAATAAATTATTATTTTAATATGAAATAAGTAAATAATAAAGCTAAAGTAGATAAATTGAAGCAATGCAATATAAACAAATCAATGTGACGTAACATAGTAATATAATTAAAAGAAAGAATAAAAATTAAAAATTGAAATAAATTGCATAGCAAGTTTGATGCCACCATACTAAGGAGATTTTGTGTAACATTTTCGATCGTCAAATTTGGTACAAATAGAAATATCTCAAAAATATGAAAAATCATAAAAAACAATATTTAAAGTTATAAAAATAAAGATTTAATTAGATAAACCTCATTAAGATGAATGTAATGACATTTTTTAGTTTCCAATTGACCATATTTGGAATTATTATGAACTACTAAAATAGTTAAAAATAATAATAATAATAATAATAATAATAATAATAATAAATTGTTATTTTATTATTATGTGAATATATATATATATATATAACGATTGAAATTTGATTAATTAAGGAAATGTTTTATAACCAAATAGAAGAAAAAATGTTGGAGAGATGATATAAATTATGGCGGAATATTGCAATCCACAATGCAAAGTAGATTAAGTGTAATGCCTTTTTTGTTGAAATAGGTATGAATCAAAATGTCTTATATGAAATGCTAATCCAAAAATTGAAACATATAAAGATATAAAAATTACTTTTTTATTGGATACACCTAATCTAGATGAGTCAAATAATTCTTTTTTTTCATCTCAATCATACATTATTTAGAATAACAACTAATTTCTAAATTAAATGAAAATAATGAATAATAAATTATTACTTTCAAAATATGTAAATGTATATTAAAGTTAAATGAGATAATTTAAGGTAATGTAATATAACAAAAAATATGTAAAAATCAAGTGAGGCATGATTTAGATTTATATAGTAATGTAATAAAATAAAAAAAAACATTTGATAAAATAAGATAAATTATATGAGAGAGTTACAGCTTAATATATTAAGGACATCAAGCATAATATTCTCGATCATCAAATGAGGAATTAATTAAAATATCATGGAAAATATAGAAAAAGCCTATGAATTTGAATATTTCAAAATATTAAAATGAATTTTTAACATAATAAAGCTCATTGAGATGAATCCAACGATGTTTGTTATGCCCCCACTAGATCTCATTTGGAATTACTCTGAGTTTAAAGTAAATAGTAAAAAATAATAAAATATAATAAAAAATTATTATTTTAATATTAAGTTAATATACATTAAATATCTAATCATACAAATTAAACTAATTTACTATAGCCAAATAAAATTTATGTAAAGTTTACAAGCATGAATAAATGGTGTTTAATTAAAATAGAACATAATCAAAGTAAAAAGTTTAAAGAAATGAATTAAATTGTTTGAGAATATGGTATTCAAAGATGTTAAAGATATTGATAATGACATCCTTGACTATCAAATATGGTACGAATCAATATATCTCATAATATGTGCCAAAATCTTGAAAAATTTAAAATATTTATAATTAAAATAAATATATAATTTGATAGAGCTAATAGGGATGAGTCCTATGATATTTTTTGTCTATATATTTAAATAAATATATATTAATGAAAAATAAATACAGTTTTAATGAATGTAATATATCAAAATCATTGTCATGAAAAAATAAAACGAGATAAGAGCTAAAGTTATGTTGTAATATAACAAAATTAAAAAAAATATATTTTAGGAAATAAGATAAATTTCTTGGGAAAGTTACATTCGATGATACTAAGGAGATAGGTCGTACCTTAAATCACATATTTGGTTCAAATATAAATATCTCAAAGAGTATGCCATAACCTAAGAAAATGTAATATTTAAAATTATAGAAATAAAATTTTAATTAGATGGGCCTCATCAAGATGAATCCAACTTTGCTTATTTTCTCTAATCTACATCCTTTGGAATTACAACAAATTGCCAAAAAAATAATTAAAATAAATAAATTATTTTTTTAATATTTAGTAGATATATATTAAACTTGAAATGTTATAAATTAAAGTAATATAACATATGTAAATCACAGTAATATAAAGGTCACATGAGAGGAGAGTTAGAGTTTCATAGTAATATAACTAATTTGAAGCAAGAAATTTGGAATGGTGAAATAAATTATCTAAAAAAGCATTATTTCAAGTCACTAAGGAGGTCAAGTTGGAGATCATTCATCAAAAAAATGAATCACAAAACAAAAAAATTAGTCAAGTGTGCTAAAACCTTAAAAATGTATAGAAATTATTATTTAATTTAAAATAGGGACTATTCGAATGATCTTTATTAGTATTGATCAAAAGTGGCTTGAAACTATAACTAATTCTTAATGTTAAAAAGAATAACTAATGTTCAATTATTTTTTTTGTCATAAGTAATTAAATATTAATTATGAAATTGTATAAATTTAAGCAATCTAACATAACAAAATGAAAGACTTGTAAAGATCACAAGAGGGGTGATTTAGCATTGCGTAGTAGCCATAGAAAGCCAAGTTGAAAAAATTGGATGAATTAGATATATGGTTTGTCAATGTTGCACCCCATGGGATTAAGAAGATCAAGCAAAAAAACAGCATTTGTCAAATTAAAAACTAATCAAAATATTGCATAAACTAAGGTAGAAACCTAAAAAAATAAAGCTTTTAAAAAAGTAAAAATGAATATTTAGTTGGATTGAGCTCTTCGAGGCAAGTCCAACAACATTTATTACATTACTCTCAAAAAACTTGTGGAATTACAACAATGACCAAAATATATAAGAATAATAATAATAAATTACTATTTTAATATTAAGTAAACACATGGTAAAGTTAAACTGAGATAAATTGAAACAATGTGATAAAAATAAATCGAAGATTTATAAAGATCACAATAGAAGAGATTTAGAATTACATATCATTATAAACAAAGCAAATAATAAAAACTTTGAGAAAAATAAGAAAAACTAAATTGGAAGTTTAGTTCCAAGATACTAAGGAAATGAAATGCAACTTTCCCAATCATCAAATTAGGTAATAAAAAAAAATATTTAAATATTAACAATCATAGAAAATATTATATTTAAAACTATGAAAAGAATATTTAATTGGATAAAATTCATCAAGAAGAACCCAACAACATTTATTTCATCACCCTTAGACACAGTTCAAAAATATTTCAAATTACCAAAGTAAATGAACAGAAACAATAATAAATTAATATTTTAATATTAAATAAATATATATTAAGGATAAAATGAGATAACTTGAAGTAATGTATACTAACCAATACAGGTGATGTAAAGGTCACACAACAATAGAATTAAAGATTCATAATGCTATAATTAAATCAAACTAAAAATTTTGAACAAATTAGATAAATTATATATAAATATTCAATTCAAAGACACTAAGAAAATCAACTATAACATTCTTTTTTTTTTAAAATAAGTATGAATGAAAATATCTTTCAAAGTATACCAAAACAATTGAAACAAAAATATTTGAAAATTTGAAAATAATAACTTTATTGAATAGTGCCTATTGAGATGAGCCCGATGACATTTTCTCATCTTAGTAAGACTTGTTTATAGCATGTTTGTAATTGTTATGAATTATTAAATTAAATTATCATAAATAATATTAAATTATTACTTTATAATAAAGTAAATAAATATTAAAGCAAAAATCAAATAAATTAAGGTAATGAAACATAACAAAATCAAAGCTTTGTAATGCCAAATGAGATGAGAATTAGAATTTTGTAGAAATAAATACAATCAAACCAAAACATTTCAAAAAATAAGATCAATTATAGGCAAAAGTTATAATCCAACTTACAAAGTAGATCGAGAGTAATAACTACAATATTAAAATTGAGCAACAATTAAAATATCTTATAAAGAATACCAAAAACCTAAGAATTTTAATTTTTAAAATTATAAAAATGAATTCTTAATTGGATAGAGCTCATTGGGGTGAATCCATCATAATTTGCTTCATCCCTTTCATCCTTTATTTAGAAATGCTATGAATTAAAAAGCTAAAAAAATAAAAAATATTTTTTTGAATATTAGGTAAAAATATGTTAACACTAAAATGTGATAAATTAAAGTAATATAATGTTTCTAACTGAAAGCAATCTAAAGGCCACATAAGTGGAGAATTAAAGTTTCATAATACCAATAACAAATAAGACAAAAATAATTTAAAAATAAGATAAATAGTATAGAAAGCTTCATTCAAGGCCACAAATGAAAATGAGTGTAAGATAATTGATTTTCAAAACCAGCTATGAATCAAAATGACTTGTAAAGCATTCCAAAATCCTAAAAACAAAAATATTAAAAATAAAAAGAAAATATATTTAATTTAATAGAACTTATAAAGATTATTCTAATGATATTTTTCTCTTGGTTGGACATCATTTGGAATTATTATGAATTAATAAAGAAAAAAGACATCAATAATAATATTTTTTTAATATTAACTAATTAAATGTTAAAGATGAAATAAGTTAAATTTAAGAAATAAATTATAACTAAATCAAACACATATAAAGGTTACACAAAAGCATATTTAGAGTTACATAGTAATACAATAAATTCAAAGAAAATAATTGAATAAATGAGAAAATTGTATAAGAAAGGTACATTCAAAGAAGCTCAGAAGATAGAGTGTAACAACATCAACTATCAAATAAGATAGAAATAAAAATATCATAACAAAAAATAAAATATCTAAAAGATAAAAAAAATGAATATTTTATTCGGTAGAGCTCATCTCGATGAGCTCAACGATGTTTCCTTCATCTCGATTAGACCTTCATTTGAATTACTACAAACTACTAATTTAAAAAATCATAAAAGACAATAAATTATTATTTAAATATTAAGAAAATTTTTATCAATACTAAATGAGATTAATTAAAGTAATTTAATATAGCCAAGTGAAAGTTATATTGAGTTCAAATGAGAGGAGATTAAGAGTTCCATAGTAATGTAAAGAAATCAAAATTAAAAGTTTGACTTAATTCGATAAATTGTTTGGAAAAGTTCAATTCCAACTTAATAATGAGCTTGAGTACATCAATCTAGACTCTCAAATCATTAAATATCATAACGTCTCGTAAAATTTGCCAAGACATAAAAAGTCAATTTTTAACGCCTAAAAATTAGTATTTAATTAAAAAAATTTGGAGAGCAGTCTAACGCATTTTTTCTTCTTTGTAAATCCCATTAAAAATTATTGTAATTTTTGAAATAAAAACGAAAAAAAATTATTATTACTTTAATTTTAAATTAATATATAATTCATTTGAAATGGGAAGAATTGATGCTATGTAATATAAGTAATCTTGAGAAATGTAAATGGCACATAAGAGGAGATTTTTTATCCCATAACAAATAACAAAATCAAAGAAAAACATTAAAAGAAATATAAAAACTTGTGTGGGAAAGATTAATTCAATGTTATTGAGGAAATATAGTGTAACAAACTAAATTATGAAATCTAGTATGAGTCAAAGTTTTTATAAAATATGCTAAGTTCCTATAAAATAAAAATATTTAAAAACATAAATATAGATATTTAATTGGATAAAGCTCATTGAAGAAATCTTAATGGTGTTTGCTTTTTCTTGATTAGAGCTTATTCAAAATTACTACGAATTAGCAAAGCAAATAAGAGTAAATAATATGTAATTATAATTTTAACAATAAATTAAAAATCAAGAAACTAGATAAATTTAAGAAAAGTAATATAACTATTAAATTTAAAGGTCAAAAGAGGGAAGAGTTAGAGTTACATACCAATATAAATAAATAGAAGTGAGAAATTTGAAGAAATGGGTTAACTAAAAAAATGTTCAATTCTAAAATACTAAGGAAATCTAGTGTGACATTCTTGACTGTTAAATAAGATATGAATCAAATACATTGTAAAGTATGCCAAGAGCCAAGAAAAATAAAGTTTTTAAAAATTTAAATCCTAGGCCTTTTCGAGAGGAGTCCAATAATATTTATTTCCTTTTGATTCAATTCTAATAGCAAAACTATATAAACATATATAACAATAAATTATTATTTTCATATAAAAACATAAAAAAGTTTAATATAGATAAATTGAATCTTTATAATATAAATGAATCAAAGTGATGAAAATAATACTCTAAAAGAGATCTAAAATTATATAATAATTTAACTAAAAAATTAAACAATTCAAAGAAAGGAGATAAATTGTACGAGATGATTAATTCCAAGTTAATCAGCACATTGAGTGACAATCTCAATTATCATGTAAAATGAAAATTAAATGTCACAAAAAGAATACCAAATACTACAAAATAAAATATTCAAAATGATAAAAATAAATATTTAATTGGATATAACTCATAATGATGAGTTTGACGATGTTTGTTAAGTCTAATATGAGTAAGGCTAAAATATATTCTAAGGCTAAATTGAGTTAAATTGATGTATTAAAATGTAATCAAACAAAAGAAACGTTAAGGCTACATGGTAGAAGAGGTAGAATTTCATATTTCAATAACCGAATTAAAGAAAAAAGACTAAAAAATTTTTAAATTGTACAAAAATATTGCTTTTAGTGAAAGTAAGGAGTTCAAGACAAACATCCTTTTTTTAAAAGATGTACAAATAAGAATGTCTTATAAAAATGTTAAAACATTAAAAAAATATTTCAAGGGTTTCAAAATGAATATTTAACTAGATAAAGCATTCTGAGATTACTCCAACAACTTTTTTTCCATCACAATCAAAACTTGTTTGAAATTACTATGAATTGCCAAAGAAAATAAATATAAATAATAATAAGTTATTTTGCTAAAATTATGTCAATATACATTAAAGTTGAAATTAAATAATTTTAAGAAATGTACAATAACATAATGAAAGATATGTTGAAATAAAATGAGATGAGATTAAGAATTTGATAATAATGTAACTAAATCAATTAAAACAACTTAAAGAAACTAGATAAATTATGTAAAAGAGGTACAATTTAAGCTAGTAAGTAGATCCAACACAAGTGCTTTCATCATCCAATCTCGTTGGAATAAAAATATCTCATACAACATAGAAAAAACTAGGAATTTCAAATTTTAAAATTATAAAAATAAACATCTAATTTGAAATATCTCGTTAAGATGAATTCAATGACATTTGTTACATCTTTGTGGACTAATTTTGGAATTCTTATCAATTACAATGGAAAATAATTAAATTTTTAATAATTATTATTTTAATATTTAGTTAAAATATGTTAAAACTTAAATTAGATAAATTGAGGTAATATAATATAACCAAGTCAAAACTATGTAAATTTTTCATGGGAATAGAATAAGAGTTTGAATATAGTAAAACCAAATTAAAGAAATATTTTTAAGAATAACATATTTGTATTGAAAATTTGCATTCCAAGTTAGTAAAGAGTTCAACTGTAACAATTTAAATCATTAAATCATGTGTGAATCCAAAAGCCTTGAAAAGTATGCACATGCAAATAAATATTAAAAAAAATATAAAAACATTATTTAATTGGATTAACCTTGTTAAGAAGATTCTAAAAAAATTTGTTTTATCTCTATCAGACCACTTCCAGATTTACAATAATTTACAAAATTAAATAAGGAAAAAGAGTTACAAATTACTTTTTTAAATATTAAGTGAATAATTGTAAATGTTGAAATAACATAAAATGAAGCAATATAACATAACAAAATTAGAGACATCTAAAGGTCAAATTATAGAAGACTTAGTGTTACAAAAAATATAACCAAATAAAGGTAAAATATTTAAGAGAATGTGACAAATTTTGTTGGAAATTTACATTCTAGGATAGTGAGGAGATCGAGTGTAACATCTTTAATCAAAAAATTAGGTAGGAATTGAAATAACCTATAAAGCATAACAAAACATTAGAAATTTAAGTATTTAAAATGATGTAAGTGAATATTTAATTAAGGAAACGTTATTAAGGTGGGTCTAATGTTGTTTATTTCATCTTTTTCAGACATCATTTGGAATTACGATGAACCACAATAGAAAATACTTTATTCATTAGGTCTTTGACGAACTCTACAAAACTGTTTCGTTCGCACATGATTTTATAATCAAGAATGTTACACTCAATCATCATAGAGTATTCCATTACAATTTATCCTATTTTTTCTAATATTTTGTTTTGATTTGGTTATATTTCCATGAAAATATAATTCTCATCTTGTTTGACCTTTACATAGCTTCGATTTGATTTTATTACATTCCTTTACTTTATCTTGCATTAGTTTTATTACATATTTCATTAATATTTAAATAATTATTTAATTTTATTTATGTATATTTACTTTGGTAATTATCATAAATTTGAAACTAAACCTAACTGAGAAGAAACAAAAAAGTTTTAAGTCATCTCAAAAAGGTCAGTCAAATTAAATATACATTTTTCTAATATATTTATATAGTTTATATTTTTTGATTTCAACATACTTTATGAGATATTTTGATTCATTCCTAATTTGACAATTGAGAAAGTTATGCTCAATTTTCTTATTATTTTATCACACAATTTATTTATTTTCTTCAATAGTTTTGCTAGCATTCAAATGTATTAGTATCAAGTTCTAATTCTACTTTCTTTTGCCATTTGCATCACTTTCATTAGGTTCTATTTCATTACTTTAATTTATGTCATTTCAACTTTAATATATATATATATATAGACATAATTTTAAAATAATCATTTGTTATCTTTTTTGTTTATTTGCTTATGCATTTCATTATAATTCCAAATATAGTCCTTTGCAGAGTAAATATTTTTAAATTGGTCCAAATAATTTCTATCAAAACAAATTTTTAAGTTTTACATAATGTTTAATTATTTTAATTTCTTAAGGTTTTTGCATATTTTTTAGGACGTTTAAGTATGTTTATTTTCCATGATATATTTTGGGATATTTTAATTTTACATGGAACTAAATTTAGTTATTAAGTATGTCAACATGACCTCTTTTGTATCTTACAATATAGCTTTCCCATAAATTTTCTCATTTTTTCAAATTTTTATCTTTCATTTGGTTACATTACTATAAAAGTCTAATTCTCTACTCATATGAAATTCACATTGCTATGATTTTATTATTATATATTACTTTAATTTGTCTCATTTCAACATTAAAATATATTTACCTAATATAAAAAGATTTTTTTTAAAATTCACTTTCATAAATTATTGCAATTCAGGACAAGATCCAATCTATACAAAATAAGTGTCGTTGGACTAAACTCGATGAGCACCATCCAATTAAATTTTGAAATTTATATTATTATATACTTTTTTAAAATTTTTTTGGCACAAATCATAAGTTGTTATGCTTGTACATAATTTGTGATTGATCATATTATAATTGATCCTCTTAGAATTTTGTAATATAAATTTCCCATATACATTTTCTCATTTTTTCAAAGTTTTCACTTTCATTTAGTTAGATAACTATGAAACTCTAAATCTCCTCTCATGTGCCATTGATGCCATTGATTTTATTATATTACATTGCTTCAAGTCATCCCTTTTTAGCTTAATTAAATGTTTACTTGATATTTAAATAATAATTTATCTTTTTTTATACTTATTTAATTTGATAACTCGTAGTAATTCTAAACAAGGTTTGATCGAGATGAAATAAATATTATTAGACTAATCTTGATGAGCTCTATCTAATTCAATATTAATTTCTACATTTTAAATATTTATTTTTTAAGAATTTGATATGCTTTACGAGACAATTTCTTTCTTTTGTTTAAAGATTTTTTTTATTTTGTTATATTATTATTTAATTCTAAATCACTTCTTATGTTGCTTATCTATCTTTGATTTTGTTATCTAAGATTTTTTAAATTACTCTCAATTTTGCTTTAATATAAAATCTAGTCATTAAAATAATATTTTTTTGTTATTTTTAATTTAGAAAAATAATTCTTTAAATATCAAAAAATGGATCAATCAAAGTTAAAAAAATTTTAATGGCACGTCTCAATGAGCTTTATGAAATAAAATTTAATTTTTATAATTTAAATTTTAAATATTTCGGCATGTTTGAAAAGACAACAAAATTTGACTATAGATGATTCTTCAATCAATCTCGTTTTTATCAAATAATGAAACTTTTTATATTATTTATCTCATTTTTCTAAACTTTTTGTTTCAATATGGTCATATTAATAGATTATTCTAAGTCTATTCTAGTTTTCCCTTTACATTACTTCCATTTTATAACATTATACAATTTTAATTTATCTTTTTAGCTTTAATATATATTTACCTAATTGTAAAATAATTTGAAGTGAGGTCAAATTGAGACAAAAGAAACATCATTGGACTCATCTCTTGGAACTCAATCCAACAAAAGATATATTTTATTGTTTTAAAGATATTATTTTATCATGTTTCGCTGTCTTATTAATTATTTCTATTTGTACCTCTTTTGATGATCGAGGATGTTATATATGATCTCTTAGTATCTCAAATTCTAAATCTCTTGTACAATCAATCATAGTTCTTAAAAGTTTTTGCTTGAACTTGGCTCTATTAGTGTTATACTCTAATTCTCCACTCATTTAACATTTACATTAACTTGATTTAGTTTATAACATTTCTATAATTTATCTCTTCTTAGCTTTATTATATATTTTCTTAATATTAATGTAATATTAATAATTATTATTTCTTATTTACTTTTATAATTCATAGAAATTCTAATCTAGGTCTGATTAAGAAGAAACAAAAGGCATCCGATAGGTCTTAACAAGCTGAAGCTAATTAAATATATATATTAATTTTTTAAAAAAATCATTTTTCAAATGTATTAGCATGCTTTATGAGATATTTTTATTTGTTCTCAATTTGATGATTGTTGATGTTGCACTCGATTTCTGTGATCCTAAAAGGCAACTTTGCAAAAAAATTTATCTCATTTTTTAAAATTCTTAACTTTCATTTTCTTATATTACTGTGATATTCTAACTCTCCTTGCTTTTGACCTTTACATAAATTTAATTTTTTTTTATTTAATTACATTAGTTTATCTTATTATGACATCAATTTAAAAAATAAATTTATTATTATTTATTTTTTATTTTCTTTTGGGATTAATAATAGTTCTAATTGATATGCAAAGGAGAGAAAAAAATATATTCTAATGACCTCCATCCAATTAAATATTTATTTTTATATTTTTACATATTTTATTTTTTAAGGTTTTGGCATGCCTAAAGAGGCTTTTAGACTTGTACATGATTTATTAATTGAATATGTTACACTTGATTTCCTTAATATCTTAGCTTATAGCTTTTGAGTGTAATTTGTGACATCTATTTAAATTTTTCATTTTCATTTTGTTATATTATTATGAAAATTTGATTCTCCTCTATTGTGACCTTCATATTGCTTTGATTTTCTTATTATGCATTACTTAAATTTGTTTAATGCTTTCTTTAATATTTATTTACCTAATATTTATATAAAAAATTATTTTTATTTATGATTATTTTCTTTCGTTACATATAGTAATCCCAAACAAATTAAGATAAACAAGAAACAAATGTCTTTGGGTTGTCTTAATAGGCATTATCAAATTAAGCAATCAATTTTATAATTTTAAATATATTTTTGCTTTTTGGAACAAATGATGATGCATTCCTAGTCACACCTGATTTGATGAATGCAAAAGTTATACTTGATCCCCTTAACAACTTAAAATTCTATTTTCTAGTATAATTTTTTTCTTTTCTTTAAATTTTTTGCAATAATTTGCCTATATGATTATGAAACTCTACTTCCTCTCCTTTAACATTTAACTTGCTTGGATTTGGTTATATTATACTGTGAAAATTTATCTCTATTTACTTTTATTATATATTTAGTTAATATTAAAAAATAATTTATTATTATTTTGCATATTTATTTCAATAATTCATAATAATTAAAAATGACATCTGATTGAGAAAAAATAAACTTCATTGAACTCTTTTCAATAAGTACTTTTAAATTAAATGTCAATTTTTATATTTTTTTAAAAATAGTTTATTTTGTTGTATTTTGATATGTTTTATGAGAAATTTTTATTCGTATCTAGCTTCCACTCGAACCTTGAATAACTTGTAATGCAACTTTTTCATATAGTTTATCTCATTTTCTCAATGTTTCTAATTAATGCTAACATTTAGCTTCCAATCTTCTCTTTTAGGACAGTCACATCGCATTAATTTGGTTATATTATATTTATTTCTTAATAATAAAATAATAATTTTCTTTTAATTATGCATATTTATCATGTTCTTAGTAATTGCAAAGAAGGTTTGATCATCTCAAAATGAACATTGTCGCTCTCATCTTATGACTATTATATAATCAAATATACATTTTTAAATTTTTAAATACTTTATTTTCAATGGTTTTGAAATATTTTATGACACATTTTAATTCTTACATAATTTAGTGATTAAGGATGCTGCCTTAATCTTCATAGCATCTTGTAATGCAACCTTCCAATACAACTTATGAAATTTCTTTAAATTTTTTCTTCAATTTGATCAAATTCTTAGGGAATACTAATTCTTCATTTATTTTTTTATTTGACATAAATTTTTAATATTAAATTTCTTTATTTTATCTCATTTGAGATTTGTTTTGTATTTACTTAATGTTAGAATAATTATTTTTTATTATTAATGCTTACATTAATAATTCTTAAAAATTTCAAATTGGGTTTGACTGAGACAACAAATATTGTTGGACTCATCTTGGTAAGCTCAATCAATTAAATATATTTTTTTAATTTTTAAATAATTTATTTCTTAGGATTTTGTACGATTTATAAGTAATTTTGAACCATTCTTGATTTGATGATATTGTCTACTACACTTTAACTCCTTAATGTCTTTTAATTAAACTTTCTCAAACAATTTGTCATTTCTTTTAGTGCTTTGCTTTTGTTTGGTTATATTACTATGAAGCTCTAATACTTCTTATTATAATCTTCATATTGTTTTAATTTTTTTATACTTCAAAGCTTCAACTTATCTCATTTCAATTTTAATGCACATTTACTTAATTTTAAAATAATAACTTATTATAGTTAATGCTTATTTATTAGCATAATTCATAGTAATTCCCAACTTAGTTCAATAAAGATGCCAAAAATACTTTTACTCCCATCACAAAAATAGTTATCCAAAATAAATATTAAGTTTTATATATTTTTAAATATATTTTTTAAGGGTTTTGGCTTAATTTATGAGATATTTGAATTTATTTCTTTGGTGATCAATATGTTAGACTCAATATCCTTTATATCTTGAATGTAGCTTTCTTATATAATTTATCTCTTTTCTTCAAATGTTTCTCTTTAAACTTATCACACTACTAGAGGCTCTAATTCTTCTCTCATGTGACGTCTACATTGCTTTGATTTGACTAAACTAGAATGCCTAAATTTTATAACTTTAGCTTTTATATTTATTTAGTTAATAATAAAATAGTAATTTATTATTATTTATGTTTATTTACTCAAGCAATTTTAGTAATCCAAGCAAGAGAAAATTATGATGAAATTAAGGATGTTGGACACAACTCTATGTGTATACTCCAATTAAAAATTCAAATTTACATTTTTAAATTTCAAGTGACATTTCTATTCATACCTTTTGTAATGTCACTTTTGAGCATAATTTATCATTTCTTCAAATATTTTGATTGAGTTGGTTATGTTACCATAGATCACTAGATTTATAAATTGTTGACCTTTACAACATGAGTTTGTTATATTAATTGGATCAATTAAACTATTTTTAGGTTTATTATATATTTAGTTAATATTAAAAAATAATTATGTTGATATTTTTGCTTATTTAATTTGGTAATTTATAATAATCACAAAGAGGTCTAACAGAGAGAAAACAAACCTCATTAGACTCATCTTCATGAGTTCTATCCAATTAAATATAAATTCTTATATTTTGTGATACTATATTTCTATTTAACTATAAATTACCACATTTTTGCTTTATATATGTCTTTAATTTAGTTTTCATATACTATTTCAATTTATCTCATTTTAGATTTAGTATATATAAACATAATATTCATGTAATAATTTTGTATTTATTTTTTCATTTACTTTAATAATTTGAAATAAACATTATTGGACTTATTTTAATGAGACCTTTCAAATTAATTATTTTTTTCTACATTTTTAAATATTTAATTTTTTAGTTTTCGACATGTTTTAAACATCATTTTGATTTCAATCTAAACTAAAGATCATGAAAATTAAACTTAATCACCTTAGTATCATAAAACCTTCTTTTTCATACCATTTATGTTACTTTTTTTAATTTTTTGCTTTGATTTGGTTATTACTGCATAACTCTAAATCTTCTTTCTAGTAACCTTTGTATCACTTTAATTTTGTTACTTTACAATGCATTAGTTTTTTTCTTTAATTTTGTTACATTACAATGCCTCAATTTATATTATTAATTTGCATTAATTGTAAAAATATAAGATTGTGATGGAATGAAAATCATTGGACACGTCTCAATGAGTTATATTCCCTTAATAATACATTTTTAAATTGTTAGATTTTTTATTGTTTTCTTCATTCTTAATGAGATGTCTCTATCTCTGTCTAATTTGATGATTGACGATGTTACACTTCATCTCCTTAGTATCTTCGAATGCAACGTTTCCTTGCAATTTATCTAATTTCTTCAAATTCATCACTTTAATTTTGTTATATTTTTATTAAATAATAATTCTCATCTTTAGTAACCATTACATTGCTTCCATTTATTTTATTGCATTTCCTTAACTTATCTTATTTAAAATTAATGAATTGGAAATAGACATTATTGAGCTCCTCTTGATGGGGTATACCCAATCAAAAAATTTTTTAATATTTTTATATAATTTATATTATAGTATTTTTGGTATTCTTTACAAGTCATTTACATTAATACCTATTTTGATGATTGACTATGTGATACCTTATCTACTTTGTATCTTGGAACTTAGCTTTCTCAAATAATTTCACTTATTTCTTCAAATTGTTTGCAATCATTTGGTTATATTTTTAGGAAAATCTAATTGTACTCTTAGTGACTTACCATTTCTTTCATTTTGCTGTATTACATTTCCATAATTGTTTTCTAATTTTAGCTTTAAAATCTAACAATTTAGTATAAAAATAATATCTTATTATTATTTTATGTTTATTTATTTTTATAATTTATATTAATCTATACAATGATTAATCAAAATGAAACAAAATGTTGTTTGACCCACCACAAAGAGCATAAAAAATTAAAATATTTATTTTTATTATTTTAGATATTTTTTGGTAGTTTTGGCAAGAATGTTGTAGCTTTTTTATTCAAACCATTTTAAACAACTGATGATGTTATACTCATTCTACTTTCCATCTTTGAATTTAGGCTTCTAATATAAATTATATCATTCCTTCAAATTTTATATTTGATTTAGTTATTTAATTATGAAACTAAAATTCTCCTCATAAACGATCTTTACATCCCTTTGATGAGCTCTATCTAAACAATTATTAATTTTATAAATTTTAAATATTTATTTTCTTTAATTTTTATAGGTTCTATAAGATATTTTAATTATTATCAGATTTGATAAATAGAATGTAGCACTTGATCTCCAAAGTATCTTCTCTTGTAATATAATGTAATTCTAAATCTTCAATTATGTGATGCTTAAACCTCTTCAAGTATTTTTTTTTTATATTTCTTCATCCTATTCCATTTGAACTTTGTCCTATACTTAATATAAAAATTATAATATCTTATTATATATGCTTACTTCATTTGGTAATTCTCAAAAGCATGGTAGTATTAAAGTTAAATAATAGCCTTTGGGCACCTCTTAGAGAGATCTACCTATTAAAATATTAAATTTTGTATTTTTCAATTTTCCTTAATTTTTTAAATTTTTTACATTATTTATAAGATATTTCAATTCGTACCAGATTTGACGATTGATAATATTACACTCAATTTTGTTAGTTCATTGGATCCTAGCTTTTGTGAAAAAACTTATCTCCCCTAAAACTTTTTTATGATACGATTTTACCACTATGTAACTCTAAATCTAAACACATTTGACAACAAGATGTCCTTGATTTTCATTTATCATATTTGTTAAATTTTTCCCATTTTAAGTTTAATTATATTTACTTAATATTAAAGAAAAACAATATTATTATTCATTATTATTTACTTTTTGTTGCTATAATTTTAGATAAGAACATATTGTGACCAAAGAAACATCATTAGACTCACTTTGATGAGCTCTTCTTATTAAGCATTAATTTTTTTAATTATTTTACTTTGTGGTTTTTGCATTTTAACACATATGCAAGTTTTACCAAATTTTACGAATGAGGATACTCCACTCGATCCCCTTAGTATCCATGAATGTAACATTTTTATATAATTTATCTCATTTCTTAAAATGTTTTCCTTTGATTCATTAATATCCATGAATGTAACATTTTTATATAATTTATCTCATTTCTTAAAATGTTTTCCTTTGATTCATTTTGTTAGCATGTAACTCAAAGTCATCATTAATGGGAACAATATGTCATTTTTTTGTTATACTAAATTCTTCAATTTCTTTATTCTTAGCATCATTATTTATTTTTTAAAATTAAAATGAAAATTTTTTTAGTATTTATTCTTATTTACTTTCATAATTCATAGTTATTTGGAAAGAGGTTTTTCTAATTAGTTATTTTTATGTTTTTTAAAAATTTAATTTTTTAATATCTTTACATGTTTTATGAGAATTTTATAATCAAGCTTTTTAGTATCCTGGAATGCAACCTTTTTATACATTTGTGCCATTTTGTTAGATGACTTTCTTTGATTTTTGGTTATACTACTATGGAACTCTAAATATCCTTCCATTTGACTTTTCGTTTGCATTGATTTGGTTGTAGTATATTGCTTTAATTTATCTCATTTTTGCTCTAATAAATATTTACCTAGTATGAAAGAAATAATTTATTATTATTTATGTTTAATAGATTTTGTAATTACTAATATTTCAAATTGTGATTCAAACATGTCGAGATAAACATCATTGGACTTCTCTCAATGAGTCCTACTAATGGAATATTCATTTTGTTTAGTTTTTCAATATTTTACACTCTAGTTTTTTGGCATTCTTTATGAGAAATTTTCATTTGTACTTTGTTTGTTGAACGAGAATATGACAATTGTTCTTTTAAGTATTTTTCAATGCAACTTTCACATATAATATAAGGCAATACTTCAATGTTCTGACATTGAATTAGTTGTAGTACTAAAAATTCTCATTTTCTTAACATATGACCTTTACATCATTCTCATATAATTAAATCACAAAATTTTAATTTATGTCAATTTATCTTTGAAAAAGATTAACTTTATTATAAAATATAAATTTATTATTATATATGTTTAACAACTTTGATAATTCATTGTTTTGCTATATGTAGTCCTTAAGAGACAAAAAATATTCTTGAACTTGTTGTCAAAAGGTTTATCCAATTAAATGGTATTTTCTAATTTTTTTTAATTATTTTTTAATTTTTTAGGACTTTTTCACATTTTAGCTAACATCTTGATTCATACTTATTTTATTATTGGGGGTGTTATACTCAATCTCCTTAGCATATTGGAATACAACATTCTAATAAAATTTATCTTTTCTCTTTGAAAATTTTTTTCTTTCACTAATTATAATACTATGTAGCTCTTGATTTCCTCTCTTGTCACTTTACATCTTTTTATTTTGTTATATTAGATAGTTTCAATTTGCCTATTTTTTCTTTAATATATATTTATATAATATTTAAATAAATTTTATCATTATTAAAGCTTATTTATATTAGTAATTGACAATAATTCCAAAAAAGGTCTAATAGAGACAAACAATATGGCTAGAATCATCTTGATGACTCCTGCTAAATTAAATATTAATTTTTTATATTTTTAAATTATTTTTCTTTTAAGATTGTCAATACTTTAGGTAACACTTCGACTCATACATGATTTGATGATCAAAGATGTTACACTCATTCTTCTTTGTATCTTGGAATTTAGTGTTCCCTCAAAATTTGTCTCAATTCTTCAAATTATTCACTTTTATCTTGTTATATTATATTGCAATTCTAAATATTCTCACATGTAACTTTTACATAACATTTTTTTTTATTATGACCATTACATAACATTGACTAGGTTATATTACAATATTTAAATTTATTTTATTTTAGCTTTGGTATACATTTTCTTAATAATATAGTTTGAAATTGTTTTTGCTTCTTTAATCTACTAATTTCTCATAATTTCGAAGAAGGTTGGACTAAGATGAACCAAACATCATTGGACATGACTTCATGAGCTCTATCCAACAAAAAAAATTTATGTTTCTAATTATTTTTTATAGAGCATTAGAATGCATTACCAGACATTTCTATTTTTACCATATTTAAGGATCAAGGATGTTAAATTTGATTCCCTTAGTGTTTTGGAATGCTGTTTTTTAGCTTTATTTATCCCTTTTTTCAAATTTTTTACTATGACTTTATTATATTAGTAGAACTTCTAAAGCTCCTCTTATGTGACCTTTGCTTCTATTTAATTTGGTTATGTTGCACAATTTCAATGTGCTTCATTTCCACTTTTATATATATTTACTTAATATTTAAGCTATAATTTATTATTATTTATGCCTATTTATTTTGGTAATTCACAATAATTCTAAATGAGGTTAGATTGAGATAAAACAAACATCAATATACTTATCTCAAGGAGCTCTACATAGTTAAATATATATATCTTTTATTTTTAAAAATATTAATGTTTTTGTTTCATGAGGTATTTTTATTCATACCTAATCTGATGATCGAAGATGTTATACTCGATCTCCATAGTCTCTTGGAATATTGCATTCTTAAATAATTTAACTCATTTTTGAAATTTTTTATGTTGATTTGGCTATATTCCTATAAAATTCTAATTCAACTTTAGCATGACCAGTACATGTAATTCATTTTGTTATGTTATATTTAACAAATTTATTTTATTTTAATTTTAATAAATAAGTTTTTAGCATTAAAAAATACATTGTAATTATTTATTTTTATTTACTTTAGTTACTCATTGTGATTTCATATCATGAAGAGTCCAAATGAAAAAATCATCATTGGAATCATCTCACAAGGTTTATATAATTAAGTATTTATTTTTATATTTTTTTAAAATTATACAATTTAGGGTTTTTATTTTATATGATATTTTAATTTTTACCTAATCTTAAGATCAAGCATTCTTTAATTCACACAATATTTAGAAATATAACATTTTTATAAAACTTATCTCATTTCTTAAAATGTTTCACTTTGATTTCATTATAGTATCATATAACTCTAAATCCTCTCTCGTGTCACCTATGCATCATATGGATTTAGTTACATTATATTTTTCCAATTTATCATTTATTTACTTAATATTAAGCCAATAATTTATTATTATTTATGCTTGTTTATTTTAGTTATTCATAATAATTTCAAATAAGGTCCAATTAAGGTGAAACAAATGTTAGTAGATTCATGTTAATGAGTTCAATCTACTCAAATATTTATTTTATATTTTTTTAGACATTTTAGCTTTTAATATCCAAGCACGTTTCATCCCATCTAATTTGTACATAATCTAACAATTAAGAATGTTATACTTGATCTTTCTGCTATCTTAGAATGCAATTTTTTCATAAATTGTTACATATGTTTTTAAAATTTTTTATTCAATTTTATATAAGTTTTTTTAGTTTTCTTACATTCATTAAATTTATTTCATTTTAATTTTAATATATATTTACTTAACTTAAAAAATATTAATTTATTATTATAAATTCTTATTTAATTTTTTAATTTAGAATAATAAAATAAAAGTCCAATCTAGGTGAAACAACTGTTATTTAATTTTTAAAATTTTTTTTTGGAATGAATTAGTTATATTAATAAAAACTCACATTTTCCTCCAGTGTGTCTCTTCACCTTCTTGACTTTTTTATGTTACATTACTTAAATTTATCCATATTAGCTTTAATAAATATTTTTTGTACATAAAAATAATAATTTATTCTTTTTTTCTAAATAACTTTGCTAATTCATAACAATTCCAAATAAGGACTGACATAGACAAGACAAACATTATTGGAGTTGTGTTGAAAACAACTATCAGATCAAATATATTTATTAAAATGTTCAACATTCCATAATTTTAGCATGTTTCAAAATATATTTTGAATCAAACATGATTTAATAATCATTAATG
The DNA here is from genome assembly GCA_023846275.1 of Vanilla planifolia. NCBI lineage: Eukaryota > Viridiplantae > Streptophyta > Magnoliopsida > Asparagales > Orchidaceae > Vanilla > Vanilla planifolia. The sequence continues at coordinate 2,130,144 of JAIUJO010000017.1, read as the reverse complement.
TTATACTCAATCTCCTAGGCACCTTGAAATACAACTTTGTAGTACAATTTATCTTTTTTTATTCAAAGTTTTCTTTTTGATTTTTTATACTATTAAGTAATTAACGATTACCCTCTTGTGATCTTTACATCAATTTTTATTGGTTGAATTGGAAACCTTCAATTTACCATATTTTAGTTTTAATAAGTATTTACAAATTGTTTAAATATAGTTTTATTATAATTTATGCTTACATAGTTTTGTGATTCACAATAATCCTAATCAAGGCCTGATCATGATGATGATATTGTAGTTATACTCATTTCAAAGAGTTTTATCCATTAAATATTCAATTTAATATTTTAAAATTATTTTTAGTAGTTTTGAACGCATTATGAAACTCTTGATTTGTACATTACACCCGATCTCCTAAGTATCTTGGAAATCATTTTCATTGTAAAATTTATCTCATTTTTCAAAATATTTTTCTTTCATTTTATTAAATTACAATGTAAATATAAATCTACATACATGTGAACTTTGCTATGTTTTGACATCTTTGAACTATATTACATAATTTATCTTATTTAGTTTATGATTATTTACTTGTGTAATTCATCATAATTCCAAATGAGCTATGGTTAAGAAAAAACAAATATTTTTTACTCGTCTCAATGAGATTTATCTTTTTAATACATTTTTTATTTTTAAATATTTTTTATGCTATGTTAGTAAGCTTTACATGACATTTCTATTTGTGTCATATTTAACTATCAAGGAGGATGTTAAACTATTTTCCCTTAGTATATTAGAGCATTATTTTCCATTATAATTGATATATGTTTTGAAATGTTTTGCTTTGTTTTTGTTATATTACTATGGTGCCCTAATTCTCCTATTATGTGACTTTTACATCACTTTTATTTGGTTATTTTATTCTGCTTTAGCTTATCCCATTTCAACTTTATTATATATTTAATTTTTAAAAGACAATTTTCTATTATTTATGCTTATTTGTTTTGGTAGTTCATGGAAATTGCAAATGAGGTTAGATTGAGATGAAGCAAACTTTGCTGTACTCATCTCAATGAGCTTTATGCAATTATATTTTTATTTTTATATTTTAAAATATATTATTTTTTGTTTATTTATATTCTTAATGAATCATTTTAGTTCATACTATATTTTATAGTCAACGATATTGCACTTGATAGCTATAGTATCATAGAATACAATTTTCCCATATGATTTATCTAATTTATTTAGATTTTTTTAAATTTTGTTATATTCTTATAATATTATAGTTCTCTTTTTGTGTAAGATTTACACACTTTAATTTATTTATATTATAAATTTTCGACTTATCTTCTTTTGTTTTTAAAATAGATTATTAAATATTGATCTAATAATTTTTTATTATTTACTTTTCTTTGCTTCGATATGTTTTCATAATTCCAAACGAGGTCAACTTGAGGCAAAACAATTATTATTAGACTCATCTTTATGATATTTATCAAATGAATTATTAATTTTTAATATTTTTAAATATTTTATTTTCTAATGTTTCGATTTGTTTTACGAGACATTTCAATTTTTACTAGATTTGATGATTAACATTTGTTAAATGTGATCTTTATATAAGCAAGGAATACAACTTTGTCAAAAAAGTATTCTCATTTCTTGAAAAGTTTTGCATTCATTTGGTTATATTACCTTGTAACTCTAAATCTTCCCATTTGTGACCTTTACATCACTTTTTTTGGTAATATTATATTTCTTCAATTTATCTAAGTTTAATTTTTTTATATATTTTCTTAACATTAAAATGAAAATCTCATATTACTTATGCTTATTTAGTTTTATAATTCTTAAAAAGTTTAAATAGACTTCAATTGAAGTGAAATAAACATTATTGTCCTCTTCGTTTTGTGTTTCATCCAATTAAATATTCTTTTTACAAATTTTTAAAATTTTATTTTTTATTATTTTGGCATGCTTTATGACACATTTCAATTCGTACTTAATTTTATGACCAAATATGTTACCCTCGATGTCCTTAGCACCATGAAGCCCAACTTTGCTAAGCAATTTATCCTATTTCTTCAAACTTTTCACGTGATGTGGATTTAATACTATATAACTCTAAATCTCCTGTCATGTGACCATTATCTGTCCTTGATTTGGTGATATTACATTTTTTTGCTCATCTCATTTAACATTAATATATATTTAATTAATATTTAAAAATTATTATCACTTATTCTTATTTACTTAAGTCACTTTTATTAATTCCAAATGATGAACAGTCGAGCTGAGACAAACATCCTTGGAGTCATCTCTACGAGCTCTCTCCACATAACTATCCATTATTAAATTTTAATATATTTTATTTTCTAAGATTTTTTTTGTTAATATGAGACATTTTGATTTTATAATTAAAATCAACTTTTCCATGGATTTTATTTCATTTCTTGATATTTTTTGGCTTGATTTTACTATGTTATCGAAAACACTAAATCTACCATCCTGTACCTTATGCATTGCTTTGATTTATTTATAATTATTTTTTTACTTTATCTTATTTATACTTTATTGTTTATTCAATTAGCATTAAAATTATATTTTATTTTTATTTATGGCTATTTCATTTCATAATTTATAGAGTTTTAGAACAGGTCCAGTCGATATGAAACAAATTTTACTAGACTCATCTCAAAAAGCTTTTACAAATTAAAATTTTTTTGTTTTTTAAAAATATTTTAGTTACTAAAATCTTTTCATGTTTTAATAGATACTTTAATTCATACCTAATTTAATGATTTAGAATTTTAGAATTGATCTTCTTAATAATTTGGAATGTAGCTTTCTTTTATATTTTATCTCATTTTATGAACTTTTTCATTTCAATTTTGGCTATATTACTATGAAAGTCTTAATGCGCTACTATTTGACTTTTAAATCATTTTGATATGGTTTTATACATTTTCTATTTTTTAGCATGCATTAGGAAATATTTTAGTTACTACTTTATTTGATGATTAATAATGTAACACCTATTTCCCTAGTACCATTCCCATAAGATTTTTGTTATTTCTTCCATTTTCACGTGTCTTTTTATTACCAAAAACTCTTATTTTTCTCTACGGTGACTATTGCATCGCTTTCATTTCTTAATTGCATTGTTTCAATATATCTCATTTCAACTTTAATATTTTCTTATGTTATACTCAAAGGATAATCTACTGTTATTTTTAATTAATATTTTTTAAATTTCACCATAATTCCAATTTATGTCCAATGGAGATGAAATAGATGTTGTTAGACAAATCTTGGAATGCTTTATGTAAGTGAATATTAAATTTTAGCTACAAAAATATATCATTTTCTACGATTTTGCATGTTTTATTGGATATTTTGACTCTTACCTATTTTGATGGTTGAGGATGTTACACTTGATCTCCTTAATATGTTGAAATACAATATTCTAGTATAATTAATCTTTTCTCCTTTCAAAGTTTTGGCATTGATTATTTATATTGCTTTGTAACTTTATATCTCCTCTCTTTTAATCTTTATGCCACTTTGATTTTGTTATATTACATTTGTTTAATATATTTCATTTCAACTTCAATATGTATTTACTTAATATTTATTTAAAAAATTTTATTACTTATGGTTATTTTCTTGGGTGAATTGTAGTAATTCAAAATGTGGTTTTATCGAGATGGAAAAAATGTTGTTAGGCTCTTCTCAGTAAGCTCTCTCAAATAAAATATTCTTTTTTATAATTATAAATATTATATTTTTAAGGGTTTTTAAAAACTTTACAAAACACTTTGACTTGTAGCTGATTTAATGAATGACAATTTTATACTCTCAATCACTTTAGTATCTTAGAATTCAAATTATCATAAAATTGGTCTAATTTTACAAAATTTTTGTTTTTAATTTCTTATATTATAATGTAACTTTAAATCTCCTTAAGGACTACCATTATATCACTTTGACTTAGTTATACTACATCACTAATATTTTTCTTATTTCAAATTTAAAATATATTTTCTTAATATTAAAAATAATAACTAGTTGTTATTTATGGTTATTTAATTTGTAAATTTGCAATAACTCCAAATGAGGTTTGATTGAGGCATGTATTTAACTCATCTCTGTGAGCTCTATCTCAGTATATATAAATTTTTTATTTTTAAATATTTCATTTCAAAGGGCATTGTCATGTTTTTAAAGAACTTCTTATTCATATCATATATTATAATCAAGGATGTTACACTTGATACTGTTAGTATCTTTTAATGTACCATTTCAAAATAATTTATCTTATTTTTTAAAATTGTTAACTTTTATTTTGTTAAAATACTATTAAACTCTAATTCTTTTATGATGTGTCTTTTATAAAATTCTAATTTTTATATATTATATTATTTTAATTTATCTAATTTTTGTTTTATTATATATTTACTTAATATTAAAATGATATTTTACGTTTATAAATGCATATTTTATTTGGTTCTTGACAATATTTCAAAACGAAGTTAGATTGAGACAAAACAAAAATCATTGTTGTTGCCTCGATAAGCTCTACAAGATAAAATATTTTTATATATTTTCTAAATATATTATTTTCTTGATTTCTAGCTTACTTTATAAGAAATCTTTTTATACCTAATTTATTCATTGATTATGTTATTCAACATCTCTAAAGTATGATAGAAAATAGCTTTCTTATGCAATTTATCTAATTTCCACAAACTTTTTCCTTTGATTTTGTTATATTCCTATAAAACCCAAATTCGTCCCACATGTGATTAATATATCTCTTTCATTTTGTTATCTTTTAATTTTTACATTTATCTCATTATGGGAATATTATATATTCACTTAGAATTTAAAAAATAATTTTTCATTATTTACCTTTATTTACGATGATTAGAAGTAGTTGCTCAAAAAAAGGTTTGATCAAAACATATCAAACACCAATAGATTTGCATAGATGAGCACTGTCCATTAAAGTATTAATTTTAATATTTTTAAATAATTTATTTTCTTACATTAGACATGTTTTGCAAGACATTTCATGTTTTACCAGACGTTACAATCGAGGATGTTATACTTGATCTGCATAATATGAAGTAATGTAACTCTTTCATATGATTTATCTCATCATTTTAATTTCACTATATTGTAGTTAATAAATTTATCTCATTTTAGTTTTATTAGATATTTAATAAATATTAAAATAATAATTTATAATTATTTATGCTTATTTCTTTTGATAATTTACAACAGTCCAAAATGATATTTGATTAAGATTTTCTTGGACAATTCAATTAATACCTAATTTCATAATCGAGGATGTTACAATCAAACTCCTTAGTATCTTAAATGTAATTTGGATTAGGCATTTAAATTCCATTCATTTTGTTATAATACATTATTTGGATTTATATCCCTTAAGCATTAATATATGTTCATTTAATACATGTAAAATAATTTATTATTATTTGTGCTTATTTACATTAATAATTCATAGTAACTTCAATTGTCATCCAATTTTGATGAAACAAACATCCTCACACTCATCACAATGAACTCTATCAATTTGAATATTCTATTTCATATTATAAATAATTTTTTACTAATAGTTTATTTGTTTTATTAGTTATTTTTTTTAGACATGATTTCATGAGCATGTATGTTACACTAGATCAACTTTGTGTCCTTGAATTCAACTATTATATACTTTCTATTGCATTTATTAAAAGTTTTCAATTTGCTTTGGTTTCACTACTATGAAACTATGATTATCCTCTTTGATGGCCCTTACATTGCTTGGATTTGATTATATTACACTGCTTCGATATATGTAGTTTTATCACAAACATATATTCAGTTAAATTTAAAATAACAATTTATTTTTAATTATATTTGTTTACATTGATAATTTATATTAATTGAAAATGAGGTCTAGTCATGAGAAAAAAAACATTGTTACAATCATCTTGAAAAGTGCAATCCAACTAAATATTGTATTTTATATGTTTTAAATATTTTTTGTAGCTTGGCAAGAGACATGACACTTATATTGAAACCAAATTTGATGATTGAGAAAGTCATACTTGATGTTCTTCTCATTTTTGAATCTTTCTTTAAAGTACAATTAGTCCTATTTAATAAATATTTTCTCTTTTATTTAGTTATATTATTAGAAAACTATAATTCTTTGCTCATGAGATCTCTACATCACCTTAATTTAGTTATTTATGTCTTAAATTTATCTTATTTCAATTTTATGGCATAATTATTGAATATTGAGAAAAATATGTTTTATTATTCATGCTTCTTTAATTTGGTAATTTTCAATAATTCCAAATGAGGTCAAATATAGATGAAACAAACCTCTTTATACTAATCTTAATGATCCCTATCAATTAAATGTCCATTTTTTATATTTGAATATCAATTTCTTAAGATTTTGGCAAGCATTACAAGGCATTTTAATTCATTGCAAATTTAATGAATAAGGATGTTGCACTTGATCACCATTATACATTGGAGTTCAACATTCTTCAATAATTCAACTCATTTCTTCGAATGTTTTGCTTTGATTTGATTATATTGCTATATAAATCTAAATCTCCTCTTCTATGACCTTTACATGTGCTTAATTTGATTACCTACATCACTTCAATTTATCTCATTTTAACTTCAATATATATATTTCTTAATATTAAAATAATTATTTTTATTCATTTATTTTATTTAATTAGGTAATTAACAAAGATTCCAGATGGGGATTATTCAAGATAAAGCAAATATCATTGAACTCTTCTCAATAAGCTCTATCCATTTAAGAATTCATATTTATAATTTTAAACTATTCCTATTCAAGGGTTTTGACATGTCTTACAACTCGTTTTGATTTTTTTAATTTGACTCTCAAGGATGTTACCCACGATCTATTTAGTTGCTTGGCATTCTACCTATGCATATACTTTGTCTCATTTCTTTAAATATTTTGCTTTGATTATGTTACATTACTATGTAACTCTGAATTTTCTTGCATGTAACTTTTACAATTGTTTTATATGATTATGTTATATTGCTTCAAAAAATATTTTTTCAACTTTAACATATATTGGCTTAATAGTAAAATAATAATATATTATTATTTGTGATATTTTCGTTGGTAATATTTAGTAATTTTAAATGAGACTAGATAAAGGCAAAAAGAACATTATTGGACACATGTTGACAAGCCTTATTTGATTAGATACATGTGCTTTACGCGACATTTTTATTCATAAATTACTTGAGAAGGAGGCCATCACACTTGATCTCTTTAGTATCTAATAATATAGTTTTCCTACACAATTTTTCTCATTTATTTAAATTTTTCTTTTCTTTTTGTTTTATTACTATGAAACTCCGTTCCTCCTCTAATATTATCTTTTCATTACTCTTATTTTTTTATACTATATTGGGTTCATTTATCTCCCTTCAACTTTAATAAATATTTTCTTAACATTAAAATAATAACTTTCTACTATTTAGGATTATTTTTTGGTAGTTTTTAGAAATTACAAATTAAGTCTATCAAGATGAAATAATTGTCATTAGATTCATTCTAACAGGTTCTATTTAGTACAGTATTAGTTTAATTTTTTTAAGTTCTAAGGCTTTTTTAGGTTTTATTAGACATTTTAATTTTTGCCTTACTTGACGATGGATGATGTTACACTTGGTCAACATGGTATTTAAGAATGTAAAATTTTAGTAAAATATTTCTCATTTCTTAATATTTTTTGGTTTATTTGATTGTAGTAACATGTAACTTTAAATCTTTGCTAGTGTTGCCTTTACATTACTTAGATTTGGTTATGTTATATTTTTCAATTTATCTCATTTTAGCTTTATTACATTTTTGTCTTTTTTATGTTTCTTTATTTTTATAATACATAACAATTACAAGCGAGGTCTCTGTAAGATGAAACAAATGCCATTGGAATCGTTTAAAAGAGCTCTATCTAATAAAATATTTTTTTATATTTTTTAAAAAAATGTTCAATTTTCTAATATGTTGGTATTTTTTTTAAGAGATACATCAATTCATACCTAATTTAAAGATCGAATAAGCTGCATTCAATCTCCTAAGTTTCATGGAATTTAACTTTCTCACACATTTTGTTGTATTTCATTCTATTCTTTACTTTGAGTTGGTTATATTAATATGAAACTCTAATTGTCCTATCATTTGACTTTTAAATTATTTTGATTTTGTTATCTTAAATTATTTTAATTTATGTTATTAAAATTTTAATATATATTTACTTAATATTAAAATAATAATTCAATTAATTTTGATTTTTTAATTTGGTAATTCATAGTAATTAAAAATGTGGTTTGATTAACACAAAACAAAGGTCATACGACTCATCTTAATTGGTTATATCCATTTAAATGTGTGTTCACATTTTTAAATGTACTATTTACTAGTCTTTTAGCAAGCCTTATGCGGTAATTTGAATCATACATCATTTCATGATTGAATATATGGCACTTGATCTTGTTTTTATCTTAGAATATAGTTTTCTATTATATTCTATTTCTTTTCTTCAAACTTTTGCAATTTCATTTTACTACATTACTGTGAAACTATAATTATCCTCTACTATGACCTTTATATTGCTTTGATTTTATTTTATTGTTTTACTCAAATTTATCTTATTTTAGATTTAATATATATTTACTTAATTTAATGATAATAATTTTTTTTATTATTTAAGCTTATTTTGTTTGGTAGTTCATAAGAATTTCAAATGAGATGTGATGGAGATTAATCAAATGTTATAATACATATCTTAAAGATCTCAATATATCTGAATTTTAATTTTATATTTTAAAATAATTTTTTTTCAAAGATGTGTTAGTTCTTTACATGATAACTTAATTTGTACATGTTTTATGGTCACAAATTGTGCACTCAATCTCTATAATATCATGGATTGCAACTTTGTATGCATTTTACCATATTTCTTCAAATGTTCCCCTTTCAATTGGTCATGTACTATGTTACTCTAAATCTCTTCATCGATGACATTTACATCACTTTGTTTTCATTATATTACATTTCTTTAATTTATCATGTTTCAACTTCAATATATATTTATTTAACATTAAAGTAATAATTTATTATTATTTATGCTTATTTATGTTGCTAATTCATAGCAATTCCAAAAGAGCTCTCACTAGGACTAAAAATGCCATCATATTCTTTTCTAGGTGCTCCCATTAAATATTGTTTTTTATATTTTTAAATACCATTTTGAAGGGTTTTGGCATTCTTTATGAGACATATTGAACTATTCATGATTTGATGATCAAGGATATTACACACAATCTTTTTGCATATTGGAATGCAATGTCTGAATATAATTTATCTTCTTTTAATAAAATTTTTCCTTAATTTGTTTATTCAATTATTTAGCACTAAATCTCTTCTTGTGTGACTTTTACATTGCTACGATTTGGATGTGCTACATTGTTTCAAATTATCTAATTTTAGCTTCATTAAATATTTACTTAAAATTTAAAAATAATTTATTATTATTTATGCTTACTAATTATTGTAATTTAGAATTACTATAAATAGAGTCTTAAAAAGATTAAAAAAATATTGTTAGGTGCTCCTCAACAAGCTTTATGTAGCAAAACGTTCATATTTATATTTATGAATATTTTTTCAACTCTTTTATAATGTTTCAAGGGATTCTATCCGTACCTTAATTGAAGATCGAATATATTATGTTCACTTGCTCTAGATCTTTGAGTGAAGTATTCCCAAAACATTTACCAAATTTCTTCAAAGTTTTTTCTTTGAATTAGTATATCTAAGTGAAACTATAACTTTTCCCTCAGGTAACCTTTAAATTAAGCTATTTGGTTATCTTAAAATGATTAGAATTCTCTAATTTAGCTTGAATATATATTTAATTAACATTCAAATGATAATTTATTATTATTTATGCTTACTTTAGTAATTTTTTGTATTCTAAATGAGTTTTGATTAAGGATAAACAAATATGTTTTGAATTATCTTGATGTGTTATATCTAATTAAATATTCATTTTTATATTTCTAAATGTTTTATTTTCTAGCATTAAGGCATGTTGTACATGGTATTTTTGTTTGCACCTTAATTAATAATCATGGACTTCACACTTTATCTCCTTGATATCTTAGCATACAATTTTCTTATACAATTTATCTCATTTTTAAAAATTTTTCACTTGGATTAGGTCAAATTACTAGGAAACTACATATAAACTTTCATTTCATATTTACATCGCTTTGATTTGGTTATTCGACACTGCTTCAATATATATTATTTTAGCTTCAATATGTATTTACTAAAAATTTAAATAAAAAACTATTTTTATTTATGCTTGATAAAATTAGTAATTAGAGGTCATTTAAAATTAGGCTCGATCAACATGAAACAAAGTTTTTGACTCAGCTTGATGATCCAAGACGTAACACTTTATCTCATGAATTTGTTGAAATTCAACTTTCTTGTACAATTTACCTATTTTTTAAACTTTTATCCTTCATTTAGTCATATTACAATGAAACTATAATTATCCTCTTGTGTGACACATACATCAATTGGATTTGATTAAATTATGTGCTTCCATTTAACTCATTTTAACTTTAATATATGCTTACTTAATATGTAAATAATAATTTCCTACTATTTATGCCTATATATTTTGGTAATTCATAGTAATCTTGAATGGGAACTAATTGAGATGAAACAAAATTTTGGACTCACAGATGATGTCAAACAACCTAAATATTCATTTTTATATCATAAAAATATTTTGTTTTAAATAATTTTTTCATACGTTATAAGACATTTCTATTTCTACCCAATTTGAAGATAAAGGTTGTTATACATAATCTCTTTAGTATCTTAGAATACATCATCTCTATATATTTTATCTCACTTCTTCGTGTGACCATTATATCACATTGATTTAGTTATCTTTATTACTTTGATATCTCCTATTTTACCTTCATTTTGTATTTATATAAATTTATAATAGCAATTTATTTTTAGTTTTGCCTAATTATTTGTGTAATTCATAATAATTGAAAACAAGGACATTTTAAGAAGAAGCAAACATTGTTGGACCCATCTAGATAAACACTTTTCAATTTAAAATTCATTTTTATAATTATTCAATCCCCTTGTAATTTGACTATTTTTTTCAAAGTTTTCACTTTCATTTTGTTTTTTGCTATGTAACTCTAAATCTCCTCTTATGTGATCTTTAAAGACACTTGATTTTGTTATATACCATCAACTGAATTTTCCTTATTTCAACTTTAATATATATGTTTACTTACAATTAGAATAATATTTTATTAATATTTGTGATTTTTTTCATCGATAATTAATAATAATTTTTAATAAGTTTAGATTTGATGAAAAAACATCATTGGATGCATCTCGATAAGCTCATTCTAATTAAATATTCATTTTTATATTTTTTAAATATTTTATTTCCAATGATTTTGGCATGCTTTGGGATAATGTTTTACTCATACCTAATTTGTTAATCAAGGAAGTTACACTTGATACCTTTAGTGCAATGGAGGGCAACTTTGCAATATAATTAGTTTGATCACCTTAAATATTTTGCCAATATTTCATTATATTATAATAAAACTTTAATATTTTCACTCATGTGATCTTTACATCATTTTTATTTTTTTATACTACATTTCTTAAATTTATCCCATTTTAGTTTTAATATATGTTTGAGTAATATTAAAAAAATTTAAGATTATTTTTACTTATTGATCAAGGTAATTGTGTGTTATTCCAAAGAAGTTCCCATCTAGACAAAGTAGAACTAGTTGGACTCATCTTTAAGAGCTCTATTTAACTAAAATAAATTTTTATGATTGTTAAATATTTTTTAATTTTTAGATTTTTGGCATACTTTATAACATGTTTTTATATGTACCTATTTTTATGATTTGAAGATTTTACATTCAATATCCTTAACAAAAATGAATATAATATTCTCATATAATTTATCACTTTACCTGAAATGGTCTACTATGCTTTGGTTTTTTTACTAAGTAATTTTGAACCTTCCCTCACGTAAAGGTTACATCTCCTTAATTTGGTTATATTAAATTCTTCAATTTACCTTTCTTTAGCTTTACTATAAATTTATTTAATGTTAAAATAATAATAAATTTTTATTTTTGGTTACTTACTTCGGTAATTGTAGTAATTAAAAATGATGTCTGATCAGATGCAACAAACATCGCTGCAAACATATAATTTCCTAAGATTTTTTCTTGTTTTGCAAGTAATTTTGAATTTTACATAATTTAATGATTAGTGATATTGTTCTCCATCTTCTAAATATCTTGCAATATTTCATTATCGTAGTTTATCTAATTTCCTTAATTTTTTTACATCAACTTATTTATATAACTATGGAAGTCTATCTTTCCTTCCATATAATGTTTACGTTACTTTGATTTGATTACATTGCATTTCTCCGATTAATCTCATTTCTATTTTAACATATATTTCCTTAATATTAAAATATTAATTTATTTTTTTTTGCATATTTAAATTTGCAATTTGAGGTTATTACAAATGAGGTATGATCAACATGAAACAAAAGTTGTTTGACTCATCTCATTTGGCTTTATCAAATGAAATAGATATTTTCAAAATTATAAATAATTTGTTTTCGAATAGTTTTGCGTAGTTGAATAAAAATTATGAAAGGATGTTACATTCGATCTCCTTACAACCATAGAATGTAACTTCTTTGCAATTTATATCATATCATTAAAGTTTTCACCTAGATTTGGATATATTATAATTTTCACTTAGATTTGGATATATTATAATGAAACTCTAAATCTCTTCTCATGTGATGTTAACATTACTTTGATTTCATTATATTATATTACTTTAATTTATCTCTTTTTAATACATATATTTATTTAATAAAAAATATTAATTTATTATTTTTTTGGTATTTACTTATATAATTTATTTTTAACTTAATAAGGTCCAATTAACAGAAAACATTTATGTTGAACTCACATCAAGAAGCACCATGTAATTAAACATTTATTTTTATATTTTGAAATTAACATTTTTCACAATGGTTTATAAGGCATTTTTATTATTACCTATTTAATAACAAGAATATAAAACCCGATCTTCTACATGTCTTAGAATTCAACTTTCACATAAAATTTTCTCATTTCCTCAATTGTTTAATTTTAATTGTCTTATATTGTAATGGAACTCTAAATCTTATTTCATGTGACATTTACATTATTGTGACGTATTTAAATTACATTACTTTGACAAACAAAAAATATTTGTCATTTCTTCAATTTTTTTTTTTAATTTGGTTATGTTATTGTATAACTCTAAATCTTCTCTTATGTGACCTTTATAGGTTATCAAAATTGTTATATTTCTTTGATTCAAATTATCTAATTTTATTTTTAATAATTATTTACTTAATATTAAAATAAATTTATTATTATTTATGTTATTAAATTTGGTAATTCTTAATAATTTAGATACATTTTTCATTGAGTTGAAATAAACATCGTTAAGCTCAACTTGATTAGTACAATGCAAATAAATCTATTTTTTAATATTTTTAAATTTTTAATTTTCAAGGATTTTTGCTAATTTTTTGGCAATTTTATTTTACACTTGTTTTGATGATTGTGGATGTTCCACCCAATCCCCTTATTATATTTAAATTAGCAATTCTCATCGAATTTATCTCACATTTTAACATATTTTCCTTTGATTTTCTTGTATTACTAATAGAAATCCAATTCTACTCTCATGTAACTTTCACATTACTTTGGTTTGGTTATATTGCATTATTTTAATTTATCTTTTTTTTAATTTTAGTATATATTTATGTAATATTAAAGTAATGATCTATTATTTTTTATGTTTAATTTCTTGTGTAATTCATAATAATTCAAAACAAGGTCTTTTTGAGATGAAATATACATCATTGTAGTCATCTCGAAGAGTTCTACTCAATTAAAAATTCTTTTATTAAATATTAAAAATTTTATTTAATAAGTTGTTGGCATATTTTATGAGTTATTTTTATTACTACCTAATTTGATAATCAATGGTGTTACCATCAATGTTCTTAGAATCATGAAATACAATTTTCATATAATGTTTATAACATTTTTACAACTATTTTTGTTTAGTTAGGTATATTATTTATTAACTCTAAATCTCTTCTCATGTGAGATTTACATTATTTTGATTATGTGTGTTAGATTGCTTTAATTTATCACATTTCAACAATATATATTGGTAATTTTTAAAATAATAATTTATTACTATTTATGCTAATTAATTTTAGTAATTTGTCGTTTTTCAAAATGACTTCAAATCAAGAAAAAACAAATGTAGTTGTACTCCTCTAGTTTTATCATTTAACTTTAATATTGTTCTTGTTAATATTTAAATATTATTTTATTTATTTTTTTCTTATTTAATTTGTTATTTCATAGAAATTCAAAATGTGTTCAGATCGAGATTGTACAATCTTTGTTGGACCCAACATATATGTTCTATATCTCTATAATTCCTTGGAACTTAGCTTTTGACTAAAATTTACCTTATGTTTAAAAAAAATTCTTTGATTTGGGTATATTACAATAAAACTATAATTCTTCTCATGAGTGACTTTCACATCATTATGAATTTTGTATATTTACTTTAATTTGTATGATTTTAGTATTATTATGTATTTACATAACATTATAATAATATTTTTTTATTATGCACTCTTATTTAATTTTCTAATTCTCAACAATACCAAATATGAAGATTGAAGATGTTATACTTCATGTCCTTAGTTTCTTGCAATTTAACATTCCGTCACAACTTATCTCATTACTTCAAATGTCTCTATTTGAATTTGTTATTTTATAATAAAAATTTAATTCTACTCTGATGTGGCTCTTACATCACTATCATTTTTTTATTATATATTACTTTAATTTATTTCAATTTAGATTTATTATGTGTTTACTTAAAATGAAAAAATATTTTATTACTATTTATTTTTAACTATTTTTTGTAATTCACAAGAATTCCAAATGAGGTTCTATAAAGATCAAATAACATAGTTGTCATTATTTTACAAGGTCTATCCAATTAAATATTAAATTTAATATTTTTAAACATTTTTTTAAGGTGTCATTATGCTTAATAGGGCATTTTGATCTATGTCTGATTTAATGACCATGGATACTACACTCTATCTTTTTAGAATCAAGAAATGCAACTTTTTAAGAAATTTATCACATTCCTTCAAATCTTTTGCAAAGATTTGGTAATATTATATATTAAATCTAAATCTCTTCCCATGTGACCATTTCATTAATTTAATTTCTTTAATTACATTACTTTAATTTATCTCAATTCAGCTTTAATATATTTTCTTAGTATTAAAATAAGAATTTTTAGTTATTTTCTATTTTCTTTGATAACTCAAAGTTATTCAAAATAAGCTACAATTAAGATGAAAAAAATGTAAATGGACCTATTCCATATTCTTTGCTTAACAAAATATTTTTTAATATTGGAATATTTTTACTATGTTTTGATAAGCTTTAAAAGATATTTTGATTCATACATGATTTCAAAGTCAAGGATGTTACACTTCATATCCTTAGTATCTTGGAATACAACGTTTGTAAATTATATATTTTATTTCTTTAAAAGTTTTGCTTTAATTTGGTTATATAATAATGTGGCTCTAATCTCCTTTTGTGCATCCATTACATGTGTTTGACTTTGTTCTATTGGTTACCATCACTTCTTCTTAATTCTTCTGCAATTTTATTTAATAAAATTAATTTTTTTTAATTTATTTTTTAATAATTAATTATTTTCAATTAAAATATTGATTTAAAATGAAACTAGACTCATCCCAACATGTTTTATTCAAATAAATCTTTATTTTTAAAGTATTTTTATTAGGATTTTTGCCTTCTCTCGCAAGACATTTTGATTCATATTTGATTTAATGATATAGGATGTTGCACTTGATCTCATAAGAATCTTGGAATACATATTTCCTACATAATTTATCAATTTTTTTCAAACTTTTTATTTTGATTTGGCTATGTTACTATATTGCTTTAAGTCTCCTCTATGGTGACCATTACATGTGTTTCATTTAGTTATATTATATTGCTTCAAGTTATCTCATTTTAGTTTTTATGTTTATTAAAATAATATTAAAAACAAAATTTAATATTATTTATGTTTTTTATTTACATAGTTACCATAGTAATTCAAAATGAATCCTATTCAAAACCAAATAAATAATTTTGAATAGCCTTGACAAACTCATTCCAATTAAAATTTTAATTTTGTGTTTCTAAATGCATTATTTTCTTTATTTTTTTAATGCTTTATGAAGTATTTCTTTTCTTACATAATTTGATGATCAAGCATGTCACATTTGATCTCTATAGAATTTTGCAAAACTTTTTTGGTATAATTTATCTAATTTCTACGAATTTTTTTCTTTGATTTCGATTTTTATTATAAAATTGTGATAATTCTCTCATGTGACCATTCAATGCTATTAAATTGGGTATATTGAATTTCTATAATTTATGGCAACTCAGTTATATTATATATTAACTCGACATTAAGAAAAATAATTTATTATTATATGTGCTTTTTTGCATTGGTAATTTAGAGAACTTCGAAACGTTGATCGATCAAGATTAAACAAAGACGTTGGACTTGTTTGGATGAACTCTATCCAATTAAATATTAATTTTTATATTTTAAAAAAAATTACTTTTTTTTTATTTTGGCATGTTTTATGAAACATTTTGTTTCACGATTAATTTAGTGAATGAGGATGTTATAACCGATATCCTAGCATCTTCAATTTTAGCTTTCTCATATATTTAATCTCATTTTGTCTAATTTTTCACATTGATTTAGTTATATTATCATGAGACTCTAATTTTCCTTTTATGTGACATGTACAACACCTTGATTCAGTTATACTTCACTACTTAAATTTATCTCATTTGACATTTAAAATATATAAAATTAATGTTTGAATAATAATTATTTAATTATAATTTTCATTTAACTTTTTTAAATTTGCAATAATTCAAAGTCCCAATGGGGATGAAACAAATTAGACTTGTCTCGATGACCCTATCCTAGTGAATATTATTTTTAAATTTTTTAAATATTATTTTCTGAGGAATAAACACACTTTATTATCCATTTTTAATTTTATTTGATTTCATGATCAAGGATGTAACACTCGATCTTCTTAGTTTCATGGAATGCACCTTTCTCAAGTAATCTTTTTTATTTCAACTTTTTACTTTGATTGTGCTATATTGTATATTAACTCTAAATCTCCTCTCACATGACATTACTTAATTATATATTTTCTTAATTTTAAAATATTTTTTTGGAAATTCATAATTATTCTGAACAATGTCTGTTTGAGATGACAATTATTGTTTGACTTCTTTTGTACTTTGTTTGATTATTGATGATTTTACACTCAACTACTATAGTATATTGGAAAGCAACTTTCTTATAAAATTTATCTCACATTTTTCAATTTTGTAATTGTTTATTTCTATGCAACTTTAATTCTCCTCTCATATGACCTCTACATACATTCTATTTTGTTCTATTATATTTGTTAAATTTGTCTCTTTTTTTTAATATTTGTTTGTTATTTATAATCCATTTTATGATTATTTATACTAATTTACCTTGGCAATTATAGTCATTCAAGATAAAGTACATTTGTGATGAAATAATTATCATTAGATTTATCTTAATGAGCTCTATATAATTAAATATTCATTTCTTTTTTAAAATATTTCATTTTGTAAAGTTTTACCTTCCTTAAATAGATAGATAAATTTCTACGAAATTTTGTGAATAAGGATATTACACTCAATCTCCTTGGTATCTTGAAGTGTAACTTTCTTCTATAGTTTGTCTTAGTTCTTTAATGTTTTTGCTTTTATTTGAATATATTAATTAGTAACTTTCTTGACATTTAATTTCTCTCTTTAAATACTTATTACTAATTATTAAAATAATATTATATTTTTATGCTTATTTAATTGTGTAATTCCTAATAATTCAAAACAAACCA
Source organism: Vanilla planifolia (assembly GCA_023846275.1). Taxonomy (NCBI): domain Eukaryota; kingdom Viridiplantae; phylum Streptophyta; class Magnoliopsida; order Asparagales; family Orchidaceae; genus Vanilla; species Vanilla planifolia. Next base: position 2,111,893 of record JAIUJO010000017.1, on the reverse strand, counting down.
TGATTGAGATAAATTAAACATAATCGAACTTGTATCAATATGTCCTATCAAATTAAATATGAATTTTTTAAATTTTTTAAATTTTTTATTTTATTTAGTTTTTATAAGCTTTATAGGACTTCTAATAAGCTTTGTCACATAAGTATCATGGAATAATACTTTCCTATATAATGTCTCATTTCTTGAAATATTTCACTTTGAATTGGTCATATTATTATAAAACACTAATTCAACACTCGTATAACTTTTAAATTATTTTATTTCAGTATACGAAAATTGCTTTAATTTATCTTATTTTTCAATTAATTTTTATCTATTTTGTTATATTAGTGTGTAACACTAAATCTCCTCTCGTGTGGCCTTCACATGTGTTTTCTTTAGTTATATTATATTACTTTAATTTATCAAATTTCAAATTTAATATTGATTTAATAAAAATTAAAATAATAATGTATTATTACTGATGCTAACTTTGGTAATTCCTAGTAATTGAAATGAAGTTTTCTCTCGATGATCTCTATCAAATTAAAAATGCAATTTAATATTTTTTAAGAAAATGGGTTATAGCTGTTCCCAAATAACGTATCTTATTTCAAAACATATTTTTTGTTGATTTGTTTAAATTACTATTAAACAATAATTCTTCAACCATTTAACTTTTATATCATTTTAAATTAAAAGTATTAAATTTCTTGAATTTTACTCACACTAGTAATACTATATATTTACTTACTCCTAAAAAACTATTTTATTATGTACAAATATTTAATTTAGTAAATCATAATAAAGCTAGATAAGGTTTGATATAGATGAAATAAATGTCAAAAGGACTTATATGCATAGCTCCATCAAATTAAATATTTGTTTCATATTTTTAGATAATGTTTTAAGTGTTTTGAAACTCTTTACAAGTAATTTCAATTCGTGCCTAATTTAATTATTAAGGATTTTACATTTAGTCTTATTATTATCATTGAATTAAACTTTGTCATAAAATTTTTCTTATTTCCTTAAATGCTTCACTTTAAATTTTATATATTACTATGAAACTTTAATTCTCCTCTACTATAACCTTTTTAATATATTTATTTAGTTTTAAACATTACTTAAATTTATCTCATTAAATTTCATATTTATCTATTTAACCAACAAAATTAATGTTTATTATTATTTTTATTTAACTAATTTCTTAAAATGATAATAATTCCAAATAAAGTTTTGTTGAAGCAAAATACATGAGATTATAGTCACCTTCATAAGATCTCTCCAATTGAATATTTTTTATATTTTAAAATTATTTTTTTCTAAATTTATGGCACACTTTAAAGGGCATCTTAAACAATACCTCATTTCATTATCGAGGTTATCAAACTCAATCTTGTTAGTATCTTAGGATGTAAGTTTTTTACATAATTTATCTTATTTCATAAATTTTTTATCTTTGATTTTGTTATGTTACTTATTAACTATAAATCTCCTTAAATGTGACATTTATATCACTTTGATTTGTTGAATTATACTACTTCAATTTTTTTCTTTTAAGTTATAATAGATATTTTCTTCATAATAAAATAATAATTTATTATTTTTTTGATTAATTATTATGATAATTTTTATTTATTCCAAATGTGGTCTAATCGTGAGAAACAAATATAGTTGTAGTCATCTTGATAGGCTCTATCCAACTAAAAAATATTTTCCATGTTTTTTAAATATTTTCAAAATTCCTTTGGCATGCTTTATAAGTTATTTTGATTCATACTTGATTTTGTGATAAAGGATAATACATTTGATCACCTTAATATCTTGGAATGCAACTTTCCCTTATAATTTATCTCATTTCATTAAATGTTCTACCTTGATTTTATTATATTACTATGATTTAATATCATGAGACCCTTACATGTGTTTGGTTTAGCTATATTATATTGCTCCAAAGTTTCATATTTTAGCATTAATATTTATTTAATTAATATTGAAATAATAATTTATTTTCATTTATTATTATTTACTTTGTTTGATTGTGGTAATTCCATAAAAGGTTATGTTGTCAAGTAACAAATGTCATTACACTCATTTAAAAGAGCTCCATCAAATTGAATCATTTATTTTCTATTTTTAAATATTTTATTTTGATGGCTCATGACATACTATGCAAGATATCTCTATTCATAAATAATTTCACGATCGAGGATGTTAAACATGATCTTCATTGTAAATTGGAACATAACTTTTCTTCTATAATTTAACTCATTTCAACAAATATTTTTCTTTGATTTGTTCATATTACATTGAAACTATAACCATGTGTCCTTTACATTGCCTTAAATTTGGCATATTTTAATTCTTCAATTTATTTCATTTTATTCTTGTCATATATTTATTAAATATTAAAAAATTTATTTATTCTATGCATGCTTATTTTATTTTGAAAGTCATAGTAATCCAAAATGTGATCCAGTTGTGGCAAAGCAAATGTCATTTAGCTCAATTGGATGAGTTACATCATAATAAATATTCATTTTGTATTTTTAAATATTCTATTTTTATGAGTTATTAGCATTATTATGAGATATTGTAATTCATATCTTATTTTCGAAGATTGAGGTCATTGCACTCAATTTCCTTATTATCTTGGAATTGAACATTACCATGCAATGTATCTCATTTTTTCAAATTTCTTGCTTTGATTTTGTTTTATCATTATGATAATTCTCCTTTAATGTGACATTGAAATTACATTTATTTTATCTCATTTTAATTTTTATATAAATTTACTTAATGCAAAAGTAATAATTTTTTATTATTTATTTATAATTAATTTTGTAATTCATAAAAATTCCAAACAGTATGTGTGGAAGACTAAACAAATACTATCATAGTTACCACCATGAGCTCTATGATATTAAATCTTCAATTTTATATTTTAAAATTTTTAATTTTCTAGTGTGTTGACATTGTTTATCTGGTATTTCTATTCTTACATGATTTGATTATCATTGATGTTATACTGAATCTTGTAAGATCAATGAATGCAATTTTTATACCAAATTTAACTTATTTTTTCTAATGTTTCTCTTTGATCTGGATATATTGCTTGTCAACTCTAAATCTATTCTCATGTGACCTTTACATCACTTTGATTGGTTGTACTACATTATTTGAATTTATCTAATTTTAGTTATAATCTATATTTACTAAACATTAAAAAATAATTTATTATTATTTATTTTTTAAAAAATTTTTAAATTCATATTTATACAAGAAGTTGCTTGATGTGCTCTATCAAAGTAAATTGTTTGGTCTATGAGAGGAGATTTTCATCTACATAATAACAAAACCAATTCAAAGTAGAAAAATTTGAAATGTGATCGATTGTACTAGAAAGTTGCATTCCATAATACTAAGAAGATCAATTACAACATCCTTAATTATTTAAAGTGGTACAATCCAAAATGTCTTATAGGACATGCAAAATCCATTGATTTAAAAAATATTAGAAATGAATATTTAATTATACAGTGATCATCAAGAATTGTGGACATTTTTTATCTCAATCAAGCCACATTTGAAATTGCTAGAATCACAATCATAAATAGCTTCAGTAATAATAAGTTAATATTTTTATATTAAGTAAATATATACAAAAGTTGAAATAAGATAATTTGAAAAAAGTAATATAACTAAATTAACATAACATTTTTGAAGAAATGAGTAAAATTATAAGGGAAAGTTCAACTTCTAATTAATGAGGTTATTGAGTGTATTTTGTTTTATAGTTAAAATTGGTATAATTCAAAATATGTAACTAATCATGCCAAAATATTAAAAAGTATATTTAAAAATATAAAAAATGAATGTTTAATGGGATAGAGCTCTTTAAGAAAAGTCTAATGATATTGTTATGCCTCGATCATACCTCAATTGGAATTACTGTGAACGATAAAAGTAAATGATAAAAAATAGTAATAATAAAATATTTTCATACCAAGTAAATATATATTAAATATTAAATTAGTTAAATTAAAGCAATGTAATTTATCCAAATTAATGTATTTGATCACACGAGATTAGAACTAAATTTACATAGTAATATAACCAAATCAAAGAAAACTTTTACAAAATTGAGAAAAATTACACAATAATGTGTCATTCGAAGCTTCTAAGAAAATCAATAGCTATATCCTCCATCAAATATTGTGCAAATACAAATATCTCATAAAACATGTAAGAACCATAAAAAAAAATAATTTTAAAAAAAATATAGGAACCATTTAATTGGATATAATTGGTTGACACAATTCCAAAGTGATTTGCTTCCTCTCGATTGGGCCTTCTTTGGAATTACTATAAATTACTACTTTAAATAAGCATAGTAATAATTGATTATTATTTTAATTTTAAGCAAATATATGTTAAAACTAAAATGAAATGAATTAAAGTAATGTAATGTAACTAAATCAAAGTGTTATAATGGTTAAATAAGATGAGAATTATAGTTTCATAGTTAAGGGATCAAGCGTAAAATCTTCAATTGTTAAATCAAGAGGTAATCTATATGCCCTATAAAACATGTTAAAACTTGAGAGAATAAACATTTAATATAATAGAAATCAATATTAAACTAGATATATACAATTAAGATGAGTTCATTAATATTTTTTTCATGTCAATTACACCCTTTTAAAAATTATTATGAAGTATGACCATAAATAAAGATAAATAACATTAAATTTTTTTTATAATCAGTAAATATATATAAAAATAAAATGAGATAAATTTAAATAACATAATATTATTGATTCAAAGAGATGTAAAGGTTAAGTGAGAGGATAGTTAGAATTCTACAATAATGAAATAAAAAATAAATGAAACATTTAGAGATACAAGATAAATTATATGACAAAGTTTTATTGAAAAAAACTTTGGTGAGTGAAACATTCTCTATTTATAAATTAGGTATGAATCGCAATTCTTGGTAAAGCATGTCAAAAACAAAGAAAATAAAAATTTAAAAATGTAAAAAAATAAATATTTACTTGGATAAATGTTGTTTAGATGAGCCAAATGACATTCCTTTTCTATATATTAAACCCTGTTTCAGATTTTTATCAATTACAATGTTAAATAAGCTCAAATTTTAATAAAATACTATTTTAAAATTAAGTAAATATAACTTATAGGTAAAATAAGATAAATTGAAGCAATATAATTTTAAAACATTGAAGCAATTTGAAGGCACACATGAGGAGAATTGTAGTTCCATAATAATATCACGAAATCTTAGAAAAAGTTTTAAGAAATGAAAAATATTTTATCAGAAAGACAAATTCAAAGATACTAAAGTGATCAAGTGTAGCATTCTTTATCATCAAATCAAGTACAGATCAAAATGTCTTTCCATGTTTGCAAAATTACAAAAAAATAAATTTTTTATTAATATAAAAAATGTTATCTAATTAGACAAAGCTCATAAAAACAAGTCAAATGTAGTCTGTTTCGTCTCAATAGAACCGTATTTGGAAATACATTCCATTTAACAAAATCATGAATAATCATAAATTATTATTTTAATATAATGCAAAAATATATATTGAAGCAAAAATGATAAAAATTCAAGCACTATAACATGATCAAATTGAAGTGATTTAAATGTCCCATTATTGAAGAGTGTGATTTACATTGTAGTATAAAAAAGAATTGAAAAAACTATAAATATATTAGATAAACTACACGACAAAGTTGTATTCCAAGATATTAAAAGATCATGTGTAAAATTCTATTTCATTAAATTTGGTCTAAATTGAAATGTTTTATAAACCATGCAAAAGCTAAGAAAATAAAATATTTAACAAGATAGAGCTCGTAAAGATGTGTTGAACGATAATTGTTTCACCTTAATTAGAACTCATTTAAAAATTCTTTGAATTGCAAAATTAAATAACATAAAAGTAATAAATTATTATTTTAATATTAAATAAATATGTACAAATAAGAAGATCAAATTTAAACTCCTTCAAATTACAAATCTAGTACAAATCGATGTCTCTCGTAAAGTATATTAAAACTTAAGAAAATAAAATAAATTGAAAAGTAAAAATAATTATTTAATTAGATGCAGATAGTTCAGATAGTCAAACAGCATTTTTTCACCTCGTTTTGTCCCCTTTTGAACTACTATGAATTATTAAAGTGAATAGGCATAGTTAAAAATTATTACGATTATAATAAATAAATATATTTTGAAGCTAAAATAACACAAATTGAAATAATGCAATGTAATAAAAAAAATTGATGTAAAGGTCACAAGAATGGAGAATTAGAGTTCAACAGTAACATAACAAAATTATAGAAAATATTTATAGAAATTAAAATAAATTATATTTGAAAGATTCACTCAAAGATAATACCTTTATCAAGTGTAACATCAATGATCATTAAATCAAGTATGACTCAAAATGACCTAAAAATCATGTAGAACCATAAAAATAAATTATTTAAAAATATGAAAATGATTAATTAATTGGATAAAGCTTGTCGGGCTAAGTCTAATGACATTTTTGTCTATACTGTACTTTGTTTAGAATTATTGCAAAACTCCGTATAAAGCAATAAGAAATTATTATTTTAATGTTATATATATATATATATATAAGTGAAAATAAGATAAATTGAAGTAATATAATATAATAAAATCAAAGCATTTTAAATTTCATAAGAGAAAGGATTAGGTGTTACATATTAACATAACAAGTAAACGCAAAAACATTTGAAGAAGATTAAGAAAATGCACGGGAAGTAGCATCCACTAAACAAAAAAGATTGAGTGTGACATTCTTGATCACCATGATAGGTAAGAACCAAAAGGTCTTATAATGCTTGCAAAAATTAAAGAAAAATATATTGAAATTTATACAAATGAATACCAATAGTATAGAGCTTGTTGAGATGAGTAGAATTGTATTTGTTTTATCTCAAATAAACCTTATTTATAATTACTATAAATTAGAAAAGTAAAGAAGCTTAAAAAATAATAAAGAATTATTTCAATATTTAGTAAATATATATTTGAGTGAAAAATGAGATAAATTGAATAGATATAATATATAATGAAAAATTAAAGTGCAAAATTGGATGCAATGAGAGATATTTTATGACAATGTTGCATTTTATTATAATGAGGACATTGGGAGCAACATACTCAATAGTAAAATGAGTCACAAATTCAAATGTCTAATAAACCATACAAAAGCCTTTAAAAAACAATTACTGAAAAAAAAAATTTTAATTGGGTTGGGCACATCGAGATAGGTGGAATGATGCATGTTTTGCCTCAATGGGACCACATTTTGAATTACTATGAATCACCAAAGTAAATAACATAAACAATAAAAATTATTATTTTTTTATTAGGTAAAGGTATACTAAAACTAAATTAACATAAAGTGAAACAATATAATCTATTCAAATCAAAGCATTATAAAGGTTAAATTGAAAGAGAATTTTTGTTTCTTAGTAATATACCAAAACAAATAAGACATTTAAAGAAATAAGTTAAATTGTGAGGGAAGGTTATAGTCCAAGATACCAAGAGATTGATAGTAACATTCTTGGTTATAAAATTAGTTGAAAATAAAAATAGCACAATAAGGGTGAAAAAATAGAATAAAATTTAAAAAAAATATGAAAATCAATATTTTATTGAATAAAGCTCATTAAGATGCATCAAATGATTTTTTCTTCCTCTCGATTGAAACTTGTCTGAATTAAAGTGATCAAAATACAATGCAAAAGGGGAATTAAAGTTACAAAGTAACATAACCAAATAAAATAAAAACTTTGATGAAATAAGAAAAATTAGATAATTTGAAAGAAAAAGTTGCATTCCAAGATACCAAAGAGATCGTGTATAAAATATTTGATTGATAAATCTGGTATGTACAAAAATGTTTCACAATATTTGAAGAAATTATATAAATTAAAATATTTTAAGAAATAAAAATGAATAAATATTTAATTGGGTAGAGCTCATCAGGATTAGTCCACCAATGTTTATTTCATGTCGACTAAATTTGTTTGGAAATACTATGAATTCCGAAAATAAATATACATCATTGATAAAAACATATTATTTAAAAAAATAAATATATATTAAAGTTAAAATGATATAAATTTAAGTAATTTAATATAATCAAATGGAAGTCATGTAAAGTTCATATAAAAAGAGAATTGTAGTTTCATAGTAATATGACAAAATGAAACAAAAACAATTTGAGAAATAAGATAAACTATACATAAAAGCTGCATTTAACGATTCTAAGGTGATCAAGTGCAGCATCCTCAACTGATAAATCAAGTATGAATCCAAATATCTAATAAATCAAGCCAAATCCAAGAAATTTAAAATTTTTAATTTTTAAAAAGATTATTTACTTGGAAAGAGTTTTATCAGGACAAGTCCAATGACTTTTCTTTCTTTAATATCGTGCCTCATTAAGAGTTACTAAAACAACTTGGTAAATAAATGTAAAAATAAGAAATTATTATATTAAAATTATGTACATATATATCTTAAAGTTGAAATAAGATGAATTAGAGTAAATTAGTATTACTGAATCAAAGAGTTGTAAATGCCAAATGAGATTAGACTTCAACTCACAAAATAAAATAACCAAATCACAATAAATAAGTTGAAGAAAATAATATAAATTATATGAGAAACTTGTATTTAAGGTTATTAAGGAGATCAACCTCAATATGATCGATGGTTAAATAAAGTAAGAATCAAAATAGTTGTAAAGAAAGCCAAAACCATAGATAATAAAATTCAAAAAATATGTAAATATGAAAATTAATTAAATAAATCTCATTGACATGAGCACGATAATCTTCATTGTGTCCCGAGTAGACATCCTGTGTGTTGTTACAAAAGGTCAAGTTAATAAGAATAAATAATAATAATTTATTATTTTTATTTTTTGTAAATTTATAATAAATCTTAAATAACATAAATCAAACCAATGTAATAGAACAAAATTAATGAAATATGATGGTCACACAAAGAAGATTTATAATTTCATAGAAAAATAACACAATAAAAGAAAAATGTTTGACTAAGTTAGACCAATTATGTGGGAAATTACAAGATCAGGACACTAAGGTGCTCAACTAGAACATCCTCGATTGTGAAATCAGATAAAGTTAAAATATCTCAAAAAGCATTCCAAAACTATTAAAAATAAATAAAAAAATAAATAAATAATAAATAAAAAAATTATTTATTTGATAGAGCTTAGACAGATGGGTCCAATGATATTTGATTCATCACGGTTAGACATCATTTGGAAATATTATTGATAAGCATATTTTCAAAAATTAATGAAAATTAATCATTATTTTATTATTAAGTGAATATATACATAAAATTTGAAATGAGATAATTGATAGTAGCATAATATAATAAAATGATAGTGATGTGAATGCCACACAAGATGAGATTTAGAGTTACATAGTAATATAACAAAATCAATGTAAAAAAGTTAATACAAAATAAATTGTATCAAAAAGTAATGTTCCATGATACCTATAGATTAAGAATAATATCTTCCATAATTAAATAAAGTAAAAATTATAATTAACATTAAAGTATGCTTAAACTCTAAAAAAGATATATAAAAATATAAATATTAAAATTTAATTAAACAAAACTTTTTGAGTTGAGTCAAATGATTTTATCTCGTCTTGAATGGATGCACTTGGGTATATGATGGATTACCAAAGTAAATAAGAATAAATAATATTAAGTTATAATTTTCATAATAAGTAACAATATATTAAAATAAAAATGAGATATATTGAAGAAATAATAGCAAATGAAAGAAATCAATTTGAATAATTGAAATAAATTTTTCAAAATAGTAGAATTAGAAGATACTAATAAGTTGGAGTGTAAAGCTTTTAATCGTCAAATCAAGCACAAACAGATATGTCACATAAAGCATTCTAAAACCATCAAAATAAAGTGTTTAATATATATGTAAATTATTATTTAATTGGATAGAGCTCATCGAGAGTAATACAATAATATTTTTTCATCTCGATGAGGGCTCGTTTTGAATTATTATGAGTAACCGAAGAGAATTTGTATAAATTATAATTAATTACTTTTTAAAAATTAAGTAAGTTTTTATTAAATCTAAGATTAGATATATTGTAGTAATGTTATATAAAAATTGAACTGATGTACACATTACATAAGAGGAGAATTATAGTTTCATATTAATATAACTAAATAAAAGTAAAAAGGTTTGAATACATGAGATAAATTGTAGGAGAAAGTAACGTTCAAAGATACCAAGGAGATTAAGTGTAGAATCTTTAATCGACAAATCTAGTTTGTATTAAAAATGCTTCATAAAGCATGCCCAAACTTTAGAAAATAAAATATTTAAAAATAAAGATATGAATGTTTAATTTTGTGCATCTCATCGAGACAAGTAAAACAACATTTATTACATCTCAATTTAACTTGGTTTTGAATTATTATGAATCACAAAGGTAAATAACCATAACTATTTTGGTTTTAACAAAATGTAACTATATATTAAAGCTAAAATGAGATAAATTGAAGTAAGATAATGTGACCAAATAAAGGAAATGTGAAGGTCATTGAGAAGACAATTATGGTATCATGCTAATATAACTAAATCAAGGCTACATATTCAAAGAAATAAGATACAATTTATGGAAAGTTGTATTGAAAGATACTAAGTAAATCAAGAGTATCATCATTGATCGTTAAATGAAGTACAAATCAAAATATCTTATAAAAAGTGCAAAAATCTTAGAAAATAAAACATTTACACATGTAAAAAATACCGTAATTAGATATAGCTTATCAAAAAGATTGGAATTATGTTTGTATCACATTGATGAGAACTTATTTGAAATGACACAAAATTTAAAAAGTAAAGGAGCAAAAATCGCTGTAAATTATTTTTTTTAATATTATATGAATGTGCATTATAGTTCCAATGAGGTAAATTGCAAAAATATATCATTACCAAATCAAAGAGATGTAAATATCAAATGAGAGAGATTAAGAGTCCATAGCAATATAACTAATTTAAAATGAAAAATGAGTAGAACCATTTAAATTATGGGAAATTTTCTTTCTATTATAAAGGTTTTTGAGTGTAATATACTCGATCATTAAATGAAATAAATCAAAATGACTCATACAGCATACAAAAACTTAAGAAAATAAAATATTAAAAATTATAAAAATAAATAATTGGTTAGATAGAGCTCATTAAGATGACTGGAAAGATGTTTGTTTCATCTCAATTGAGCCTTATTTTGAATTACTACATATAATAAAAATAAATAAGCTAAAATAATAGTAGATTGTTATTTTAAAACTAAGTGAACCTATACTAAAGCTAAAATATGCTTAACAAAAATAATATAATATAACCAAATCAAAGTCAAATAAATATTACAAGCGAGGAGAAAAATTCTTTCTTAGTAATATAACGAAATCAAAGTAAATGATTTGAAGAAATTACATAAATTTTAGGGATAGTTCCAAAATGTTAACGAGATTGAGTGTGATATCCTTCAGAGTTAAATAATGTACAATTCAAACTGTCTCATAATATTTTCCAAACTTAAGTAAAATAAAATAATTAAATATGTATAAGTGAATATTAAATTGTATAGTGCTCAATGAGATGAAATCAATAAGATTTCTTTTGTATTGATTAAACATTATTTGCAATTATTATAATTTACAAAAGTAACAAGGATTTTAAAAAATAAAAATTAACCTTTTAATATTAAGTAACTAAATAATAAAGTAGTATTGATATAAAAAGAAACAATTCAATATAAAAAAAATCTAAACAACAAATTTGAAGAAATGCCGTAAATTCTACAAAAAGTTATATTCCAAGATACTCAACAAGTAGACATTACATACTTGATCATATGATTAGGTATAATTAGAAATCTCATATAAAACTTACAAAAACCCTTAAAAACATATTTTAAAAAATACAAATGAATTTTTAATTTGGTAGAACTCCTAGACACTAGTAGAACAATATTTGTTCATCTCAATGCATCCAAGTTTTCAGTTTTTATGAATTACTAAAGTAAATATTTATAATAATAATAATAAATAATTATTTGTAAGATTATTGAAATATATATTGAAGCATAAATGACACACAACCAAATATATCATAAAAAATTCAAATAAAAAAAGTTGAAGTAATAAGATAAATTGTATGGAAAGTGGAATTCCAAGATACAAAGGTGATCAAGCATATAAGGTGAGCACAATTATGGTTTTTTCATCTCCATTAGACCTCACTTGGATTTATTATTAATTAGAAAATTTAACACATAAATAGAAAATCAAATTATTAATTTAATATTTAACAAATATATATTAAAATTGAAAAAAACTAAATTAGGAATTGTAATATAATAAAATAAAAAAAATGTAATGGTCACACCAGAGAAAAATTAGATTTTCATAATAATATAAAGAAATAAAAATAAAAAATTTTGATAAATATGATAAATTGTAAGAGAATGTTGCATTCCATAAACTAAGAAAATAGAATGTAATATCATTGATAGTCAAGTCATATACAAATCAAAATGTATTAAAAGATACCAAAACCTTAGAAAATAAAATACATCAAAACATAAAATTAAATATTTAATTTGATAGAGCTTCCTAAGGTGAGACCAAAACCTTTCTTTTTTTGGTTATTAAGACTCATTCAAAATTACTGTGTTATCAAATTAGCTAAGTAAAAAAAAAATTATTATTTAAATATTAAATAAATAAATATTAAAGTTAAAATGATGAAAATTAAAGAAAAGTGACATATCCAAATGAAAGAAATATAAAAGAAAATGAAGGAAGATTTAGGGTCAAATAGTAAAATGACCTAATCAAGTAAACAAATTTTAAGAAATGAGAAAATTTCAATAAGAATGTTGCTTTCTAGGATACAAAGAAGATTGAGTACGACATTCTCAATCATCAAATGAGCAAGAATTAAAATATCTCATAAAGTGTAGCGATACCATAGAAAATAAAATACTTAATTAGATAGAGGTCATCTACATAGTCTAATGATATTTTTTTTGTATTCCTCAAACCTTTTTCAAATTAAAGAAAGTTATCAAAGTAAATTACAAGAAATATTAATAATTATTTTATAATCTTATATAGGTATATATTAAAGTTGAATATTAGAAAAATTTTGTTAAAATAAGATAATGAACTTAAAGTGATGTAGATGTCACACAAGAGGATATTTAGAGTTACATTCTAATATAACAATATCAAAGAAAAAAGTCGTATATGTGATATAAATTGTATTGAAAAGTTACATTCTAAGATACTAGAGAGATAGACTTTAGCATCCTTGAATATGAAATCACATGCAAATTAAAATGTACTATAAAGCATTCAAAAACCCAGTATAATGAAAATTTCAAAATGTATAAACAAAATTTTAATTGGTTAGAGCTCATTGAGACAAGTCCAATAATTTTTGTTTCATCTATTTTTGATCTTGTTCATAATTACTACAAATTACTAAATTAAATAATAATAATAAATAATATTAAAATATTTGTTTAATACTAAGTAAATTTTTATTAAAACTAAAATTAGACAAATTAAAATAATATAATGTAACAAAATCAAAGTGAGTAATGGCCACACAAGATAATAGTTAGAGTATACAATAATATAACCAAATCAAAAAGAAAATTTAAAGAAATTAGATAAATTATTTGAGAAGAATGTACTCCATGACATTAAGGAGATCAAGTGTAATATCGTCTGAAGTCAACTCTAATATGAATCAAAATTTCTTATAAAGCATGCCAAAAATATAGAAAATTAAATATTTTAAAATATTAAAATGAATATTTAATAAAATAGTGCTCATTTAGTTGAGTCCAACAATTTTTTTTTCAAGTTGACTTGAAATTTTCTTAAAATTTCTATTAATAAAAAAAATTCATAACCATAATTAATAATAATTTATTATTTTTATATTATGTAGGTATATATTAATGCTAAAAAAATAAATTGATGTAATGTGATATATCCAATTAAAAGCCATATAAAAGTCATATGAGAGGAGAATTAGACTTTCATTATAATATAACAAAAATAAAGTAATAAATTTAGAGAAATGAGACGACTTGTACTAGCAAGCTTCATTCCATGACAAAGAGAACATTAGGTGTGACATCCTCAATCATAAAATCTAATATGAATCAAAATTTCTCAAATTATGAGCAAATGATTGAAAAATAAATATTTAAAAAAATTAAATTGGATAAACCACATCAACATGACTCTAATGATTGTTTCATCTTCATCGGATTTTTCAAAAATTAAGGCAAAATACTAAAGTTAATAAGCATAGATAATAATAATTCTCTTTAACCATAAGTAAAAAATATGTAATAGTTGAAATGAGATAAATTAATACAATATACCATAATCTATTATAGTTAATAAAAATCTCAAATGGAAGGAGAATTAGAGTTTCATAGTAATATGACCAAATGAAGGCAAACAAGCCCAAGAATGAGAAATTGTTTCGAAAAGTTGCACTATAAGATACTAAGAAGATCGAGCATAAAATTCTTGATAGTCAATTTTGGTACGAATAAAATACCTCGTAAACTGAACAAAAAGATGATTATTGGATTGCAGAAAGAGAACTAGATTAGTACAATGATGTTTGCTTCATGTCAATAAGTTTGTGCTGAATTACTTCAAAATAAAAAATAATTAAGACTTAATAAATGTAAATTATTTAAATTTTAATTAACTATTTATTAAGGCTAAAATAAGATAAAATTAAAGCAATATAATTTATCCAATTCAAATTGATGTAAATGAAACAGGAATGACAATTTGTGCATCAAAGTGATATAATCAAATCAAAGTTAAACATTTGAAGAAATGTTAAATTATATTGGAAAATTACATCCCATGATACTTAGGAGATCGAGTGTAGCATCCTTTATAGTTTATTTAGTTACAAATCAACATTTCACTTGGTGTAACTAAAATCCTATAAAATACTTTTTCAATACTGAAATGAAGATTTAAATGGATAAACCACATGGAAAACAGTCCATCCATGCTTGTTTCTTCTTAATCAAACCACATTTAGAATTATTATGCAAAACCAAAGTAAATAAGAATGAATAAAAATAAACTATTATTTTAATACTGAGAAAATATATGCAAAAGTAAAATTAAGATAAATTTTAACAATGTAATATAACAAAATTAAGGCAACGTAAATCTCAAAAAGGAAGAGATTTTTAGTTATATGGCCATAAAACCTAATCATGTCATAAAATTTGAAAAAATGAAATAAATTGTACAATAAGGTTGTGTCCGATTATACTAAAGCAATCGTTTGTATCGTCCTAGAATATCAAATAAGGTACAATTCAAATTGCCTTATAAAATCCACCAAAATTTTTAAAAATAAGGTACTAAAAATTATAAAAATGGATACTTAGTTATAATGGGTTAATCAAGACAAACAAATGATGTCCATTTCGTGTCGACTAAATCTCGTCTTGAACTGTATTTTAAAACATACCAAATATAGATTAAAGCTAAAATGAGATAAATTAAAGCAATGAAATATAATTAAATTAAAATAACATTAAAGTCACAAGAGATGTGATTTAGAGTTAAATACTAATATAATATAACCAAAGTTAAAAACTAAAAGAAATGAGATAAATTACATCAAATAGATTCAATTCAACATGTTTAGGAGGTCGAGGATAACAACATCAAACATCAAATCAAGTACATTTCAAAATATCTTATAAAGCATGCCAAAATATAAAAACTAAAAATATTTAAAATATAGAATTGAATATTTATTTAGTTAGAAATCATCTAGAAGTCTATCATGATATTCATTTCGCCTCGATCAGATGACATTCTGATTTAACATAAATTATCAATATAAATAAACATAAATAATAATAAATTATTTTTTAATATTATGTTATATTTTTGAACTAGAATGAGATAATTTTAAGTAATGTAATATAACAAAATTGAAATATTGTAGAGGTTTCACAAGAAGGCCATAAGAGTTTTATTTTAATAAAAGCAAATAAAAGTAAAATGTTTAAAGAAATGAGATAAATTGTATAGCAAAGTTGTCCTCTAAGATACTTTGTAGATTAAGTGTAACAACCTCGATATAGTAATCTGGTGCCAATGAAAATGTCACATCAAGCTTGTTGAAGTTATAGAAAAAACTTTTTAAAGGTATAAAACACTTTACTTGCGTAAAACTAATCGAGTTGATTCACACAATGTTTCTTTCATCTTGATTGAATATTATTTTTAATTACTACTAATTATCAAAAATCAATTAGCAAAAAATAAATAAATTATTTTTAATATTAAGTAAACATATATTAAAGCCAAATTAAAATAAGTTTAAGTAGTATAATATGGCCAAATCAAATCGACATAAATGTCATATGAGAAGAGATTTAGTACAACACAGTATTATAACAAAATAAAAAAAATTGATTAAATAATATATATTGTACAAGAAAGTGGTATTCAATGATACTAAGGAGTTCGAGTTAAACATCATAGATTTTCAAAAATGTTACTAATAAAATCATCTCATGATGTATGCCAAATCTCCAAGAAAATAAAATATCTAAAAATATAAAATTGAATATTTAATTTGCTAGTGCAAATTAAAATGAGTAAACCTATATTTTTTTTCATCTTAATCTAACCTTAAATGGAATAACAACAAATTAATGAAATTAATAAGCAAAAAAATATTAAATTATTATTTTTATTATAAGTAAACATATAGTAAAACATAAATGAAATAAATTAAAACAATATAATAAAACCAAATCACAGTGATGTAATGGTCCATGAAAGCAGAATAAGTGCTTCAAAGTAGAACAATAAATAAAAGCAAAAAAGCATAAGCAATGAGATAAATTATATTGCAAAATTGCATTCCAACATACTAAGGAGATTAAGTGTAAAATCATTAACAATCAGATGATGTACAAACAAAAATATCTCATAAAAGATGCAAATAACATTAGAAAATAAAATATTTAAGAACCTGAAAATCATAATTCAATCTTATAGAACTGGTCCATATGAGCACAATCATGTTTGTTTTGTTTGGATATGACTTGGTTTGAATTTACTACAAATTACAAAAGTAAAAAATATAATAATAAATTATTATTTTAATAAAGAAATCATATATTAATACAAAAATGTAAAAAAAACTAAAGCAATGTTATACAACCAAATATAGGCCAAAAAGTTGAAAATTAGATTAATTTATTGGAAAGTTGTGTAACGTGATACTCACAAAAATTGAGTATAACAATTTTGTTATGAAATTAGGTATGAATTAAAAGATCTCATAAAACGAGACTATAATTTGGAGATTAAGTGTTTCAAAGTAAAAGACCAAACAAAAAAAAAATGTATAAGCAATAAGATAAATAATATAGGAAAGTTGCATTCCAAGATGAATCTAATGATAGACTTCATTTTGATTTACTATAATTTCCAAAATTAAATAATACTAAATTATAGTTAATTATTATTTTAATTCTTTCCAAACCAAAGTATCGCAATATGTCAAATCAAATTGAAAATGTGATTGAAATGAGATAAACTTTTTAGGCTTGTTTCATTCCAAGATAATTAGAAGCTGAATCTTAAATCTTCGATCAACAAGGTATGATTCAAAATATCTTATCAAGCTTAATAAAATTGTAGTAAATAAAATATTTGAAAAATATAAAAATAAATATTTAATTAGATAGAGCCTATTAAAAAAGGTCTAATTATGTTTGTTTTGTCTTAATTAGACTATCTTAAATTAATGTAGATTATGATGGTAAATAACCATTAATAATAATAAATTACTATTTTCATATTAAATAGATTTTTATCAGAGGTTGAATGGGATAAATTGATGTAATGTGATACATCTAATAGAAGCAATGTAAAAGTCACACAATAAATGTTTGGATTCACATAGTAATATAACAAAATAAAATAAAATACTTTCAGGAAAGGCGATATAATTTATGGGAAAGTTGCATTCCAAGATACGAAAGAGACCAACTGTGGCAATAATGATCATCAAATAATATATGAATTAAAATTTCTTATAAAATATGACGAATCTCTAGAAAATAAAATATTTTAAGATATAAAAAAAATTATAAATTTAGAAGACTTCAACATTTCACGTTTAATGACATGTTTCCTCTCGATCGAAGATCATATGGTATTAGAAAACATTATCATAAAAAATAGGTATCCGTAGTAATAACTTATTATTTTAAAATTAAGAAAATATTTATTAAAGATTAAATTAGAAAAATTGAAAAAGCAAAATAGTACTAAATAAAAATTATGTAAAAGTTACATGAGTAGAGATGCAAAATTAAAATTTTAATAAAAAAATTAAAATTAAAAATTTTATGAAATTACATAGATTTTAGAGAAAACATGCATTTAACCACAAAAAGGAGATTGAATGCAACTTTTTTCATCATAAAATTAAAAATAATTAAAAAATATGTCATATAAAGTGTTAATATGCTACAAAAGAAATAATTTAAAAATACAAAAATTAATATTCAATTAGCTCTAGCTCATCCAATTTAATTTGGACAATACTTTAATTGGAATTATTATGAAATACAAAAAAAATATGCATAAATAATAAGCTAATTTATATTAAATATGAATAAGGTAAAATGAGGCAATGTAATGAAATCAATTTAGAGTTATGTAAAGGTCTCACAAAAGAAAATTTAGAGTTTCATTGTAATATAATAAAATTAAAGTAAAAAACTAAAACAAAATGAAATAAATTATTTGAGAAAGTTACATTACAAGGAACAACGATCATTGAGTGTAATGTCCTCAATCATTAAATCAGATATAAATGAGAAAATCTAATAAAGGAGGTAAAGCCTTAAATAATAAAATTTTAAAGTTATAAAAAATATTTAACTAGATAGACTTCATCAAGATAGTTCTAATGGCATTTTTTTCATCTCCAATTGACATCATTTAGATTATAATGGATTATTAAATAAAATTAACATAAGCAATAAAAAATATTATTTTAATATCAAATAAATATATATTAAAGCTAATATGAGATAAATTGATGATATGTATTAAAATCAATTCAAAAAGATGAACAATCAAATGAGAGCAGACTTAAAATTACGCAGAAACATCACAGAAAAAAGAGAATACCTGAGCAAGTGAGATAATTTATACTAGATAGTCCTTTATAAACATACAAAGGATTCAAAATGTAACATTCTTAATTATAAAATTAGAAATGAATAAAATAATCTCCTAAAATATTTCAAAGAAAACAAAATATTTAAATATTTTAAAATGAATTTATAACTAAATAGAACTTATCGATCTAAGCCCATGGATGATTATTTCATCACGATAACATCCTTTAAATTACAATGAATTGCCATACTAAGTTCAAATACATTAAATTATTATTTTAAGATTAAGTAAATAAATATTAATGTAGAAATGACATGAATTGAAGTAGTGTATTATAATGAAATCATGGTGATATAAAAGTCAAATAAGAGATGTAGAGTTACATAACAAAGAAAGGAAGTCAATGCAAAACTCTTAAAGAAATTAGATAATTAAAATTAAAAAATTACATTCGAACATACTATGGAGATCAAGTGTAGCAACCCAATTTGTGAGATAAGGTTTGAATAAAAATAATATGTAGGTCTCACTAAAGCACTCAAAATATAAAAATAACCTTTTTTATTAGACAAAGCTTGTTAAAACAAGTCCAAAGACATATGTTACATCACAACAAA
The DNA here is from genome assembly GCA_023846275.1 of Vanilla planifolia. Classification (NCBI taxonomy): domain Eukaryota; kingdom Viridiplantae; phylum Streptophyta; class Magnoliopsida; order Asparagales; family Orchidaceae; genus Vanilla; species Vanilla planifolia. The sequence continues at coordinate 2,091,919 of JAIUJO010000017.1, read as the reverse complement.
AATTTGTTTTGATTAACTATGAAAACCATCATAAATATACCCAAATAATGATAAATTAATATTTTAATTTCAAGTAATTATGTATAAAAGTTGAAAAAAGATAAATCTAAGAAAAGAAATTTATCCAAATCAAAGTTATGTAAAAGTCAAACTAAAAGAGAATTATTGTGACATAGTATTGTAACCAATTTTATTAAAACACTTTTACTAAATTAGATACATTGTATAAAAAATGTTTATTCAAAGATACTAAGGAGATCGAAGGTAACATCTTAAAAAATCAAATCTTATACAAATTAAAATTTATCATAAGGCTTGCAAAAACACATAGAAATAAAATAATTCAAAATATAAAAATAAAAGTTTAAATTGGTAAGGCTCAATTAGAGGACTCGTCAATGTTTATTTTTCCATTAATATACCTCATTTTGATTTGCTAGGAATTACAAAATTTAAAAAAATAAATAATTTAAATTATTATTTTAAAATTTGGTAAATATATTATAAAGTTGAAATAATATAAATTAAGACAATACAATATAACTAAATCAAGGTGATGTAAAGGTCACATGAGAAGAGAATTTGAGTTTTATAATAATATAATAAAATCAATGAACAAAAAATGTGAATGAATGAGACAAATTATAAAAGAATTTTGATTTCAAAGAAACTAAGGAGATTGAGTTTAATATCATCAATGATCAAACAATGTATAAGTCAAAATGCCTCATAAGAAATGCCAAAGTAAATTAAGTTAAATAAAAATAAATTATTATAGGAATACTTAGTAAATAATTCAAAGACAAAATAAAATAATTAAAAAAATGTAATATAACCAAATGAAAGAAAACTATTTGATTAAATAAGATAAATTATACAACAAAGTTGCATTTGATGATTTCACAGGGTATCCTCGATCATTAAATCTAGTAAGATACACAATGTCGAATAAAGTATGCCAAAATCTATGGCAACAAATAATTTTAAAATATAAAAATGAATGTCTTACTATATAGAGTGCATGGACACAAATCTAGCAACATTTCTTTTGTGACCAATGGATTTCTTTCACAATTATTATAAATTACAAAAACAAATCACATAAATAATTATAAATTATTATTTGAATATTAAGAAAACATATATTAAAGTTTAAATGAGAAAACTTGAACTAATTTAATATAATCAAATCATAGTGATATGAAGGTCACAAGAGAAGAAATTAGACTTCCTAGTAAAATAAGAAAATCAAAACAAAATATTTGAATGAATAAGATAAATTATATGGAAAAGTTGCTTTGAATATACTAAAGAAACTAAGTACAACATTATTGATCATAAAATAACTTACAAATTTCAATATTTTACAAAGCATGTCAAAATTCTAGAAAATAAATATTTAAAAACATAAAAAATATTAAAAACATAAAGCTTATTAGGATAAGTCAAGCAACATCTCTTTCATTTCAAATAAACTTTTTCTAGAATTACTATGAATTGCCAAAGTTAAGAAGAATTAAAAAAACAATATTATTTTAATACTAAAAAATATATTTTATTTGAAATGAGATAACCAAATAAAAATTAAACATTTGATTAAATGAGATAAATATTATAAAACTGATACATTACATGATACTATATGATTGATTGTAACATCCTCTATCCTCAAGCAAGGTACAAGTAAAAATGTCTCACAAAGCATGCCAAAATCCTAGAAAATTAAATATTTCAAAAATAAATATTTTATAGGATAGAGCACGTCTAGTCGAGCACTTTAACATTTTTTCTTAATCCAACCTTATTTGGAATTACTATGAATCACCACAATTAATAAATATAAATAATAAAAAATTATTATTTCAATATTAAGTAATATATATATATATATATATATGAAAATTTAAGTGAGGTAAAAATAATGAATTTAAAAACGAACATTTATTTGGATAAAACTCATCGATTTAAGTCCAATGATGTTTTTTTCACGTCAATCAATTTTCATTTGGAATTATTCAAAATTAACAAAATAAATAAGCATAAATAGTTTAAATTATTATTTTAATATTAATTAAAATTTATTACAGTTGAAGTGATATAAATCAAAGTAATTTAATTAAAAAAAATTAACATGGTCTAAATATCATATGAGAGAAAATTAAGCGTTATATAGCAATATGTCAAAATTAAAGCAAGAATATGTCAAAAAAATTTATAAATTTTTTATGAATATCGTATTCCAACATACTAAGGAGAATGAGTTTGATATTATTCATTTCCAAATAAGGTACCAATAAAAATGACTTGTATGGCATACCAAAACTCTAAAGAAAAATACCTCAAAAATAGAAATGAATATTTGGTATGATAAACCCTATCAAGATAAGTCCAATGATAATTATGTCCTCTCAATCATACTTTTTGGAATTACTACTAAATAACAAAAAATTAAGATAAATAATAGTGTGTTAATATATAAATTTTAAGTTAATATAAATTAATATTAAAATAAGATAAACTAAAGTATTAACATATAACACCAACAAAGTAATAAAAATTTTGCTTGACAAAAAACTTGGAGTTTCATAGTAATATAGCCAAATCAAAGACAAGACTATGAAGAAATGAGATAAATTATATAAAAAATTTGTATCCCAGAATACTGAATAGACTGAGTGTAATGTCATTTATCATTAAATCAGCTACAAATTGAAATGTGTCGTAAAGGCTACAATTGATATATATATATATATATATATATATATATATATATATATATATATATATATATATATATATATATATATAAAACCAACATTTTATTTAATAAATCTTGTAAAGATGAATAAAAATTGTTGGTTTCAAAGAGATTAGGTCTCATGTTTAATTATTACAAATAAACTAAGTAAATAAGTACAAATAATAACAAATTATTGTTTTAATATTAAGTTAAAAGTTATTAATGCTCAAATTTTGTAATTGAAGTAATGTAATATGACACAATCAAAGTGATATAAATATTACACAAGATGAAAAAGATGCATTCCATAATCCTAAATTGTTCAAGTGTAATATCCTCGATTGATAAATTTTGTACAAATTAAAATGCCTCATATGGTAAGCAAAAACTATAGAATATGATCATTTAAAATTATAAAAATAAAAATTTAAATGAATAGAGCTTGTTGAGATGAGTCTAATGATGTTTGTTTCTTCTAAGTTTGAACTCATTTGGATATGCTATGAATTAATATATTAGATAAGATAAAATAATAATAAAATATTTTTTTATAATTCATAATCTATATTAAAGCTAAAATAACTTAAAATGAAGTAACAAAATATAATCAAATCAAATCAATGGAAAGATCACTCAAGAAAACATCAAGATTATATAGTAATATAACCAAATTAATGAGAATAATTTAGAGAATTGGGATAACTTTTATGAGAATGTTGCATGGAAAGATATAAAGGACATTGATTATAACATCCTTAATTGTCAAATAAGAAATGAGTCAAAATATTAAAAATATATGCAAAAAATTATAAAATAAAAAATATTTAAAAAAATAAACATAAATATTTTTTTATGTAAAACTTGCCAAGATGAGTGTAATGATGCCGATTTCATCTTTAAAAAAATAACTTTTTTGGAATTGCAATAAATTAGAAAAACAAATTAGAATCAATAATTGCAACATATTATTTTAACATTAATAAAATATACATTAATGCAAAAATGATGCAAATTGAAACAATATAATACATGAAAATCAAGTAATGTAAATGCGAAATGAGAAGAAATTTAGATTTATATAACAAAATAGCCAAATCAACGAAAAACATTTGTACAAATGTGAGATAATATAAAAGAAAGCTTTATTTAAATACACTAAGAAGATCGAGTGTCATATCCATAACCATCAAATCAGATACGAAAAAAATATATCATAAAAAATGGCAAAAACACTATAAAAAATATTCAAAAATATATAAACTAATATTTTATTTGGTATTGAGCTTGTTGAGATAAGTCCAAAAACAATTATTTTCTCTTTATTTGATGTGATTTGAACCTATTTTTAATTACTAAGTTTAACAAGCACAAATAACAAAAATAATATTTTTATAATATTAAAAATATATATTAAACAACAACTAAGAAACTTTTAATCAAAGTAATAAAGGAAAATCAAAGTGAATAATTATAGAAATTAGATGCATTATACGAGAGAGTTGTACTTCAAAATATTAATGACATCTAGCATAACCTCCTCAATCATCAAATCAGGTACAAACTAAAAATATCCTATAAAGTGTGCAAAATCCTTTGAAAATAAAATGTTAAATAATATAAAAATAAAGCTTTAATAGAAAAGAGCTTGTTAAGTTGGGACAATGATATTTGCTTCATTTCCATTGACACTGATTTTAGAGAAGAAAAGAAATAAAATTAAGAATTATAATGCAACCAAAACCCATCAAAAGGAGATTTAGAGATAGATAGTAATATAAAATAATTAAAGCAAAAAATTTGAGAAAATGAGATAAATTATACATAAAAGTTAAACTCTAAGATAGTAATGGGATCTAATGTAAAATCTTTGAACATTAAATTAACTATAAGTCAAAATATCTCATAAAACCTATCATAAATTTAAAAGAAATATTAAAAATAAAAAATGAATGTTTAATTCTAAGTAGTCAGTCAAGATGACTCCAACAAGTTTTATTTCATTTTGATTGGATCTCATTCGAAATTATGGCATGTCACAAAATTAAATAGGCATAAGTAATTATTAATTATTACAATACTATAAGTGAATATATATTAATGAGATACATTGAAGCATTATATTATAATCAAATCAAAGTGATGTAAAAGACACATGAGAGGATATTTGATGTTGCATAACAATACAACCAACTCAAAAAAAATATATTTGATGATATGACAAAAATTTTAAATGATAATTGAAATCAAAGATACAAACAAGATAGAGTGCAGTTGATACAATCATCATAATAATTATGAATCAAAATATATCTCAAACCATATAAAAAATAATATAAAATAAAATAGTTAAAAAATTATATTGAATTATATAGAGCTTTTTTAGAGGACTACAATGAATTTTGTATTATCTTGATGAGACCATGTTTGGAATTACTACTAATTGTTGAACTAAATATAAATTCAAAATTCAATGGAATAAGTTGTAGAAATATGGTTATCCAAATCATGGAAATGTAAAGGTCACACTAAAAAGGATATATTGTTACATAGTAAATTAACAAAATCAAAGTGAAAATTATGAATAAATTAAATAAATTGTATAAGAACGTTGAATTTTTGAAAACTAATAAAATCTTGCATAACATCCTCACTCATTTAATTAGGTAAAAAAATATTTAAAATATAAAAATGAACATTTAATTAGATTAAGCTCATCGATACGATCCCAACAATACTAATTGTTACTGTATCAAAACTCGGTAAAAATTATTGAGAGATTAAGAAGATAAATAAGTATAAAAAATAAAAAAAATGATTGCAATAATATGTAAATTAATATTATAAAGCAAATGAGATAAATTGAATTAATATCATATAAAAAAATAAAAGTGATATTAGGGTTACTCAAGAGGAGATCCAGATTTACATTCTCATATATCTTAATCAAAGTGAAAATGTTGAGAAAGTGAGATTAAATGTAAAAGAATAATACATTTCTAGATATTAAAGAGATCAACTGTAACAAATTCACTTATGATAGGTACAAATTGAAATATTTTATAAGGCATGCTAAAATTAAAAAAATAAATATGTAAAAATATAATTTTAATATTTATTAGATAGAGTCCATTGAGATAGTCCAATGATATTTCTTTCATCTCGATTAGACTTTCTTTAGAATTGCTATGAATTATCAAAATAATAAGCATAAATAATAATAAATTATTATTTAAATATTAAGTAAAAAGATATGCTATTTAAAAAGCATTAATTTGAAACAATGCAATATAACCCAATGTGAAGGTCACCTACTAGAAGATTTAGTGTTAAATAGTAAATTGACTAAAAAAAGTAGAATATTTGAAAAAATCAAACAAATTATATAAGAATGTTTGATTCAAAAAAAACAAAGAAGGTTGAGTGTAATATTCTCCATCATCAAATCAAATATAATCAAAATATCACATAAATATGTAAAAGTTTATGAAAATAAAATATTTAAAAATATTAAATCATATATTTTGATGGATAGAAATTTTCAAGGTGAGACAAAAAAATGTTCGGTTCAAGTGAATCAAACCTTATTTATAATTACCAAAAATTAATAAAGTATAAAAAATAATAATTTTTTTAAATTAAAGAAATTCTTATTTTTACTAAACATCAAATAAATAGAAGATTATAATATTTTAACATTAGCACAAATATTTGAAGAAATAAGATCAATTGTATGAAACAATTGCATTCCAAAATAAATGAAGATATCAAGTATAACAAACATAATCATCAAAAAGGGAATCAGTAAAAATGTCTCACAAAATAAGCCAAAATGTTTTAAAATTAAATATTTAAAAATATAAAAAATAATTAAATTAGATAAAGCTTGTGGAGTTGTTCCAAATTTTATTTTCATCTTTATTGGATCTTATCAAAATTAATAAAACTTTAAATAATAAATAAGAAAAATAAATAATAACTTATAATTATAATACTAAGTATAGATATATATTAAAGCTAAAATAAGATGAATTGAGGTAATATAACATACCCAAATAAAAGAGGTATAACGACCACACAAGAGGAGATTTAGAGTTACATAAAAATAAAAGCAAAAAAAAGTAATGTTTTTTAATAAAGGAGATAAATTGTACGAGAAAGTTGTGTTGCAAGATACTATGGAGATCAAGTGTAACATCCTAAATCATGGAATAAGTTACAATAGAAATATCAAAAAAATCATGCAAAGACTACAAAAGGAAAATATTTAAAAATATAAAATTGAATATTTCCCACTAAGATGAGCCTAATTACCTTTTCTTTATGTCAATAAGACCACATTTAAAATACAATCAATTTTTTAGTTAAAGAAGAATAAATAATACTAAATTAATACTTTAATGTTAAGTAAATATATGTTAAAGTCAAAATGAAAAATATTGAAACAATCTAAAATAACCAAAACAACACATTGTGAAGGACACACATGAGGAGATTTAGATTTACGTGGTAATATAGCAAGCTAAAAGCAAACAAATTAAAGAAATTGTACAGATTATAATAAAAAGTTGCACTGCAAGCTAGTAAGGAGATTAAGAGTGACATCATTTATTATCATAGCTTGAAATACCTAATCCCTAATCCCTATACATCTTTTATTGCCATGGTTGTAAGTACTTAAATGTCTTATTAAGACTACCAAACTTAATTAAATAAAGTATTTGAAAATAAGAAAAATGAATACTAAAATGGATAAACCTTATTGACATGATTCTAATGAAGTTTTTTCAATTAAATTAGACCTCCTTTAGAATTACTATGAATTATAAAATTAAATAAGTACAAATATCAACAAAGAATTATTTTTAATCTTAACAAAATCTATATTAAAGCTAAAAATAGAAAAAATTGAATCAATGTAATATATACAAATCAAAATAGTGTAAAGGTCACATAAGAAGAGATTTAGAGTTGTAAAGCAATATAACAAAATTAGTGTCAAAAGCTTAAACAAAAGAGATAAATTGCAAAAGGAATATTATTCTGCAAGGTACTTAAGTATATCATGTGCCCCATCTTTATTCATTAAATCAGATAGTAATCAAAATGTCTTGCAAAGGTTTCTTTTACTAAAAAATAAAATATTTATCCATAAAGAAATGAATGATTAATTTGATAAATCTCATCGAGACAAGCTCCATGCTAGTTTTTTCATCTGAATTTATTCTCATTTGAAATTACTTCAAATTTCTAAACTAAATTAGCATAAAAATAAATAAATTATTATTTAAATATTTAGTAAATATATATTAAAGCTAAAATAAGATAAATTGAAGCATTGTAGTATAACAAAAAAACGAATTATAAATGTCACAGAAGACATGTAGAGTTACAAAGCATAAATGCAAAATAAAAAAGCAAATTAAGAAAAACTTAAACAAATTTTATAGAAATCATATACCAACTTTTTAAGAGATCAAGTGTAATATTTTTGATAAGAAATTCATGTATGAATGTCAAACTCTCATAAAGTATGCAAAAACCAAAAATTGAACTATTTAAAAGGACAAAAAAAAGTGGATATTTAATTGTGTGAAACTCATCGAGATGAGTCTAACAATGTTTTTCTTCTCTCAACTAGACCACATTTAATGTTATCGAGAATTATAAAAGTAAATCCCCATAAATGATAGTAAATTATTTCTCAATATTCAAAACATATATATTAAAGTTGATTGTGATATATCAATATGAAAAATTTGAATAAATAAAATAAATTTAATAAAAAAAATGTCTTCTAATATGCAAAAGAGATTGAGGGCAACTTTCTCGATTTTCGCTCAAGGCACGAATAGAAATACCTCAAAAATCATGCCAAACCTAAAGAAAAAAATCTTAAAATTGTAATATTGAATATCTAATAAGATATAGCTCATCGAAATGAGTGAAGTGATGCTTGTTCAATCTCATTAAAATGCATTTGGAATTACTATGAATTACCACTTTAATAAGAAATAATAATAATAATAATATAGTATTTTAGAGATGAAATTGGATAAATTGAAGGAATGTAATATATCCAATTTAAACAAAGGAACTAGTTACATAAAAAAAAATTTAGAGTTGCAAAATAATATAACAAAATGAAAGCACAAAATTTTAAGAAATGAGAGAAGTTATACATGAAAGTACATTTTAAAATTCAAAAATAGCTAAGTATAACATCCTAAATCATCAAACAAGATATGAATCTAAATCTTTTGTAAAGATTATAAATAAAGTTAGAAATTAAAATATTAATAGCTTTAAAAATGAATTTTTAATTGGATATAAACCATCAAAATCTATCCAACAACTTTTATATCTTCTCAATTTTGCCTCATTTTTAATAAGTACTACTTAAGGAAATCAAATAAAATAAAAATTACAATGATATAAATGTCAAAAGAGAAAATATTTTGCATTACATAGTAATATAATGAAAAAAAAGTTCAAAAATGCGATAAATTATATGGAAAAGTTGCATTCCAAGACACTGACGAGAATGAGCGTAATATTATTAATCATCAAATCAAGTTTGAATAAAAATATCTCCTAAAATAATCTAAAAAACATAAAAAATGAAATATTTATAAATATAAAAAGGTATATTTAATTGATAAAGCTTTTTTGGGCTAGTTCGGTAATACTTGTTTCATCTCAATTGGACATCATTTTGAATTACTGCAAACTTCGATAAGCATAAGTAATAACAATTTATTATTTTTTTAATGTTAAGTAAATATATATTAAAGTTATGAAGTGATAAATTTAGATAATGTAATATGTCTAAATAAGAGCAATCTAAAGATAGCACAAGTTGAGATTTAGAGTTATAAAGTAATATAATCAAACCAAATAAAAAAATTTAAAAACATGTGATAAATTGAAAAGGATACCGAAGAGATTGAGTGTAATATCACTAAGCATCAATTCATGTATGAATCAAAAGCACACCTAAACAATAGAAAATAAAATATTTCTAAATATAGAAATTAATATTTTATTATAAGGAGCACATCGAGATGAATCTACTAACATTTTTTATTAGACATACTTTAGAATTACTACAAAGTGCTAATTTAAATAACCATAAAGTAATATAACTTATTATTTTAATAATAAGTAAATATATGTTAAAACTAAAATTGAATAAATTGAAGCAATGTAATATAACAAACTTTAGGTAATTTTTAGGTCACATAAGAAAAGGATTATAATTACTTTGAAAAACATTCAAATCAAAACAAAACTTTTGATGAAATGACAAAATTATGCTAGAAAGTTGTGTTCTGAGATGCAAAAGAACTTAAATGCATTACCTTTAATCATCAAATTTGGCACAAATTGAAATGGCTTGTAAGGAAATTTTAAACCATAGAGAAAAAAATATATCAAAATATAGAAATGAATATTTTATTAGGAAGAACTCATTTGGTGCTATGCAACAACGTTTGTTTCTTTGCAATCAGACTTTCAATTACTAAACATTAACAAGATAAATAAGAATAAATAAAAGTAATTTATTATTTTAATATTAATTAGATATATATCAAATAAAAAATAAGTTAAATTTAATTAATGTAATTTAACAAAATCAAAGAAAAGCAAATGTCACATGATAAGAGATTTAGATTTATATGATAATTTAACAAAATGAAAGTAAAAAGTTTTACAAATGAGATAAATCAAGAGTGTTAAACCAAATGGTTTAACATCCTTTATCATGAAATCAAATACGAATGATATTGTCTCATAAAACATGTAAAAGCCATAAAAAAATAAAATATTTTAAAATATAAAAATAATATTTACTTGAATAGTCCTCAACGAGACCAGTCCAATAACATTTGTTTCATCTTTAATATACCTAATTTTGACTACTACAAGTTACAAAAAAATGAGCATAAAAATTAATAAATTATTATTTTTATATTATGTAAGTATTTATTAAAGTTGAAATAAGATTAATTAAAGAAATATAATATAACCAAATCATGTTGATGTAAAAGTCCCATGAGATGAGATGTAGTATTAGGTATAATAATAAATTTTTAAAAAAACTTTGGAAAATTAGTTCAATTATTTGACAAATTGCATTGCATGATACTAAATAGATCGAAGGTAGCGGCTTTAATCATCCAGTAAAGTGTGAATAAAAACAACTCATAAAGTAGGCAATGATCTTACAAGAGAAAAAATTTAGAAATATATAAATTAATATTTGAATGGATAGAGCCCATTTAATTGAGTTCTATGATGTCTATTTCATCTCAATCATATCTTGAATAAAGTTATTGTGAATTACAAATATAAATAGGAGTATAAAATAATTAATTTTTTTAATGTTAAGAAAGTATTTATTAATATTAAAATGAGGTAAATTGAAGAAAATGTAAAACCAAATAAATGAGAAAATTATTAACAAATGGTAACAATTATATGAGAAAATTCATATTCCAGGTGATAAGGTCAAATAATTGAACTCATTTTCCAAAGGTGTAACACCCACGGCTATCAAATTTGGTATAAATAAAAATATCTCATAAATCATTTCAAAACAATTGAAAATAAAATATTTAAAAGTTTAAAATTAAATTTTTGATAGGATCGATCACTTTGAAATGAGTATAATGACATTTATTTGCTCTCGATAGGACCAAATTTTTGGTTATTATGATTTACCAAAGTAAATAAACATAAATCATAAAAGAAAATTTATATTAAATATATATTAAAGCTAAAGTTGACAAAATAAAGTAAAGTAATATAACCAAATAAAATTCATGTGAAAACAACACAAGAGATGATTTATAATCAAATAGTAATATAGCTAAAACAAAACAAAGGATTAGAAAAAATAAGAAAAATTGTTCAGAACATAAAATTCCAAGGCACTTAGGAGTTTCCATGTAATATTTTTGACTATAAAATAAGGGACAAATTAAAATTTCTTATAAAGTGTTCCAAAATAATACAAAAAAATATTTAAAGATACAAAAAATGAATATTTAGTTAGATAGAGTTCATGAGATGCATTAATTAACATTTTTTCCATCTTAATCACACCTTGTTTTGGATTACTATCAATTACCCAAATAAACAAGAGTAAATTATTTTAATTTTTTTTTACTTTTAAATAAATAAATATTGAAGCTAAAATAAGATAAATTAAAGTAATAAGGTATAATAAAATAAAAGTTTTCTAAAGGTCTCACAAGTGGAGAATTATAGTTTCATAGTCATATAATAAAGTTGTAATGAAACACTTGAAAAAACTAAATAAATTATACATCAACTTTGAATTACAAGCTACAATGAAGATCAAGTGCAACATTCTCGATGATCTAATCATATATGAATCGAATGACTCGTAATACAGGCCAAAACTACAAAACAAAATAGTTAAAATATAAAAACTAAATTTAACTTGGATAGAGCTCACTAAAATGAGTTCGATGGCATTTTCTTCATCTTAATAAAATTGTTTTAGAATTATTACAAAATAAATAAGCATATATTATAATAAATAATTATTTTAATGACAAAAAGTTGGAAGCAATGTATTAAAGGTAATTTAAAATGATGTAAAGGTTATTCTAGAGGAGAATTAGCATTACATATTAATATAACAAAATCAAAGAAAACGTTTTGAAGAAATGAGAAAAAATCATAGGGAAAGTTCATTCCAAGATACAAAGGACATTGAGTGCAACATCTTTGATCATGAAATTGGTACAAATGAAATATCTCATAAAATATGTAAAAGCAAAAGAAAATAAAACTTCTAAAAATAAAAAATAAAATATTTATTAAGTTAAAACACATCATTATGAACCCAACAAATCTAATATGTTTGATGATAACAAACCTTAACTATTTCTAATATGTTTGATTAAATAAAATTTTAGATTTTAAGTATTCGATGCTCATGCTCATGCGGGAACATAAATAAGAAGATGTGCATATGTAAAATAACATGAAGATCATCTTGGCTTAAGCTAATAACCATCAAGAGATATTTTTTTAATGAAATTTTAGGTATTTTTATTTTACCTAAATTACAATGTTAAGCTTTATATAAATATTTATTACAAAGTGTGAAAAAGAAATTTTATTTAAATTAATCATCTTAAAAAAATTAGGCCCCCAAAAACTTAATACATCCTCATTGACTATCTTGAGAATAATTTTTTATAATATCTTAGTCTTTTCTTAATAAATTTTGAAAAACATTATATTATAATTATAATAAATGATTATTAATTAAAAAAATAATAGTTAAATTATATGGAAAAGAACAAAAATTATTGATAATGCCTCAAACACGTTGTTAGTCATATCAAGTATTTAAAGTTGTAATATCTTCAAGGGCTACATCATTGATCATCAATTAAGTTATGAACAATAATGTCTCCTAAAGTATGCTATATCTTTAGAAATTAAAATATCTAAAAATATCAAAACAAATATTTACATTGTTAGAGCCTGTAAAGATGATTCCAAAAACATTTATTTCTTCTTGATTAGACTTCATTTGAAATTACTATGAATTACTATGTAAATGAGCATGAATAATAATAAGTTATAATTAAAACATTTGGTAAGTATATATTAAAGCTTAATTAACATAAGTTTAATCAATATAATATAAGCACATAAAAGTGATATAAGGGTCATACTAGAAAAGAATTAGAATTACATAGTAATTTATCTGAATCAAAGAAAAACTTTAAATGAAATTTGGAAAAGTACAAGAAAAATTTACTCCAAAATACTATGGTGAACGAGTTTAACAACTTTAGCTACCAAATGAGTAAATCAAAATCCATCTTAAATCATGCCAAAATCTTAGAAAAGTAAATGATTAAAAATATAAAAATAAATATTTAATTGGATATAGAACATAACGACAAGCCTAACCATGTTTGTTTCATCTAAAATACCATGTTTAAAATTACCACAAATTTAATATATAATTAATCGTAAATTATAATAAGGTATTCTCTTAATATTAAGTAAATACATATTATAACTAAAACAAGTTAAATTGAATCAATGTAATATAACAAAGTCAAAACGATATAGAAGTCACATGAGAAGAGAATTAAAATTATGTAGTAATCAAAAAAAATAAAATAGAAAAATTTGAAAAAATGGGATACATTTCACATGAAAGTTACTTTGTAGGATAATAAATACATCAGATCTAGAATCCTTAATCATGAAACCCTGCAGTAATTTAAGGTGTCATAAAGTATGTCAGAACCATAAAAAATTAAATATTTAAAAATATAAAAATTAAAGTAATCTAATGTAATTAAGTCAAGTTGATATAATCATGTCATGTGAGGACATGTAGAGTTTTAATGCAAAGTAACAAATACAAAAACAAACATTTGAAAAAAGGAAATAAAATTTGTGGGACAATTACATTCCAAGATACCTAAGATAACGGGAGTAACATCCTTAATCATCTAATAAGGGTCAAATTGAGTTGTCTCCTAAAATGATAAAATAATATTTTAAAAAAAATATATTAAATAATACAAAAAATATTTTATTCAATATAGCTCATAGAGGTAAATTTAGTGACATTTAATTTCCAAGATACCTAAGATAATGGGAGTAACATCCTTAATCATCTAATAAGGGGCAAATTGAGTTGTCTCCGAAAATGATAAAATAATATTTTTAAAAGAAAATATTAAATAATAAAAAATAATATTTTATTCAATATAGCTCATAGAGGCAAATTTAGTGACATTTAAGTTTTTTAATCATACATTCCAAGATACCTAAGATAATCGGAGTAACATCCTTAATCATCTAATTAGGGGCAAATTGAGTTGTCTCCTAAAATGATAAAATAATATTTTTAAAATAAAATATTAAATAATATAAAAATAATATTTTATTCAATATAGCTATATAGATAAATTTAGTGATATTAAATTTTTTAATCATACCTCATTTTGATTTACTTCAAATTATAATATTAAATTATCATAAATAATTAAAAAAACTTATTCCTTAAATGTTATGTAAATATACATTAAAGCCTAAAAAAACAAAATGAATCAATGTAAAACATCCTAATTAAGGTGATGTATAGGTCATAGGATAAGAGACTTAGAGTTGCATAATATATGCAAATGAAAGAGAAAATGTTTGATAAACGAGATACATTTTATGAGAAAACTATATCCAATATACTGACATGGTCGAGTGTAATATCGTTGATTATAAAATTAGGTAAGAATTAAGAGATCTCGTAATTAATTCAAAAACAAGTAAATAATAAAATATTAAAAAAATATTAAAAAATAATATTAAATTATCTATAGTTGTTGAGATGAGTTCAATATCTATTTGGTTTGTATTGATCATACTCATTTTGAATTGCGATGAATTACAAAAGAAACGAAGTATAAGTAATAATAAATTATTATTTTAAAATTAGGTAAACATATGTAAAAGCTAAAATTAGGCAAATTGATGCAATGCATTACCAAAATCAAGGTGATGTAAATTTCGACCTGGAAGACATTTAGAGTTGTGAAGTAATCTAACAAAATTGAACTAAAAAATTGTAGAAATAAGATAAATTTTATGAGAATGTTGAATTCTAAGATACTAAGGATATCTAGTTTAACATTCTTGATCATCAAATTAAGTACAAATTGAAATGCCTTAGAAAATTTACCAAATAAATAAATAATAAAATATATTCAACTATAGAATTAATTATTTAGTTGGATAGAACTAATTTATATGAGTCTAATGATGTTTATTTCATCTTGATCAAACCTTGTTTTTAATATTTTTAATTATGAAAGTAAATAAGTATAAAGAATAATAAATTCTTTTTTAGTATTTAGTAAATATATCTTGATGTTAAAATAAGGTTAGCTATGGAATTATAATATAGCCAATTCAAATAGATGCAAAGACAGCATAAGAGAAGAATCACAGTTTTAAAGTAATATAACCAAATCAAGGTAAAACATTTAAAAATTTAAGAAAAGTTCTACTCAAAACTTGTATTCCAAAATATAAACAAGATTGAGTATAATACCATCGATTGTCAAATCTAATATAAATTGAAGAGTCTAATAAAGCAAGCAAAACTTCAAAAACAATATTGAAAAATGTAAAAAAAATGAATACTTACGATGATAGAGCTCACTGAGATAAGTTGGACAATATTTGGTTCTTCTCAATTTGACTTTGTTTGAAAAAATCACAAATACCAAAGTATATCAACAAAAATAATAACAAATTGAAGGAATTTAGTAGTACTAGATTAAAGTGATGCAAAGGTTGTATGACAAGAGATATAGAATTATAAATAAATATATACAAATCAATGAAAATAATTTATTGAAATTAAAAACAATGTATATGTCAGTTGCATTCCAAGATCCAATGGTGACCAAGTGAAATATCTTGATCAATAAATCAATTAGTAAACAAAATATATCATTAAAGAACACTAAAATCCCCAAAAATAAAAAATATTTAAGTATTTATGAGAATGTTGCATTGCAACATATAAAAGAGATTGATTATAACATCCTCAATTGTCAAATAAGAGACAAATAAAAATATCTAAAAAATATACAAAAATATTATAATTAAATTTTTTTAAAATTATAAAAAAAAATATTTAATTACATAAAACTTGTCAAGATGAGTCTAATTATGTTGCTTTCATCTCCAATGCAAATTATTTTTAATTGCTACAAATTACCAAAAAAAAAGCATAAATAATAAAAAAATATTGTTTTAATGTTAGTCAAATAAATATATATTCAAGAAAAAATTATTTAAAATTAAACTATATATTGTAGAAAATCAGGTGATGTAAATGTAACACTACAAGAGATTTGGAGTTATATACTAAAATAACCAAATAAAAAAAACATTTGAATAAAAGAGATATAATGTACAACAAAGTCTCATTTCTACATACTAAAGAGATCAAGTGTGATATCCTTAATCAGCAAATTAGGTACAACAAAATATCTAATTAAAAAATGGAAAAACTCTAAAAAATAAAATATTAAAAAATATATAAATGAATATTTTATTTCATAGAGAGCTTGTCAAGATAAGTCCAATAAGGATTATTTTCTCTATTTGACTTGATTTAAAACTATTGAGAATTACTAAGTTAATAAGAATAAATAAATTTTTTTTTTTAATATGTTAAGAAGATATATATTAAACTACAAATGAGATAAATTTAAGCAAACCAATATGAGAAAATTAAAGGAAAAAAGTCATAGAAATTAAATGCATTACGCAAGAGAGTTATACTAGAAAATAAATATCTATTTCGATAGAGCTTGTGAAGACAAATCCAAAATGTTTATTTTGTCATAATTCAACTGTGTATGGCATTATAGTGAATATGCAAAGTAATTATAAATAAAAATTATAAATTACTATTTAAATATTAATAAAAAAAATATTAAGGCTTAAATGTCAAAATTTTAAATATTGTAATATAACCAAATCAAAGCAATACAAAGGAAAGAAGAGATAATGTTTCAAGTAACATAGTAATACAACAAAATCAAAATGAAATAGTTGAGAAAATGATGTAAAATATATAAGAAAGTTCCTTTCCAATAGACATTAGATATCAAGTGTAACGTCCTTGATTATATAATTAAGTACAAATGAAACTGCATCATAAAACTCATCAAAATGTTGGAAAACGAAATATTTAGTAATATAAAATAAATTTAATAGCAAAGAGATTGTCAAAAAAGATAAATTGAAGAATTATAATAGAACGAAGTCAAAGTTATTTAAATATCACACAAAAAGAGATTTATAGTTACAAAGTTATATAAAGAAATTAAAATAAAAAATTTGAAGAAATAAGATAAATTATACATGAAAGTTAAATTTTAAGATAGTAAGGTGTCCAATGTAAAATCTTTAATCATTAAATTTGGTACAAATTAAAACATCTAATAAAAACTATCATGACCTTAAATATTAAAATATTAAAAAATTAAAAATGAATTTTAATTAGATTTAGTTGGTCGAGAGACTCCAACATGTTTTATTTCATCTTTATTAGATCTCACTCAAAATTATGTCATATTACAAAACTAAATAAGCATAAGTAATTATTAATTATTGTTATTATAATATTAAGTGAATGTATAATGAATCTAAGTGAGATAAATTGATGCCTTATACTATAACAAAATCAAAGTGATGTAAAAGCCACATCATAGGAAATTTACTATTTCATAATAATATAACAAACTCAAGGAAAAATATTTGATGGTACGAAAAACATTTTATATGAAAATTGAAATCAAAGATACAAAGAGGATGGAGTGTAACATCTAGTAGCATCAAATTAATTACGATTAAAAATATCTTTCAAATCATAAAAAAATAATAAAAAATAAAAATAGCTAAAAATATAGAAATTAATATTTAATTAGATAGAGGTCATTGAGAGGACTACAATGATATTTGTATTATCTCGATGACACCATGTTTGGAAATACTACTTATTACTAAATTAAATATAAATTCAAAATCGACTGAAATAAGTTGAAGAAATGTAATTCATCAAAATCAAAGAAATATAAATGTCACACGAATCAAGATATAGAGTAACATAGTAAAATAACAAAATAAAATTGAAAAATAAGATTAAATTAGATACATTGTATAAGAAAGTTAAATTATAGGAAACTAATGACATCAAGTGTGGCATCCTCGATCATTAATTACAGAAGAATAAAAAATATCCCATAAAGTGAGGAACAAATAAAATAAAATAATATTTAAAAATATAAAAATAAATATTATTTAGATTGAGCTTATCGGGATGAGTCCAACAGTACTTATTTTGACAAAATCATAACTTAGTAAGAATTATTAAGAAATTAATAAGGTAAATAAGTATAAATAATAATAATTTTTTTGCAATATAATGTAAATATATATATTGGATGAAATGAAACAAATCTATTTAATATGATGTAACATAATTAAAGTGATGTGAAGGTTACTTGAGGGGACATTTAGATTTACATAGTCATATAGCCTAATCTAAGTGTAAATGTTGAAGAAATAAGAAAAATTATATGAGAATAATGCATTTTTAAAAACTAATGAGTTCAAGTATACCACCTTCACTCATCAAATCAGGTATAAATCAAAATATTTTATAAAACATGCTCAAATTAAAAAAATGAAATATTTTAAAAAATAAAATGAAATATTTTAAAAAATAAAATTTAATATTTTATTAGATAGAGCTTACTGAGATAGTCCAATGGTACTTGTTTCATCTTTATTAGACTTTGTCTAGAACTATTATTAATTATCAAAGTAAATAAGCATAAATAATAATAAATTATTATTTTTAATTTTAAATAAAACTTATTACAGTTAAAAAGACGTAATTTGAAACAATATAATATGGCTTAATTAAGGTCCTGTAAAGTTCACACACTATAATATTTAGTGTTAAATAATAATTTATCTAAATTACAGTGAAATATTTGAAAAAATGAGATAAATTAAAAAAGAAAGCTTGATCCAAAGATACAAAGAAAGTTCAGTATAACAACCTCAATCTTCAAATCAGGTACAAATAAAACTATCACATAAACATGTCAAAAATTGTAGAAAAACATATTTAAAAATATAAAAACTAATATTTCATTGAAAAGAGCTTACCGAGATGAGCCAAAAAAGTTTTGTTTCATATGGATCAAACCTTGTTTGGAATTACTACAAATTACCAAAATAGGCAAGTATAAAAAATAATAAATTACATTTAAAAATTAAACAAATATTTATTATTATTAAAAGTGAAATAAATTGGAGATTATAATGTAGGAAAATCAACACAAAAATTTGAATAAATGAGAACAATTGTAGGAGACAGTTTTATTCTGTGATACAAAAGAGACCAATTGTACCAAACATAATGATCAAAAAAGGTATGAGCAAAAATGTCTCGTAAAACATGCTAAACTTTTAAAATAAAATATTTAAACACATAAAAATAAATATTTAATTAGATAGAGCTTGTGGAGATGTTTCAAATATAATTCACTTCATCTTCATTGGTTCCTATTAAAATTAGTAAACATTTCCATAACAAATAAGTAGAATAGATAGTAAATTATAACTATAATATTATGTAAATATATATATATATATATATTAAATCCAAAGCAAGATTAATTAAAGTAATATAATATAGCCCAATAAAAGAGATATAATGGTAACACAAAAAAAGTTTTAGAGTTCATAAAATCAAACAAAAATAAATCTTTTAAAAAATAACATAAGTTGTATGAGAAAGTTGTGTTGCAAAATACTAAGGAGATCAAGTGTAACATCCTAAATCATGGAATGAGGGACAAATAGAAATGTTTCAAAAAGCATGCATATATTAAAAAAAGAAAATATTAAAAAAAGCATAAATTTGAATAATCCTCATTTAGATGTGTCTAATGACCTTTGCTTTTTATCTCAATAGGACCACATTTGGAACACTATGAATTTAAAAATTAAATAAAAATAAATAATAAAAATATGTTTATTAATATTAAGTAAATATATGTTAAAACAAAAATAAAAAATATTGAAGCAATCTAAAATACCCAAACAAAAATATTGTAAAGGACACACATGTAGAGATTTAGATCTACATGGTAATATAGTAAACTAAAAGATAAAATATTAAAGAAATGAGATAAACTATACAAGAAAATTATATTACAAGCTAGTAAGGAAATTAAGAGTGACATCCATTATTGTCAGAGCTTTTAATGCATAATCTCTAATCTAAAAACATCCTTCATTATCAAATCTTATACAAAATCAAATGTCTCATAAATCTTACAAAACTTTATAAAATAAAGAATTTGAAATAAAAAAATGAACTCTGAAATGGATAGACCTTTTTGACATGATTCTAATGAAGTTTGGGTTTCATTTCAATAATACCTCCTTTAGAATTAATACGAGTTACAATAGCATCGATAGTGGCTCAATGAGTTGTCAATCATTAACTGGTCAGGAACGCTAGTCTTCAAACCCATTAACCTATTTGGCTAAATCCAAACATTCTCTAATTAGTTGTTTGATTGGATTTTTACACTTATGTCTACATATCAAGAATTTAAAATTGTAATATCATCAAGCGTAACATCATTGATCATCAAATCAAGTATCAACTAAAATGTCTCCTAAAGTGTGTCATATCTTTTGAAATTAAAATATTTAAAAATATAGAAGTGGATATTTAAGATTTTAGAGCATGTCAAGATTAGTCAAAAAAACATTTATTTCATCTTGATTCGTCCTCTTTTGAAATTACTATGAATTAATATATAAATGAGTACAAATAATAATATTTTTATAATGTTAATATTGTGTAAATATATAGATATATATTAAAACCTATATAAGATAAGTTTAATCAATATAATATAACAATATTAATGTGATATACAGGTAACTCAATAAGAAAATTAGAGATAAATAACAATATATCTAAATCAAAGGAAAACTTTAAAAGAAATTAGATAAATGGTAAAAAAAACTATTACTCCAAAATACTAAGGCGAATGAGTGTAAGATCTTCATTTACCAAATCAAGTATAAATTAAAGTATATCTTACAGCATGCCAAACTATTCAAAACTTAAATGATTAAAAATATAAAAAAAATATTTAATCAGATATAAATCATGGAGACAGTCCCAACCATGTTTGTTTCATCTAAATTACAATGTTTAGAATAATCACAAATTATAAAAATAATAATCATAAATAATGATCAAGTATTCTTCTAGTATTAAGTAAATATATGTTATTATTAAAATAACTTAAATTGAATCAATGTCATGTAAGAATGTAAAAAAGATATAAAAGTCACATGAGAAGAGATTTACAGCTATGTAGTAGTCAAACAAAATAAAAGGAAAAAAATTTAAGAAATTAAATAAATTGTAAAAAAAAGTTACTTTGCAAGTAACTAAATAGATCAACTGTAACATAATCATGAATCCTTATAGTAATCAAAGGTCTCATAAAGTGTATTAAAACTATAAAAAAATAAAAAATATTTAAAAATTAAAAAAATATCTTATTAATGGATAGTGCTGGTCTATATGATTGCAATGATGTTTGTTTCATCTCGATTGGACCATGTTTGGATTTACCTTAAATTGCCATAATAAATAACTATAAATAAGAATAAATTAATATTTTAATACTAATAAATATACATCATAATTGAAATGAGATTAAGTAAAATATTCTAATATAACAAAGTCAAGTTGATATAATAGTGTCATGACAAGAGACATTTTTTCAATGCACAATAACTGGCACAATGTGAAAAATTTTAAAAAAGAAGATAAAATGCGTGGGACATTTCCATTTAATCATACTTAAGATATCAAGAGTAATGTTCTCAATCTTCTAAAAAGGTACAAATTCAGACGTCTCTTAAAATGATAAAAATAATTTGAAAATTAAAAAAATTAAATAATATAAAAATAATATTGAATTAACCTAACTCATTGAGATAAGTCCAGCGATATTTAATTTTTGTCAATTGGACCTCATTTAGATTTACTATAAATTATAATATTAAATTAGCATAAATAATAACAAAGTATTCCTCAAATGTTTAGTACATATATATTAAAGCTGAAATAAAATAAAATGAACCAATGTAATACAACCATGTTAAAGTTATGTATAGGACACATGATTTCAAACTTAGAGTTTTATAGTAATATAGACAATTGAAAGGGAAAACGTTTAATAAATAAGATAAATTATATGAGAAAGCTACATTCTAAATTATTGAGAAGATTGAGTGTAACATCATCGATCATCAAATTAGGTAAAAATCAAAATACACTATAAACATTCAAAAACAATAAAAATAAAAATTTTCAAAAATATTAAAAAATAATTAAATTATGTATATGTTGTTGACACAAGCTCAATGACTATTAGTTAGTCATTATCATAGCTTATTTGGATATACTATGAATTACAAAAGAAAATAAGCACAAAGAACAATAAATTACTCCTTTAATAATACAAAAATAGATGTAAAAGTTTAAATAAAACAAATTAAGGAAATTAATATTTCCAAATCAAGGAGATGAATGTTGCATTCCAAATCGAAGTAATCTAAGCAAATTGAAACAAAAAATGGTAAAACTGAGGATGTATTACGAGAAAGTTGCATTAAAAGTTACTAAGGATATCTAGTTTAACATTCTTAATCATCAAATTGGGTACAAATCAAAATGCCTAATAAAATATAAAAATTTCTTAAATAATAAAATATTTACAAATATAGAAATGATTTTTTAGTGGGATAGAGCTCATCTAAATGAGCCTAACAAAAATTTTTTATCATGATCAGACCTTATTTCAGCTTTTTATGAATTACAAAAATAAATAAGTATAAATGATAATAAATTATTATTTTAATATTTACTAAATATATATTAATGTTGAATTAAGATACGTATGGAATTATAATATAACAAATTCAAAAAGATGTAAAGTTAGCATAAGAGAAGAGTTATAGCTTTTTTGTAACATAAAAAAATCAAGGCAAAACATTTGAAAAACACGAAAGTTCTACTCAAAACTTGCATTCCATGATACAAACAAGATCAGGTGTAATATCATTGATTATCAAATCTAGCTTAGATTAAAGTGTCTCATAAAGAATGCAAAAACTTTAGAAAAAAATTTTCAAAATTTAAAAAGGAATATTTATGATGATAGAGCTCACTGAGACAAGTTTGACAATATTTGTTTCTTCTCGATTGGACCTTGTTTGAAATTATTCCAATTATAAAAGTATATAAATAAAAAATAATTACAAATTGAATAAAATTAATAGAACCTAGTTAAAGTGATGGTATTGTTATATGAGAAGAGATATAGATTTATATAGAAATATATTCAAAAAAAAGAAAAAACTTTCGTGAAATGAAAAAAATTGTATATGCAAGTAGCATTCCAAGATGTTATGGTGATCAAGTGTAATATCCATAATCAATAAATTAAGTAGTAACAAAAAAATCTTTTAAATCATACTAAGGACCTAAAAAAATAAAATATTTAAGAATTTAGAGATGAATATTCAAATGGAAAAAGCTCATCAAGATGAGTCCAATGTTGTTTGTTTTGTCTTGTTCAATCCTTGTTTTTTATTACTTCAAATGGCCAACGTAAATAAATAGCAATAAAAATATATTATTATTTTAAAATTTATTATATATTTGGGCTTAAAAAGATTAATTGATGTCTTGTAAAATGTATCAAGATCTTCATAGATAAAAAATTTTAAAATATAAAAATGATTAATTAATTGGATAGAGCTCATTTAAAAGAGTGTCTAATGATGAGTATTTTATGTTTATTAAAGAAACTTCGGAATTTTTATTTATTAACAAACGAAGAACAAGCAATAATAAATAATTTTTTATACCAAGTAAAAGTATCTCAAAGTTGAATGATATAAATTTAAGCAATGTAAGATAATAAAATAAAAATAATGTTTTTATTGCATAAGAGGAGATTTAATGTTTCGTAGTAACATTACAAAATTTTAAGGAAATGAGATAAATTATACATGAAACAGACATTCCTACATACTAGGGACAGCAAGTGTCATCCTCTATCATCAAATTTAGTCTGATAGAGCTCTACGAGATGAGTTCAACATTTTTTGCTACATTTTTATCGATCCTAATTTGGAACTACTATAAATTAAAAAAATATATAGGTACAAATAATAAGGAATTATTGGTTTTATATTAAAAAAATAGTTAATAAAATTTAATTTAATCTATTGAAGCAATGTACTATAGCTAAATTAAATTGATGTAAAAATTAGACGAGAGGAGATCTAGAGTTACATTGTAATATAACAAAAATAAAAATAAACCATTTAATGGGATAAGTTAAGTTGTATAAGAAAGTTGAATTTTTATATATTCCAATATACAAATAAAATCAAGCGTGTTATCTTCAATCATCAACTCAGATAAAAATCAAAATGTCTTATAAAATGTGCTAAATCTTAAAAACTAAAATATTTAAAAAATTATAGAAATGAATATTAAGTTGGATAGAGCTTATGTAGTATAATCCAATGAATTTGTTTCATCTTGATTAGACCATTTTTAAAATTAAAATGTATTACAAAATTAAATAAGCATCAATAATAATGACATGTTATTTTAATATAAATAAAAAATAATTGAAGCTAAACTAATATAAATAAGCATCACAAGAGAAGTCATTTTTATTTACATAGTAGTATAACCAAATTAAAGCAAACCATATTTAAAAACATTATAAAGTACACAAGAGTGTTGTATTTCCAGACAATAAGGTGATCGAGTGTAACATCCTCAATGGTCAAATTTGGTAGGAATTGAAATACCTCATAAAGTATGCATAAACCATAAAACTAAAATATTTTTAAAAAATAAAAAAATAAATACTTAATTAAATAGAGCCAATTTAGACAAGTCAAACAATATTTTTTTTATTTGAAACAAACACAATTTGAAATTATTAAAAAATAATAAATTATTATTTTAGTTTTAATCAATTATATATTAATGCTAAAATGAGATAAATTTAAAAAAATATCTAATCTAATGAAAGCAAAAACTTGTGAAGAAATGAAATCAATTAAATGGGAAATAAATATATGTGCTCATCAAGAAAATAAAACAATATAATCTTAAATATTTAAAAATATAAAATAATTATTTAATTAGATAGTGCTCATGAAGAGGTCTCCAACAACATTGGTATCATCTCTATTAAACCTCATTTGGAATTACTATTAAATTCAGTCATAACTAATCATAAATAATAATACATGATTATTTAATATTAAATAAATATATGTTAAAGTTGAAATAAGATAAATTAAAGAAATATAATAAAACATAATAAAATGATATAATAGTTACATAAGAGGAGATTTTGTCTTACATAGTAAAACATTAAGATCAATACAAAAAATATTTAATAAATAAGATAAATTGAATGGGAAAGTTACATTCTGACATACTAGGAAGACCAAGTGTAACATCATGATAATCAAATTATCTATAAATCACCATGTCTATTAAAAAGTACTAAAATCTAAAAATATAAAACATTAAAAATATATTAAAAAAAATATTTAATTGGATTGAGCTTGTTGAGATGAACATAATAATATTTGTTTTCCCTTGATTGGACCTTGTATGGAATAAGTATGAATTTCTTAAGAAAATATACATAAATAATAATAAGTTATTATTTTAATATTACGTAAATATATATTAGAGCTAAAATATGATAAATTTAAGGAATGTAATATAACTAAATAAAAGAGATGTAAAGGTTACAAAAGAAAGATTTAGAGTTTCATAGTAATATAATTAAATAAAAGAAAACATCTAAACAAATAATATAAATTGTTTGAGAATGTTGCATTACATAATACTATAGTGTTTGAAGGAGACATCATCGAAAGTTAAATCTTCTATAAATTAAACTATCTCATGAAGAAAGCCAAAATCCTATTAAACATATTTAAAAATAATTCAACTAATATTTAAATGGATAAAGCCTTTTGAAGTAAGTCCAACGACGTTTCTTTCATCTCGATTGGACCTTGTTTGGAATCACTACAAAATACTGAAGAAAATAACCAGAAAAATAAGAAATTATTTTGTAAAATTATTTAAAATAATATTAAAGATTAAATTACATTAATTGGAATGATGAAATATTACCAAATCATAGTGATGCAATATAACCAAATTGAAGAAAAATTTGGAGAAATAAGATGATTTTTATGGGGCAATTGCATTCCAAGATATAAGGGAAATAAAGCATATAAAATTAGATATAATTCAAATTTCTTAAAAAATATGCCAAAACTTTAGAAAATAAACTTTTAAAAATTATTAAAATAATTATTTAATTTGATAAAGCTCGTTTTGCACACATCATTTACAATTACTACGAATTACCAAATGAAGTAACCATAAATAATAATAAATAATAATTTAAATATTAAGTATGTCTAAGTTAAAGATGTAATGAGATAATATTAAGAATTACAATTTAACCAAATCAAAGTAATGTAAGGGTGACAAAAGACGTGACTTAAAAGTTATATAGCAATATAATTACATCAATGAGAAAAATCAAAAAAATAATATAAATTCTATGGGAAAGAAAAGAATTCCAACATACTAAGAAGACATGGTGTAACATATTCGATCATCAAATAAGATACAAATTTAAATTACTTGTAAAGTGTTCCAAACTTTGAAATTAAACATTTCACATTATTAAAATAATTATTTAATTAAAAAAATCTTTGTAAAAGACAACTCTAACGACATTTCTTTCCTATCAATCAAACTTTTTTTTGAATTTCAGAAAATTTCAAAAGTATACAAACATAATAACATTAAATTATTATTTTATTATTAATTAAATATATCATAATGTTGAAATGAAATAAATTGATGTCATCAAGTGTAACAAAATGAAAGCATTACAAAAGTCACACGGGAGAAGAACTAGAGTTTCATTGTAATATAAAAAAATTAAAGTAAATATTTTAAACAAATGAGATGAATTATAAGCAAAAGATGCATTAAAAATGTCTAAAGAGACCAACTGTAACATCCTTGATCAACAAAACATGTATGAATCAAAACATCTTATAAAAACTGTCAAAATCATAAAAAATAAAATACTTATTAGTATAGAAATTAATTTTTATTAGATGGAGCTCGTCATGATGTGTGCAACAATGTTTATTTCATCATGAGTACACTCATTTAGAATTATCATGAGTAATCAAATTAAATATGATTAAATAATAAAAAATATTATTTTAAAATTAAATAAATATTTATTAAAACTAACATATGACAAATTTAAGCAAAATAATATAACTAAGTCAAAGCAATGTAAAGGTCATATGAGATAGATTTAAGAGTTAAATTTTAATACATCCTTATCAAAGTGAAAACTATGAAGCAATGAGAAATATTACACTTGAAAGTTGCATTCAAGGATAACAAAGTCATCTATGTTAATTTTCTTCATCATCAAATTAGATACAACTAAAAATATGTCATAAAATGTGTCAAAAATCATGAAAATAAATTTTTTAGAAATATAAAAATGAATATTTAATTAAATGGTTCTAAGTGAGATGAGTCCAATGTTATTTGTTTCAACTATACTAAAACTCAATTTAAATTCCTATGAATTATTAAACAAAATATGGATCATAATAGTTTAATATATTAACATTAAGTAAATAAAAATTATAACTAAAATGTGATAAGTTATAGAAATATAATCTAACAAAATTAAAGTGATGCATTAGTCTAATAAGATGAATTTTAGATTACATTGTAATATAATGAAATAAAAAATTTTGAAAAATGAGAAAACTTTTATATGAAAGTAGTTTTTCAAAAAAAATAAGGAGATCATGTTTGTCAACCATTACAATAAAATCTGGTATAACTCAAAATGCCTTGTAAAGCATGTAAAACCCTTGGAAATATTTGCAAAAAGGTGATAATAATATGGCTAAACTATAATCCAAGATACAAAGAACATAGAGTATAACATCCTTAACTATCAAATTTTCTTTGAATCAAAATACCTCATAAAACATGCCAAAACCATAAAAATAACATTTAATAGGGAGAGCTTGGCAAGATGAGCACAAGACCATTTGTTTCATCTTGATCTACCTCATTTCAAATTAATATGAATTACTAAGATAAATAGCCATAACTAGCAATTATTATTATTATTATTATTGTTATTATTATTATTATTATTATTAATTTAAATAAATGTATATTAAAGTTAAAAATCAAATAAATTAAAAAATATAATAAAATCAAATCAAATTGTCCTAAAGATCGCACAATTGGATATTTTGAGTTACATGGTAGCATAACTAAATTGATGTCAAAATTTTTGTGAATTGAGATAAATTTTTTGTGAAATTGAAATGCCACAAAAAGCATACCAAAATTCTAGAAAATAAAATATTTTAAATTAATAAAATAAACATTAAATTGAATAAAGCTTATCAAGATATAAATTAATAATCACATACTAATATGAAAAAATTAAAGTTAAAGTTTTCAAAAAAAATTAGATAATAGTACTATCAAGTTACAAACCAAGATATTAACAAAATAGAGTTTAATACCATCAACTCAGGGTCAAAATCAAATGTCTCACAAAACATGCTAAAATTTTAGAAAATAAAACATTTTAAAATATCAAAATAAATATTTAATTATATAGAGGCTAAAAAGATCAACCCAATAATATTTTCTGTCTCAAACATATAGCGACATTAATTAATAAGAACTACCAAAGTAAATAACCATAAATAATAATCTATTATTATTTTAATATTTATTAAATATATATTATAGTTTAAATGAGATAAATTAAAGAAATTTTATAAAACTGAATTAAAGTGATATATAGGTAACAAAATAGAAGATTTTTTGTTATATAGCAATTTAACAGAATCAATGCAAACAATTTGATTAAATGAGATACATTTTATGAGAATGTTACGTTTCATGACATCATTGAGATCAAGTGTAATGTCATCAATTATCAAATTACGTACAAATTAAAATCTCGTAAACAATAGCCCAGTAATGTTTGTTCTCTTCATTAGATGTCCTTTGGAATTACAACAAATAACAAAAGTAAAGACGTATCAATGATAAATAAATTATTATTTTTTTATTATGTAAACATAAATTGAAGCTAAAATGGGATAAATTGAAGTAATGTAACATAATAAATGCAATAAATAATTATTAATTTATTATTATATAACAAAAGTGATGTAAATGTCATAAGAATAGAGACTTAGAACTACAAAATAATATAACAAAAATAAAGTAAAAAATTTAAATAAATGCCATAAATTATACATAAAAGGTTTACTATAAAATATTAAATGGATTGTGCGTAATATTTTTAATCATCAAATCAAGTATGAATCAAAAAGTCTCACACAACATGCCAAAACCTTTAAAAAATAAAATATTTACAAAAAATTTCAAAATAATTTTTAATTGAGTAGTGCTCATCCAAATGATTCAAACGATACTTGCTTCTTCTTGGTCAAACTTAGTTTGGAATTACTACTTATTGTAACTGTAAATAAGTGTAAATAATAATAAATTATTATTCAAAAATTAAGTAAATATTTATTAAAGATAATATAAGATAAACCAAAAAAATTTAATATAACCAAATCAAAGTAATGTAAAAGCCACAATAGAGGAGAATTTGAGTTTCATAGTAATATAACCAAATCAAAGAAAATGATTGAAAAAAAGAGGTGAATTACATAATAAAGTTGCATTCTAAGATACTTAGAAGATCAAATGTTACATCCTTGATCATAAAATATGGTACAAATTAAAATATCTTATAAAAAACCAAATCGTTATAGGAAATTAAAATTTAAAAATTTAGAAATAATGCATCATTTAGAATTTACTAAGATTAGTCCAATGACATTTGTTTTGACTCAATCATACCTCATTTGGAACTACAATGAAATAATAAAATGAAAGAAAATAAAAGTAAACCAAGGGTTATGTGAAAGAAGGATTGGAGTGCAATATCTTCATTCATGAAATTAAGTAATAATTGAAATATCTTATTAGGTGCAAAAAATCAATAAAAAATAAAACATTTAAAACTATAAAAAAAAGAATATTTCATTTGATAAAACTAGACAAGGTGATTCTAACGAAGTTTTTTCTTTAGATTGGTCCTAGTTTGGAACTTCTATGACATATCAATTTAAATAAGTGTAAAAAATAGTAGCTTAGTAGTTTACTATATAGTAAACCTTTAATAAAGTAAAAATGAGACTAATGAAAAAATATCTTTTAATGTGATGAAATTAAAAAATTTGACTAAATGAGGTAAATTTTGTGGAAAACCTCCATCCTAAAATAGTATGTATATCGAATATAATATCATGGATTATCAAACTAGTAACAAATCAAAATAATAAAGAATGTAGAAATCCTAGAAAAGAAAATATTTGGAAAGATAGAAATGAATACTTAATAGTATACAACTCATTGAGATTAGTCTAATGATGTTTCTTATAACTCAATAAAAAATCATTTCGAACTTCTAAGAATTATCAAAATAAATAAGCATAAATATTAATAGATTATTATTCCAATTATAAGCATAAATTGAAGCAACATAATCTAAATGAATCAAATCATGGTAAAGGTCACATAAAATAAAAGTAAATAATTTTTTAGAAAAAAGATATGTTGTTTGGGAGAGCGACATTCTAAAAAACTTAGGAGATAATTTAATGTCTTTTATTATCAAATAATATAAAAAACAAAATTTTTCGTAAATTATGCCAAATATTTAAAAATTAAATATTTCAAAAAAACATAAATAATTATTTTTAATATTATAAAGCTTGTTGAGATGAGTTTAATGCCATTTGTGCTATCCTGACAAGATCTCATTTAAAATCACTATAAATTATTAAAAAGCATAACCAAAAAAATATTTTAATATTTAGTAAAGATTTATTAAATTTAAAATGAGATAAATTAAACCAATATATTTATCCAAATCAAAGTGATGTATCGATCACAAGAAAGGAGATGAATAGTTACATAGTAATACAACCAAATCAAAGAAAACATTTTAAAAAATAAGATAATTATATGAAAAACCTTCATTCCAATATACCAAGGAGATAGAGTGTAACTTCCTTGATCATTATATCGAGAAGAACTCAAAACGTCTAATGAAAGATGACAAAATCTTGCAAAAAAAATAATTCTAAATAACGAATATTTAATTGAATAGAGTTCGATGCGATGAGTCTAACAAATTTATTCTTGATTTGCCTATTTCATATTACTACAAATTACCAATTTAAATAATGATAACTAATAATCTATGATTATTTTGATAACTAATAAATATATATTAAAACTATAATTAGATAAATAAAAAGAATGTAATAAAAAAATATAAGTGGTTTAATTTCACAATATAGAATATTTTGAGTTATATAATAATATAACCAAATTAATGCAAAAGATTAGTAGAAATGAGATGCATTTTGTAAGAAAGTTTCCTTCCAAAAGACTAAGCACATCAAGTGTAGCATACTCAATAGTGAAATGAGATACCAATTAAAATGTCTAGTTAAGTATGCAAAAACCTTAGAAGATAAAAATATTTAAAAATAAAAAATGAATATTTAATTGGATTGAGTTGTTCAAGATAAGTATAGTGACATTTGTTTCTTTTTAATTAGAGGTCGCTTGAATTTACTACAAATAACTTATGCAAGTAATCACAAAAATAATAATAAATTATTATTTTATTATTAAGTAAATATATATTAAAACTAAAATAAGATAAATTAAAGAAATAAAATCAAACAAAATTAAAGCAAGTTTCTAATCACACACAAAAGGAGATTTAGAGTTACATACTAACATTTTGAAATAAAAGATGAAAATTTGAAGAAAAATTATAAATTCTTTGGGAAAGCTATATTGAAAGAACCTAGAAAGATAACATAGCATCTTTTATCATCAAATAAGATATAAATCTAAATATTTTACAATGCATGCTAAAATGTCAAAAATTAAAATAGTTAAAAATACATACATAAATATTTAATTAGATAAATCTTGTTGAGTCGAGTCCAACCACTTTTGCTTTATCTCAATTATGCCTCATTCAAAATTATTGTAAATTATAAACTAAATAAAAAATGAGATAAATTGAGTAATTACCCTCAAAAACAACATAAATAATAATAATAAAACTTTTAAATATTGAGTAAATACATGTTAAAGCTAAAATGAGATAAATTGAGTCAATGTAATTTAACCAAATCAAAAAGATGTTATGGTTGCATTAGACGAAGTTTATAGTTGCATAGTAATAAAACAAAATTAATGAAAATAATTTAAAGAAATGAGATAATTATGAGGGAAAATTGCATTCCAATACACCAAGGAGATAAAGCATTACTTCCATGACCATCAAGAATAATTTGAAAAGACTTGTAAAACATGAAAAACTCCTAAAAGATTAAATTATTAAAATATAAAAGTGAGTATTTAATTGGGAAGAGCTTGACAAGATATGTTTAGCAAAGTTTATTTCTTCTTTATCTTGCCCCATTGTGTATTACTACAAATTACCAATATAAATAATCATAAATAATAATCTATTATTATTTTAATATTAAATAAATATTTATTAAAGCAAAAATGACATAACTAGAAGTAATGTAATAAAAATAAATCTAACTGATCATGTGTGACATACTCGATCATCAATTTAGTTACTAACTAAAATGCCTCAATAAGCATGCAAAAACTTAGAAGATAAAAATATTTAAAAATAAAAAATGAATATTTATCTAGATATAGCTCATATGAGTACAATGACATTTTGTTCTTCTTAATTAAGTATCATTTAGAATTACCATAAATAAAATAAGTAACTAAACATAAATAAAAATAAATCACTATTTTATTTTTAAGTAAATATATAATAAAGCTAAAATGAGGTAAATTGAAGTAATGTAACTAAATAAAAACAATAAATCACTATTATTTTAAGAAAACCAAACAAAAAAAATGTAAATGCCATAGGATAGAGATTTACAATTATAAAATAAAATAACCAATGAAAAGTAAATAAATGATAGATATAAGATAAATTATGTTGAGATGTTTCATTATATGATTTAAAAGAGATAAAGTGTAGCATTCTTGATCATCTAATTAAATATAAATTGAAATATCTGGTATAACATTCCAATATTATAGAAACTTAAAGATTTAAAAAATACAAAAATTAATTAGATAATATTTAGGCTAGTTGAGTAAGATGTTTTTTCTCGATTGAACTTAATTGGAATTATTTTTAATTGTAAGATTCAATAATCATAAATAATAAAAAATTATTCATTTAAAATTATCTAAATATATATTAAAATTAAAAGGAGATAAATTGGAAAAACTTAATTTAACCAAATCAAAAAAATGTAAAGGTTACACAAGGGGAGATACTGTGTTTCATGGTAATATAACCAAATAAATGCAAAAAACAATAAGAAATATAAGAAATTATACCAAAAAAGTAACATTTGAATTACTAAGAAGATTACGTTTAACAGTCTCAACTATGGAATTAGCTAAGAGTTAAAATATTTCATAAGTGTGCAAAAACAATAGAAAATAAAATATTTGCAATTACAAAGAAATATTAAATTTTGTAGGTGACAAAGTTTATTTTGTTTAAATAAGAATTGATTAAGAATTTTTATACCAATTTATGAAGTGTAAATAATATTAAACAATTATTTTAATATATAGTCAATTTATAATAAAATTGTAATGATATAAATTGAAACAATTTAATATATCCAAATGAAAATGATATAAAAGTCCTAGAAGTGGAGAATAAAAATTTCAAAGTAATATGACAAAATTAATGCAAAATATTTGAGTAAAGTACATAAATTTTATTAACAAAATTGCATTCTAAGACACAAATAGGTGTAACATAGTAGATCACTCCATCTACTTAAAATTAAAAGGTCTTGTAATGCATGCGAGGATCATAAAAAAGATAAATATTTTAATATATGAAAATGAATATATAATTAAATATAGCTCTTCATGATGTTTGTTACAACTCGATCAGATATTACTTAGAATTAGTGAGAATTACCATAAAAAATAACCATAAATATTAATATTTTATTATTTGAAATTTATGTAAACATATATATTAAAGATGAAAAAAGATAAGTTGATGCAATAAAATTTAATCGAATAAAAAAGAGGTAGAGATCGCACAAAATGAGATGTCGAGTTATAAACTAACAAAACAAAATTAAAGCAAAAAAGTTGAAGAAAAGAGAAGAATTCTACAAGATTGTTGTGTTCAAAAACCTAAAGAAATCAAGCATGACATCTTTGATCATTAAATAAGGTATGAATCATAATATCTTGTAGAGTGTGCTAAAGCTCGTAAGAAATACTTAAAATATAAAAATAAATATATAATTAGATATAGCTTATCAAAGAACCAAAGCCATAAAAAATAATAAATTAATATTTAATACTAAGAAAATATAAATTTAAGATGAAATGAGGTAGATTGAATCAATGTAATCAAACAACATCATGACCATGTCCTTGATGCACAAGATGAGATTTATAATTACATAGTAATATAACAAAATAAATACAAAAACATTAATCAAATAAAATAATTGCATAGGAACATTGCAATTTGAGATACTAAGGAGATCGAGTGTAACATCATCATTTGTCAAATCATGTATGAATAAAAATATCTCATAAAATGTGTTAAAACCATAAAAAATAAAATAAGTTAAAAATATAGAAAATAAATATTTAATCTGATAGGGCTCATTAAGTTGAGTCAAATAAGAGTTGCCAAGTCTTAATCTGGCATTCTTTTTAATTATTATGAATACTAAAGAAGATATACTTAAATAATAATAAATTATGATTTCAACAATAAGAAAATATGTATTAAAATGGAAAGAGTTACATTAATGTAAAACCTTATAATAAAACAAACGTGTTGTAAATCTCACACAAGTAGATATTTCAAGTTTCAAATAATATAACAAAATTGAAGAAACAACTTTCAAGAAACAAGATAAATTATGAAAATAAGTTGCATTCAAAGATTGTAAGGAAATCGATTGACACATCCTTGAGCGTCAAATCCATTACAATTGAAATTTCCTATAAAGCATAGAAAACCCAAAAAAATTAAATATTTAAAAATATAGAAATGAAAATTTAGTTATAAAGACTTATTTAAGATGAGTTCAAAGATGTTTATTTTGACTCGATCAGCAACATTTGGAATTACTATGACTTGTCAAAAAAATAAGCATAAATAAAAGAATGTTATTATTTTAATATATTTTAAAGCAAAAAAGATATATTAAAATAAAGTAATATAAGTAAATCAAAGTAATAAAATTATCACATGAGATGAGATTTAGAGTTACATAGTAATACATAAAAATGAAAAAAAAAATATTTGAGAGAAGGAGATGAATTATGTAAGAAAGTTGCATTCCAAGGAACTAAGGAAATTTAACATAACGTCCTCAATCATCTAATAAAAATAAGTTGAAATGCCTTGTAAACTATGCCAAATCACAGGAAATTAATTATTTAAAAATTATTAAAATAACTACTTAATTGAATAGAACTCATTGGTTTTATTCCATTGATGTTTAGAATAACAATTACAAAATAATTTTTTAATTGAATAGATTAGAACTCATTTAGTGTAGCTATAAATTACAAAATAAGTTAATAATAAATTTTTATTTTAATATTAAGTAAATATGTATTAAAGTTGAAATGAAAAAATCGAAAGAGTATAATTCAACCAAATAAAAGTAATGTAAAGGTTACACAAGAAAAACATTTTAGATTCATAGTAATATAATAGACTAAAAGAAAAATATTTGAAGAAATGTGATAAATTATGATAAAAAAGTGGCATACCAAAATACTAAAGAGATTAGTTAAAATATTCTTAGTTATGAACTTTGGTAAGAATCAAAATTTCTCATAAAGTGCACAAAAACCATAGATAGTAAAACATTTAAAATTATAAAAACAATATTTAAAAGGGTAGAGCACATTGAGATGAGTGCAACAAAGTTTGTATTATCAATATTAGATTTTGATTGAAATTACTATTAAATAGTAACTTAAATAGGTGTATGTAATAATAAATTCTTATTTTAATATTCAATAAATATATGATTATGTTGAAATAAGAAAAATTAAATGAATTTAATATAGCCAAATGAAAGGGCTTTAAAATTCAAATAAGAAAAGAATTATAGTTTCATTATAAAATATCAAAATCAAAGCCAAAATGTTCAGTAAATTTGATAAATTGTATAAAAAAAATGTAATCAATGATACTAAGGAGATCAAGTGCAACATCATGGATAATCAAATAAGATAAAACTACAAATATCTAAAAAATGTGGTAAAACACTAAAAAGTGAAGTATGTAAAAATATAAGGATGAATATTTAATTGGATATAGCAAGTGAAGATGAGTACAATGACATTTCTTACATTTTGATTGATCATCATTTTGAATTACTAAAACCTACCAAATTATATAATTATCAATATTAATAGATTATTATTTCAATATTAAGTATAAATTAAAGTTGAAATGAAATAATAAGAAGCAATATAGTCTAATTGAATTAAAGCAAAGTATAGATCACACAAAAGGAGATTTATAGTTACTTACTAACATAATTAAATGAAAAAAGATATTTATGTAAAGGGATGAATTGAACGGGAAAGTTGAATTCATAGAAAATGAAACAAACATCATTTAAATAGTCTCGATAATATCAATCCAATTAAATATCTTTTATTATATTTTTAAATATGTTTTCAATAGTTTCTGTAGGTTTCATGACATACATTAGACCAATTTAATATAACCTAATTGAAGAGATGTAATGGTCAAATGCAAAGAGATTTTGAGTTATAAATTAGAATAACCAAATAAGAGCTAAAAACTTGTAGAAATGAAATAAATTTCATGAGAGTGTTGCATTCCAAATAATAACATGATCAAGTGTAATATTCTCAATAATCAAGTCATGTAGAAATATAAATGTCTCATAAAGCCTACCAAACCCTTTAAATTAAAATATTTAAAAAAATATAAAAGTAAATATTTAATAAGATAGAGCTCATCGAGATATCTCCAAAGGTAATTATTTCATCTTGAATGAACCATTTTTGGAATTACAATCAATTATAAAATAAAACAAGCATAAATAATCATTATTATTATTTTAATATTAAGTATTAATATTAAAGCTAAAAAATGATATTAATTAAAGCAATTTGTTAAAATAAAATAAAGTTGATACAAATGTTACATGAGAGAAGATGTGGAGTTACATCGTAAAATAATCGATTCAAAGAAAAAGAATGTCAAATTAAAGATAAATTGTGTCAAAAAGTGACCTTCTAAGATACCATAGAGATCAAGTGTAACATCCTTGATCATGAAATTTGGTATGAATTAAAATAATTTGTAAATCATGCCATAATTTGTAAATCATGCCAAAATTAAAAATAAAAAAATTTTAAAAAAACATTAAATACTCAATAAAATAAAAATATTCATAAAAAATAAAATATTTCAAAGAAATGTAAACAAATGTTTATTAAGATAGCTCACTGAGATGAGCTCAATGATTCTTCTTTCGATTTTATCGGATGTCTTTCCGATTTACTACGAATTAAAAAATAAAATAAACATAAATAATTATTACTATTATTATTGTTATTATTTTAATATTAAACAATTATATATCATAGTTGAAATATGATAAATTAAAAATAATAATATAAGTAAGTAAAAGTGAAAAATTTGAAGATGTGAGAACAATTATATAAGAAATTTGCATGCTAAGGTACTAACGAGACCAAGTGTACTTCTCTATCATTAAATAAGATACAAATAAAACATTTTTGAAAAG
The DNA here is from genome assembly GCA_023846275.1 of Vanilla planifolia. Classification (NCBI taxonomy): domain Eukaryota; kingdom Viridiplantae; phylum Streptophyta; class Magnoliopsida; order Asparagales; family Orchidaceae; genus Vanilla; species Vanilla planifolia. Next base: position 2,053,404 of record JAIUJO010000017.1, on the reverse strand, counting down.
CATTTCAAAACCTTCAAAAAACTTTAAAAACATAAAAATAAATATTTAATTGGACAAAGCTCATTGAGATGAGTCCAATGCTAATCATTTCTTCTTGATCAACCATTGTTTGGAATTATTATGTAAAATAAAGTAAACAAAAATTAATAATAATAATAATAATACATTATTATTTTAATATTAAATAAATATATGTTAAATCTTATATGAGATAAATTCAATAAAGTTCACAAAACTAAGTCAAGTTGATAAATAGGTCACAAAGGATGAGAATTCGAGTTACATAGTAAAATAATGAATTTTTATGAATAACAAGAAGAAATGTGTTGAATTGTATCAAAATGTTGAAGTCCAAGATGGTAAAAATGTTATGCATAATACCCTAATCATCAAATAAATTATTAATCCAAATATTTCAAAAAGCATGTTGACACCCTAAAAAATAAAAATATTTAAATATATTAAAATAAAATTTAATTTGGATAAAACTCATTGGAAGGAGTCAAACAACATTTATTCTATCTCCATCATACCTTATTTAGAATTACTATGAATTTCGAAAGTAAATAAGAATAAATAATAATAAAGTATTTTTTAAATATTAAATAAGTCTTTATTAAAGCAAAAACATGAAAAATTGAAGTAATATAATATAATTAAATCAAAGCCATGTAGAGGTCACACTAGTGGAGATTTAGAGTTACATAGTGATAAAATCAAATCAATACAAAAACATTGGAAGAATTGAGGTAAATTATGCACTAAAGTGGCATTCCAAGATACTAAAAAGATTGAGTCTAACATCATTGATCACCAATCCTTCTATGAATCCATGTCTCGAAAAGGAAGCTAGTACTCAAGAAAAGAATTTATAGAAACATATAGAAATGTGTTTTTAATTAGATAGAGCTCTTTAAGACAAGTTCAATGACATTTGTTTTGTCTTTATCGCACATAGTTTGGAATTAATAAGAAATAACAATGCATATAAACATAAAAAATGTTAAATTATTTTTTATTATTTGGTAAGTATATATTAAAGTTGAGAAATTAGATAAATTAAAGAAATATAACAAACCTAAATCGTAGAGATGCAAGAGTCACATAAGAGAAGGTTCAGAGTTACATAGTAATATAATAAAATCAAAGCAAAAATATGAAGAAATGAGATCTATTATATAGAAAAGTTATATTTCAAGATACTGAGGTGATCAAGTATAGAATCCTTGATCATCAAGTTAGGTATGAAACCAAGGCCCCATAATACTTACCAAAACCTTGGAAAAAAGTATTTAAGAATATAAAAATAATTTTTTAATTATGTAAAGCTCATCAAGATGAGCTTAACATCTTTGTTTGGTATCTATCAAACCTTGTTTGGAATTATTATGAATTAACAAAGTAAATAAACATAAATAATAATGTTTATAAATTTATTAATATGCAAATTTATATTAAAGATGTAATGAGTTAAATTGAAGCAATATAATCTAACCAAATCAAAGCAATGTAGAGGCCACATGAATGACGATTTATAGTTACACAGCAACATAACAAAATCTAAGCAAACAATTTGTAAAGCATACCAAAACTTTTGAGTATAAAGTAATTAGAAATATAAAAATTAATATCCAAATGTATAAAGCTATTCAAGGAGCATCAAATAATATTTGTTTCATCTTGATCATATTTCATTTCAAATTACTACACCTTACAAAAATTGATAAACATTAACAATAATAAGCTATTTTGTTAATGTTAAACACATTTATATTAAAGCTAAAAATATATTTATTTGAAACAATGTAGTATAGCAAAATCAAATCCTTGGAAAGGTATAAAAGAGTTGAGTCGCAAAACTCTGAAAAATAAATAAATGGTTTGAAAAAATGAATAAATTATTTGGGAAATTAAAATTCTAAGATACTAAGAAGATTTAGTCTAACACCTTCTATCATCATATATGGCATGAACTGAAATTTCTCATAAAATATATCAAAAAATTACAAGATTAAATATTTTAAAATAAAAAAGTACTTTGAGATGATTCTATTGACATTCATTTCATCTTGAATATAACTTATTTAAAATTATTATGAATAAAAAATTTAAACAAATAAAAATAATAATAAATTACTATTTTACTATTAGGAAAATATATATTCAATTTGAAATAAGATAAATTATGATAACATAAAATAACAAAATAAAAGTGATGTAAAAATCATAAGAGATGAGAATTACAATTTCATAGTAAATAATAAAATCAAAGCAAAAAATTCGAACAATCAGAAAAATTGTGTACGAAAATTGCATTACATGACACTGAGGAGATCATTTGTAACATCCTCAATCATCAAAATATGAACAACTAAAAATGCCTCATAAAATGTTCTAAAAAAATTTAAAATAAAATATTTAAATAAAAAATAATTACTATTTAATGGATGGAGCTCGTTCAGACATATACAATGATTTTAGTTTTGTCTCAATTCAAAATGATTTGAAATTATTGTAAATCATTAAACTAAATAGGAATAGATAATAATGCATTATCATATTAATATTAAATAAATATATATATTAAAGTTAAAATGAAGTAAATTTAAGTAAAATATCATGCAAAAAATGAATGTGATGTAAAGATCTAATGGGAAGAGATTAGATTATATAGTAAAATAAATAATACAAGCAAAAAAATTTTAAAAATGAGAGAAATTGTACTAAAAACTTATTTTTTTAAGACAATAAGTAGATCTGATGTAATACCCTTAACCATAAATGCCATTATGAATTAGAATGCCTTGTGAAGCTTGTCAAAACCTCTGAAATACTTAAAAATATAGAAATTAATATTTAATTAAATAGAGCCCATCAACATGAGTGCAATGATGACTATTTCATAACCTCGTTTTGAATTTCATGAAATTTCCAAATAAATGAGCATTAAAAATAATAAATTATTATCTTATTATTAAGTATATATATGTTGAAGGTGAATGTAATATAACCAAATCAAAGTGATGTAAATATTATATGCAAAAGATATAGAGTAACCTAGAAATATAACTAAATCAAAGTAAAGATTTGAAGAAATGAAATAAATTAGAAAGGAAAGTTATATACCAACATACTAAGGAGATTGAGTATAACATCCTCAATAGTCAAAATATGTATAATTCAAATATATCATAAAGTGTGCCATAAGCCTAAAAATAAAATATTTTAAAATATTAATATGACTATTTAATTATATATGACTCATGAAGACGAGCACAACAATATTTATTTCATGTTTATCAGGCCTTGCATCAAATTAATGTGAATCACAAAATTAAATATGCATAAAAAATAATATTTTTTTAAAATTAATTAAATATATATTAAAGATAAAATAAGGCAAGTTAAAAATAATGTCATATAACTAAACAAAAGTGATGTAGTTGTCACTCACAAGAGAATTAGAGTTTTATAGTAATTTAACAAAATTAAAGAAAAAGTTTGAACAAATAAGATAAATTATGCAAGAAAGTTGCAATCCATTAAACTAAGGTATTTGAGTGCAACATCCTCAATCATCAAATTAGGTATGAATCAAAACGACTTGTAAAGGGTGTCAAAAGTTTAGAAATAAAATATTTTAAAAATAATAATAATTAATATTTAATTTGAAGAAACACCTCAAAATAAGTCAATGATGCTTGTTCTCTCTTGATTGAACCTCGATTGAAATTATTATGACTTGCAAAAGTAAATAACCATAAATAATAATAAATTATTATTTTAATATTTACTAAATATATGTTAGAATTGAAATTAATAATTGTATAAGAAAGTTGTAGTCCAAAATACTAAGGAGATTGAGTGTAATATCATCAACCATCAAATCTAATATTAACTAAAATGTCATGTAAAGCATAAAAAACTCCTGGAAATTGAATATATAAAACTTTAGGAATGATTATTTGAATGGATAGTACTTTTTTAAGATGAGTCCAGTGACATTTGTTTCACCTCAATCAGACTTTATTTGGAAGAACTATGATTTATTAAAATCAAAATAAGAATAAATAATAATAAATTAATATTTCGAAATTAAATAAATATATACTAATGCTACAAGAAGATAAATTAAAAAAGATCAATCTAACCAATTTAATGTGATGTGAAGGTCATGCAACAGAAGATTGAGTTTCATAGTTATACTACAAAACAAAAGCAAAATTTTTAATGAAATGTGTTAAATTGCTCACGATAAGTTTCATCAAAAAATTAAAAAAATTGAATATAACTTCCCCAATCATAAAAAAAGGTAATAGTTAAAATATCTCATAAAATATTTCAAATTATAAAAAATAAATATTTAATTTGATCGAGTTTGTCGAGACGAGTTCAATAAAGTTTGTTTTGTCTTCATCAGACCTCATCTAGAATTACTATAAATTCTAATTTAAATTAGTTTAAATAATAATAATTTTTCATTTTAATGATCAATCCAAATATAATAAACCTAAAATTAAGTAAATTTCAGTAATTTAACAGAGCTAAATAAAAATGATGTAACACCACACTTAAGGAGAACTAGTGTTTCGTTGCAATATATGAAATTAAAATAAAATATTTCAGTAAATGAGATAATTTTTGCATGAAAGTTGCATTCCAATATTCTAAAAAGATCGAGTGTAAAATTGGGGATTGCCAAATCAAGTAAAACTCAATGTCTCATAAGGTGTGCTAAAACACTCAAAAATGAAATATTTTAAAATATAAAAATGAAAAATTAATTTGATATAGCACATCTACATAAATTTAATAACGTTTGTTACATCTAGGTCAAATATAATTTTGAATTACTGAGAATTACAAAAATAAATAAGCATAACTATTAAAAAGTTATTGCTTCTTTTTTAAGTAAATATGTATTATAATTAAAATGAGATAAATTAAAGTAATGTAATCTAACCTAATCAAAGCGAGGAAGAGGTCACATAAAATGAGATTTAGAGATACATATTCACACAATGAAATCAAAGAGAAAACTTCTAACAGAAAAGATCAATTATTTAGAAATGATGCCCTCAAATATCCTAAGGAAATCAAGTGTAGCCTCCATAATCGTAAAAACTTCTATGAATATTTAATTGAAAAGAGTTCATTTAGATCAAGGTAATGGCATTAGTTTCATCTTGATCAGACCTATTTTAGAATTACTATCAATTATTAAAGTAACATGAATAAATAGTATAAAAGTTTAATTTTAATATTAAGTACATATGTATATATATTAAAATTTAAATGTGATAAAGTTTAGCATTATATTATAACAAAAACAAACTGATGTAAAGGCTATAGGAGTGGAGATTTATATTCACATATTAATATACCAAATAAAAGTAAACAATTTGAAAAATGAGACAAATGGCATAAGAAAGTTGTATTCCAAGTTACTAAGGAGATCTATGATAACATCCGCAATCATCTTATCAATTCCATATTGAAATGTATCATAAAGAATGTCAAAAATCTAGAAAATATAAAAATTAAAAATATAAAAAATGAATATTTAATTAGTTATAGGTCAAGAGATGAGTTCAACGTTGTTTGTTTTCTCACAATCAATCGAATCACATTGAATTACTAGAGTCAACAAGCTTAAATAAAAAAAATTATTATTTTAATATATTTTGAATCTAAAATAAGATAAATTGAAGTAATATCAAATTAAAATGCTATGATCATCATGTGAGAGGAGATTTGGACTTTTTTTAAAAATATGACCAAATGAAAAAAAATTAAAGAACTGAGATAAACTATACGAAAAAGTTGATTCCATGTTTTTATAGACATTAAATACAACATTCTTGACCATTAAATTAACAAGTACAAATCAAACTATGTTGTAAAGTGTGTAAAAACATTAGAAACTTAATTATTTAAAAATATTAAAATAATTATTTAATTAAATAGAATTCATCAAGACGAGTTCAATAGCATTTATTTCAACTCGAATATGCCTTATCTAGAATTTCTACAAATTATAGAAGTAATAAGCATCAATGATAACAAATAATATTTTTAATATTAAATAAATATAAATAACGTAATCTAGTTAAATAAAGATAACGTAAAGGTCACATGAGACACAAAATTGAGTTTCATAATAAATAACAAAATAGAATCAAAACTTCTGAGCAAATTACCTAAATTGTACAAGCAAAATTTACATTCCAAAATACTAAGAAGATTGAGTGTAACATCCTCGATCATCAAATATTGTAAGATACTAAATAAATCGTAAAGTATTTCAAACTATTAGAATATAAAATTTTAAAAATTATAAAATAATATCTAATTAGATATAGCTTATAATGATTAGTCCAATGAAGAGTTTTTGCATAGATCAGACCTCATTTGGAAATATCTACAAATACCAATTTATATAATAATTATTAATAAAATATTATTATTTTACTATAATCAAATATATAATAAAGTTGAAATAAGGTAAATTAATACAATTTATTAAAACTAAATCAATTAAATTTAAAAGTTGCACTAAAGGAAAAAATAATTTCATAATAAAAGAAGTAAATCAAAGTAAAACATTTGAGTAAATGAGAAAAACTGTATGAGAAATTCGCATTCCATGATAGTAAGGAGATCAAGTGTAGCATCATGGATCATAAAATGAGGTGCTAATCAAAATATCTCATAACGAATGCAATAATTATAAAAAAGAAATATTTCAAAATTTATAAATGAATATTTAATTGGATATGGACTATCATGATAAATTCAAAAAATTTTGATGGATCTCAATCAAACATCATTTGGAATCTCTACAAATTAACTAAATAAATAAGTACAAAAATTAAAAAAATATTATTTCAATTTTACATAAAAATATATTAAAGCTCAAATGAGATAAATTGAAACATTGTAACCTTATCAAATGGAAGCAAGGTAGAGGACACATGAAAGGAGACTTAGAGTTATTACTAACATAACAAATTCAAAGAAAAAGTTTGATGAATAAAGATAAATTGTATGAGAAAGGTGAACTAAAAAAACTTAACGAGATTGAGCATAACATCTTCCATCATAAAATAAGATATGAATCTAAATGTTTTATAGAGTATGGAAAAATTATTAACAAATATATAAAATATATATATTAATTTTCAATTGGATGGATCATATCAATATGAGTCCAATAATGTTTCTTTCATCTCAATCAAACGATGTTTGGAATACTATAGATTACGAAATAAAAACTATAATTAATAAAAACAAATTAGTATTTTAATATTAAGAAAATATATATATTAAAGCTAAGATAAGATAAACTAAATCAATATAATATAGCCTAATCAAAATGATATAAAGGTCATACATGAAGAGTTTTATAGCCACAAAGTAATATAACAAAGTAAATGCAAAGCATTCATAAAAATGAGATAAATTGCACATGTGAGTTGCAATCAAAGATAATAAGATGATCATATGTAACATTATTAATTATCAAATAAAGAGCAAATCAAAATAACTTGTAAAGCATGCCAAAGCCGTAAAAATTATAATATTTAAAAAATATAATAGTTTACTTTTAATTAGATAAAGCTCATCATGATTAGTCCAAAGGCATTTTTTTCATCTCGATTAGAATTCTATTGGAGTTTCTATTAATTTTAAAAATAAATAAGCTTAAATAATAACAAAGTATTATTTGAAGAATTGATATCAACTATAAAGGAAATGTGCATTCAAAGATGATAACAAGATTGAGTGTAACATCCTTGATTAACAAATAATGTATGAAAAAGTTATTCTACAATGCAATGCCTAATCCCATGAAAATAAAATATTTTAAAATATAAAAATAATTAATTGTGTAGAGATCATGGAGATAATTAAGCTCACTTAAAATTACTACAAAATACCAAATTAAATAATCATAAATAATAATATATTATTACGTTAATTTTGATTAAATATATGTTAAATCTTACATGAGAAAAATTAAAGAAAAATAAATAACCAAAATTAAAATTAATATAAAAGTAAGACAATAGGAGATTTCATGTTACATGGTAATATAATGAAAGCAATGCAAAAACTTTTAAGAAATGCGACATATTGCGTCGAAAAATTGTATTCCAAGATACTAAGGACATTAGGTAGTATTCTTATTATCAAATTAGGTATGAATCAGAATATCTTTTAAAGCATGCTAAAACTCTAAAGAATAAAACATTTAAAAATAGAAAAATAAATTTTTTATTTAATGTGGATTATTTAGATGAGTCCAATGATATTTCATTAATCTCAATTAGAACTTGTTTTGAATTATTACAAATTTCAAAAGTAAATAATCTTAAATAATAATAAATTATTATTTAAGCTTTAAGTAGGTATATATTATGACTAAAATGTGATAAATAAAAGAAATCTAATGTCAAAAAATCAAATTGTTATGAAGGTCATGTGAATGGAGAGTTAAGGTTACATAGTAATAAAATAAAATCAAAGAAAAATATTTGAAGAACTGAGATTAATTGTGTAATAAACTTGCATTCCAACATACTAACTGATCGAGTATAACATCATCAATCATTAAATCATTTAAAAAACTAAATGTTTAGCAAAACAAACCAAAATCATCAAAAAGAAAACAAAATTAAAAAATAAAATTAAATCTTTAATAGCATAGAGCTATTTAAGATAAAGTAAATATTTAAAGTAAATAACCAAAATCCTATGATGTTTGTTTCATCTTGATTAAACCTACTTTTGAAATAATATATATTACCAAAGTAAATAACCATAAAGAATATAAATTTTTATTTTAATATTTAAAAAATACATATGAAAGCTAATAACTAAATACATGAAAACATTGTAAAAAAAAATTGAATCAAAGTGAAGTAAATGTCACATGAGTGAATATTTAGAGTTACATAATAATATAACTAAATCAAAGTAAGCTTTTGTAAAAATAAGGTAAATTGTATGAAAAAGTTGTATTCCAAGGTACAAATAACTTTTTAGTCTTAATCAAACTTGTTTGAATTTGTTGTGAATTACCAAAGTAAATAAACATAAATAATAAAAATTTATAATTTTAATAATAAATAAATATATACTAAAGATGAAATGAGATAAATTGAACCAATGTAAGCTAACAAAATCAAAGTATTGTAGAGGTTTCATAAAAAATGATTTAAGGTTAAATATTAAGTAATGAAATAAAAGCAAACAATTTGTAGAAAAGATAAAAAAAAATTATGTTGGAATATTGCATTCCATGACCCTAAGGAAAATGAGTATAACAATCATAGAATAGTGTAAGAATTAAAATGTTCTAAAAACTGTGTGAAAACTCTAGAGAATAATACTTTCAGAAATATTAAAATGATTATTTAAAAGTAAAGAGCCCATTCAAGCCCATACAACTACATTTGCTTTATCTTGATTGGACTTCTTCTAAAATTAATGTGAATTACAAAAATAAATAAGCATAAATAATAATCAATTTTTATTTTTGTATTAATTGTATATGCATATTAAATCTAAAAATAGATTAACTAGAACAAAGCAATATAACCAAAATCAAAGCCATGTAATTGTGACATGAGATGACATTTATAGTGAAATAATAATTTAACTACATCAATGTGAAAATTTTGAAGACATTAGATAAATTGTAATGGAAAGTAAAATTAGAAGTTACAAAAGAAATCGAGCATAATAGCTTTCATCAACAAGTAACATACGAATTGATGTTACCCACAAATAATACAAAAATATTAGGAAATTAAATTTTTGAAAATGTATAAATACTTATTTAGAGAGAGAGCACATTGAGATGAGTCTAATGAAATTTGTTTTGCTCTAATCAAACCTTATTTTGAATTACTATGAATTACTAAAGAAACAAGCATAAATAATTATTTTATTGTTTAGTAAATATAAATTAAAGCTAAAAAAAGATAAATTAAAACAATATATTAGAACTAAATGAAAGTGATATAGTGGTCATAATTAAAGTGATAAATTTGGATCAATAAGAATGATTTTATTGGAAAGTTGTATTACAAGTTCTTAAGGAGACTAGTGCAACATCCATGATCATCAAATTATGTAAGAATCAAAATGTATCATAAATTATACCAAAACAATCAAAAATAAAATATTAATAAATTAAAAAATGAATATTTATTGGATGGAGCTCATTGAGATGAGTTTGATAATGTTTATATCTTTCAATCAGAACTCATTTAGATTTACTTAAATTATCAAACTAAATTAAAATAAATAATAGTAAAATATTATATTAATATCAAGTAAATATATATTGAAGTTGAAATGAGATAAAATGAAGTAATATAACATAAAAAAATCAAAGTAGTATAAACATTTAATGGGATGAAATTTAGATTACATAGCAATATATCAAAATCAAAGTAAAACATTTGAAAAATAAGATAAATTGTATAAAAACTTTGTTTACCAAGACAATTTGGAGATTTCTTATAACATAATTATAAAATTAGATTCAAAAATAAATGAAAACTTTTTCCTTATGTCATGAATTCTATGAGAATATTACATTTAAAGAAACTAAGGAGTTTGTGTCCAACATCCTCGAACATAAAATTAAGTACAAAATGAAATTACTATGAAACATGGTAAAAGTTTGGGAAATTAAACACATAAAATATAAAAATAAATATTTAATTTTTAAGAGCTTGTCGCAATTAGTCCAACGATGTTTGATTTATCTTACTCAAACATTTTCTAGAATTACTACAAATTATCAAAAAAAACATAACTAATAATAAATTATTACATTAATATTAAGTAGATTTATATTAAACTTAAAAGGAGGCAAATTGAAATAATATAATACAACCAAATCAAAATGATGTAAAGGACACGAGAGAGGAGATTTTGTTTTTTATAATAATAACCAAATAAAAATTAAAAATTTAAAAAAATTAGATAAATTGTAAGGCAATATCGTATTCCAAGATACTTAAGTGATGAAGTGTAGCTTCCCTAATCATCAAATCATTTTCACAAAAAATATCACATAAATCATGCCAAAACCATAGGAAATTGAATATTTAAAAGTATTAAAAAGATAGTTTAAATTGATCGACCTAATCAAGCAGGGTTTAATAATGGTTATTCATCTTGGTTAGACCTTGTTTGGAATTATTATAAATTAATAATTGAAGGAAGTATAAATAATAATAAAAAATTCATATTAAATGGAATGTGACCAAATAAAAGTGATGTAAAGGCTACATGAGAGGAGAATTTAAGTTTCTTTAAAATACAACAAAAACAAAAATAAGAAATAATTTATAAAGGTAAATCATTCCAAAATACTAATGAGATTGAGAATAACATCCTCAATCGTCAATCAGGTAAGAGTAAAAACATCTCATAAATTATGTAAAAACAATAGAAAAAAAAATATATTTAAAATTATAAAAATGAATATTTAATTGGATAAAGCATTTTGAGATAAGCTCTTTGAAAGTTTTTTGCCTTGATAGGATCTTATTTTGAACTATGGTAAAATAACATTTTAAATAAATATAAATAATAATAAATTACTATTTTAATGATTAGTAAATATAAAAGCTAAAATTAGATAAATTGAAGCAATTTCATACAACTAAATGAAATTGATTCAAAAGTCAAACAAGAGGAGAATTAGTGTTTCATAATAATTTAACCAAATTAAAGCAAAAACATTTAGCAAATAAGATAAACTTTATGGAAAAATTACATTACAAGACATTAAGGAGATCTAATTTAACATCATGGATCACTAAATTAGGCACAAATCAAAAGACCATAGAACGTGTATCAAAATTGTAGAAAAAGAAATATTTATAAATATAAAAATTAATATTGTATTGGATATAGCCCATCGAAACGTGGTTAACGACAATTACTTTATCTCGATTGGACATTGTTTGGATATATTTAGAATTACTAAAATAATAAAAAATATTACCAATTTATCATCTCTTTTAAGTGAATATATATATATATATATATTACAAATCAAAATGTCACCACATTAAAGGAATTTCCTAGAAGATGAAATATTTCTAATAATAAAATTAAACATTTAATTTGATAGAGCTTGTTGAGATAAGTCCAATCATTTTTGTTTCATCTTAATCAAACCTTGTTTGGAAGTACTATGAATAACAAAAATAAATAAATTTTCTATTATTAAGAAAGTTCATATTAGGCTACGATAAGATAAATTTTGGTGATATAACAAAATCAATGAGAAAAATAATTATTACTTTTATTTAACCAAATCCAAGCAATATTAAGGTCATAAAACGAGAGATTTAGAGTCACATAGTATTATAACAAAAGAAACGAAAAAAACTTGAAATGAGATAAGTTATACTAAAAATTTACATTCTAAAATTGTAAAGGGATCAAGTGGAATATTTTTGATCGTCAAATCAAGTACGAATCAAAATGTCTAGCAAAGCATGACAAAACCTAAGAAAATAAAATATTTAAAAAAACAAAAATAAATATTCAATTCCATAGGTTTCATCAAGATGAGTCAAATGCAATTATTTTGTGTTAATCAGACTTAGATTGGAATTACAATGAATTAAAATAATAAATAAGTATAAATAATAATAAATTATTATCTTTTAATTTAGCAAATATACATTAAAGTTGAAATGAGATAAATTAAAAAATAATAACGTAACATAATCAAAGTGATACAAAAGCCAAAAGAGAGTAGAATTAGTGTTTCATAATAATATCTAAATAAATATTTTATTAGATAGAACTCATCAAGATGAGTTAAACGACATTTCTTTTTTCTTGATGAGCCCTAATTTGAAATTACAATGAATTAAAATTATAAATATGAATAAATATTAATAGATAGCTATTTTAATATTTTGAAAATATGCACTAAAGTTGAAATGACATAAATTAAAAAAAAATATAATCTAACAAAATTAAATAGATTTAAAGGTAAACAGAGAACAGAATTAGAGTTTCATAGTAAAAAAAACTAAAGCAAAGTGAAAAATTTGAATGTAATATCCTTATTAAACAAATAAATTACAAATCAAAATCACTTGCAAATGGTGGCAAAAGTCTAAAAAATAAAATATTTAATATTTAAATGATAGCTTAATGAGCAGAGCTCATAAAGACAAGCCCAACAAAGCGTGTTTAATCTTGATTAGACATCACTTAGAATTACTACAAGATACAAATTTAAGTATAAATAATACTTAATTATTGTTTATAAATTCATTAAATGTATAATAAATCTAAAAATTGATATATTGAAGTGCCTTAATATAGCAAAATTAGAAAAATATAAAAGTTACATGAGAGGAGAATTTAGAGTTCAAAAATAATATATCCAAATCAATATGAAACAATTGAAGAAATGAGATACTTTTTATGGACCAATTCTATTCAAAGAGTACAAGGATATTTGTTTCATCTTGATTAGACATCTTTCATAATTACCAAAATTATCAAATTAAATAAACATAAATAACAATTATTATAATTTAAATAAAATATTAACATATATTGAAGTTGAAAAAAGATAAATTAAAGCTTTTTAATATGACTAAATCAAAGAGATGTAAAATACAACAAAAGATTTTGAGTTGAAAAATAATATAGCCAAAAAAAATTAAAATATCTGAGAAAATGATATAAATTGTACAAGAAAGTTGTCTTCTAAGATACTAAGGAAATAGGATGTAACATCCTTGATCATAAATGACATATGAGTCAAAAAAAACTCAAAGCATGCCATAACCATTAAAAAAATATTTATAATTTTAAAAGTAATTTTCAATAGGACAGAGTTCATCATGTCTAATTTAAAAAACATAATTTTGTCTCGATTGGACCTTGTTTGGATTTACTGTAAATTATCTGACTAAATAAGCATAAATAATAACAAATTATTTTTTTAATATTAAGTAAATATATATTAAAACTAAAAAGAGATAAATTGAAGTATTATAAAATAACTAAATCAATACATGTAAAGGTCACATTACAAAAGATGTAGACTTACATAGTAATATAACCAAATAAAGTAAAACATTTCGAAAAATGAGATAAATTATATAGAAAAGTTACAGTCCAAGATACTATGAAGTTAAAAAAGTTGTATTCCAACATACTATAGAGATAGAGCATAACATCATCAATCATTAATTAATTTAATAGAGCACATCAAGACAAGCCCAACATACTATAGAGATAAATTGAAGTATTGTAAAAAAGTTGTATTCCAACATACTATATGAAAGCAAATCGTTTTTTTTTTTTGCATCATTTGTTTTTAGTGTGTAATTAAGCTTCATGAGACATTTTTACTCATATTTAACTTTACGATTGATGAAGTTTTGCTCGATTCCTTAGTAAATTGGAAAGTATCTTTCAGGTATAATTTATCTCATTTCTTCAAATTTTTCATTTTAATTTTTTTATATTTCTATGAAATATGAACTCTAGTTTTGTATGACACTTATAATGTTTTTATTTTGTTATATTGCTTCAATTTTTCATATTTTACTTATAATATATATTTCCTTAATGTCAAAATAATAATATACTATTATTTATTTTTTAATTACTTTTATATTTAAAAGTAATTCCAAACAAGGTCCATTGGGGATGAAATAAATATAATTGGACTCTTCAATACTAGCTTTATCCAATTAAATATTTATTTTTATATTTATAAATTTTTTATTTTCTTAGGTTTTAGATTTCTTTACAAGTCATTTTAACTCTTACCTTCTTTCACATTGAAGGAGGTCACACTTAATGTTCTTATTATCATGTAATACATCACCATATAATTTAACAAATTTCTTGAAATTTTTTTCTTTAAATTTGTTAAGTCGTAATCTAGCACTAATCTCATCTTGTGTGACATTACATCACATTTCTTTGATTATATTAAATTTCTTCAATTTATCTCATTTTACCTCTAACATATATTTTCTTAGTGTTATAATAATAATTTCTTCAATGTATCTCATTTCAACATGAAACAAATGTCATTAAACTCATCTCAATGAGCTTAATCAAATGAATTTTTTAGTTATTTATTTTTTATTATTTTTCAAGATTTTTGGCTCAATTTCTTAGTCATTTTGATTCGTACCTAATTTTATAATCCAGGATTTATACTCAATCTTCTTAATAACTTTGAATTCAAATTTTTTATATAATTTATCTTATTTTTTAAAATGTTACACTTCGATTTAGTTATGTTACTACATCACTATTATTCTTTACCATTTTTACCATTAGAATATTTCAATTTTGCTACAATACATTACTTCAATCTATTTTATCTTGAGTTTCTTATATATTTACTTATTATAATATAATAATTTATTACTATTTATGCTCATTTTATTGGAAATTCTTAATAACTCCTAAGGTAAGTGGATTTGATATGAAAGAAACATCTTTGAACTCATCTCGATGAAGTTTAAACAATTAAATAATCATTTTTTGTATTTTTAAATATTTTAGTTTTTGGACTTTTTGCTTTCTTTAAAGGCTTATTTATTTATTTTTGTATTGATGATCTAAGATTTTACACTCAATCTCTTTAATATCATGGAATGTAGAATTCATGTACAATTTATTTCATTTTCTTAAATTTTCCCTTTGATTTGATTATATTTTTGCATGAAACATGAATTCTCCTCTTGGGTTATAGTTACATCGCTTTGATTTTGTTATATTACATTGCTTAAATTTGTTTTATTTTTATTTTGATATATTTTTAGTTAATATTAAAATTATAATTTTTATTATTTATGTTAATTTTCTTTTTAAATTAGTAGTATGTCCAAATGAGGTTTGGTGGAGACAAAATAAAAATCATTACACACACCTTGATGAGCTTCAAATAATTAAATAATAATTTTTTTATATTTTTATATCTTCTTTTTATGGCTTTTGGCATGCTTTACTGGATGCTTTAATTTATACCTAATTTTGTGATTAAGGATGTTCCGCTCAATCGTCTTAATATCTTAGAATACAACTTTCATTTACAATTTTCATAATCTTTCAAATTTTTCCTTTGATTTTATTATATTAATATGTAACTTGAAATCTACTATCATGTGACTATTATATCACATTGATTCTGTTATATCACTTTGCATCAATTTATTAGACTTTAGGTAAATATTTGTTTTCCTAATATTAAAATGCTTTTTATTATTATTTATGCTAGTAATTTAAAGTACAACCAAATGAGGCCAAATCAACATGAACCAAATATTATTCAAACTCATCTTAATGAATTTTATCCAACTCAATATTAATTTTTTATTTTTCAACTTTTTAATTTTCTATTATTTTGGCATGCATTATGAGATATTTTGATTCACACCTAATTTAATTAACAGCATTTACACTTGATCTCCACATTATTTTATAATGCTATTTTTTATACAATTTATCTCATTTTTTCAAATTTTTTGCTTTGATTTGCCTATATTTTTATGTAACTCTAAATTTCTCTTATGTGATCTTTAAATTGCTTCAATTTGGCTGTATTACCTTGCTTCAAATTATCTAATTAAGTTTTAATAAATATCTAATTATTATTAAAATAAAATTTTTAATATTTTTTATGCTTAGTTTTTGTAATTCCAGGTGAAATATGATCGAAATGAAAGGAAAATCATTAGACTAATCACATGTTCAAGCAAATTAAATATTTAATTTTTTAACATTTTACATATTTTATTTTTTAGGGTTTATTAATGCTTTACTAGATAATCACTTCAAATTACTAAAGTAAATAATATTAAATAATAATAAATCATTATTTTAATGTTTAGTAAACATATATCGATGTTGAAAAGAGATAAGTTGAGATAACATAATATAAAAATAATAAAGCTATGTAATAGACATAATAGAGGAACATTAGAGCTTATTAATAATATAACCAAAGCAAAGATAAAAATTTGAATAAATGAGATAAAGTATATGAGAAAACAACATAAAAAGATATTAAGGAGATTGGGTGATAATCCTCTTTTTTCAACTAATGTATGAGCACAAAACTATCATAAATCAAGCCAAAACCTTATAAAATAAAATATTTAGAAATATAAAACATTTGTAGTAAATTTGATAAAACTTGTCAGGATGTGCCTAATGATGTCAATTTGTTATAATATAGCATCATTTGTAATTACTAAGAATTATGAAAGTTAAATTAAATTAATATCTATTAAAGTTCAAAAAGATAAACTAAAATCAATGGGGATCGAGGATGTTACGCTTGATTTTCTTAGTATTTTTTAATGCAAGTTTCTCACAAAACATTTCTCATTTATTTTTATTTTTTGCTTTGATCTACTCTATGTTACACTAAATCTCTTCTTATGTAACATTTACAGTATTTTTATTTTCTTAAATCACATTACATTAATTTATCTTATTTTAAATTTTATATAAATCTACTTATTATTTAAAAAATAATTTTTTTTATTCCTATTTAATTACTTCAATAATTTTTAATAATTCCAAATGAGTTCCATTTGAGATGAAATAATAATAATTTGATTTGACTCCACAAGCACAAGAAATTAAATAATCAATTTCATACTCTTAAATATTTTTTAGGGTTTTGGCATGCTTTGTTGGACAATTTCCTTTTTACTTTAATGAGTGGTCGATAATGTTACACTCGAGCTCCTTAGTATCTTCGAATGTTGGTTTATTGTATAATTTATCTCATTTCTTCAAATGTTTTGCTTTTCTTTGGTTATAAATCTATGAAACTTAAATTCTACTCTCAAGCCACTTCAACATCTTCTAATTTGGTTACATTATATTGCGATAATTTATGTTATTTTAACTTTAATATTAATTTTTTTAGTATTAAAATAATAATTTATAATTATTTATGTTGAATTTTTTTGATAATTAAATTTTGTATTTTAAATAGTTTAATTTTATGCTTTTTCCATGTTTTATGTGCTATTTTGCTTCATATCGTATTTGATGATAAAAGAATGTTATACTTCATCACATCTATGTCTTGTAATGCAACATGCTCATAGTTTTTCCTTAATTCTTCAAGTATTTTGCTTAGCTTTGGTTAAATAACTATGTTACTTAAATTCTCTTCCCATGTGACATTTATTTTACTTTGATTTTGTTATATTAAATTACTTCAATTATCATATTTTACCTTTTTATTATTTATTTACTAAATATTAAAATAATAATTTTTCTAATTTATGGTTATTTACTTTTGTAATTCGTAATTATTCCAAAAAAATATTATTAAAACCAAATGAACATCGTTAAACTCATCTTGATGATCACTACCTAATTTAATATTCTTTTTACATTTATATAGTTTTTTAATTTTCTATGGTTTTGGCATGTTATTTAAGACATTTTGATTCTTAGCTTTTTTTATGATCATGCACGTTGCTGATCTTATTAGTATTTTGTAATTCAAATTTCCCATATAATTTATCTAATTTCTTCAATTGTTTGCTTTGATTTTAATATATTATTATCTAACACAAAATCTTAACTTGGGTGACATTTACATTGCATTGGTTAGGTTATATTGAATTGCTTCAATTTATCTTATTTCTACTTTAATATATATTGTTACCATTATAATAATATTTTTTTTTAATTTTTTTTATTTAATGTAGTAGTTCATTGTAACTAAAAGATAGGTTTAATTAGCATGAAACAAACATTAATAGACTCGTTTCAATGAGCTTTATCAAATTCAATATTCATTTTTATATTTTTTTGCAATTTAGTTTCTAGTCGTTTAACTTATTTTATGACACATTTTAATTTGTAGATGATTTGATTATCAAGTATCACACACTTAACCTTTTTAATATCTTGGAATATAACTTTCCCAAATAATTTATTTAATTTTTAAAATGTTTTGCTTTGATTTTGTTGCATTACTTTGAAACTCTAATTCTCCTCTCCTATAACATTTAAAATTCTAGCATCTCTTATGTTACATTGCTTTAATTTATCTTATTTTATCTTTCATATATATTTTCTAAATATAATAATCATTGTTTTTTATTATTGATGCTCATTATTTTTGTAATTCACAATACTTCCAAATAAGGTCCAATTTATAAAAGGAAAATATCATTAGACTCATTTTAATGAGATCTGATATTTTAGATATTTATTTTGAAATTTTTAAATTATTATTTTTAAGTTTTTTTCTTGTTTAATAAACTTTTGATTCATACCTACGTTGACAATTGTTGATGTTTTACACTATCTCCTTATTAAGCTATAATGCTACTTTATGTATAAATTATCTCATATTTTCAAATCATTTACTTTGATTTGATTATATTTTTATAAAACTTGAATTCTCCACTCATGTGGTAATTTCAATGTTTTGATTTAGATATATTGTTTTAATTTAGTTCATCTAATTTCATCTTTCATGTACTTCTACTTATTATTAAAATAATAATTTGTAATGTTTCTATTTATTTACACATTTAACTCACAATATTTGCATACAAGATTTGATGAATATGAAACAAATGTCATTGGACTCTCCTCAAAGTGCTTTATCTAATTAAATATTTATTTTTATATTTTTTAGGGTTTTGGCATGTTTTACGAGACATTTCATTTTGTATCTTAATTATAGATTGATGATGTTGCATTAGAGATTCTTAATATCTTGGAATACAACTTTCACTTTTAATTTATGTATTTTTCCAAATGTTTTACTATGATTTGGTTATATTACTATGTAACATGAAATCTACCACCATGTGACCATTGCTGTGCAATGGTTGGTTATACTACTTTGCATAAATTTACCAGATTTAGGTTAAATATATATTTGTTTAATATTAAAATAGTACTTTATTATTATTTATAGTTGTTTAATTTGGTAATTTATGGTACTTTCAAGGTCTAATCAACATGAAACAAGTACCATTGAAATCACCTTGACCAGCCAAAGAAAATTAAATATTCATTTTTAAGTTTTTTAAATATTAAAGATTCTATGGTTTTAGAATATTTTTTGAGACATTTTGATTTGTACCTTATTTGATGATTGATGATGTTACACTAATCTCCTTAATATCTTAGATCTAAAATTTCTTATACAATCTACATCATTTTTTTAAATTTCTTACTTTGATTTTGTTGTATTTTTATATAATTCTAAATATCATCTCACGTGATCTTTATATTATTTCAAGTTGGTTATATTATATTGAATAAATTTATTTAAATTATACTTTATTGTATATCCTTTTAATATTAAAATAATATTTTATTATTATTTATATTTAATTAAGTTATTAAATCATAGTAATTCTAAAAGATGTCTTAGAAAAATAAAACAAAAGTTGTTAGACTAATCTCAATGAGTTATACATGATAGAATGTTGATTTTTATATTTTAAGTTAAAATATTTTTATTTTTTAGGATTTTGGCTTACTTTAAGAGGCATTTCTATTAATATCTAATTTTGTAATCAAGGATGTTGCACTTGATCTCCTTAATATGTTGGAATACAATTTTCACATAAAATTTATGTTATTGTTTCAAAATTTTTTTGCAATGATTTCGTTGTATTACAAAATGACTTGAAATCTGCAATCATGAGACCATTAGATCGTGTTGACTTGATAATATCACTTTGCTTTGATTTGTTGGACTTTAGCTTAACTATATGTTTTATTAATATTAAAATATTGATTTACTAATATTTCTACTTATTTACAATTAAAATTTATAGAAATGCGAAATGTCTCCCAATCGACCCGAAACAAAATTCGTTGAACCCATTTCAATGAGTTATATCCAATTCAATATGCTTTTTTATATTTTCTAAATATTTAACTTGCTATGATTATTACACCTTTTATGACACATTTTTATACCTAATTTGTTTATTAAGTATGTTATACTCGATCTCATAGCATCTTGAAATGCAACTTTTCAATATAATTTATCTCATTTTTTATGATGTTTGGCATTAGTTTGCATAAATTATTTTCTACCTCTTAATTTTCTTATGTGACCTTCACATCCTGTAATTTAGATATATTACATTACTTCAGTTTATCTAGTTTATGAATTACTAAACATTTAATTATTATTTAAAAAAATTATTATTTTTTATGCCTATTTGATAGCCTAATCATACGAATTCAAGTCTACACCTAATCGAATTGAAGCAAAAGTTGTTCGCCACCTCTCGACAAGTTTTATCCACTTAAATTTTTAATTTTATATTTTATACAATTTTTTTTTCTAAGTTTTCAAATATTTTATGAGACATTTTGATTCATACCTAATTTAAGGATCAAAGGTGTTATGTTTTATTTTCTTAGAATCTTGGAATGCAACTTTCCCAAATAATTTTTCTCATCTCTTCAAATTTTGTACTTTGATTTAGTTTATGTAGCTCTAAATCTCTTCTCATGTGACCTTTACATCATTTTATTTGCTTATATTACATCACATTAATTTATCTCCTATTATCTTTAATATATATCTACTTATTATTATTACTGTTTAGTTACTTTAGTAATTTGTAGTAATTCCAGAGTTTCATTGGAGACAACAAAACATTGTTGAACTTCCCTCAATAAGCTCTATCCAATTAAATAAGTGATTTCATATTCTTAATTTGTCTCAACTCTTCAAAGTTTTTGTATTGATTTCATTATATTTCTATGAAAGTCTAATTATACTCTCATGTGACTTCAACATATTTTGATTTTATTATATTATATTATATTATTATAATTATTCTTATTTTTGGCTTAATATAAATTTTCATAATATTTAAACACTAATTTATTATTATTTATGGTTAATTATTTTGATAATTGATTGAAATTCTAAATGAAGTATGACGGAGTGTAATCAAATGTTGTTGGACTGATTTCAGTGAGCTCTATCAATTTAAAAAATTAAATTTTATATTTGTTATATAATTTATTTTCAATGATATTTGCATGTTTTATAAGCATTTTTACTTCATATCATATTTCATGATTGAGGAAGTTACACTTGATCTCATTTGTATGTTAGAATGCAATAAAGTAATAGATGTTACTTCATTTCTTCAAGTTTTTTACTTATGTTTGGTTATGTTACTATGTTACTCAATTTCTAATCTCACATGGCGTTTATATTTCTTTGATTTTCTCATATTAAATTAGCTCAATTTATTTTGTTTGGCTTTATTATGTTTTTAATTAATAATAAAATAATAATTTTACCATATTTATGCTAATTTACTTTTTTAATTCATATAATTCTAAAAGATGTCCATTTAAAATGAAACAAATGTCATTAGAGTAATCAAAATAAACTCAATCCATCTAAATATTTATTTTTATATTTTATATTTCATGGGTTTGGCCTATTTTACAAGATAATATTCATTTTTACCTTAATTGATATTTGAGGATGTTACATTTTATCTTATTAGTATTTTGTAATGCTACTTTCCCATACAATTTATCAAATTTCTTCAAATGTTTTTCTTTTATTTGGTTATATTACTTTCTAACTCTAAATCTTATCACATGTGACCATTACATTATATTACTTATATTATATTAAATTTCATCAATTTATCTTCGTTCTACTTTAATATATATTTTGTTGTATTATAATGATATTTTTTTGTTATTTAGGCCTATTTACTTTACTAATTTAGAGTGATTGAAAAATAAGTTTAATCAACACAAAATAAGTGCCAATCGACTCACTTATTGAGCTTTGCTAAATTAAATATTCAATTTTATTTTTTTTATTTTCTAGAGTTTTGGAACAATTTATGAATCATTTTGATTCATACCTAATTTCATTATCAAGGATGATACATTCGATCATTTTCATGTCTTTGAATGCAAGTTTCTTTTGTAATTTATCTCATTTCTTGAAACATTTCATTTTTATTTTGTTATTTTACTTTGCAACTCTATTTCTCCTCTCTTATGTCATTTATAATTCTTCCATTTAGTTGTGTTACATTACTTAATTTATCTCACTTTAGCTTTTTTATATATTTACTAAATATAATAATAATAATTTGTCATTATTTATGCTTATTGTTTTTGGAAGTTCTCAATAATTCCAAACAAGGTCCAAGCCATACGAGATAAGAATTAGTTGTTTCATTTCGATAAGCTCTAATCAATTACATATTCATTTTTATAATTTTAAATATTTTAAATTTTTTAATTTTTTTCCTGCTTTACAAGGCTTTCGATTCAAACCTATGTTGACGATTGATCATATTATACTCGATCTCCTTAATATCCTAGAATGCTGCATTCCATACTATTTATCTCATTTCTTCAAATCTTTTTCTTTGATTTGAACATATTTTTATGAAAGTTAAGTTCTCTCATGTGGCAATTACAATGTTTTATTTTTATTATATTACATTGCCTCAATTTATTTTATTTTTTTTTTAATAATAATATTAAGATAATAATTTGTTATTATTTCTAATCATTTACTCTTTTACTTCGTAGTATTTTAAAATGAGTTTTGATGGAGAGGAAACAAATGATGTTGGACTCACCTAAATTAGCTATGTCTAATAAAAAATTTATTTTTTATTTTTAAAAATTTTATTTATGGTTTTGGCATGCTTCATGAGACATTTGGATATGCAGCAAACTTAACGATTAAGGATATTGCACTTGATATCCTTAATATCTTGGAATACAACTTTCAAATACTATTTATGTAAGTTTTTTAAATGTTTTTGCTTTGATTTCATTAGATTACTGTGCAACTCAAAATATACTATCGTGTGACCATTATGTAACATTGACTAGTTATATACTTTGCATCCATTTACCAAATTTCAAGTAAAAGATATGTTCATTTTATACTAAAATAATAATCTATTATTATGTATGGTTATTTACTATGATAATTTGTAGTAATTTAAATTGAGGTCTGATTGATTTGAAACAAATATAGTTGAAATCATCTGGACGAGCCTAGCAAATTAAATATTAATTTTTATATTTTTCTTAATATTAAAGATTCTATAATTTTGGTATGTTTTATGAGATATTTTGATTTTTACCTAATTTGACTATTTAAGGTGTTGCACTGGATCTCCCAACTATCTCAGAATCCAACTTTCTCATAAACTTTATTTCATTTTTTCAACTTTTTAGCTTTAACATTTTTGTATTGCTATGTAATTGTAAATCTCTTCTCATGTGACCTTATATTGCATCAATTTTGTTATATTATATTACTTTAATTTATTTAAATTATGTTTTATTGTACTTTTTAATATTAACATACAATTTACTTATATTTATACTTATATTTATTTACTTCTTTAAATCTTAATAATTCTAAAAGAGGTCTTATCAAAATGAAAAAAATTCCTTAGACTCATTTAGATGAGTTATATTTAATTAAATATTTATTTTTGTATTTTCCTTTTAAATATTTTGTTATTTTGGAATTTATCTTGCTTTAAGAGGCATTTTTGTTTATACCTAATTTTACGATCTAAGTTGTTGCACTTGATCTCCTAAATATGTTGGAATACAACTTTGACACATAATTTATGTAATGTTTTCAAATTTATTTTGTGATGATTCGGTTATATTACAATGTAATTAAAAATTTGTTATTGTGAGACCATTACATCAAATTGATTTCATTATATCACTTTTCTTTGATTTATAAGACTTCAACCTAAATATATGTTTGCTTGTTATTAAAATAATAGTTTATTATTATTTATGTTTATTTACTTTTGAAATTTATAGTAATAGCAAATGAGGCCCAATTAAGATGAAATAAATATTGTTGAACTTATCATGATGAGCTATATCCAATTCAATATTCAATTTTTATATTTTTTTAATAAATAGATATGATTTTGGTATCCTTTTCTACATATATGTATTTATGCCTGATTTGATGATCAACACTTTGTCACCTTAGTATTTTGGAAAACAACGTTCTTATACAACTTACCTCATTTTTGCAAATGTTTTGCTTTGATTTGCCCAAATTACTATGTAACCCTTAATTTCTCTCATGTGACCTTAACATCAATTTAGTTTGGTTATATTATATTGCCTTAATTTATCTATTTTATGAATTATTAGACATTTATTTATTATTAAAATAATAATTTATTACTTTTTACACTTATTTAGTATGGCTAATCTTAAAATTTCCAAACAAGCTCTAAATGAAATGAAACAAATGTCTTTCAACTTGTCTCAACAAGTTTTGTCTAATTAAATATTTAATTTTATATTTTTAGCTATTTTATTTTCTAAGTTTTTCAAATGTTTTAAGAGACATTTTAATTTTTACCTAATTTGCAAACTTGAGGATATTATGTTTCATTTTTTAAGTGTCTTGAAATATAACCTTCCCAAACAATTTTTCACATTTCCTTAAATATTATACTATGATTTGGTTAATGTAGCTCTAAATCACTTCCTATGTGACCTTACATCATTTTTATTTGCCTATATTACATCACATCAATTTATCTTGTTTCACCTTTTATATGTGTCTACTTATTATTATTAATACTTTGTTACTTTGTTACTATAGTAATTTATAGTAATTCCAAGGGAGTCCTTATGGAGAAAAAACAAAAATAAAGAGACTTGACATAATAAACTTGATCCAATTAAATAATCAATTTAAATTTCTTAAATAATTTTTTAGGGTTTTGACATGCTTTATGAGACATTTCAATTTTTACCAGACTTATTAATAGAGGATGTGACTTGATCTCCAAGTATCTTGGAACATCACCTTCTTGTATAATTTATTTTATTTCTTCAAAGTTTTTACTTTGAGTTGGTTATATTTCTATTAAACTTTAATTCTACTCTCATGTCAATTCAACATATTTTTATTTTCTTATATTATATTGCTATAATTTATCTTATTTTAGGTTTAATATTAATTTCTTAAATATTTATATTATAACTTATTTATTTTTATGTTTAATTATTTTTATTATTTGTAAAAATTCTAAATGATGTTCGAAGAAGAGGAAATAATCGACCCATTTCGATGAGCTTTATTAATTTAGAAATTCAATTATATATTTCTTATATAATTATGTTTTATGATTTTTGCATGTTTTATGAGCCATTTTGCTTCATGTCATATTTAATGATTAGGAATGTTACACTTGATCTCATTAGTATCTTGGAATACAACATCTCATAGATTTCACTTCATTTCTTTGAGTTTTTTTGCTTAAGTTTGGCTATGTTACTATATTACTCAAATTCTTGTCTAATGTGACATTTAGATTGCTTTTATTTTGTTATATTAAATTTACTAAATTAATCTTATTGTTTTTTATTGCTTATTTTATTAATAGTACAAAACATAATTTTATTTTATTTATGTTTATTTAGTTTTTGTAATTCATGATAATTCTAAATGAGAATTGAAGAAAACAAAACAACATCATTAGACTCATCTACACACGCATAATCCAATTAAATATTAATTATTATATTTTTAAATTTTTTATTGTCCATGATTGTGGCTCATTTTATAAGATATTTAGATTTATACATTATTCAATGATCGAGTTTGCTACACTTAACCTTCTAAGTATTTTGTAATGCTACTTAACCACATAATTTATTTAATTTCTTCAACTGATTTGTTTTGTTTTGGTTATATCACTTTTGAACTCTAAATCTCAACTCATGTGACATTTACATCGTATTAGTTATGTTATATTAAATTACATCAATTTATCTTCTTTCTACTTTAATATATATTTTCGTAGTATTATAATAATATATTTTTTGTTTAAGCCTATTTACTTTAACAGCACATAGTAATAGAAAAATAGGTTCAATCAATATTAAATAAATGTAAATAGACTCGTCTCATCGAGAATTACCAAATTAAATATTAAATTTCATTTTTTAAAGTTTTTTATTCTTTAGAGTTTTTACTCATTTTATGAGTCATTTTGATTCATATATGATTTCATTATTGAGGATGATACACTTGAACTTTTTAATATCTTCAAAAGCAACTTTCATGTACAATTTCAAGAAATGAGATGAATTGTACATGAAAGCTACATTTAAAGATATTAAAAGATCAAGTGTATTACCATGAATCTCTAATTCTTCTCTCATATGACATTTATAGTACTTTTATTTTGTTGTGTTACATTGCTTTAATTTATCACATTTAAAATTTCTTATACATTTACTAAATATACTAATAATCATTTGTTAATATTGTTGGACTTGTCCATGAAACTCTATCAAATTAAATATTAATTTTATATTTTAAAATATATATTTTATATATTTTACCTTTTTTACTTACTATATATTTAGTTAATAATGATAAAATAATTTAGTGTTGTATAAGATTAATTATTTTTGTAATTCACAATAATACTAAAAAAGTCCAACGAAGATGAAATCATGCATATTTGTGTGTGTTTGTGTTGATGCATGCATATTTGTGTTTGTTTGTGGGTGCACACATACTAATGTGCCTCTATGTTTATGTGTACTTGCATGTATGTTTATTTGTGCATGTTTATATGTATGTGTGTGTGTTTCTGTGTATGCATGTGAGTGTGTGCATGTGCTGGTGTGCATGCATATGTTTGCTTTTTATGTGTGTGTGTGTGTGTGTCTATTTATGTGCATGTTTGTATAGTTTTGCATGTGAGAGTGCACATCTATGCGTATGTGTGTGGTCCATGTGTGCATGTTTGAGTGTGTGTGAAGGTGAGTGCATGTGTGTGTATGTGCATATGTGCATACATACATGTGTGTCCATGCATGCATGTGGGTGTGCACGTGTATTTGTCTAGTTATGTATGTGTGTGTGTGTGTGTGCATTCATCCATATGTAAATGCATGCATTTGTGAATGGATATTTGTGTGTGCATTTGTGTGTGTATGTGTATGTGTGCATTCTCATGTGTGTGTGTACGTATGCATGAGCATGTTTGTATGTTCATGTGTGTGTGTGAATTATTCTATTCACATGTATGTGTGTGTATGCATGTTGTTGCATGTGTGCATGCATGTGTATGTGTTTTATGTGTGCACATTGACATGTGTGCATTTGCATTAATGTGTGTGTGTGTGTGTGCTTTTATGTGTTCATGTGTCTCTGTATGCATGTGTGTATGTTTGGGTGCATGGGTGTGCTTGTGTGTGTGTATGTGACTACATATGTGCGCATCCCCTTGTGCATGTGCAAATGTGTGTGCTTGTTTTTGTGTGCATGCATTTGTGCAAGCTTGTTTTTGCATGCATACATTTTGTGTGCATGTGTGTGATTATGTGTGTTCAAGTATTTATGCATGTGTGAGCATGTGCATGTGTGTGTTATCCATATGTGCATGTGTTCATGTGTGAATGTGTGTGTTTGTCTACTTATGCAAGAATGTGTGTGTGTGTGTGCATGTATGTCTGTCTAAAGTGTGTCTATATATGTGTGTAGGTGTGTATATGTATGTGTACCTAATCATATGTTTATGTGCATGTGTGTACAAACATGTGTATTTATGTGTGTCTGTACGCGTGTGCTTGTGTGTGGCATGTGGTTGTTTGTGTATGTGTGTGCATATGTACATGCTTTTGTGTGTGCACATCATCATGTGTGTGCATCGATCTTTGTGTGCCTTTTTGTGTCCATATGTGTGTGAGCATATGCAAATGTTTGTATGTTTGAGTGCTTGTGTATTCATGTTTTGTGTGCATGCATGTCTAAATTTTCACGTGCATCTATGTATATATGTGATTACATGTTTGTACATATGTGCATGCGTGTGTGCATTTGTGTGTATATGCTTATGCTTATGCGTATGTTTGTGTGTACATGTGTGTGTGTGTGTGTGCATGCATATGTGTGTGTGTGTGTGTTTGAGTGTATATGCTTATGTATATGCATGTGTATGCTTATGTTTGCTTGTTTGAATGTTGTCTTATGTGCATTTGTGTTAGTGCATGGATGTGGGTGTATGTATACATGCATCTGTTAAGTGTATGTGAGTAGGTTTGTATGTGCATGAGTTTGTGAGCATGAGTGTGCATGCATATTTTTGTTCATGAGAGTGTGTGTGCCTGTGTATGCATGCATCCATGTATGCATGAGTTTGTGCATATGCATGTATATGTGCTTGCCTGTGTGTGTGTGTTCATGTGTGAATATTTGTTGTGTTGACATATGTGCATGTCTATGTGTATGTATAATTATATTTTTTTCATGTGTGTGTGCTTATGTCTATATGTATGCATGCATGTTTATCAGCATGTGTCTATTTGTGCATGCATATGTTTGTGTGGATGTGCATGTGTCTGTGTTTGTGTGTGTGCATGTGTGTGTACCTGTGCATATGTTTATTTGTGTGTATATGCATGCATGTTTGTGGTTATGTGCATGCAAGTCTATATGTGTGTGTGTTTGTGCACTTATGCATCTATGCATGCATGCAAGCTTGTGCATGTTTGTACATTCATGTGTGCTTGTGTGTGTGTGCACGTATATGGGTGTGTGCATGTGTGCATAAGTGTGTATGTGCATACGTGTTTACATTTTGTGCTTTTAAGTCTATGTGCATTCATATATGTGTGTGTACGTGGGTGTATGTTGATATGTATGCGTGTGTGTTTGTGTTTGTGCCTATGCATACATGCATGCATGCATGAATGCACACATATGTGTGCATTTATGAGTGCATGTGTACATGTGTTAATGTGTCATATGTGTGTGCATGTTTGTGTCTGTGTGTGTGTGTTTGTGTGCATGTGTGTCTGTGCATATATGAATGTCAACATGTTTGTGTGTATTCATGTGGGCGTGTGTGTGTGTGTGTGCATGTGTGTATGTGTTTGTGTGCATAGATGTACATACATCTTTTATTGTGCTATGCACATGTGTGCTTATGTTCATGTGTGGTTATGTGCATGTATTTGTGAGTGCATGAACATTTGCATGTTTGTGTGCATACACATGTGTCTACATTTTTGTGTGCACATGTGCATTTGCATTTTTGCATGTGTGTGTTGGTGTATGCATGTGTTTGTGTGATTGTGTATGTACGTGTGTGAGTGTGTTTGCATGTCTGTGTGTGTGTACTTTTGTGAGTTTGTGCAGGTGTGTGTGCATGTCTGCTTATTTTTTAATATATTTGTGTGTGTGTGTGTGTGCCTGTGTGCAAGTGTTTATGCATAAATGCATATTTATTTATGTTTGTGTGTGTGTGTATGTGCATGTGTTGTGTGCTTACTTGTATGGCTTATGTGTGTGTATATGTCTACTTCTTTGTATGTGAGTATATGCATGTGTGTGTTGGTTAGTGTATGTTGTAAATGTGTGTATTTGTGTTCATAGGTCTACTTACACATGAGCAAATATGTTCATGTCCATGTGTGCATTTGTGTGTTGGTGTGTGCAGGTGTGTGCATGTGTGTGTTGGTGTTTTTATGCAAGTGTAGGTGTTCTTGTGCATGTGTGTGTGTGCGTTCTTATATGTGTGCACATGTCTGTGGGTGTATGTGCATGAGTACGTTAGCATGTGTGTTCATATGTACAATTGTGTGTGTGCATGCATGTGTACATATGTGTGCATTCTTCCATATGTGTATCATTATATGTGCATGTGCCTATGTGGGTGTGCGCATACACGTGTGTCTGTGTGTGTGTGTGTGCTTATGCATGAATGTATATGTGTCTGTGCATACGTGTATGCATGTGCAAGTGTCTACATGTATTTAGGTGTTAATGTATGGGTGTGTATGGTTGTATGTGTGTATGTCTTTATATACATGTTTGTGTATGTGCTTATGTGTATGTGTGGGCATGCAGGTGCATTCATGTGTGCATGTTGTGCAATTATTCAAGCATGTTTGTGTGTGTGAAGTGTGTTGTTGTGTGCATGTTTGCACACGTGCATGTGTATGTGTGTGTGCATATGTGTTTGTGTACATGTGTGTGCATGTATGTGTGCACATGTTTATGAATGTATGTGTGTGTTCATGTGACTTCATGCATGTGTGTGTGTGTGTGTGCATGTGTATGCCTATGTGTGCATGTTTGTGCCTATGAGCTTGTGTGCAAGTATGCATGTGGATGTGTGTGTGTTTGTATAAGTGTTTGTTTTTATGCATGTGTATTTGTGAACATGTGTGTGCACACATTTGTATGTGTGTGCATTCGTATGTATGTGTGCTTGTGTGTGTCTGTGTGTGTGGTTGCTACTACATTCAAGTGTGTGTTTTTGTGTGCAAGTGTTTATGTGTATACATGTGCATGCATGTGTGTCTATGCATGTGTGTGCATGCATGCATTTTTATATTTGTATATGAGTTATTGTGCATCTAAGTATGTGTGTGCATGTCATGTGTACATGTGTGCTTGTATGTGTGTGTGCGTGCATATGTTTGTTGATTTGCATGTGTGTTTGTGTGCATGTGTTTATATGTGTGTGTGAATGTGTTTGTATCTACCTACATGCATGTGTGAATGTGTGTGTGTGTGCATGTATATGTCTATATGTGTGTGTATTGGACATACAAGTTTGTATGCATGTGTGTGTGTTTGTACGTGTAAGTGTGTATGTATGTGTGTGTGTGTTTGTACATGCATGGGCATATGCATGTGTGGATGTGTGTGTGTGTTTAGATTTTTGTGTGTGTGCATCTATGTGTGCATATGTGTGTGTGTATGGTCATGAGTGTGTGTTCAAGTGGTTGCATGTGTGTGTTGGTGCACATGCTTATATGTTGGTCTGTGTAGTTGTGTGTGTGTGTTTGCATGCTTGTGCATGCATCTTTGAGTGTTTGTGTGTTTGTGTGTGTGAGTACTTGCGTGTATGGTAGTGTGCATGTGTCTTTGTACGTGTATGTGTGTGTGTGTGTGTGTGTGCGTGCTTGTGCATGTGTACATGCGTTTGTGCCTATGTG
Organism: Vanilla planifolia; assembly: GCA_023846275.1. Taxonomy (NCBI): domain Eukaryota; kingdom Viridiplantae; phylum Streptophyta; class Magnoliopsida; order Asparagales; family Orchidaceae; genus Vanilla; species Vanilla planifolia. Next base: position 2,021,346 of record JAIUJO010000017.1, on the reverse strand, counting down.
TGTGTGTGCGTGCATGTGTATGTTTATGTCTATATGTTTACTATTTGTGTGTATGCATGTGCAAAATCACACACATGTGTGTGTGCGTGACTGTGTGCAGGGCATCCTTGTGTTTGTGTATTTTTGTGTGCATGTGCATGGACGTGCACGCATGTGTTTGTGTGTGTAGCTACAAGCATGTGCATATGTGTGTACATGCATGCATCTGTATGTGTGTGTGTGCAAGCATGTATTTATGTCTGAGCATTTGTTCACATGTGTAAGTGTGTGTGTGTGTTTATGCATGTGTGTTCATGGATTTGGGTGCATCTATCCACAAGAGCATTTGTTGGTTTGTGTTTGTATTTGTGTTTGTGTTTGTAAAAGTGTGCATGTCCTATGTGTTCATGTGTTTGTGCTTGTATTTGTACATGTGCTCATGTGCATGCATGTTTGTGTGGCATGAGTATTCATGTGTCTATATGTGCTTATTGGTGATCATGCATGTACATGTGTGCATGCATATGTGTAAGCATGTGTGTGTGCCTGTGTGTGTGTGTGCTTATGTGTGTGCATCTATGTGCTCATATACACATACATGTGAGTGTGTGTGCGAGTGTGTAAGCATGTGTGTGCATGTGAGTTTGTGTGTGTGTGCTATGCATGTGCATCGATGTGCATGGGTGCATGTGTGTGTGCATTTATGAGCATGTGTGTTTGTGTGTGCGCATGCGGTCATGCATGCATTTGTGTAGATGAGTGTGCATGTGCGTGTGCATATGTGTATGTCTATGTGTGTATATGACCATGCACATGTGTATGCATGCAAACAAGTGTGTTTTGTGTAAGCGTGCACATGTATGTTTATCATTTCTTGTGCATGTGTGTTTGTGTGTGCTTATATGCACAAGGTCATGTGCATGTGTGTGCATACGTGCTTATGTTTGTACATATGTGCTTGTGTGCAAGTACATATATGAATATTTTTATATGTCTATATATAAATATTTTTATGTGTGTGTGTGTGTGTGTTTGTGTTGTGTGTGTGCACATTTGTGTATACTTGTGCATGTCTATATGAGTATGTTTTAGTGTGTGTGTGTGTGTGTGTATGTGCATATGCATGTGTCTTTGAGTGTGTGCATGTATGTGCACTTTTGTGTGTGTGTGTGTGACCATGTGCCTATGCATGTGTGCATGCATGCATGTGTGTGATGCATGTATGTGTGTGAGCACGTTTTTGTTTGTGTGTGAGTGTGCATGTGCATACGTATGAGCATGTGTGTATATTTGTGCATGCATGCATGAGTGTGCATTTTCTTCAATGGATACACAAGAGTTTTTATGCAAGAATTTGTGCATGTGTGTGTGTTGTGCATGCATACATGCTTGAGCATGTGTGTTTGTGTGTGTACTCATGTGTCTATGTGTGTGCTTGTGTGTATCATTATGAGTGTATGCTTATACATGTGCATGCATGTTTAGGTGTGTGTGTGTGTACCTACATGCTTCTGTGTGCTTCTTTGTGTTTATGTGTGTGCATGTTGTGATTAAGTGTGTGTATTTGTGTATACATGCATGGGTGTGCATGTATGTGTACAAGTACAAATGTGTGTATGTGTGTATGTGTGAATGTTAATGTGCATACTTATGTGTGTACATGCATGCACATGTGTGTGTGTGTGTAGGGTGCATGCATGTGTGTGTTCAGGTGCAAGGGGTGTGTGTCATTATGTGTGTATGTGTGTGTGCATGTGCATGTAGGTCTATATGCATACATGTGTGTGATTGTGTTGGTGCATAAGCACAAGTGTGTCTTCATTTGTGTATGCATGTGTGCATGTGCTTGTGTGTATATTTCTATATATATACATAAATATATGTGCATGTGTGAACATGTATGTGTGCATGCATGTGCATATGTCTGGGTGCTTCTTTGTGTGCGTGCATATGCGTATTTGTATGCTTGTTTGCATGTTGACTAGTGCATTTGTGTATGTGTGCATATGAGTGTGTATGTATGAGTGCATGTGTATCTATGTGTATGCATGTGTGTGTGTGAGTTTGTATGTGTGTTTGTGTGTGTCTCGATGAGTGTGAGTTTGCACATGTGTGTGTAAGTGTGTAGGTGTGCATATGTGCATGATCATGTGTGTTTGTGTGTGAGGTGCACATCTGTGTTTATCTGTTAATGTGCATGTGCGTGTATGCACTACCTTGAGCATAGTTCTATGTGTGTGTGCATGCTAATATGCATGAGCAAGTGTACATGAATATGTTTATGCAAGTGTATATTTGTACATGTGTGATATTGTTTACATTTGTGTGTCTGCATGTTTATGTGTATGCATGAGTGTGTGTGTGTTTTCATTGGCATGAGTGTGTGTGGGTGCACATGTACGTGTGTGCATACATGTGTGTGCATGTGTTGGTGTGTGTGTGTGTGTGTCCATGTGTGTGTGCGCGAGCTTGTATGTGAGCATGTGTGTGTAAGTGTGTGTGTGCATGCATGTGTATTTTGGTATGTGTATGTATCAGCTTGTTTGCATGTGTGCATGTGGGTCTACATGTGCATTTGTGCTTGTGTGTATGTCTGTATGAGTGTGTGTGTGTGTGTATGTTTGTGTGCACATCAAGATATGTTTTTGTGTACTTACATGTGTGGTTGTTCATGTGTATTGGGCAGTATGTGTGTGTTATGCATGCATGTGTTCGCAAGCATGTGTGTGAGCACTTAAGTGTTTGTAGTTGTGTGTGGTTGTGTGTTTATGTACATGTGTGTATGTGTACTTATGCATGTGTCTACATGTTTGTGTGTTGTTGTGCATGTATGCAAGAGTGTGCTTTAGTGTGTGTGTGTGTATGTACATGTGCAGATGCATGTGTGTTTGTGTATGCATGTGTGTGCACTCGTGTATGTGTGTGTGTGCATAGGTGTGAACGTGTGACTGTGCATGTGTGCATCCATGCATATGTGTGATGCATGCATTTGTGTGAGCACATTTGTGCATGTGTGGGTGTGCATGTCCATACATTTGTGTATTTGTGTATATGTGCATGAGTATGTGTGTGCTTTAGTGGATGCACAAGAGTTTGCATGCAAGAATTTGTGTATGCATATGTGAATGAGCAAGTGTCTTTGTGGGGTGTACTCATGTGTCTATGCATGTACTTTATGTGTCTTTATGCATGTATGCTTGTACATGTGCATGCATGTTTAGGTGTGTGTGTGTGTGTGTGTGTTTGTGCCTATACAATTTTGTGTGTCTGTTTGTGTTTGTGTGTGTGCATTTGTGTGATTGGATGTGTGTGTGTGTATACATGCATGGGTGTGCATGTATGTGTACATGTACGGGTGCGTGTATGTGTCAGTGTTAATGTGCACAGATGTGCGTGTGTCCATGTAGACACATGTGTGTGTAGGTGCATGTGTTTGGGTTCAAGTTCTAGGGTGTGTGTCATTGTGTGTGCACGTGCATGCTTGCGCATAAACATACATGTGTGTGATAGTGTGGGTGCACAAGCACAAGTGTGTCTTCGTTTGTGTATGCATGTGTGCATGTGCTTGAGTGTATGCTTTTGTATGTGTGCATATATGTTCATGTATGTGTGTGTGTGCATGTGCACATGTGTGGGGTGCATCTCTATGTGTGTGCATGTGCTTATGCATGTGTGTATATGTGTTCTTGTTTGCATGTGGGCTAGTGCATTTGTGTATGCATGCATATGACTGTGTATGTATAGGTTCATGGGTATGTATGTGTATGCACGTGTTTTTGTGAGTTTGTGTGCATGCTTGTGTGTAGGTGTGTGTCTCAGAGAGTGTGTCCATGTACATGTGTGTGCTGGTGTGCATATCTGTGTGAGCATGTGTGTGCATGTGTGTGTATGTGTGTGTGTGAGTGTACACGTGTGTCTATCTGTTATGTGCATGTGGATGTATGCACTACCTTGACCATGGTTGTGTGTGTGTGTGTGTGCATGCTAATATGCATGAGCATGTGCTCAAGTATATTTTTGTGGAAGTGTATGTTTGCACATGTGTGCTATTGTTTGTATTTGTGTCTCTACATGTTAATGTATATGCGTGAGTGTGTGTGCATTCATTGGCATGAGTGTGTGTAGGTGCACATGTATGTGTGTGCATACATGTGTGTGTGCATGTGTTCGTGTGTGTGTCTATCTGTGTGTGCAAGCATGTATATGAGCGTGTGTGAGTGTGAGTGTTTGTGCATATAGATGTGCATTTTTTCATGTGTGTATGAGCATATTTGTGTGTGCGCATGTAGGTTTGCATGTGCATACCTGCATGAACATGTGTGTATTTGTGCTTGTGTGCATGTGTGCATGAGTTTGTATGCGTATGTTTGTGTGCACATCAAGATTTGTATTTGTGTGCTTGCATGTGTTTGTTCATGTTCATTAGGCGTGCATGTGTGTGTTATGTATGCATGTTTATGAGCACTTATGTGTGCTTGGTTGTGTGTATGTACATGTGTGTGCACATGTGTGTACATGTGCTTATGCATGTGATTGTGTGTATGTGTGTTTGTGTGTGCATTAATGTGTGTGCATATGCATGTGAGTCTATATATACATTCATGTTTTTGTAAGTGAGTATGCTTGCATGTGTTTTTATGTTGGTGTGTGTGTGAGCATGTGTGCATGTGTGAGTGTGTGTGTATGTGTGCATGCATATGTGCATGTGTGCTTGTGTGTCTATGAGTGCTTATGTGATTGTGTCCATGTGTTTGGGTGCATGTGTATGTATGTGTGCATGTGTACAAGTGCATGGGGCATGAATTATTGTCTACATGTGTGTGTGTGTGGGTGTTCATGCATGCATGTGTAAGTGTGTGTGAGTGTATGTGTGTGTGTATGGTTGGTTATGTGGGTCAATGTGTGCAAGTAATTATTTGTGTGTGTGTATAATTATCTGTGTGTTTATCTTTATGTGTGTGTAAGCATGCATGTGGGTGTGAATGTGTATGCATGTGTAGGTGTGTGTGCATGTATGTGTATGCATATGTGTGCGTGTTGTTGCATGTGTACATATATGTGTGTAAGCACATGCATTTATGCCTAGATGTTTATATGTATGTGTGCTTTGGTTGTTCATATGTGCATGCCAATGTGTGTGAATGTGTGAATATGGCATATACATGTGTGTGTATGTGTGTGTGCATGTATGTGTGGGCATGTGTGTGTATATGTTCATGTGCATGTGTGTGCGTGTATGTGTATATGTACATTTGCATGCATCTATCTATGTGGGTGCATTTGTGTGTGCATTGATTTGTGTGTTGCATCAGTACATTTATGCATATGTGTATTTGTGTTCATGCATGTGTGTATGTGTGCATATGAGTGCATGTTTGTGTGCTTGTGTGTACATACGTTTGCGTTCACACATGTGTATTGATATACAAATGTACATGTGCATGTGTGCATGAGTGTGCACACATGTATGTGTTTTCATGCATGTGAGTGTGTATGTACGCACGTAATCATGCGTGGATATGTCCATGAATATGTTTGAGCATGTTTGTATGTATTTATGCTCATATATGCACCACTATGTGTGCCTACATGCGTGTGCACAAGTGTGTCTATGAGAGTCTATTTTTTTCAGTATCCTTGTATGTTGTGTGTGTGTGTGCATATGTGTATGTGTTTGTGTGTGTTGTTTTTGTGGATGTGTGTATGCATGTGTCTATGTGCATGTTTATATGTGCATTCATTTGCATGCATTCCTATGCATGCATGTGTGTGCATGCCTATGCATGCATTTATGTGCCCCTATGTGTTTGTATGCTTGCATGTATATATGGCTCTGTGTGTGTTTGTGCATGTGGACCCACATGTGTGTGTCTGTGTGCCTTTATTTGTTTACGCATGCTTGTGTGGGTGAGTTTGCATGTATATGTGCATGTGTGTACTTATGAGTGTATGTGTGCAAGTTTTTGTGTACTTATGTATATGTGTGTGTGTATGTGCATGCAAGATCATTTGTGTGAATGTGTGCCTACGTGTATGTGTGTGTACATGTGTGCAGGTGTTTTTGCATACATGTATATGTGTTCGAGTGTATGTGTGTTTGTATATGTGTGTGTACATTTTTGCATTAGTGTGTGTTTTCATTGACATGTGCACAAGCATGTGCATGTGTGAGTATATATGTGATTATATGTACGTGCATCTGTACATATTTGTATGTGTATGTATGTGCATACGTGCATGTTTTTTTGTGCAAGTGTATGCATGTAATTGTGTGTGCAAGTGTACATGTGTTTGTGTGTTCATACGTGTATGTGTGTGGGCATGTGTTGCACACTTGTGTATGTCTCTATGTGTGTGTGTGTGTACATATATGTCTGCATGTGCATACATGTGTGCATGTGTGTGTGTGCAGATGTACATGTGTGTGTGTGTTTTCATGTGTGCATCCATACGTGTGTGTGTGTGTGTGCATTTATGCATGTGTGCAAACATATACACATGTGCATGCTCTTGCATGTGTGCATGTGCATACATGTGTCAATGCTTTTCTTTTTGTGTGCATGTGTGTGTGTTTGTTCATATAGATGTCTATGTGTGTGTATACTTCTATGTGTGTGGGAAAGAGTGTGTGTGCATGCATGTGAGTGTGTACAAGCTTGTGTGTGTGTGTGTGACTGTGCATGTGTCTATCCATGTGTTTTTGTGCATGCATTTGCATGCATATTTGTGTGCATGTGCATGTCTATGTCTGTGTGTCTATGTTAGTGAGCCTATGTTTGTGCATGTGTATACCTATTCGTTTCTTTATGTGTGTGTGAGTATGCGTGTATATATGCACATGTTTTTATGTCTATATATCGGTGCATGCATGGGTGCAATTATGCATGTGCATGTATGCACATGTATGGGCATGTGTGTGTGCATGTGGGTATATGTATGTGTATGTTTATGTGTATTTCTTTTGTGTGCAAACATGTGTGTCTTTGTTATGTGTATGTATGCATATGCATGTGTGTGCGTATGCATTTGTGTATTGTGAGTGTGTATCTGCTTGTATGCATGTGTGTGGGTGTTGTTGTCCTTATATGTGTGCATGTGTGTTTGTTCACATGTGTGCACTTGTGTGTATTTTGTGAACATGTATGTGTGCATTTGTGTGGATTTGATTATGTTTGTGTGTGTGAATGTGCAAGCCTGCATGTTTGTATGTATGTTAGTCTGTACAAGTATGACTGTGCATGTATTTGGGTGTGTATGTCTGCACATGTGTGAGTATGTGTGTGTGCATGTTTTCTTGTGTTTGCATAGATGTAGTTGAGCAAGTGGATGTGTGTGCATGTGTATGTGTATGTGTGTGTGCATATGCATGTGTGTTGATTTAACTGTGTGTGTCTATATGCTCATTATCTATCTGAGGGGTGTGGTAAGTATGTGTGGTTGTGTGTATGTGATTGTGTGCTTGTGTGTGTGTACACATATACATGCACATACATGTTTGTGTGTGTGTACATTTGTGTGATTGTGTGTGTTCATGTATGAGTATGCATGTGTCTATGTGCATGAGTGCATGCATGCAAGTGCTTATATGAGTGTTTATGTGAGCATGTGCAACATTCATGTGTGTGTGAGTTCATGCATGTGTAAGTGTGCATGTTTATGTGTGTGTACATGTGTGCATGAGTGTGTGTGTGTGTGTATTTATTTTTGTGCATGCACACATGTGCTAATATGTCTATATAAGTGTGTGTGTGTGTGTGTGTTCTTGTATGAATTTGTGTGAACGCATGCAATTGTATATGTGTAAGTGTCTTTATGAGCATGTATGTTTTTGCATGCATATTGCATGGTTGTGTGTGCGTAATAGGGCATGGGTGCACATGCTTGCGTTTGTATATGTGCATGCATGTGGGTGTATGTGTGCATGTTTTTGTGTATGTGTGCACATTCATGTATGTGTGTGTGTGTATACGTGCATGTGTGCATGCACTTGCATGCGTGTGTGTGTGCAAGTTTGTGTAGATGTGTGTGCATTTGTGTGCTTGTGCTTTTGCATGTGTGTGCGGTTGTGTGTGTGGGTGTATGTTTGTGTGTGTTTATGTGAATGCATACATGTAAGTGTATGTGTGAGCATTTGTATGTACATTCATGCACATGTGCATGTGTGCGTATCTTTGTGTGGTTGCATGTCTGCGTGGATATGTGTATGTTTCTGTGTGTGTGTGTGTACACATGAATGTGTATGTTTGTACACTTGTGCATGTGTGCAACTGCATGTGCATTTATGCATTCATGTCTTTTGTTTTGCACGTGTGTGCCACATGTGTGTATGCACATGCTTTTGCATGCATTTGCATTTGTGCTCTAATATGTGTATCTAAGACTCTGTGTGTGTGTGTGCATGTGTGCATGAGCATGTGCTAGTTTCTATGCTTGCACATACTAATTAGTTACATGTACATACATGTTTGTGAGTGTGTGTCTACATGTGTGAGTGTGTAAGATTGTGAGTAGGTGTGTGCATATGTATGTGTGTGGCTATGTGTATGAGTATGTGTATGTGGGTGTAAATTATTTTGTGCATGTGTGTGCTTGCTTATTTTTGTGTGTGACTACCTATAAGTGTGTATGTACTTTTCTATGTGTGCATGTATAAGTGTATGTATATGTGTGTATGCATTAGCACAACCATGTGTGTGTGTTTGGGTGTGTGTGTGTTTGTGCATAATCAAGTGTGTGTGTGTGTTAGCATATTTATCTATGCTCAGGTGGCAATGTGTGCATGTGATTGTATGTGTGCATGTACATGTGTGCATGGGTGTGTGTGCATGCATTTTGGTGTGCTTATCTACATTTTTCTAGGTGTGCATGCCTGTGTGCACTTTCATGTGTGTGTGTGTGCATCCATGTGTATGTGCATTTGTGTGTGGGTGGGTGTGTTTTTGCATGTGCATGTGTGTGTGTGCCTGTATGTATGCATGTGTATGTGAATGTGTGTGTGCATGTGTGTTTGTATGCATACATGTGTGTGCATATTTTGTGTGGGTTCATGTCTATGTGTATATGTGTATGCATGTGTGTGTTTGTATGTATACATGTGCATGTGTATTTCTATGTTTGTGCATTTATGGTTGCATGCAAGAGTATTTGCATTTGTGCATTCCTATATGTTTTTTTATGTGTATGTGTGTGCAAGTCTAAATATGTCCGTGCTTTTGCATGTGTGTGCATCAATGTGTGTGTGGGTGTGCATGTGTGTTTCTATGCATGTGCATATAAGTGTGTGCTAGCACATGTGCTTGCATGTATTAGTTCATATAATTGCATGTATGTTTGTGTGCATGCATGCATGAGTATGTGTATGTGTGTGTGTGTGTACATTGGTATGTATGTCACTATGTGTGTGCATGTGCATCTGCGCGCATGGGTGTGCATGCTGATGTGCATGTGTGTGCTTGCTTGTTTGCTTGTTTGTGTGCCTGTGGGTGTGTGTGTTTTTATGTGTGTGTGTGTGTGTGTATGTGTGTATGCATATGTGTATGTACATATGATTGAATGTGTGTGTGCCTATGTGCATGCGAGGCATTTGTGTGTGTGTGCCAATGTGTTTCTACATGTGTGAGTGGTAGGGTGTGCGTGTGCATTTGTGCATATGTGTATGCGTGTCTTTGAGTGTGTGTGTGTGTGTGTGTATGTGTGCATGTTTGTCTTTACTCATACAGACGTGTGTGTGTGTATGTGGGTGCATGAGTACATGGGTGTATGTGCAAATGTTAGTGTGTTCTCATTTGCATTTGACTTGGTGTGCATGCTTATGTATGTAAATGTATATGTGTGCCTACATTTGTGCATGTGTGCATGCATTTCATGTTTGTGTGTCTGCATATGTGTGTTTGACAGCATTTGTTTCTATCTATGAGTGTATGTGTACTTATGCATAAGCATGTGTGTACATGTATTTATGTGCATATGCATACGCATGGATGTGTATACATGTGTGCATATCTGTGTGTATATGTGTGTGAGTGTATGTTTGTTTATGTGTGCATGTATGCATGTGCGTGTGTGTTTGCATGAGTGGTTGTGTGTGTATATGTGCTTATGTGTGTGTGCACGTGTGTGCATGTGGTTGTGAGTGTTTGTAAGTGTTTATGCATGTGCTTGTGTGTATGAGTGTACATGTGTGTGTATGTGTGTGTGCTTGTGTGTGTAAGTGTGTGTATGTGTGTGCATACTCATGTGTTCATTTAAGTATGTGTGTATATGCGCACGCATGTTCTTGTGTATGATGTGTATGTGTGTATGTGAGTGCATTTGCATGTGTGTCTATATGTGAATGTGTCAGTGTGTTGGTGCTAGCTTGTGTGTGTGTGTTCATGTGAGAGTTTTGTGTATGGGTGTTTGCACATGTGTGTGAACATGTATGTGTTTTGTGTGCATTTGTGTGAATTTGTGTCCAAGTGTGTGCTTATGTGTGCATGTGTATGTGTGTGCAAATTTTGGTGCATTTTAGTATTTCTTTTTGTCTGTGTCAGTGTGTGCATGTGTTTTCTTTTGAGCTTATGTGCATGTATGCATGCCCATGCATGTGTGTGTGTATGCTTGTGTGCAACTATGTATGTGCGTGTGTGTGTGTTTGGTTCTATGCATGCATGCACACTTATGTGTGTCTATATGTGTGCATGTGCTTGTGTGCACATGTACATGTGTGATCATATGTGCATGTGTGCATTTGCACGTTATTATATGTATGTGTGTTGTGATTTTGTGTGTGTCTGCATGTGTGTCTATGAGAGTGAATGTGAGTCTGTGTGTGTTTGCATGTACATGTGTACGTGTGTGTGTGCATACATGTTTGTGTAAGTTTTTGTTTGCATGTATATAGGTGTATATATGTGTGTTAATGTATGTGTGTGTCTATGTTTATGTGTGCATGTGTGCATGTGGGTGTGGGTGTGTGGGTGTGTGCATGTGTGGGTGTAGGTGTGTGTCTATGTGTACATGTGTGTTTATATTCTTTTGCACTTGTGTGTTTCTGTGTGTTCAACTTTTTATATGGATGTATATGTGTGTGTGTGTGTATGTATATACAGGTGTGTGTTCATTTCTTTGTGCATGTGTATTCTTTCATGTGTGTGCATGTTTGTGTTGGTGGTTGCATGCTTTGTGCATGTGTGCATGTGCTAGTGTGCATGTGTTTGCATGCATATGTATTTGTGAGTATTTGTTTGTGTGAACATGTGTGTGGGTGTTTGCATGTATGTATGTGTGTACATGCAGCTATGAGTGTGCATCTCTATGCATGCATGAGATTGTGTGTGTGTGCACATGGACGTGTGTGTGCCTTTCTCTATGCTATGCGTGCATGTGTGCATGTGTGTAGGTGTGCATGCATAAGTGCATGTGTGCATTCTTATGTGTATATGCTTTTGTGTGTTTATATGTGTTGATGTATGCATAGGTGTGAGTGTGCATATGCATATGCTTGCATGTTTCTGTGTGAGTGTGTGCATGAGTGTTTGTGTGGGTGTGTGGCGATGCATGTGTGTGCATGCACGTTCATGTGTGCATGTGTAAACATTTGTGTGTAGGTTTGTCTGCGTGCTTGCATGTGTGATTACACATGTGTGCGAGACTATGTGTTGGTGTGTGTGTAGGTGTATATGTCCATGTGTGTGTGCATGTGTGTGTACCCATGAGCATGTGTGTATGTGTGCTCATGTATGCATGTGAGTATGAGTGAGGGTGCATATGCGTGTGTGTGTGTGTGTGTGTGCATTTATGGCTACAACTATTATGTGTGTGTGTTTGTGCAAGTGCACAAGTGTTCATGAGAGTTTTGTATGTGAGTATTTGTTTGCATGCATGTGCACATGTGTGTGTGAGCAGTTTTTTATGTGTGTTGTGTGTGCATGTGTTTGCATGTATGCATCTGTGTGGGTGGTGTGCACGTGTGAATGTTCATGTGCATGCATGTGCATGTGTGTGTGCATATCTATGTACTTGCATGCCTGCATGTCTATGCATATGGGTGCACACATGTGTGTGCATGCACAAATACGTGTATGCCTTTTCATGAGAATGTCTATTTATGTGTATGCATCTGCATGTGTACATATGCGTATGTGTTTGTGTAGTTGTTTATGTGTATCTATGTGCACATGTTAGTGCATACAATTGTGTCCAGTGTGAATGTGTTTTTGTGTGCATACAAATTTGCGCATATCTATCAGTGTGCTTGTGCTTTATATGTGTGCAACCATGAGCATGTGTGCATGTGGGTGTGTGTGATTCTACGTCTGGGTGTGTTTGTGCATGTGTATTTGTGGGCTTATGTGTTTGGGTGGGTGCATGTGTGAGTGAATGTTTGTGTGCATGTGCGTATGCATGTGTTTTTTTGTGTGTGGGCACATGTGCATGTGCTTATGCACATGTGTGAGTGTGTGTGCATGTGCATGTGTGTGCCTGTGTTGATACATTTGTTTGCAAGTTTGTGTGTTGTGCATGCTTGCATGTGTGTGGGGGGTTATGTATGTGTGTGTGTACATGTGCATGAGTATAAGTGCACAAATATGTGTGTTTTAGTGTGTGCTTGTCTATTTGCTTGCCTGAGTGCATGTATGTGTATGCATAATTGTTCTTTTTTCTGTTGTGTGTGTGTGCATGTTTGTCCATGTGTGTGTTGTTGTACACATATGTGTGTATACATGTATGTCTGTATCTACATGTATGTGCATGTGAGTACATATGTATGAGCACCTATGTGTGCGTACCTGTGTCTGGGTTTGTATGTCTATGTGAATGCATGGTGGTGCAAATTGTGTGTGGTTGTTTATATATGCATGTGTGTGCATAGACATGCATATGTGTGTGTGTGGTGCAAACGTAGGCATGTGTTCAAATTCATGTTTGTCTGTGGGGTGTGTGTGGGTTTTTATGTGCCTGCATGAGTCTGTGCATGTACACATGAGTGCTTAAGTGTGTGTGCCAGTGTGAGTTTATGTGCTTGTGTGTGTAGGTGCATATTTGAGTTTGTGCGTGTGTGTGTGTGTGTATGTGTCCATCACATGTGCATGAGTGTGTGCATGTGTGTACTTGTGCACGTATGCATGCACGTGTATGTGTGTGTTTTTAAATTCATGTGGGTGAGTGTGTATGTGTGTGTGTGCATGTTTCTATGTGTGCAGGTGTGCACATTTGTGGTTTTTTCAATTTTTGTGCCAGCATGTGTGAGTGTTATGTGTGTGTGTGGCTGTCTATGTCTATGTGCCTTTATATGTGTGTGTATTTGTGCTTTTGTGTGCATGTTTTTGTGCATGCATGCATTTGGGTTTGTGCATGCATGTGTGAGCATATGTGTGTGTGTTTGTATATGTGAGTGTAGGTGTGTGTACAAGTTTGTGCTTGTGTGTGCATTTGTGTGCATATGTATGTGCATTTGTATGTGTGTGTGTGTTTGTGTGTGCAAGTGCATATGTGTATGAGTGTATGTATTTGTGTGTGCATGTGTTTGTGCCTTTGTGTTTGCATGTCTAAGTGTGCATTCATGCTTGTGTTTGTGCATTAATGAGTCTATGAGTATTTGCAAGCATGTGGACATGTGGATATGGTCATGGATGTGTGTACGAATGTATTTGGGTATGTGTGTGTACCATTAAGTATGAGTACATGTGTTTGTGTGTGTCCACATGGGCATGTGTGCATGCACATACATGTGTGCATATGCATTCTTATGCGTGTGAGTGTGAGTGTGTGCATGTATGTGTGCATGTGTGCGCATCAGTATGTGAGCATGTGCATGTGTGTACATGTGTGTGTTTATGTGCATGTATGCATGTGAGTGTTTTCTTATGAATTAGTGTGTGTGTGTGTGTGTGTGTGTGCACGAGTATAAATGTGCATGTGCATGTGTCCGTGTTGGTGTACTCATGTTTATGTGTTTGAACTTATGGTCATGTGTGTGTGTTTTTGTGTGTCCATATGTGCACATGCATGTATGTGTGAATGTGTGCATGCTTGCTTGCATCTATGTGTGTGTTCATGTCCATGCATGTATATGTATGTGAGCATATCTGTGTATGCTTGTGCATGTGTGGGTGCACTCACATTTGTGTGCGTGCATTTGTGTTTGCATGGGTGTACATGTATGTGTATTTGCTTATGTTTAGGTGTGTGAACACATGCATGCATGTGCATGTAAGTGTGTGTATGTTTGTGCATGTGCACATGCACATATGTGTGTGTGTACATACATATGCATGGTCATGTGTGTGTGCCTACATATATATGTTTATGTGTGTTTTCCTACAATTGCGTGAGCATGTGTGTATGCGTGTTTATGTATGCATGTCTTTGCATGTGCATATGTATGTTTGTGTGTGCATGTATTTCTATGTGTTTGTGTGCGTGCACATCTTTATGCACATGTGTGTTTGTGTGCACAAGTGCATCACATGCATGCATGCGTGTGTGCTTATATGTGTGAGTATGTCCATGAGTGCTTGTGTCCAAGCATTAGTGTGTTTTGTAAGCATGCATGCACATGTTGCTATTAGTGTGGGCATTTGTGTGTGCATGTTAGTATGTCTGTATGTGTGTGCATATGTCTATGTGGTCATGTGACTGTGTGCTAGCAAACAAGTGGTCACGTATGGGTACTTGTATGCTTTATGTGTGCACTGGTCAATGCATGTGCGTGTAGGAATGTGTGTGTGTGTGTACACTTAAGCACATGTTTGTATGCTTGTTTGTCTATAAATGTGTGTGTGTTCATGTGATTGAGTGTGTGTCTGTGCATGTGCATGCGTGTTCCAAAGTGTGCAAGTGTGTGTAAATTTCTGCATGTGCATGTTTATGTGGTTATTAAGCACATGCATGTGCATACGTATAATTTTGTATGTGTGTACATATGTGTTTGTATGTTTGTATGCATACATTTGTGCTTATTGGTGAATATGCATGTGAGTACATATGGGTGTGTATGTGTATATGCATGTGTGGGTGCATATGTGTGTGCGTACGTATGTATTTGTGCATGTGTGTGGGTTCATGCTTGTAAATGTGTGCACCAACATGTGTCACTCTATGCATTTGTATATGCATGATTGTATTTGTGTGTGTGTCTGCATGTGTTATTGTGAGTCTATGTGTGTGTGTATGCATGTGTGCATGTGGGTGCGTGTGTGCATGAGTGACTTTGTTTGTGTGTGTATATGTGTACATATGTGCATGTGCATGTGTGTGTGTATATGCTTGTGAGAGTGTGTGTGTGTGCACGTGTGTCTATGTATACATATGTGTGTGTAGTGTGAATGCATGCACATGTGTATATGTGTCTACTTGTGTGCATCAATGTGTGTAGGTGTGCGTAGGTGTGTGTGTGTGAATGTATGTACATTTGTGCATGTGTGCATGTCTATGTGTTCCTGCACATGTTTGTGCACTCTTACGTGTGTGTGTGTGTATGCATGAGTGCATGTGTGTGTGTGTGTGTGCATGCATATATCTGTGCATTTCATGTGTGTATACTTGTATGCCTATATGTGTGCACATGGATGTGTGTGCATGTGTGTATGTACAAGCATGTGCATGTATTTGTGTGTGTGTATGTGTATATGTATGCATGTGCATGTGTGTGCATGTATACATGTGCATATTTGTATGAGCATCTGTGCATACACATGCATTTGTGTGCTTGTGCCTATTCTTATATGTGATTATTGGTGTGTTTGTGTGCATGTGTATGCTTTTCCAAGTTACATCCATGTGTGTAAGTGTGTGAGTGTTTGTATGTGTATATGTGTGTGTATGTGGGTTTATGTTTTTGTTGGTGTGTGCGTGTATAGGTGTGTGTGTATGTGTGCATGTGTTTGTGCATCTGTGCTTGTGTGTGGAAGGATGAGTGTGTGTGCACTCGTGCACATGTGTTTATGTGTATACATGTGTGTGTGCATGCATATGTGGGTATTTTTCTATGTGTGCATATATGTATGCACATGTAAGTGTGTGCATGTAGGCCTGCACACTATGTGTGTATACTCATGCATCCATGTGCATGTCTATACGTGCCAATGTATGCATGTGTGTGTGTGTTTATCTGGGTGTGTGTGGATGTGTGTGTGTGTGTTTGTGCATGTGTGCGCATGTGTGCTTGTGTGCATGTGGGTGCATATATGCATGCTTTTGTGCATGTAATTCAGTGTATATGTGTGTTCATGTGCATATGTGCATGTGAGTATGTGTCTATCTATATGTGTGTCTACATCTATGTGTATGTGAGTAGTGCATGTGTGCATGCACAGGTGTTTGTATATGCACACTCATGTGAGTATTTATGTGAGTGTTGTGCAGGTGTATGCATTTGCATGTGTATGGGTATGGGTTTGTGTGCATGTGTATGTGTGCTTGTTTGTGTGTTTGCATGTTCCTATGTTTGTCTATGTGTGTGTGTATGTGTGTTACTATCCATATTGCTCTGTGAACCTCTATGTTTATGTGTCTACATACATATGCATGTGTGTATGTGTGTGCTTTATGGGTGTGAAAGTGTTTGTGTGTATGTATGCATGTGTGTCTATGTACATGCGTGTGTGTTTGTGAGAGTGCATGTAGGCATATGTATGTCTACATTGGTGCACATGCATGCATATGTATTTGTCTATGTAGGTGTGTGAAGGTGTTTGTCCGTTGCATGTGTGTGTGTATAAGCATGATTGCATGCGTATGTGCTTGTATGTGCATGAGTGTGTGCGTATCTATGTGTGTGCATGTGCATATGTGTGATTGTGTGTGTGTCTACATGTGTGTGTGCATGCAATGATTATATTTGTGTGTGTGTGCGAGCATGTGTGCATGTTTGTATGTGCATGTGTGGGTGCAGGTGGATGCGCATGTGTGTGTGCTAGTGTAAATGCATGTTTTTGTGTGCATGATCATGTGTGTGCATACATGTGTGCATATGGGTGTCATGATCGTACTTGCTTACATGTTTGTGTGTGTATTTTTTTTACAGACGCATGTGTGCTATGTGCATGGGTGTGTCTATGTGCACACCTATGTTAGTACATGCATATGAGTTATGTATGCATGTGTGCACATTTATGTGTGTGGGAGAGTATGCATGTGTGTGCATGATAGGGTGCATGCTTGTGTGTATGTGTGTTCGTGCTGTGTGTGTGCAGATGTGTACATGATTAAGCAGTTGCACACATGCTCATATGTTGTCTATGTATTCATATGTATATGTGTTTGTTTGTGGGTGTGTGTGCGTGCGTGTGCTTCTATGTGTGGGCAGTTATGCGTTTGCATGTGTGTATCCACATATGTGTGTGTGTGTTTTTAAGTGCATGCACATGTGCTTGCATATGTATGTGTTTGTAAGCATGCTTTTGTGTGTTTATGTGTGTGTTTGTGTTTGTATTTGTTTGCAAGTGTATGTGTGTGTGTGTGCATGTATATGTGTGGTGCTGAGCACGTGTTTGTATGCATTTATGTGTATGTGTATGAATGCATGCGGGCATATGTGTTTGTCCTTGTGTTTGTGTTTGTGCCTGTGAGTCCATACATGTATGTGTGCATGCATTTGTGTGTTTATGTGTTAGCATGCACATGTGTGTATGAGTGCATGTGTGTGTGTGTATATGTGTGTGAGTGTGCCTGAGTTTGTATATGTAAGTGTGCAGGTATGTTGTCTATTTGTGTTTCTGTGATACATGCATTGGTGTGCTCATGTGTGTATATATGTATGTGTATGTGTGTGTGCTTGCACATGTGTGTGTGTGTGAATATGTGTATCTCTGTGTGCAAATGTTTGTGTGAGATGTGTGTGCATGTTAGTGTATATACATGAGTTGGTACGTATGTGTGCATATGTGTGTGCATGTATTTGTGCATGTGTATGTGTGTGTGTGTGCATACATGTGTGTGGGTGTGCTTACATGTATATGTGCATGTGTGTCCATGTGTGTGCAAGTGCATGAGCATGTGTGTGTGTGTGTGTATTTGTGCATGTCAGCATGTTCATGTGTGTTTCTGCCTTCTTATACGTGTTTGTGTGTGTGGACTTTTATTTGTGTTTGAGTATGTATGCATGCTTTTTTGTATGTGTGTCTATTCATGATTCTATGTTTGTGTGTGTGTGTGTATTTACATATGTGTGTCCATAAATGTGTCTATGTGAATGTGTGCGTGTGTATGCTTGTGTCTACATGTATATTTGTTTGTGTTTGTGAGTTTATGGTGTGTTCAATCACTACAATTGTTTGAGTTCATGCTTATGTCTGTGTGTGTGTGAGTGCATGTTTGTGTGTTCATATGAGTGTTTATGCATTTGTTTGTGTATGTGTGCATGCATTGGTATGCGTGCATGTGTGTGTGTATGTGTGTGTGTGTACATGCCAGTGCATGTGTACATTTGTAAGTGTTCATGTGCATGCACATGTGTTTGTGCATGCATGCTTTTTGTGTTTGCATGTGTGTGTGGGTCTACATGCATGTTTGAGTGAATAAGCATGTTTATGTTCATGTGTGTGTGTATGCAAGCATATGGGTTTACATGTGTGTGTGCTTGTGCTATTTCATTTGTGTTTTCCTATAAATGCTAGTATGTGTATGTGCATACAAGTGCATGTGAGCATGTCCATGTGCATATGTTAATATCACTATGGATGTCCAAGCATGTTTATTTGTGTCTGCATGTGTGAGAGAGTTTGCACATGTGTGTGCAGATGTGTATGTGTATTCATGCGTGATTCTATGCATGCGTGTGGGTTTGTGCATGCTTGCATGCATGTGTTTGTGTTTGTGCTTGTGTCTATGTGCATGTGTGTGCAGTGCATGTGTTTGCTTTTGTGCATATATGTGTATGTGTGCCTGTGTATGCACATATGTGTGTGTGTGTCTGAGCTTGAATGTCTTTGTGTGTGTGCAAAAGTTTGTGTGTGTGCAAAAGTTTGTGTTCGTGTGGTCTTGTGTGTGGGTGCTTGTTCGCACACATACATTCAAGCGTGTGTGCATGTGTGTGCTTGTGTGTGCATGTGCATAAGCATATGTGTACAGCTAAGTGTGTGTTCATTTGTTTGTGTGTGTGTGTGTGTGTGCATTAGTGTGCATATGTATGGGTGTGTGTGTGGGTGTATGTGTATGTGTGTGGGTTTGGTTAAACATGTGCATGTATTTCTATGTTTGTATGTTCTTGTGTATGTGGGTACCTACTTATGCACATGAGTTTGAGCATGTGCACATATATGCAAGCGTGTGTGCATGCATGTGGATGTTGGTGGGCGTTTGTGAGTGCATATGCATGTGCGTACATGTGTGTGTGTGTACATGTATGTTTGCATATGTGTTTATTTGTACACATGCGTGGTTGTGTGCATGTGTTAATGTGTTCAGGTATACTTGTGTGGGTGAATGTTTGAGCATGTGCATGCATGTGTGTGTGTGTAGATGTTCGTGTGAGCAAGTGTAGCCATTTCTTTATATGTGTGCAAGCATTTGTGTGCATGTATGCATGTGTGTGTGTGTGTATCTGTGCATGTTTGTATGTGTATATGTGTGTGCTAGTTGTACACATGCGTGTTTGCTTATAGGTATTTGTGCATCTATTCATGCACATGCATGTGCATATGTGTCTATGTGTGGGTGTGTTTGTATATGCATGCCTGTATGTGCATACTGGTGCATTTAAGTGTGTGTACATGTAAGTATGTTTGCTTGTGCATATGCATGTGTGTTTGTGAGTGTGTGTGTTTTTGTTTGCATGTGTGTGCATGTTTGTTTGTGCATGTTTATGTGTGTGTATGTGTGCATGAGTATCTTTGTGAATGTTTGTGTTTAGGTGTGGGTGTGTGTTTGTGTGTGTATGGATGCTCTTGTGTATGTGTTATTTTGTGTATATGTGATTTTGTGTGCGTGTGTGTATACGTTTATGTGCATGTGTGTGTGTGCATGAGTGCGTGTGATTATGATATTGGTGTGTGAGTGAGCATATGATTGTTTGCATGTAAGCATGCATTTATATGACTATGTGTACATGTATGTGCATGCATGTGTGCGTTGTGCATACATATGTGCATATGTTTGGGTGTGTCTTTGTATGTATGTGTGTGCAGATGCACCTACGAATTCTTGTATGTGTTTGCATGTATTTGTGTTTTCTTTTATGTGTTGTGCATGCCTCTACATGTTCTTATGTCTATCTATCTTTTTGTGTGCATGCATGTATATGTTGGGTGCATGTGTGTGCGCACTTACATGTGTGTATGCTTGTATGTGTTTGTTTGTATGTGTGTGTGATTGTGTGCATGTCCATTTGTGTGCATATGCATGTATCTGTGTGTGTGTATGTGTGCAAGCATGAGTGTGTGCGATGGAGGCTTTGTGCATGTTTGCGTGTGTGCATGTGTGGATGTATGTCATTGTGTGTGCATGTATGGATGCATGGGAGAATGTATATTTTGTTGTGTGTAGGCTAATATGTGTTTGTAAATGCACGTGTGAGTCGTCATACATGCATGCATGAGTTTATGTGTTTGTGGACACATCTGTGTATGTGAGTGTAAGCAAGTGTTTGTAGGTGTACATGTGCATGTGTGTATGACTAATCATGTGTATATATGTGTGTGCATGTGTGTGTGTGTCTATGCTTATTTGCTCATGTGTGTGCATATGTGCTTGTGCATGTATGTGCATGTATATGCATGTGTGTGTATGTGTGTGTTCATGTGTGTGTGTGTATGAGTGCACATGTGTGTGTATGTGAGTGTGCGTGTATGTGTGCATTTGTTTGTACATGTGTGTGCACTTATGCATGCATATGTGGGTGTATGTGCTATAATGTGATTTTGTATGCATGAGAATGCATGTGCTTGTGCATGTATGTATATGTGTGAGTGCATGTACATGTGCATGGATGCATGCTTTCTTGTATGTTCATGTGTTTTTGGCTATGTTTGTGTGCATAAGCACATGTGGGAATCTATGTGTCGATGCATGCATGTGCTTGCGTGCATGTGTGCATGCATGCTTGTGTCTATTTGTGCATGCATACATATTGTATGTGTGTGCATGTGTGCATGTTTGTAAATGTATATGGTTATGGGTGAGTGTGTATATGTGTGAATGTGCGAGGGTCTGTGTGTATGTGCCTGTAAGTGTGCATGTGCATGTGTGTGTGTGTGTTTGTGTGTATGTTTGTGCATGTATGTGTGCTTTTGTTTGTGTTTGTACATGTGTGTATGCATGTGTGTATGTGTGTAATTGCTTATGTGTATATCTATATTTGTGTATCTATTCATGGGTGTGTTTTCATATCTTTGAGTGTGTGAGTGCACATACATGCTTTTGTGCATGCATGTGTATGCATATACATGTGTGTGTGTGTGTGCATGTGTTTCAACATGCATGTGTATGTGTGAATGCTTCTGTGCTAGTGTACATGTGTGCATGCATGTGTGTGCACTTGTGTGAGTTTCTGTCTATGTGTATATGTGCATGTGCTTCTTTAAGTACTTGAGTGTGAGTGTTTGTGTGTTTATGTGGACAAGTAAATTCTTGTGTGTGTGATGCACATCTATTTGTGTGTGTTTGTGTGCATTCATGTGTGCGAGAGACCATGCGTTGGCATGTTTGTGTGCATGTGCATGTGCATTTGTCTGCATGGGTGGGTGTGTCTATGTATGTGTTTACATGTGTGTGTGTGTGCACATTTGCATGTTTTTTGTGTATGTGGATGTGTGTGTGCATGTGTTTGTGTGTGTGTATGTGTGTGCATTAGCATTTGTGGGTGTATATCCATGTGTGTGTGTATTTCTGTGTGTTTATGTGCATTTTTCCATGTGTTTATGTATGTGCCCATGTGCATGTTTGTGTGTGCGTGAGTGCACATGCCTATTTGTATTTGTGTGTTTATGCATGCGTGTGCATGCATGTGTGAGTGTGTGTTTGTGCATATGCATGTGCATGTGTACATACCTGTATTAGAATGAATATGTGTGTGTGTGGGCATGGGTGTGTGTGCAAGTATGTATATGTGTAAGTTTGTGTTTTCATTTGTGTGTGAGTGAGTGTGTGAGAATGCATTGGAAGTGCATGCATGTGTGTGTGTTAGTGGCGTATGCACATGTGTGTGCATGCATGTGTGTGCGTTTATGTTTGTGCTTGCTTGTACTTGTGCATGTGAGTGTTTTTGTGGATGAAAATTTGTGTGTGTATGCATGTGTGTGAGTGTGTGTAGGTGTATATGTGTGCATGCATGTTTGTGTGTTTGTACTTGCATGTATATGTGTGTGTACATATTTGTGTACATGTGCACATGTCTCTATGTTTGCATTTGTTTACTTGTCCATGTGCATATGTATTTTTGTGAAAGTGCATAGGTAAGGGTGTGAGTGTGCTTGGTTTTATGTATGTGTGAGTGCATGGGTGTGCATGCATGTATGTGTGGGCATGCATGCATTTTTCCTTGTCTACACATGTGCATTTTGGCATGCATGTGTATGCATGTCTGTGTATATGCATGTTTGTGTGTGTATGGATGTGTGCTTGCATCTATACATGTGGCTATGTGTGCATGTGCATGTGTGTGTGTGCACATGTGGCTATGCATTATAGTGCGCATGTGTGCATGTGCATATGTGTATGTGTGTGCAAGTGTCTATGTATGTGTGTGTGAATCTATGTGTACATGTGTGCATGGTTGTGTATGTGTATTTGTGTATCTACAAGTGTGTCTGTATGCGTCTATATGTGTTCATATATATGCATGTGAGCATGCATGTGAGTGTGTATGTGTATTCATGTATGCACTTTTGCATGTTTTTTGTTTATGTGTGTGAGTGCATATGTGTGTGAATGCATATGTGTCTATATTTGTGTGTGCTTATGTTTGCGTGTGGGTGTATGCATGTCTGCATGTGTCCTTATGCATCTGTGCATGCGTGTATGTGTGTGTGTTTGCATATGATTCTATATTTTTGTGCATGTGTAAATGTGTGTCTACATGTGTGTGCATTTGTGTGTGCAAGTGCACATGTGGGCATGTGTGTGCATGTAAATGTGTGTTATGCATGCATGGTGCATGTGTGTAGGTGTGGATATGTGCATATAGTTGGGCATGCATGTTCTTACCTGTGTGTTTATGTGTTCATGCATGTGTGTGTGTGTGTGAGTGCATGTGTGTGCATTTGTATACTTGGATGTGTGTATGCATGTGTGTACGAGTGTGTGTTTATGTTCATGTCATGAATGTGTGCATGTGCATGTGTGTGGAAAATTGCCTGCTAGTGTGTGTGCACCACCAATGTGTGTTTGAGGGTGAGTGCATTGGTGTGTCTGTGTGTGTGTTTGTGTGCAAGTGTATATGCATGGATGTGTTTGCATATGTGTTTGTGTACATATGAGTGTGTCTATGAGTGTATATGTGTGTGCATGTGCAAGGGCATGTGCGAGTGCATGTGCATGTTTGCATAATCATACATCAATATATATGCAAACATTCATGTGTACGTGAGTGTGTGAGGGTGTATGTGTTCACAGATGTGTTAGTGGATGTGTTTGTTCATGCATGTGCATATCTTTCTATATTTGTGTGCCATTGTGTATGCATGTCTTTGTGCATTTGTGTGTACTTATGTTCTTTTGCATGTGAGCTTATACATGCATATGCCTATGCTTGAGCATTTTTGTGCATGTGCTTCTACATGGGTGCGTGTGTGCATGTTTGTATGTTATTGCATGTGTGTGTCTATGTTTGTGTGTGTGAATGTGTGTTGGTATGCTTTTTTGTTTGTGTACTTGTGTGCATGTTTGTCCTTATGTGTGTGTGCATGTTGATGCATTCATGCATGCAAGTTATGTGAGTGTTCAACCATGCATGTGCACATGTGAGTGTGGGTGTGAGAGTCTATTTTTGTATGTGTGTATATATTTGCATGCATGTCTACAAGTGTTTAAGCACAAGAGTTTTTGCTTATGTGTTCCTTATGTGTGCAAGCATGTGTGTGTATGCATGCATCTTAGTGAGAATATATGTGTGTGTGTGTGTGTGAATTCATGTGCAAATTGATATATGTTCACACACATGTGAGCATCTGTAATCAAATGCATGTTTATGTGTGTGAGTGCACATGTATGCATTTATGTATTGACATATGTGTGTGCATGCATGTTTTCCTATATTTGGATGTACGCATGAGTGCATGCATGTGCCTAAAAGTGCATGTGTGTGTTTGTGTTCATGCGTGTGTGTGTACGCATGTGTCTATGTGTATGCATGTGTTGACATGTGGGTATGAACAAGTGCATGTGGGTGTGCATGTGTTTCAGTGTGCCTTTTTGTTCATGTGAATGTTAATGTGCATGTGTTTTATGCGTGTATGCATCTGTATGAGTATTTGTGTGGATGCATGTCGATGTGTTTGTGCATGCTCTTATGTGCGTGTGCTTATGTGTGTGTGTGCTACGTTCATAAGCATGTGTGCTTGTCTGGGCACATGGGTGCATGTGTGTGTTAAGCTCATGAGTAAGTGTGCATGGGTGGGAGAGTGACAGAGTGTGTGTGTGGATGTTTGTGTCCATGTGTTTATGCTTATTTGTGCACATGTTTATGTGTGCACATGTGTATGTGTCTGTGGATATGTGTGCATGCTTGTGTGTGTTGTGCATTCATGCATGTGGGTGTGCACGGGTGTGTGTGCACACATGTGTGTGTGTATGTAGTTGTGTGTGCATGCGTATGTGTGTATGCCTTTGCTTACATATGTGTGTATATGTGTATGAGGGTTTATGTAAGAGTGTATGTGCACTTTGTGTGTGGGTACTTGTGTGTGCAAGTGTGTGCATGTGCATGTGTACACATGTGCATGTGTATGAATGCATGTGTGTGTATGTACATGTGCATTTGTGTTTGTGTTTGCATTTGTTTGTGTATGTGTATATGTACATTTTTGCCTCTATTTACATGTGTGTGTGTGTGTGCAACCATGTGTATGTGTTTGAGCATGCACATGTGTGTGCATATGCATATATACACGTGCATGTGCATATGTGTGTGTGTGCATGTGTGCACATGTGCGAGCATGTGTGCATGCATGTGCATATTAATGCATGTGTGCATTTATGTTGGTGTGCATGATAGTGCATAAGTGTATTACATGTGTGTGCATGTGTGCATATGTGTGTGTGAGTATGCATGCATATTTTTGAGGTTGTGTGTGCATATGTGTGCCTATGCATGTTCGTGTGCAGGAGTGTACATGTCCTTGTTCGTGCATGTACCTTGGCATGTATGTGCATGTGCATGTGAATCCATGCATGTGTTTGTGCATGCATGTGTGTGCACGTAAGTGTGTGCACCTATGTGTGTGTATTCTTTTGTGAGTGTGTTAAGGTGCTTGCATGTGTGCATGTCATAAGAGTGTGTAAGAATGCATGTGTGTGTGTGCATGTATGCATGTGAGTCTGTGTGCGTGTGCATGCATCCATGTGAATGTGTGTATGCATGTTAAATTCTGCATGTATGCACATCTACATGTTTGTATATTTGTGTGCATGTACACATGTGTATGTTTATTTGAGGGTATGTATGTATACACAGATGATTTGATTAATATGTGTGCACTGTATCCACATGTGCTTATATATATATATATATATATATATATATATATATATTTGTGTGTGTGTTTGTGTGTGTGCATGCATGTGTTAGCACATATATTATTGTATGCTTGTACATGCATGTGTGTGTGCTTCTAGGTGCCTATGTTTTTGCATATGTGAGCTTGTCTGTGCATATGCATGTGCATGTATTTGTGCATGCATGCATGTGTTTGTCTGGGTGCATATTACATGCATGTGTGTGTGTTTGGGTGCATGTGTGCCTATGTGCATTTGTGTGTATGTGGTTGTATATGTGCATGAATTTATGTGTAAGTGGGCATGTGCAAGTGTGCATTGGTAGGCATTTGTTTTCATGTTCATATACATTTGTGGAAGTGTTTTATGTGTGTGTTTGCTTGTGTGTGTGTGCATGTGTATGTGTGTGGTTGTGTGTGTGTTTGTGTGTGTGTTTGTGCGTATGATTGTGTGTGTGTGTATACTTATGTGTGTGCATGAGTGCATGTTGTGCACATGTGTGTATGCATTTGTGTGAGTGTTTGCATGCATGAGAGTGTAGCTATATGTGTGTGGCTATTTGTGCTCATGTGCATACGTGTATGAATGCATGTGTGTATGTACATGTGTGTGTGTGCACGAATGTGTGTATGCATCTACGTGCATATGTTAGTGTGCGAGAGCCTATGTGTGTGAATGTTTGTGTGTGATGCGTGTACATGCTTGTGTGTGTAGGTGTGTGTGAGTATGTATAGGCATGTGATCGTGCATGTGTTTATACACACACATGTGTCTATTTGTGTGTCTATGTATGCTTATGCATGTGTAGGTATTGTCTTGTGTGTGTTTTTATGTTTTGATATGTTTGTGTTGCTTTACATGCACATGTGTCTAAGTGTGTGTGTTTGTATGTGTTTTCATGCAAATGTAAGTGTTTGTGTATGTGTATAAGTGTGTGTGATCATGCATGCATGTGTGTCTGTAGAGGGGGTGGGTTTATGCATGGGTGTGTGCCAGTGTGTGTACTCCTACGTAAATGTGTATGTGTTTGTGTGTATATGCAAGCATGCACATGTGTGTATGTGTTCATCTATTTGAGTTTTTTTATGTTTGCAATAAAATTTGTGTGTGTGCATGAGTGCATGTGTTTGTGCATTTATGTGTGCCCAGGGACACGTGCCAGTATGGGTGTGTACATGTGTGCGTCTATTCACATTTATGTGCTTTCGTTCATTTGCATGTGTGTGATTATGTATATATATCTACAAATGTACTCAGACATGTGTGTGCATAAATGTATGTCAGTGTCTATGTGTGTGCAAATGTGTTTGCATGTGAGAATATGTGTCTGTGCGTGCATGTGTGAGTACATGTGTGAATGTGTTTGTGTCTGTGTGTGCATGCTAATGCAAGCACATGTGGGTGTACATGGCTACATATGTGTGTATGTTAGCAAGTGTGTGTGTTTGTTCATGTGTGTGCTTACCCACAAGTGAGTGTATATTTGTGTCTTGTTATGTGTGTGCATGTGAGCATTTCTCTAAGTGAGTGCATATGTATTTGTTTGTGTATGTGTGTTTACTTATGTGAATGGGTAGGTTCTTGTGTGCATGCTTATGCACATGTATATGTGCATATGTTTGTGTGTGTAGGCATGTGTGCATATGTGTGCATGTGCATGTGTGTGTGTGTGCTTGTGTATGTGAGTGTCTTTATGCATGTTTGTTTGTCCATACATGCACATGTGTGTGTACATCTCTATTTACGTGTGTGTCTACAATGTTTAAGTGTGTGCATTTGGTTGCGTGTGTTGGTGTGTTCATATGTTTGCATAAGCATGCTTGTGTGTGTGCCAACGTGTGTGCATGTGTGTGCATGTTTGGGTGCATGCATGAGTATGTGCGCATATGTGTGCATAAATGTGTCTATGTGTGAATGCATATATGCATGTGTGTGTTAGTGTGTGTATATGTCTGTGTGTATTTTTTTTGTATGTGTATGTGTGTGCATGCATCTATCATCTATGTAGTAGTGCTTGCATATGTATGTATGTGCTTGGGTGCATGTTTATGTATGTATTTCTTTTTGTGTGTGTTTATTTATGTGTGTGCATTCATGCATGTGCATGTACGTATGTGTGTTTGTTTTTCTATTTGTGTGTATGTGAGCATTTGCACAGACGCATTCAACTTTGTGTGTGCATGTTTATGAGTGTGAGTTTATGTATACATACATGTGTGTGTGCCTATGCCAATGCATATGAGTGTGTACATTTGCAAGTGCATGTTAGTGTTTGTGTGTACATATTCATGTGCGTATGTATGCATGTACATTTGTTTGCTTGTGTTGGTGCATATGAATGTGTGCATGTGAGTTTGCATGAATGTTTGTGTGGTAAGTGTGTGTGTGTTTGGATGCATGTGTGTGTGCATGTGTATATGCATATGCATTGTGTGTGCATATGAGTATGCATGTGTGTGTTTGTGTGTGCATTTGAGTACTTGCATAGAGGTACTTGAGTGGGTTTGTGTCGTATGAGCATGTGTGTGTGTCCACATGGGCAAGTGTGTGTGCATGCATGGCAATGTGTGTTTGTCTATATGTGCATGTGTGTATGTGTCTGTCTATGCATGTATGTGTGTGAGCATATTTGTGTATGCATGTCGATGTGCATGCTTGTGTGTGTGGTTGGGTGTGTGTGAGCATAAGTGTGTGTAGGTGTATGTGGATGTGTTTCTAAGTGTGCATGTATGTCTACATGTGTGAGCTTGTGTGTGCACAAGTGAGTACATGTACACGTGTGTATGTGTGTGTATGTATTAGTGTATTTCGATACATCCATGCGTCTATGTGCATATTTGTATTTATGTGCATGTCTACGTGTGTATGTACATGTGTCAATATGATATGTGTGAGTGTGCATATGTGTGTGTGCATGCATATATGTATGTATGTGTGTGTCTGTATATTTGTGTGCATCTGAGTGCATGTGTATAAGTTTGCATGGGCATGTGCACATAACTGTATGTGCTTGTGTGTATGTATATGTGTGTGCATGTGTGTATGTGCATGTGTGTGAGTGTATGTTTGTGCATGTGTGCATGTATATGCATTTACATGTATCAAGTTGTTCATGTGTCTGTGCATTTGTGTACACATGTGTGTGTGCCTCTATTTGTGCATTTGTGTACATGGTTGTGTGCGTGTTTGCATGAGTTAGTGCGAGTGTAGGTGCATGTGTGAGCATGTGTGTCTTAGTGCTTATATATGTGACTGTGCATGCATCCGATTGCATGCTTTCATGCTTGTGTGTGTCGATGAGCATGTGTCTATAAGTTTATGCACATTTGTGCATGTGTCTTTATGTATATGTGCATGCGCATGTGTGTATGTGTGCATGCATAGTCACGCGTGTGTGTACATCTGTGTCAGTGTATGCGTAGGAGTGAGCATGTTTGTGTGGGTGCATATCAGTGCATATGTTTGTCTGCTTGTGTGTATGTGTGTGGATACATATTTATGCATGTGTTTGTGTGTAGGTGTGTACATGTGTGAATGTGTGTGTGTGTGTGCTTGTGTGTGCATGTGCATGTGTGGTTGTATGCATTTGCATGTGTGTCTATGTGCATATGCATGCTTATATGTGTACATGCATGTGCATGTGAGTGTGTGTTCATGTCTATGTTTGTATATGTAGGTTTATGTGAATGAGTGTAATGTGTTTGTGTATGTGTGTGAACATGTGCTTGTGTACAAGCATTAGTGTGGACATCTATGTGTGCATGTATGTGTGTGTAGTGTGGGTGTGGATGCATGTGTTTGTGCACATGTGCATGTGAGTGTACAACTATACGTGTTTGAGTATGTGTGCATGCATGTGTGCGTGTATGCATGTACATGCATATGTGTGTGTAGGAGCCTATGCATGTGTATATGTGTGTGTGGGTGTGTGGGTGTACATGTGTGATTATGTGTGTGTGTTTGTGTGCTTGAGCATGAATTTCTAGATGTTTGTGCATTTGGGTTTGTGTGTACATATGTGCATGTTTATATGTTTATGTGTGTGTGTGCGTGTATTTGTGTATGGCTGTATAAGTATGTTTGTGCATGGGTTTGTGTGTACGTGTATTTATACATGTGTGAGTGCATGCGCACATGTGCATGTGCATGTGTGTGTGCATCAATGTGTTTCGGTGTGTGTGGGCATGCCTGCATGTGTCTATTCATGTGTTTGTCTGACTATATGTGATTGTGTATGTATGTATGTGTGCACACTTGGGTATGAATGTGTGTGCATATGCATCTACATGCCTGTGTATGCACTTGTGTGTGTATATGCATGCATATGTATGTGCATGTGCATGTGTGTGCTTGAGCATACTTCTATGTGTATATATGTTTATGCATGTGTCTATTTGTGTATGTGTGTACACATGTTTGTGTGCCTCTGTTTATGTGTGTGTGTGTGTGCTTGTGTGTGCAAGTATGAGTGCCTATGTATGCATGCATATGTGCTTGCATAGCTATGTGTGTTTGTTTGTATGCAATTGTGTGTGTAAGTGTATGTTTCTATGAGTGTGCATGCATTCATGTGTGTGTGTGTGTGTTAGCTTGCATGCATGTGTTTGTGCTTATGTATGCATGTCAGTGAGTGAGTTTGGGTGTATGTATATGTGTGTGTAGGTATGTGTGTGCATGTGGTTGTGTGTGTGTATGGGCATATCTGCGCATGTATGTGTGCTTTTGTGCATATGGTTGTGTACATGGGTTCTTTTGTGCAATATTTGTGCTTGTGTATGTGTCTATGTTTGAGTGAATATGTATGCACAATTCTTTGTGTGTGCACATATTAGTGGGTGAATGTGCAGGCATGCATGCACGTGTGTGTGTGTGTGTGCATGCATGTGTGTGTGTGATATGCAAGTTTTCATTTGTGTTGTTATGTGTCTGTGTGTATATGTCAACATGTGTGTTGGCTTTCAGGTTTGCATGTGTGCTTGTTTGTACGTGTGCATGTTCCTTCGTATGGTGTGCACATGCGCACGCATGTGTGTACTGGCGTGGTTGCATGTGTGTGTGCGGGTTCATGTACATGTGGCTATGCATATGTGTGTGTGTGTGCTTGTGTGCGTGTGGGTGCACGTTTGTATGCATGTGCATGTCTGTATGTGTGTTTATGGATGTGCTTACATGTGTGCTTGTGTGTGGGGGTCTTTTTCTTAGTGTTCATGTGTGTATGTATGTAGGCATACAATGTGTATGTGTGTGTGTGCATGCATACTTGTGTATATGTGTTCGTGCATATCATTGCATGTGTGCATGTGCTTGTTTGTCTGAGTGTGTACATGTTTGCACATTTGTGTGTGTGTTTGCATGTGTGTTCATGTGTGTGTGCTTGTGTGCATGTGTGTGTGACTATGCATGTTCTTATGCACATGTGTGTGTGTTTGTATGTATCCATGTGTGACTGTGTTTTCATGCTTTTGTGCATGTGTGAGTGGATGTGGATGTGTGTGCATGTGCATGTTTATGTATGTGTGTTTGCGATTGTATATTTGTGAGTATGTTTGTAGTTGGTGCACATGTGTGTATGCATGTGTGTATGTGTGAATGTTTTTGTACATGTTCGTGTGGTTGTGCATGTCTTTGTGTACATGTGCATATGCATGCGTATGCATGAGTGTGTTTGTTTATGTGTATGAATGTTTGTCTATTTATGTGTGTATGTGAGAGTGTGCATGTGTGTGTGCATGCGTGCATGCCTCTGCATGAATGCACATGCATGTCTATGAATATGTGCTTTTGTGTGTGTACACGATTGCGTGTGTTGTTGTGTGTGTGTGTGTATGTACTTGGATACGTTTGTTTGCATGTGTATTCTTGCATGCATATGCTTATGTGTGCATGTTTTTATGTGTGTTCATACATGCATGTGTGTGGTGGGTATGTGTGCATGTGTGTGCATGTCTTTGAGTGATTCTATATGTGTGTATCTATATACATTTGTATGCATGAGTGTCTCTATGTTTGCATATGTGTCAGCATATGTGCGTATGTGTGCACACTCATATGTGCAAGTGATGGTGTGTGCTCTTAAGGCTATGTACAAATGCATGTGTGTGAGCATGTGTGTTTATGTGCTTGCATGTGTGTCTGCACCTGCATGCATGTTTCTATGTATGTGTGTGTATATGTAAACACATGTGTATGCATATGTTTTTCTTTGTGTGCAAGCAAACATGTGTGCTTTCGTATGCAAGTTACATAAGCATTTGTACTTTTGTATGTTTGTACATTTGTGTGCATCTGTATCTATTTTTTTTGTATGTATGTGTCTTTGTATGTGTGTATATGTGTTTAGGTGTGTTTGTGTGTGTGAGTGTGTGTATGCATGCGTGTTCATGTTTAGGTGTATGTGGGCATGTGTGTGTCAATTTCTATGAGCCTTTATGTATATGTGTGTGTGCCCATGTATGTGAGTATGAATAAGTGCATTCAAGTATGTATGTGTGCATTTGTGTGTGTGTGTGCATGCATGCTTGTGTGTGATTGTTCATTTATCCATATGTCTAAAAGTTTGTATATATGTTGGTGCCTATGTGTGCAGTTGTGGTTGGGTATGTGTGCATGTTAGTGTCAATGCATGGGCATCTATGTGTGCCTATGCTTGGGCATGTGTGTGTGTGAGTGTCTGTAAGTGCAATGTGTGGGTTGTGAATGTGTGTGTGTGGTTTGTACGTGTGTGAGTGTGTTTGTGTATGTATACATGTGTGTGCATGTGTGCTTACGCGTACATGTGTGTGTCTATATGTTTGCATGTCTATGAGCCTTTGTGCATGGTTGAGTATGCATGTGTGTGCATGCATATGCATGTGAGTACGTGTTCATATTAGTGTGCATGGTTGCTTTTGTGCATGTGCATGTGCATGCGTGTGTGTATATGTGCATGTGCAAGCCTGTAAGTGTGTGAGTGTGTCTCTGTGTGTGTGTCCATATGTCTGTTGCGTGTATCCGTGTGTGTGTGTGTGTGTGCATGTGTGGTTGTGTGCCAGTGTGCATGTGAGTGTGCATATGTGTATCTATGCATGGGCGTGTATGTGTACTTGTCCATGCACATGTGTGTATGTCCATGCATGTGTCCATATGTGATTTGTGGGTGTATGTATGTATGTGTGTGTGTGCATTTGCATCTATGTCTGTGTGCATATGTGTTTGAATGTGCACATGTGTGGGCATATGTACATGCATGCGTGTAAAAGTATTTGTCTGTGCATGCATCTCTGTGTGTGGGTGTCTGTGTGTGTGTGTCTGTGTGTGTTTGTGCCTATGTTTGTGTGTGTGTGTGTGTACATGTATGCATGTATGTGTGTTTGCATGGTATTTGTGTGTGTGTGGGTGTCTATGCATGGGTGTATGTGGTGTATTCATGTGCACATGTTGTGCTTTTGAGCAAGCATACGTTGGCAAGTGTGCATGCATGTGTTTAAGTTGGTGGGGGTTTGTGCATGTGTGTGTGTGTGTGCATGTTCACAAGTGTCTATGTGTGCATGTATGTGTGCGTATGTTTATGTGCAGGTGTGCATGTGTGTAGGTGCACATGTGGGCACATGTGTCTATTTTTATATTATGTGTGTGTATGTGTGAGCTTGTGTGTATGTAGGCATGTGTTTGGACATGCATGTGCGTGTGTGCATGTGCATCCTTGTGTGAGCACTAGTGTGTCTGTATATGTGTCTTCGTACGTGTGTATGTGTCTGTGCATGTGTCTTTCTATTTGCGGGTGTGTGTACATGTGTGCATGTATGCATGCATGTGTGTAGAAGCAAGTTTGTATGCTTGTGCATGTGTATGTATGTGTATGCATGTCTACATAAAAGTATGCATGTGTACATGCATGTATGCATGTCTGCATGAGTAATCACATGTGTGTGTGTGTGCATGAGTGTGTGTGTATGAAAGTGTGTATGTAAGCCTATATTTGTGCCTATGCATTTATGTGTGCATATGCATGTGCATGTGTGTGCCTGTGAGTGTGCAAATACATATGCATTTGTATTTGTATTCATGGGTATGCACTTATGTGTGCATGTGCGTGTGTATGTGTGGGTGCACATGCAAGTGTGTACATGTGTGTACGTGTGTCTGTGTGTTTTTGTGTGTGTGTGTGTATGCTTGTGAATGTGTTGTGCTTGCATGTGTGTGCATATGTATGCTTGTGTATGTGTGTGTGTGTGTGCAAAAATACATAAGTGTCTCAGTTCATGCATACACATGTCTTTGTGTGTGCATGTGCATGTGCTTTTTTGTGTGCATGTGTTTTCATGTGCATTCCCTTGTGTGTGTATGTGCATGCATGCATATGTGTATGTGCATGTGTATATATGTATGTATGTGTTTATGCATATGTGGTTGTGTTTATTTGTGTGCATGTGTGTGTGCGTGTGCATGTGTGTATGTGCATTGGTGTTAGTGTGTTAAGGAGTGTCTGAATGTGTGTTTGTGTGTACACATGTGCACAGTCATGTTTTGTTATATATGTGTGTTTGTGTATATGTGTGTGTGTGCATCTGAACATATGTGTTTGCATGTATGTTCACATATATGTGGTTAAGCATATTTGTGTTTGTGCATGTTGGTTTACATGTGCATGCCTATGTGTATGTTGGTGTATTTGTCTATGTGCATATGCTTGCATACATGTGCATGTATGTGCATGTATTCTTGTGTGCATATATGTGTTTGCGTGAGAATGTTTTCATGCACTTGTGTGTATATTATGCTTGTGAGTGTGTGTGTGTGTCTATGTGTGCATGTGCATAGGTGCACATGTGCTTGTGTGTGCAAATGATTGTGTGCATTTGTGTGTGTGTGTGCTTGTGTTAGTGCATGTGTGTGCTTAAGTGTGAGCATGCATGTACATGTGTGTGTGCATATATATATATGTGCATGCATGTGCTTTTGTGGGTGCATCAGTCTTTGTACGTATGGTAATGATTGTGTGGGAGTGTGTGTTTGGCTATGCTCATGTGAACTTGAACAAGTGTGTATGCATGTCTCTTTTTGTGTACATGTGCATGCATGTGTCTATATATGTTTGTGCGTATGTGCATGTGCATGTGTGTTCATGTTTGTGTGACATGTGTCTGAGTTCTTATATGTGTGTTTTCTTGGAGTGTGTGTGTGCTTGTGTTTGTGTGTAATTGAGTGAACATGTGTGTTTGTCTGGGAGCATGCTTGCGTGTGTGTGTGTTAATGTGTGTTGGTGTGTATTAGTGTGTGTGCGCATGTGTACTTGTGTGCTTTGGTGTTTGTCTACATGCATGCACATTGATGTGTGTTTCAGTGTGCGCATGTGTTCGCTTCTTCGTGTGCAAGTATAGGTGTGTGTCCATGTGTGTGTGTGTGCATGTGTGTGGGTTTGTGTGTGCATGTGTGTGCATTTTCTTGTACATACATGTGTGTGCATGTTTTAGCATGCATCTCTGTGTGTGTGTGTGTGTCTATGTGTATGCATGTTCTTAATTTTGTTTTAGTATGTGTATATATGTGTGTGTATCTATGTGTGCTTATGTGCCTATATATGTGCCTATGCATGTGTATGTGCGAGTGTATGCATATATGTGTATGTGTGTTTGCATGTTTTCATGTACTTGTGCATGTGTGTGTCTATATGTATGTGTGTATGAAGGTGAGTCTATGAGTGCATGCATGTGTGTGGATGTGTGCATACGTGAGTACACTTGCTTGAGTGGACTATGTGTACATGTGTGGATGTACCTACATGTGCATGTGTTTGTGTGTGTGTGCATGTAGTAGTGTATGTGTGTGTATGTCTTTACAAACATGTGTGTGCAAGGGAATTCTTGTGTGTGCGCCTTTGTGTTTGCATGTGTGTGTGTGTGCCATGTTTGTTCATGTGCATATGCATGCGTGTCTTCATAAGTATGTGTGTATGTGTATGTGCGTGATAGTTGTCCAAGCATGCGTGCATGCATGTCTGTGTTGCATGCATGTATGTGTGTGTCTTTGTGCATGTGTTCATGCATGTTTACATGCATGTGTTTATAAGTGTGTGCAATTGTATGTGTGCTTTTACATATATGTGTGTGTCGTTTATGTGTGCATTCATGCTTATGGGTATATCCATGCTTGCATACATCGATGTGCATAAGTGCATATGTGTGTGCATGCTCGAGTATCTGTATCTGTGTGTTTAGATGTGCATGTGTGTTTATACATTTGTGCATGCATGTATGCACTTGCACATATATCTATGAATTTGCACAGGTGTATGTATTTGTGTGTGCATATGTGTGCATGTGTATGTGCACCTGTATATATGTTTGTGATCTCATGAGGGTGTATGTGTGTGTTCATGTTCAGGTGTGTATGAGTGTGTGTGTGTGCATACAGGTTTTTGGATGTTTCTGCACATGTGTGTGACCCTTTTTGTATGTGTATGTACCCATGTAGGTGTGTGTGTGTGCTTGTTTATATATGTGTATGTGCACATGTTTGTTCATGTATGTGTGCTTGTCTATGCATGTGTGAGTGCATGTGTGTGCATTGGTGTGCAAGTGTGTGTATCTATGTGTGCAAGCATGTTTGTATTCGTATTAGTATGTGTGTGTGCATGTTTCTATGTGAACACATGTGTGTGTGCTTGTGTGTGTACATATTTGTATGCTTTTCTATGTGTCTATGTATGCTTTTGTGTGTGTGTGTGTGCATGTGTGTGTTAGTGTGTACATATTTGTGTGTGTATGCATGTTCATGCACATGCTCATGCATGTGCATATGTGTATTTGTGTGAGTAAATGCATGAGTCTTCATGCATGTGTCCACATGTGAGTGAGCATGTGCATGTCTGTGTACATGCATGTGTGCCATTATATGACCATTTATATCTCTGTGTGAGCCTATGCA
The DNA here is from genome assembly GCA_023846275.1 of Vanilla planifolia. Lineage (NCBI taxonomy): Eukaryota > Viridiplantae > Streptophyta > Magnoliopsida > Asparagales > Orchidaceae > Vanilla > Vanilla planifolia. Next base: position 1,984,830 of record JAIUJO010000017.1, on the reverse strand, counting down.
TGCATGCATCTGTGTGTCTATTTGTAAGCATGTGTGTGCATATATATGTCTATGCATATGTGTGTATGTGTATGTGTGTGTGTGTGTTTTTATGTTTGTACATGTGTGTGTGTGTATGTGAAAGTGCATATGCATGTTGATGCACTTATGTGTGTTCATGCATGTGCTTGTGAGTGTGCATGTGTGCATCCATGTACGTTTATGTACACTTCTGTGTATGTGTGTGCATGCTTATGTGCACATGTGTGCATGTGTATATGTGTGTTTGTATGTGTTTGTGTTTGAGTGTACATGTGTCCATTTGTGTATGTATGTGCACATATGAACATGACAATGTGTGTGTGTCTGTGTGCATGTGTGAGTTCCTGTGCAAGTGCATGTACATGTTTGTGTATGTGTATGCACATATGTATCTATGCCTTTGTTTATTTGTGTGTATGATCCTTTGCATGTGCATGGGTGCATGTGTATGTGTGTATATGTTTGTGTGTGTATGTGCAGCCTTGCTTGTTTACATTGCTACACATATGCATATATGTGTTTGTGAATGATTAGGTTTGTGTGTATATGTTCAAGAGTCTATTTGTATTTGTGCATGTGTGTATACCTGTGTATGCATATATGTGTGTGTGTAAGTGTATGCATATGTGCATGTGTTCACATGCCTGAATGAGTGTATGCATATGGGTGTGTGTGTGTGTGTGCATGCAAGCTTGTCTATGTGCATGTATGTGCATGGTTGTGCCTATGTGTCTAAATGTGTGTGTGTGCATGCATGTGTGGGCATGTTTGTGCATGTGAATTTGTGTGTGTGCATGCATATTTTGTTTTTGTGTGTTCTTATGAGTATATGGGTGTGTGCATGTGTGCAAACTTTTGTGTGTGTGTTCATACCTATGTGCACATGTGTATTTGTGTGTGTGCATGTTTGTACAGCTTTGTGTGCATGTGCGCATTTGTTTCTATGTGAGCAGAAGTGGTGGTTTATGTAAGCACATGTGTGTTGTGTGAATGCTTGTGGGTGTGGGTTCGAGTGTGTGTGTAAGCATGTGCTTGCTTGTGTTTGTGTGCATGTATGCACGTGTTTGTGTCTCTATGTGTGTTTATGCATATTTGTACTTATTGTGCTCAAGTGTGTGCATACTTGTGTACTTTTATTAGTGTGTTCATGTACATGCATATGCATGTGTGCATGTGTGTGTGAGTATGTGTACATGTGTCATTTTGCACATGTGTATGTGTGTGTAAGAGACTTTGTGTACGTGTGTGTGAGTGTGTATACATGTATGCATGCACGAACGCACATGAATATCTTTATGTGTGTGTGCATGCATGTGTTTTTGTGTTTATGCATATGTCCATGCACACATGTATGAGTGTGTTCATCAATGTATGTTTGCATGTATACATGTGCATGTGTTTGCTTGTGTGCATGCATGCATGCATGCATGTGTGTGCTCATATGAGTATGTGTCAATATGTGTATGCTTATAGTGTGAACATATGTGTGCATATGTGTTTCTACATGTGTGTACATGTGTGTGTTTATGTGCACTTGTGTGTGTGTGTATGTGTGTATGTGTTTATGTGTGTGTGTGTGTGCATGAGCATGAGTGTGTGTTCATATTTGTGTGTGTGGGCATGCATACACATGCACATGTATGTACATGGGCACATGTTGTGAGTTTGTGTGTGTTCAACTTTGTGTTTGGCTATCTTTTTATGTTTATGTGTGTGTGCTTGCATGTTTATGTGTTTGTTAATATGTGCATGCTTGTATATGTGTGTGCATGTGCATGTCTATGCACTTGTGTGCTCATGTGTGTGTGAAAGTGTGCATGCATATAGGTGTGCACATGCATCTATATGTTTGTGTGCGCATGTGTGTGTATACACATTCGTGTTTTTGTGCATTTGTGTGCATGCACATGTGTGGATGTGTGCATGTGGGTTTGCATGTGTGTGTGTGAATGTTTGTCTATGTACATATGTTTTCATATGGGTGTGTGCTTATGTGCAAGCAATGTGTGAGTGTGTATGTTTGTGAGTGTGCGCATGTGTATGTTTGTGCATTTGTGTTTACATGTGTGGTTATGTGTGTCAGAAGCTATGTGTATGTGTGCTTGTGTGTGTGTGTGTGTGCATATTGTTGTGTATGTGTTTGGGTCTGTTCGTGGATGTAATTGTGTTCATGAGCTTGTGTGTCTGCATGTGTGTGTAGGTATGTGTGGAGATGTGTGTGCATGTGCATGCGTGTCTATGTGTATTTGTATGCATTTGTGTGTGAGTTATTTATGTGTGCATGCACATAGGTGCATCTATTCCTATGTGCATGCACATGCAGGCACATGTATTTATGCATACGTGTGTGATTTTGTCTATGTGTGCATGCACATACATGTGTGTATGTGGACATGCATGTGAGCTTATACATGCATGCATGTGTGCCTGGTTATGTGTGTGTTTACATGTGCATGCATGCATGTTTGTGCATGTGCATGTTTGTGTGTGCACAAGTGTGTGCTTGTGAGTTTGTGCAAGAGTATGGTTGTGTGTGTGTTTGTGCATGTGAGTATGTTCATGCATGATCATGTGTGTAGGTCTGTGCTCCATGTGTGTGTGACTATTTGTGTACATGTGTATGTACCTAAGTTGGCACATGTTGGTGTGTGTTTTCATGGGCGAGTGCATGTGTGATTGTGTGCGTGTTTACATGATTATGTGTTATTGTATGTGTGTGTGTGTGTGCTCTTATATGTGTGTTTATGCATGTATGTGTGTGTATGTGTTTATGTGCATGTGGGTGTGTAGGGATATGTTTGCATGTATATGTACATGTGAATGTGTGTGTGCACACATGTTTGCATGTGCATGTACATGTTTTTGTATTTTTGTGTGTATTTGTCTCTATATGTATACATGTATGTATGTAGGGATATTTTTGCATATGTATTTGTTTGATTTTTTGTTGTGTGTGTGCATGTGCATTTGTGTGTGTGGTTGTGCACGTGTGTATGGGTGTGTGTATCTGTGCATGTTTGCTTGTGTTTTTGTGCTTGTGTTTGTGTGTATATGTGTGTGGGCATGAGCATCCTTGTGCCTGTATATATGTAGATTTTTGCACATGTAAGTGCATACTTGTTTGTGTGTATGTGTGTGTGTGTGCACATATGTGTGTTCATGTGATTATGTGTGAAGGCATATGTGTGCATGTTTGTGTGCACATGCGAATGCATGTGCCTATATGTGTTTGTCTGTGTTCATATTCATGCATTTGTGTGTGCATATCTCTATGCCTATGTTTGTTCATATTTGTTTGCCTTTGCATGTGTGTGTGTTCATCTGTGTATGTGTGCAAGTGTGTGTGCCTTCACAGCTACACATGTACATGCATGTGTGTGTGTGTGTGTGCAAGCACATTTTTGTATGTGTGAGTGCTTGTATGTGCTTGCATATTTGCATTTCTATGCATGTGAGTGAGTTTGTATGCATGTGTGTGTGTGTGCATATGGGTTTGTGTGTATGTGCATGCATGCATGTGTGTGCATGTTTATGTATGTGCGTGTGTACATTTGTGTGTAGGTGTGTGTTTGCATGGCTGTGTACTTGTATATATGTCTATTTGTGTGGTTGTGTGTCTACTTGTGTGTGTATGTGTGAATGCATATATATGTATAAGCTTTTATGTGTGTCTATTTATATTTGTGCAAGTTTGTGAGTGTGTTTATGTCTATGTGCCTGTGTGTGGGGCTATTGATGTGTTGGAGCATGTGTATGTGTGCGCATGCTTGTGTGTCTATGTGTTCATTTATGTGCATGTGTCAATGCATATACGTGAGTATTTGTTTATGTTTGTGTTTGTGTATGTGTGTGTGCTTGTGTGTTTATGTACATAGCCACATGTGTCTGAGTGTATTAGTGCAACTACGTTTCTTGGTGTGACTTTGTATGTGTGTGTGTGTGTGCAAGTGTGTTTATGTACATAGCCACATGTGTCTGAGTGTGTTAGTGCAACTACATTCCTGGGAGTGACTTTGTATGCGTGTGTGTGCATGTGTGTGTTTGTACATGTGTATATACATGTACATGTGCATCACTATGTTCTTGTGCGAATTTGTGTGTGCATGTGTGGCTATTTTTGTGAAAGTGTGCTTGCATGTGCACATATGTGTGTGCATGAGAGTGTGTGTTTGTGCCTTGTGTGTGTTCATTAGTGTGTGCATGTGGGTGTGCATGAGTGTGTATATTTGTGTGGGTGAAATGCTGTGCTCGCACATGTGTGTGCATGTGTGTGTGCATGTACATGCATGTCTGTGTGTATTTGTGTGCAGGTTATTCACGTATACATGCATGCAAGTGTGAATCGATGCATGTGTTTGTGTGTGCACAAGCATGTATGTTTGTGCATATGTGTATCTATGTAATTTCATGTGTGTGTGTATATACATATGTGTGTATGTGTATGTGTATATTTGCATGCATGCATATGTGTGTGTGTGTGTGCACATTTGTGTGTATGTATGTGTATATGCATGCATGTGTGTCTGTTTGTCTGTGTGTTTGCATGTGCATGTGTGCATGCTTGTGCATGCCTATGTTTTAGTGCTCAAGTGTGTGTGTGTGTATGTGCTGGTGTGTGTAGTGTGCTTTTGTGTGTATGTGTGTGTGCATGCATCTAAGTGAATGTCTGTCTGCATAATTATGTGCATAGGTGTGTATGCATGTATGTGAGTATGTTTGTGTGCATGTGTGTGTATTTATGTTTGCACACATGTGTATGTATGGTGTGCACATGTGTATATGTGTGTATGTGTTTATGTATGTGTGCGATCTTGTGTGTTTGTGTATGTTTGTATGCATGTGTGTGTTTGCTTCTATATATTTGTTCACCTATTTTTGTGCATTTGTGTGTGTATGTTTACATGTATGTGTGTATGTGAGTGCATGTGTGCTTGTTTGTGTGTTCATGTGTGTATGAATTTTTGTGTATGTACGTGTGTATGCATGTGCATATGTTAGTACATGCATGTGTGCACATGTGTGTTTGTGAGCTTATATGTGTGTGCATGTGTATGTGTGTGTGATGGGGTGTACATGTGTATATTTGTGTACATGCATGTACTTGCATGCATTCTTGTGCATGTATATGTGCATGTGTTTGTATGTGTGTGTTTATTTTTATTTGTGCATGACTTTGCATGCATATGTGTGAGCATGCTAGTGTATGTGTGTATGCATGTATGTGCGTGTTTGTGTATATGTGTCTCTATGCTTGTGTGTATCCATGTATGAGTGTGTGCATGCATTTGTGTGTGCATGTGTGATCATGTGCAAGCATGTGTCTTCATGGTTATACATGTGCATGTATGTGTGTGTGTGCAAGCATGTTTATGTGTCTGCACATATGTGCGAGTATTTGCATGTGTATGCATGTGTGTGTGTGTGTATGTACATTTGTTTGTGTGAACATGTATGCCTGCATGTCAGTACAATGCTTGTACATGTATGTGTGTGCCTCTATATATGTGTGTGCATGCATGTATGTCTATGCATATATCTACATGTGTGTTTTTGTGTGAGAGTGCTTACATGTATGTGCATTTGTCTATGTGTTTGTAAGCATGAGTGTGCAATTTCATATGTATTTGTGCATGTGCAGGCATGTATGTGTGTGCATGTGTGTGTAGGTGAGCATGCATCTGTGTGTGTGTGTGTGTGTGTGTGTGAATTTGTGTGCTCATGTGTTGTTGTGTGTGGGTGGTTGCATGCATGTGTGAAAGCATTTGTGCGTGTGAGTAAACAAGTGTGCATGTTTGTAGACATGCAGGTGCATACGTGTATGCATGTGTATGTAAGTGTGTTTGTGTGTGTACATGTGTATTTGTGTGTGCTTGAATTTATGAGTGCATGTTGATGCATGTTTGTGTTCTTGTGTGCATTTATGAGTAACTATACATGCAAACAGGTGAAATTAATGTGTATGCATGATTATGAGGGTATGCATGTGTGTTTGTGCAGGTGTTTGTGTGTGAGCATGTGTGTGCATGTTTGTAGGTGTGTGTATATATGCATGCGCATGTATGCATCCACACGTGTGTATATGTGTGCGTGTGTGCGTGTGTGCATGTGTGGATGAGTCGTGTACTCATGGATGCATGCTTGTGTGCATTTGAGCATGTGTTCATGTGCATGCAAGTGCATGTGTATGCATCTATGTAGGTGTGTTTGTGTATGTATGAAAGTGCATTTATGCATGTGTGTGTGTGTGTACATGTGCATATACATGTGTTTGCATGCATGTACTTGTGCATTTGTGTGCACATATTGTTTTTGTCTATATGTGTATGTGTGTGTACATATGCATTTGGGTGTGCATGTCAATGTGTGTGTGTGCGTGTGTGTAGCCATACATGTGTGAGTGTGTGTGCATTTGCATGTGTATACATGTGTCCATATGAGTGCGTAAGTGTGTGTGAGAGTGTGTATTGGTGTAGGTGTGTAAGTGTGGGTATGTGCATGTGTGTGTGTAATTGTATATGTGTATGGGTGTATACTAGTGTGTATTTCAGCAAGTATGTGCGTGGGAGTGTGTGTGTGTATGTACATATGTGCATGCATGTGTGCGTGTGTATACGTGTGTGCATTTATGCACAAGTGCTTGCATGTGACCATGTGTGTGTGCTTGTGTATGTCCATGTGTGTGTATTATATGTGCTTGCATGCATGTCTACATGCATGTGTGCATTTCTACTTATGCTTCTAAGTGCATGTGTAAGTATGTGTGTTTCTTTAAGTGTAATTGTGCCAATGTGTGCATGTGTGCATTCATGCATGTGTGTTTGTGCATGCAAATTTGCTTCTTTAGGCATGTTTTTGAGTGTGTGTGCATGTTAGTGTGTGTGTATGCTTGTGTATGTGTGTTTATGCATGTTCATCTTTTAGTGCTTGTGTTAATATAAGCACAAATGTATCTATGCATTTGTGCTTGTGTGTGTTTTTAGGTGCATGTTTGTGAGTGCACATATATGTTGGTATGTGTGTTTTTGCATGTGTTTGTGTATTTGTGCATGTTTGTGTGTTTGTAAAAATGCATGCATGTGGCTGTGAATGTGTCTCTATATGTGTGTATATATGTGTCCATGCATGTGTGTCTATGTGCATGTGTGCATGAGCATGTACGTGTGTGTGCATGTATGTGTACATGTCCATGTGTTGTTTTGTGTTTGTGTGTGCTTGTGGTTGTGAGTGTGTGTGCTTGCATGTGTGTATGTGTGTGTTTGTGCATGGGCATGAGTATGTGCCTCTATGTGTTTGAGTGTGTAGCTGTGCGTGCATAGGCGTGCATGCATATGCATGCTTATGTTTATGTGTATGTGTGCATGTGTGAGTGTGTGTTTAGTATGTATTTGTTAGTGTGCATATGTTTGTGTGTGTGCATGACTACATGATCACATGAGTGCATGTGTGCATTTATGCAAGCATATGTGTCTATTTATGCATGTGTGTCATCATGTGCATGTTTGTGTGCATTCATGTGTGCGCATGTGTGCATGCGCATCTATGTGTGCATCTATATTTAAGGCCCATATCTGTGTGTGAGAGTGTGGGACTACACGTATGTGTTTGTTCGTCCATGTGTGCATGTACATGTGTGGATGTGGATGTTGTGTGTGTTTGTGTGCATATGTTTACATGTATGCATATGTGTGTGTTTCAGTCATGCATATGTGTGTGTGTGTGCATGTGCATATGTACACACTTGTGAGAATATATGTATGTGTGCACTCATGTGTGTTCATGTATTGGTGTGTGTAAGTGTACATGTATTTATGCATGTGCATGTGTGTTTACATGCATGTGCATCCCTATGTACTTGTCTGTGTGCAAGTGTGTACATGTTAGTGAATCTATGTGTATTTGTGTGAGCCTATGTATGTGATCTTGCATGTGTGGGCATGTGAGCTTATGTGCACATGTGTTCGCTGCACGTGTGTGCATGTATATGTGTGGATGTGCATGTGTGCATATATGTTTGTGTCTTTGTGTATATGTGTGAATGTCTATATGTTTTTATGTGTGTAGGTGTAGCTATGTGTGTGCATGTGAGTGTCTGTGTGCATGTTTGCATGTGTGTGTGTGTGTGTGTTTGTGTACATGTGTTTGCTTATTTATGAGCCTGTGTGTGTTTGCCTATGCGTCAGAGTGTGCAGGCATATGCATGTGCATATGTGTTCATATTAGTGTATGTGTCTATGCATGGGTGCTTGTGTGTGTGTGCATGGTATGCATGTTTATGTGTTAGCATGCATCTGTGTGTGTGTTTGTGCGTGTGTGTGTGTGCATGTGTGGTTATGTGTGAGTTTGCATGTGACTATGCATATGTGTATCTAATCTTGGGCATGCACGTCTGTGCTTATGTGGGTGCATGTGCATGTGCATGTGTGTGGTGTGTGAGTGTATGTATGTGTGTATGTTTATGTGAATACTTGCATATGTGTGTGTGCCTGTGTGTTCATATGATTGTGTAAGTGTGCATGTTTGTGTGTGTGTATGTGCATGAGCATTTGTGTGCATCTATGCTTAATGTGTGCATGTGTGTGTATGTGAATGCACTCATATGTGTGTCTTTTTATGTGTGTGCATCTCTATGTGTGTGTGTGTGCATGTGTCAATGTGCATATACGTTTGCTTTTGTCTATGTGGGTGTGTGTCTAAGTGTGTGGATGTGTATGTGTGTGGGTGTTTAGGGATGTGTGTGTATATATATGTGGGTGTGTATGTGTGCATGTGTGCAGGTCATTGTGTGTGTGTAAGTGTTCTTACATGAGTGGTTGCATGCATGTGTACTTCTATGCGTGCTTTCATGTGCATTCATGTATATGTGTGGCTATTTGTGTGTGTATATACATATGCATATGGGTGTGTGTGTGTGTTTGTAGGTGTGCATAGGTGTGTGTGCCTATGTACACTTGTGTGTGGGGTGGGTGCATGTGTGTGCATGTGTCCATGCTTAAGTGTGCTTGTGTTTATGTTGTGCTTGTGTTTGTGCTGTGCATGTGTGCTAGTACATGTGTGGATGTGTGTGGGTGTGTGTTTGTGTGTGTGTGTTATCATGCATTTGCATGTGTGCATGTATGTATGGTTCTATGTGTTTACATGTGTGCATGTGTGTGCATGTGCCTATGTGTTCTTGTGTTTTGTGTGCAAGTGTATGTGTGCAGGCATGTGGGTTCATTGGTGCACGTGCTTGTGCGTATATGTTTGTGCATGCATGTGTGTGTGTGTGTGCATGTGTGCATGTTCCTTTACATGTGTGTATATATGTGTGTGCATGTGTGTATCTGAGAGAGAGAGTGCGGTTGTCTCTGTGTGTGTGTGTGGGCATATGTGCATGTTTGTGTGTGGGCATTAGTGTGGGTGGGGTGTGTGCATGTGCATGTATGCATATGTGTGCATGTTTGTGAGTGTGTGTATGTATTTGGGGTGTGTGTGCTTGTGTGTGCACATGTGTAAGTGCATGCATAGGTATGTAAGTGTGTGTGTGTGTATCTACATCAATGTGTTCAGGTACATGCATGTGTATGAGGGTGTGCATTTGTACACTTGTGCAGGTCTACCTATGCATGTGCATATGTGCACGTGTCAATGTGTGAGTGTGTATGTGTGTGTATACACACACTTGTGTGTGAATGAGTGCATACATGAGTGTTTATGCACATGCATGTGTGTGTGGTTGTGCATCGATATGTGTGTGTATTTAAGTGTGTGTATTTATGGGTGCTTGTTCGTTTGTGTGTATTTGAGTGTGCTTGTATATGTGTGTATGCCTGCATGTGCATGTTAATGCATGTGCATAGGTGTGTACATGTGTGTGCATGCGTATCCTTATGCATGGGTATGTGAGTTTGAGTGCATGTATGTACATGCATGTGTGCATATTGGCATGCATAGGTGCAGGTGTCTATGCAAGGGGGTATGTGCATGTTTATTTCTGTGTGTGTATGTTTGCATGCATATGTGCATGTGTGTGTGAGAGTGTTGTGTGTGGATTTGTGCGTGTAAGAGTGTTCTTGTGCATTTTTATGTGTGCTCATGTCTGTGTGTGGTTGCATGCATAAGTCTTTCTATGCATGCATTCATGTTAGTGTGTGTGGCAGGTTTGTGTTTGTATGCATATGGATGGGTGTGTGTCTGTAGGTGTGTATGTGTGAGCATGCGCATGCATGTGAGTCGGTGCATGTACATTTGTGCATGCGTCTTTGTGTATGTGTGCATATGTGTGTGGGTGAGTATGTTGTTGGTGCATCAGTGTATATGCGTGTGTGTGTGTGTATGTGTGCATATGCTTCTGTGTTTGTTTACATCTTTATTTTTATATGTTGGTGTCTATTTGCATGTGTACATATGTGTTTTTGAGCATTTGTAAATGTGTGAATGTGTTTGAGTGTGTGTGTATATGAATGCATGGGTGTGTGTAGGTTCATATGTGTCCATGTATGTGTGGCTGCATATGCATGTGTGTGTGTAGGTGTGTAAGGGTGTTTGTCTATGTGCATATGCTTTTGTGCATGCATGTATCTTTGTGTTTGTGTATCATAGATATTAGAAAATTTTTATACAAATGTAATAATTATGTAATTATTTTCTTGTGTTATCATTATTTATCTAGTATTTAATTCATGAGTTATTAATTTATGGTATTATATAATAAGGATATTGACATGCAATATAATATAAACTTTTATAAGTTAATAAATAAAAATATAGATATTTGGTATGCTTGATTATTAATTAAGAAAATAAAGTTATTGATATACCTCTAAATATATTATTGTCAAATAATCTTATACCATATTATAACCTCACACACCACAAATATATATGATACAAGATGAGAATAGCTCATCTATATTTATACAAATTCTATTAGACATGATATAATACGAGGACAACCCAAGGAAAGAATATCACTTTCCATATCTATAGTGTTGTACTATATATTATATAGAGCAAGAATTGCTTATATGCATCTATATAGTTTATTATACCAAAATAAGGTGAGAAAAGCCTAGGATAAGGATAGCTTATTTATGTTTCACATTTTACTATATATGATATATAACAAGGATAACTCATCTATACCTATATAGATATACTATAATGATAAAGAGGGAGTATAACCCATCAGGGTGAGAATACTTTATTGTAAGAGATGAGTAACGAATAACAAAATTAAAAACTATCATAAAATAAGATGAGTATAATCATATAAGTATGATCAAGTTAACGATAAAGTTGTAAATGAATATCATTGATTATGACATAAACAAATGTGCATTAAAAGGTAGCACACAAGTATGATTATGAAATTGTATAAGATTAATTAGTTGAATTAATAATAGACAAAGTTGAGTATCATAACTTGTATGATACGAAATGAAAGGATCGTACAGTACGACACCACATAACTGAAAGCATATTAATCCTAAAATAGTAAACGACTAAATAAATCAACATGGAGAGAGGATAATTGATTAGAAACCATTAGAGTTATGAAGGCATGGAGGTGAGAATACACTTAAATGAAAGAACATAGCTATTGGAGGAAGTGGAACTGATGAGATTATAAAGGAACATTGGCTATGTATAATAAAAATTTGAGGTCAAGCTTGGACAAAAATTTCTAAGAAAAATCAAAGAGATTACCTCAACTAAGTGCTTTAGACTGAAGAAAAAAGTGAAAGAAAACACTACCAACAGCCAAAGGATCTAGTCACATGTATTGTAGCACCTAAGAGATGAAAGTGAACTTGTGCTAAATTTTGATTCTTGGCTATACTATTACATAGAAATTAAGTGGTAAAAAATCTCACACTATGTGTATATATTTCGATGTAATGTGTATTATAGACTATAGGTTTTAATCATTTGAGAAAAAACTTGTTGATGATGCTTGTGTAAATAACTTGCATATAAGTGAGTATGTTTGATGTATGTTAGAAGACAAGAGTTCCCTTTAATTATGATATGAAATGGTAAATTGAGATTATTGTGTAGATAAGCTTATTGGTTGCATTGTTGATCAAAAGTAATAACTTCATAGTGAAAAAAGAATTTAATCATTCAACTTGAGTTTGATATTTTGTTCATTTATTTGTTATGTTGTGAAAGTGCTTATGGATTCCTTATTATTTAAATTGAAATGAAATTGATACCTTAATTGAATAAAAAGAATAATTGAGAAATAGAATGAACAATCTTAAAATTATGTTGATACTTGTCAGAAGTGTAAAACCCTTAAGAGATGGTTTAAAAGAAAATTATTGATTATAATTGAATCTTTATAAAAAGCAATTTTTTCACATGTTTATTTTCATATATTACTTAAGTATGAAATATTGTATTGCTTTATTTATTTACATATTCTGTGACAAGTTTTGCAAGAAAGGAAAAGATAATAAAAATATTATTGTGATAATGATCACAAAATAAGAAAACAAAAGAAAGAAAATATTACTTGTGATAATAGAGACAAAATAAAAATTAAAAAATAAATGTGGAAAAGAAAAAAGAAAAATTTTAGTAAAGAAAGGAGACTATTAAAAAACGAAAAAGCTAATTGTTATCCAAACTGGTGACAACTACTTTAGAATGATAGTTCTAGAAATGAGCCAAATGAGCCTTCATTTGATTTAATTATATTTTGAATGATGTGTTTCAGAATATGTCTAATTTTTTTATAAATTGGCCTATTTTTAAGCCAAACCTTAAATGGATGTAAAAGATGGCAACAATTAAAAGTAACAAGCTAATGCATAAAGATAACAAAAGATAAAAATGCTAAAGGTGCTAAAAGTTTCTGTTTCGTGATTGATTTTATTTTTGCAGCTCATACAAGTGCTCACATGCTCTTTTAATATATTATATTGTTTACAATTGACCATGCAATTTGCTACCCAAATATTACTTATTTTATGTATATGTACATATATTGGCACTAAGCGAGTGACAGTCGGGTCAATCTATTTTTGCCCGAACACGTTTAGATCAAAATATGAAACACCATGGGAATATCGAGAAAAAGTGAGATCTAGAATGTAATGATTTGAAAGATATTACATTGTCATAGAAGTGTTGTTATGGGTTTAATAGGATTATTTGATCAAAATGACATGCATTATAATCTCATTAAGTAGTGATGGATGAAATTTGTGATTTTAAAAGAAAGTGTGAAAACTTGGAATTCCTAGAATTGCATGGATTGATGGTTTTATTCACATTTGCAATTCATTTAAAATGATTCCTTTAAATTGCTTGGATTTTTTTTGTTACTTGATTTTTAAAGATTTAAAAAGAGTGAAATCTTTCATGGTTTCAAAATGAGTAAAATAAATAAGTAAAGGAAATTATTACTACTCAAATCAAAAAAAAGGTTGAGTGAAAGAAAATGGGTCATCACAATGACTCCTATTTTTGTACTTCTCATTTTATTTCTACTCCACTTATTATTGTGTAAACTTGAATATTAAAATAGAATAAGTATTTTATTTATTTTAATTAGAATTTGAAACTAAATCATGTAATTGGATTAAGACAAGAAATAGTTTGAACATATTGATGACACTAAAGTAGGCATCTCAACTTTGGGAAGGACATGGATCATATTTTTATTTGAATGATGAAAGTGGCATAGAACAAATAAAAAAGAGGTAAAACCTATTTTATTATGCAAAACAAATGAATCAAAGTATATGATGCATCTTGGGATAACAAAAATGTATCATGATATAACATTGTTTTGAATAAACATTAGGTTTGTTGGTGAAATTTGTATCGCAAGATCCCCTAATCATTCTTCTTTCAAGATTTTATCTTTTAGTCCTATGTAATGAAAAGCCTTACATGACTTATATATAAACTCCATATGCAATGAGGCCTAGGTTCTTATGTTTAGGAAATTTGAATAATATAATGAGCTTTAGAATTAGTACTTTGATACAAATATATTGATGAGTTAAATTCAACTTGGTGAACTTTGAGTTAGCTCTTGAGAGGGCGAAAATTATGACACTAATGGAGTGTTTTTGTTATTATTAAATTTCATTGTAGTTCATCCTTTGATAATCCTTTTTCTATTTTTTAAACTTTTCTCCAATCTATTAATCCTCATGATTTTTGTTTATGTCCACCCCTTGCTTCTAAACCCTAAATTGCCAACTCTTAATCAAATTTTTCACTTCTACCAACTACTTTGTTGGCTAACTTTCTCACATACCCTACCACCTCACTACCCTCAGCTCACTTGGTGAGATCGATAACCTTTCCCAAAGTTGTTCAAATCAACTAACAACTGCCTCCTACTTTCTGATTGCCTAACCACGATTGGCCCTCATCAATTTTGTCCCTCTAATACTAATGCCTTTGGTCTTCACTTATTCTACCTTCACCCACACTACTCATCTTGACAACTACAAACATCAGCTACCACTTCTTCATTTTACAACTCTTGAAGCTAGCAACATCCTTGTGTTGTCAAGGCCTTCCGATCATTACATCTTCCCATGAATTGCGTTATTTCATATCTTCAACACAATGTTTGGGGATCAACCCTATATAAGTTTGAATGCTAGATAATTACTGAACTTTATGAAGTTTTATGTGATGTAAGTGTCACTTAACCACTCATGTTTAGCAAAAAGTTTGCTGTTGTATGATACTTTTCTGTGAGATCACTTGTGTTTATCCCCATGTTCACTGATGTATGATCTTTTTCATTATTTCCATTCAATACATATTATATAATTTTTAACACTTTAGTATTTTTCCTATACATAAGTTGTGTGAAATCAAATTCTCCAATTTGTGTGAATGAATGTATGCATTGAAAAGGTTTTTAAATTAATGGTAGTCCTATTCTTTGATTTCCTTTGAATCAACTAGCTGTACTTTCATTCATGATGTTCTCATTAATTATTAGTGTGCTTGTTACTCTCTTGTGTTTAATGAGTTAAGAATAAATGTTTATATATCATTTGGGTTTGCTTTAAGTGAAATTATTAATATTAAATTAAGTCAAACCATGAACTTTAAAATGTCTAAAATAATGTTTTTGAAGACTCTTAGAGTGATGATAGGCTTCAAGGAAATTGAAGGCAAGCACCAAAATCTTTATACTTGAATATCTCTTAATTTTTCTTGAATTTGATGTCCAAATTTTGAGATGATGTGGTACACTAGTAGTAATAATATTTGAAGATGTTATAAGTTTAACCATTTTTGAATTTTGATTTTTTGGCCAAGAATTATTGATAAAAAGTATAGACATTGGTATTTGATTTTTTAAAGTTATGTAGGAATTATTTCTTATTAATTTCTTTTCATGGTCAATTAAGACACTTGTAATGCTATCATAATATAAAATTATTTTGTTATACTTATATTCAAACTTTTGGCACAAAAGTTCTCACAAAACACTATAAAACCACTTTAGTCTCAAGAATTTTCACTATTGGTTGGGCCGGTCGACCTGACTTGATGGCTGGTCTGTCCAGGCTTTAAGGATTTTAAAAAAAAAAATAAAGAACTGTGTCATAGACCTAAAAGGGGCTAGCAAAACCCAAAGGTTGCATGAAAAGCACTACTAAATGGAACAAATGAGAAATGAGCCCACAGCTGCTGAATGGAACAAGTGCGAAACAAGCGCTAACTCATCTTGCAGAGAAAGCTGACCAAAACATTCCTTTAAATCATGTCAACCAGGACCAAGTGATGAAATCTTGTTCGAGAAAGGGGGATCCAACCCCAAACGGCTTGAGCGGCGCATGAATCGAAAGTGTTATAGAGAGCAATCGCAAAGACATATGGAGGATGTGGGACTAAACTCCCATTCGATTGTCAAAGAAGGCTGAAGGGCAGGTGCGATCAGACGGGTTAGATTAATCAAGGTAAATTGCTGCATGATAACGGTAAAACAGCCAAGCAGGAGATTCGAACCCGAGCCAAATCTGCAAGAGGATGTGGAACCACTGTAGTAAGCTTCAATTTTATTTGATTTCTGGACACATTATTTTAATACATGTTGGACAATGAATGCGTGATTAAATGGCCTAGATCTAGGCCTCCTAGATCCAACGACCAGGATTGATCTCGAACGATAAATTCAAGATTTAATCAGAAACATCCATTTTAGGCTCCAAATCGAACGATGACTGCTTTGTGTCCATTACCCAAACGGCTAATTCATTTTAGAGCCCTTGGGAGTGGATTTAAAGCTCAAATTAAGCTCTATAAATAGGGAATGATGAAGAACTCCTAGAGGTTACCATTGCAAAGATTTCAAAGCTTTCAAATCACAATATCAGCAATTTCATGTGCGTACGGTACTTCCAAAGTCACAAAGTGAAAGCTTCAAGAAAGAACCCGAAATTGGTGGTTTTTGCTTCAACTACTTTTCGACCTCTATTCCTCCCTCTTTTCTGTATTGTGTGTGCCTCATATTTTTGTTAAAATTGTCTTAAGTTTTGCCAATTTTTGTATTTCTTTCTTTGGGCTAAGGGCATCCCAGGAATTGTGCAAAAGCCAGGAGTTTGAGTTGAGCCCAAAAAAAACTCAAGTAGGTTCGGGATTAGTCGTAGATAAAATCCCAAGTATGTTTTAGGTGAACCGTATGAAAACCCTCACTTGTAATTTGGTGATTTTAGTGCTTTCTTGCTGACACCCGGTTGAGTCGAACAACATTAAAAATCTTTTGTCTACTATTTTTCTTGTCCTTCCTTAAGAGATTTAAGTTTTAATTGAAACCGAAACTCGAAAGAAAATTTTATTTACCACAATTCACCTTCCCTCTTTGGGATTATCTTAAGCACAAGAACATCAGTGCTATTTAATGTGAGTTTAGGCTTAATTTAATCTTTATATTCTATGGTATTTAAAAAAACTCATATTAGGAATCCTTTAGGCAATAGCAACTTGCACTGACATGCTTACTCAATCCTAAGCAAAATGTAGACTTGCAAGCTTGGCATCATACTCTACTTAGCCAAAAATGTAGTGCGAGAGAATGGATATAGGGCCAAAGGGTCAACATGGGCTATGCTGCATGAACCTTTAATAAGAAAATTCTTGAGAAACTTACTTATAGAAATTGTCCACAACAAATTTCCTCTAATCTGATTGAGAAAAAACTTCTTTGTTAGGTCAAGGAGCTAATAAGCTTCAATAGTTTCCTCATAGCTAGATCAAGCTTATTAATTGATCTAACTTGATGGTAGGTGTCTTGGACTCTAGCACAAGGCTCTTGCTTCCAAAAGATTTAAACAAGCTACGAAGAATGTCCAAGGTTGTTTCATTGGTTAAAGCTGGTAAAGTCAAGCAAACTTATCTAAGCATGAAGCCTAGTTAGAATGAGCTTTACATTTTCATTTTTTGTGTCTGAAGGGATGGGGAAGGGTGGAGGTGAAGGGAGTGCATTACTCGTTTTGCATGGTTATTCATTTAGGGCAGAAGGGAATAGGACATTGTAGTGGTGTCCACAATATCAAGGGACTTCCGATAGACTATATTTAATTTACGTTGTTTTTTTTTGAATAAAAGTTAGGTTGTCTATTATATCAAAGAACAATATTTCTCAAAATCATACTTTTTTTATCAATAGTTAAGAGTGCACAAAATGAACATTTTTACTAATTTGGACTATTACTTTTCCCTTTTTGCACTCAATGGATCATCCATATAAAGTGTAACCACCAAAGTGTACCCTTTGGCATTAGCCACCTAAGGCATTACTCTACATCAGATTGTTTTGGGCCATCTCGAGGAGTAGGCATATCTCTTATTCAATCTCTTCATAAGGGGGACCAACCTTATTCGACTTGAGGTTTGACTGAAAGCTCATCAAATGCACTACAATAATGTGTACTTTACATAGATGCCTTCTTGTCCCATTAACTTAAAAAATGTGGGTTGACATTGCCAAACCCAAGTGTAAACCGAGCTGGATGGACAGTGATTGAGAATCTATAATCTATTGAGCTTGATGCATTTTAGCAACTTCATATCAAAAATTTAGAAGGAAAATCCAAAGACAAGTCGAAGAGATTAAACTCCAATGGTAGGGTTCAATAGTTTGATCAACACATGAGCAACCCTTTTGATTAAGAAGCCATTTGTGTAAGTTAAGGAGGCCTCTAAGTCACTTCCTCTTGTTGGCACCCAACTACTAATGATCTAAAGCCTATCGAAGGGCGATGGCTCCTTTTGAATAGAAGTGGAGCACAAAAAAGTGCTTATTTAAAAGCATTTACATTTTAAAATAATTTAATTATTCAATTTGAATATTATTTAAAAGCATTTAAATATTATTCAAATTAAGATTTGTATTCTTATTGATATTGGTCAAGTGTCATAGATGTATTTAAAAAAGGACAATGTAACCTTTTCATTACATTTCTCAAAAAACATTCTAAATAAATATTATGATATTTCTCAAAACTTTATTAGGTAATAACTAAATAATTCATTTTGAACTAGAATAAATGTGTCACAAAATGAAGAATAAATAAACTTTCAGATTAAAAATATATCTAACGAACAATATAAAGTGAGATTCCCATCATTAACAAGACCTCAATAGTGATGCAAATTTAATCTAAGTTTTCAAACAAAAGTTTAATTCAAAAAGTCATTGTTGCATAGATAACAATTTTTTACATTACCTGTGCATAATAATTTTGACCCCACAAATTGAAAACAAGAAAAGTAAAATTTCATTTTAAAAAATAATATTATTTTCCACAAAAATTCAATTATCATTATATAATTTAATTATAAAAGATATTTCATAAGTACTAGTCTCTTTACAATAGATTATCATTAATATCAATTTGACTTAATTCTAATCTAAGATCATCATAAGAATGTTCTATTCAAACTTTGAACTTAGCTTGAGTAGTAAATGAGTTTTTGAAATTCTTTATGCTTAAAGTAAACCCACAAGAAGGGGATCAATTGTGGTAAATAAAATTTTATGATTTTCTTTCAATTTTTTCGTGTAAATTAAAACTTATATCTTTTAAGCAAGAATAAGAAAGAGTAGTAAAATAGTATACAAAAGATTTTTAAGGTGGTTCGACTCAAAATTGAACCTACATCCACCAACCAGTGATGGGAAATAGCCACTAAATTCACCAAATTACAAGCGAGGTTTTTCTTATGGCTCACCTCAAATCTACTTGGGATTTTTCCTACTGCTAATCCCGAACCTACTTGAGTTTTTTTCGGGCTCAACTAAAACCTCAGGCTTTTGCAAAATTGTCGCGATGCCCTTATCCAAGGAAACAAATACCAAAATTGGCAACAAAGTATAAACTTAAGAAAATTTAAAAGAAGTATAAGACACAGTCAATACAATAAATATTCCAAGTAAAAACTAAAAGAAGGGAGAAATAGAAATTGAAAATAGTGGAAGCAAAACCTCCAATTTCGGGTTTCTTCTTGTAACTTTCAGTTTCTGAGTTTATAAGCACCGTATACACTTGAAATAGCTCCAAATTATGATTTAAAAGCTTTGAGAACTTAGCAATGGTAACATCTTGGAGTTCTTCATCCTTTCCTATTTATAGAGCTTAAATTTGAGCTTTAAATCCACTCTTAATGACTCTAAAATGAACTAAACGTTTGGGTAATGGGCACATAGTAGTCATTGTTTGATTTGAATACTGAAATGGTTGTTTTGGATTGGATCTTGATTTTACCATTCGAGATCAATCCTGGATGTTGGATCTAGTCGGCCTTGATCTGGGCCATTGGATCGCACATAGGTTGTCCCACATGTATTTGAATAATGTATCCACAACTTACTTAAATTAGAAACTTATTGCAGTGGTTCTGTGTTCTGCATCATCTCACAAATCTGCCTCAGATTCAAAGCTCTTGATTGTCATTTTACTATTTACTTGCAGTATTTTACCTGGCTTAACCTAAGCCGTCGGATCGCACCTTCTCTTCTGCCTTCTTTGACAATCGAATGGGAATTTAATCGCATATTGCCAAAATTATGTTGTCATTACTCTCTATAAGGAATTCAATTAGCATGTCTCTCGAGCCGTTTTGGGTTGGCATCCCCTTCCTCGACCAAGATTTCATCACATGGTCCTAGTTGACTTGATTTCGCACTATTCTGTTTAGCTTTCCCTATAGACTGATTTCATGCTATTTTGTGTAGCTTTCCCTGCTGCTTTCTTCCTTCACCTTCGAGCTTTGCTCACCCCTTATGGGATTATCGAATTATTTTTAATTTATTTTTTTGAATCACTAAAGCCTAGACGGACCAGTGGTCGAGTCGAATGGACCCGCCCAAATGCTACAGTGAAAAACATCGAGGCAAAAGTGGTTTTATAGTATTTTGTGAGAATTTTTGTGCCAAAATTTTGATCATAAGTGTTACAAAATAATTTTATATTATAATAGTGCTACAAGTGCCCTAAGTGAATATAACAAGAAATTCATGAAAAATAATTTCTAAATTATATTTTAAAATCAAATACCAATTTTTATACTTTTCATCAATAATACTTGACCCAAAAATAAAAATTCAACAATTATTAAACTTATAACATTTTCAAAAATTAATACTACTAGTGAGTCACATCATCTCAAAATTTGGAGATATCAAATTCGAGGAAAATAATGAGAAATTCAAGTATAAAAAATTTTAGTGCATGTCTTTAATTTTCTTGAAACTTACCATGACTCCAAGAGTCTTGACAATCACTATTTTAGATATTTAAAGTTCATGGCTTGACTTAATTGAATATTAACAACTTAAAGTAAGCCCATATGAGATATTTATAAACATTTATGCTTGACTCATCAAACACAAGGGTGTAATAGAGGATAAATTTAAGATGATAATTGGTTTAGATGGTTTAGAAAAGTTAAATGTAATCACATAATATTTGAATAGGAAGTGGCTAATAATAGAACCTTTATATTTTGATAGAGGAAAAGAAAAAAACAAAAAATATAAGGTATTGAAAAGAACTTAAGGTGCTACAATCTTAATGAAGATGTGTTCAGTACATAGAGTGTAATAGTATCAAAAAGTTTTATATGGTAGACATCATTTGGTGGGGTTACTGACTATTCTTAGCATTAAAGCTGATTAATTATTAGTTTTTATGTGATAAGGTAGTTTATTATTGAAGTTGTACACGTGTATGTATGATTGCATTTTAAATGGTTATTTGATATTTTTATTTATGGAGTATATGAATAAGTATGAAAATTACTTTTACTGATCTTTCATGCTAGTGAATGCATATACTTAATACAAAAAATGTTCACAAACATTGGGACTTAGCTATGTTTCAGGGGTTGTGTGCCATTGCAGGGAATGACCTTACACATCTTAAAAAATAATTAAATTTTCTTTTTTTTGCCTTCACTTTATAATTATTAAGCTCATATTTTATTTGTCCTTTTAAAATTAAATAATAATTTTGTATTCATATATGGTTGGTTCTTTCTAGGAATGCTTTATCCTTATTGTTTATCAAATGTTGTCACATTTAAACAAGATATTTTGACAACACTTTTCAACAATGCATTTCTAGTATAATAGATATACTTAGTAGATGATTTAAATGTGTTTAGCATAAACTATGTATTTTTTGTTAGGATAATAGTTATTAGATTTTTGTTATTATATATAGAAGCAAAAAATAGTGTGATCGTACTGAACTAGTGATCTTCATAGATTGGATTAACATTTGTTGTATATGATTACCTCGTTTGGTGCTTCCTTAGGCTTCTTGAAGGAAATTTAAAATTGAATTAATGTTATGTACTGAATCTAAGATACCAATTTTGAAAGTTGAGATTATGTTTTCTCTTCCTTTTGTGGGTTAATCAATACACTTGACTTATGCAAACACAACACCAAACAAATAGTATTATTTGTAAGTGCAATTCATCATTTGCCTTCCTTTATGCAGTGGGGTTATGTTGTCATCACAACTCCTAATGGAATATTGGACCATAAGCTATGAGTTAAAATGTTGGTGGTCAAGTTCTTGGCTTTTTCCACAAAGTGTTGGTTTTTCTTGTGTGTGTTAATGGCCATCAGGAAGGTAAAATCTAGTAATGATGTCATGCTTCGTTCAGGTCGTTGTGTTCTACTTATAAATGAAATGCATGAAGTAATTCTTGATTTATTCATCAAAATTGTGTAACACCAAAATGCTGCATTTTATGTGGTTATTATCATTGCTGCATGATAAATTGTTATGTATATGCCATATAAGATAGGTAATGTATTTAAATAAAGTAGTTTTACATATGATATTTTGAATAGAAGAGGAGTACAAGAAAGTGCTAATTTAAAAGCATTTACATTTTAAAATAATTTAATTATTCAATTTGAATAATATTTATAAACATTTAAATATTATTCAAATTAATATTTGTATTCTTATATATATTTGATCAGGTGCCATAGATGAACTTAAAAAATGACAATGTAACATCTTGATTACATTTCTCAAAAAACATTCTAAATAATTATTATGATATTTTTTGAAACTTTATCAAGTAATGACTAAATAATTTAATTTAAACTAAAATAAATGTGTTGCAAAATAAAAAATAAATGAACTTTCAGATTAAAAATATATTTAATGAAAATAATAAAATGAGATTTATCATCATTAAAAAGAATTCTAGAGCATAAAAAGATGATCCATTATTATAAATGCTAATGAAATTTAATGATTCATAATATAAATTTTTGTAATGAAACCTAACAAATTCTTTCAGATCAAGAAATTAGGAGCTTTACAATCTAGCACAAGAACCAACTTTCATTCTTCTCCGTAGCATAAAAAAAGATTAGACAACACTCTTTAGTAACATGGCTTTTATTATATATTTATAATTAGTAGGATTGATAAAATATAATTAATTATTTGCATCAAATATTTATTCACCTTCCTTTAAATATGAGCCATAATAACAACAGTTTCCCATTATTTGAGTGGTAGTAGTTATTTAAAATAATTGATTTTACAAATTACACTTTTAATGACAACCTAAGTCATATATTTATTTCTTTAACATATCATATCTTTTAGAGGCACAATCTTAATAAAATAATATTAATTATTATAGTGTTATTATAGCATGCATTGATGAATAATCTTTATCATTCATCATGACAATTATTTTATATGTTTTCTCACATTAATTCTTGCAACTAATATTGATTTTAAATTTTGTAATAACATAGTATTCACATTCTTAGAATTTATTGGAGATTCGTGAAGTAACATATAACTATCATATGAACTCTAATCTTTATAGTTAAACATAAATTTAATATATCAAAATAAACTATAAAATATAAAAAATGAATTCAATGATTCAAGAAATTTTATGAGTAAAAGATATATTTTCTTAGAAAAAGTGTGGTTATCCTACAATCTATATTTTATTCTTAAACTTTTTCAACACCATTTAAGAGTTACTAAGAAAGATGTTCTTTTTTTTAGTTTTTTATTTTGAACCAACAAAAATGTCTTCTTTATGAAAATTAAATAAGTCTATCCCACAAACCACCATACGATTTTCGATTCAAATTTTGGGTGAGACTTTAGACGGCTAAACAATTTGGAAATCAGGAACCCTAACATGTGCCACTCTGCCTTTGTTTCTCCAAAAATAATCACTAACCCTCCTCTCTCACCTCTGCTTGGAATAGAAGGCTTCTATTTCCCTGCGACTATCCCTCTAGTGAGTTCCGACCGTAAACAGCTGCAAGGTGTGGAATCCAGTTAGTGTACAGGGAAACTTGAGAGGTCGAAGTTTACTACGTGGACGACAGTCTGGGTTGTCACCAACATTTGATCGTTCACTGAATCCGAGAGGCAGTTCTCCACAGATCCTTCTAAGATTTCTTCGTATACATCCAAGGGTGATCATGCTTCGATTATTTTACACGACCGGGCAAAAGGGTAAATCTCCCCCAAAACGTCATTTCTAATCCTTTTCATCATAGAAGCCTTCCCTTGTGGCTTGGCTTCATCTCAAATGAGTGCATCTTTCTATCTGAAGATACAGTGTAGTGATACGTTTTCTCGATTTAGGTTTTGGGGGTGTAATTGCATATAATTTTTCTCTTTGCTGGTTAGTGGTTTTTTCTTTAGGGATAATTTTTTTGAATCACTTGAAGAAGTTATTGAATAATTCTTACGTAGTATTTGAGAGAGTTAGGTTTTAAGCATGCATTGGTCTTGGACAATTTTTTTAAGCATTTTATTGATATTTTTTTTGCATATATCGATGCAAGGAATCACTGGAAGATATTTTTGAGAGGATTAAATAGCGGCATAGTAGGGATCAGAAAGGTGAAACTTGTTATGACGATGATGTTTTCAATGGCAGATAGCTAATCAAAAGAAAGATGAGCTGGTGCACGATGCTTAATTAGTTTAATCTTCCTATAGAATTATTGCTAAAAATTATATAATTTTTTTGTTTATCCCCTTTACCATGGTACTCCAGTGGAGGGCACCTTGATCTGTGTCGTAAGCTGCTGTGCAGCAATGAGAAGATCTTGAAAGGTGTTTAAGGGTTTGAAATTACAGCGAAAGAAATATTGGCTATGTATTTAATATGGATTTGGTTGAGCAGTTGTTCTTAAAAGGCTCTACAAGGTGGTAGAGCTGGTTCTGATGGATCCTTGATGAGAGCAATAGTAGTCAATAATCTAAAAGCCAGTAGGAGTCCATTGATGCTATGTTTTATGTATAATGTAGTACTAATCCTAAATATGTTTTGTAATTTTATAAAACATTTTTGTATTATGAGTATTATTTTAAATATAATAGATATTTCATATGGTTTGATCTTAAAAAAAATGAAACTTCGTAAGAAGGGTGATGAAAATTTTACATAAATAATTAGAAAGTAGGAACACAACAAACATTTATATTGACATTTTATGGAACATAGATCTAAAATGGTTGTTTGTTAGTCTCATTTGGTTTGGATTATCTAGGATGAGATTAACTTCACAAAAAGATCTTATCATAGAATCATTGAATTCATTTAATGTTTTCTACTAAAGTCATATATAAAAATATAATAATCAAAGTTTTTTCACCACATAAGTTTTCATCATGCTTCTTTGATCCATTGGCTTTTTGCATGGGAACAGTTGTTAAAGAGTGTGGGTAAAGACTCAAGACGATAGAACCAACCAAATTGTTATTCCATGTGCTAAAAGAGTATGAGTGCAAGGAAGATGTACTTGGTTAACTTCGATAGAAAAATATGATCGTTGAATTTAAAGATTTCAATTAAATTCCTAAGATCATAAAAAATTATGGAGCATTTTTTGCAATACCAACTACACTACACATGATTAAATTATTGTTAATAATAAAATAATATACTTTAATTAAAAAATTTAGACTAAGTTAAATCTGAAATTAAATAATATTTTTTTAATCTTAATATAAACAATATTCTTTGAAGTCATCTAGTTCATGGAGATTAAATATAAATATAAATATCATAATGCAACAAAATTTGCATCATCTAATGGCTTCATGATAGCCTTTTTTCTTTATTATTTTGTAAAATTAAGATTTGAACTAAATTTAACTTGAATATTCTAAATCAACATCAAATCAAAATAATTGATATTTGGGTTATATCTATGACTATTATATGTAAAATTGACAATATTAAATCAACAAAATATTTGTCTTGAAGTTGAACAACATTCACCAACCGAGTAAACTTGAGATCATATAACAAGGAAAAAGAAATAAAAATAATTGGCAAAGAAGAGAACTCATTCGAAGATGGCTTATCAAAGAAGACAACTTGGCTTAAGGACAAAACTTTACTAACTTAAGTGGTTTGATTTGTGAAGGAGATGGTGTAAAGGGGTTAGAGAAAATAAGAAAGATAAGGGAATGGATCAAGTTAACACTCAACAATCTTATTCAAACAATTTCTATAAAATAACTATATTTAGAGATAGTCATCTGTATGATTCGCATATTCCTCCTACAAAATATGTCTTCAATTTGCATATCCTTTCCCCAATATATGATCACAATTTGGGTTTCTTGTTTTTATTTTCAAGAACAATGATCCAACTATATTATTGTTCTACGATTGTAAAAAACTATGAACTTTAGTATATTCTATAATAACATTTAATTTCCCACCCAAACAAATCTTATTATCTCTACTAATGTTAAGGCCATTATTTTTTATCTTCTAAGCTCATCCCAAAACTTTTATAGCTATTATATATTCTCATATTAAGTACACTTATATATCAAATGCCAGACAATGAATGTTATTTTGAGCCTTATCTTTCACCCTCTTATATACACAAAGATATTATTGAAGATGTTCTTTCTTTTTTTTTTTCTAATGATATATTAAAACTTATGAGCTATTTATACCTAAAAAAGCTATATTCTTTTCTTACCTTGAGCTTACACATGTTATCCTTATAGATGAGATCATAATTATATTTTATTGAACCAATGCCTTGTTTATTTTATAAATGTATCTATTTTATTAATATGTTTGACAACCTTTTGTTTGAATTTAAGTCATACAGTGAAGTGTTTTTTTGTAATACAACAAGAAATTAATATAATCAAAATTTAATTAGAGTAAATAAAATTGTATAAATTATATTATTTTATTATAATTTTGGATCAAGATTGGGCTAATATACTATATTAATCTATAAGTTTAGTTATGGGTTAGGACTAGTCCAA
Organism: Vanilla planifolia; assembly: GCA_023846275.1. NCBI lineage: Eukaryota > Viridiplantae > Streptophyta > Magnoliopsida > Asparagales > Orchidaceae > Vanilla > Vanilla planifolia. The sequence goes on along the minus strand of JAIUJO010000017.1, from coordinate 1,958,029 downwards.
GATTTTAATTCTTCATAATTTATGTTATTAAAAAAAGAATACCACTGTAAAAAAATAAAATATATTTTTCCTACAATCTTCTTCAACAATAATTTTTTTGGCTCAACTAAAAGCATAAAAAAGTAACATCTAACTTGTGGGTTATATTCCCCATTTTTGTTTATAATTCAATACCTCTCCATTTAAACAATATCATTAAGCAAAACTTAAAAAGTGTACCAAATATTTTATGTAAAATTATCAAAAAATCCTTATTTAAAATAAATATTCTATGTATAAGTAAAATTTGAGAAAGCAAATGATTATGGAAGATTGTTTTCAAGCATATAACAAATTTAAATATCAGAAAAAAAAGGTCATTGGTTGACTAGGACCATGCATTGGGAAAGGCCAAAGTTTGCATCATAACAAGGCTTCTCCTTATTTTCCTAAGAAAAAACTTTAATAGCAGAGTTGTCTATGAAGTTTATTTTTGGAATTAGTTTAACATTTCAATTATTTTTTTTTTAATTTGTTCAATTTCTTTAATCGAACGACGGTGACAAAATCTTCTTTTTCGTTTTACACATCATTTAACTGGAACACTGTTTAACAATCCGTTAAAAGGTCGTCTTTTTTTAATTTTTTTTCTTTTATCTGATTTTATCAACATAAAAACAAAGCGTTGTATAACTCTGTTAGAGAAAAAGAAAATTTTAATAAATATGCAACAAATTCATATAGTTAAAAAATAAGTTATTTATATTTTTTTTTTTGAACTTAAAGTCATCCAAATTATGTTTTGTTATAACTTTTGACTACTTTATGTTTGACATCTATATAAATTCAAATTTATGTAGATTAAGCCATCAAATTATATTCAATATTTAGGTTATAGTTCTTACTCAAATAAATCAAGACTATTGGAATACTCCATGAGATCTAACTAAAACAATACTAAGTTCAATAAAGTATTAGTAAATATTTAGGCTTTATTTTGTGATCATCATATTAAAAGGTATAACAATCTCCCCCTTGAGGATTATAAGACTAAAGCTAAATGAAAACATAACATTAATGGAAAAATTAAATTATTTAATATTCAACATGATAGTATATAACTTATGTGATAACCCATATACTCCTCTTGAATTCTACCTTACCATCACCCATAATTCTCACGCTTAGTTCTCTCCTTTTCTGTAATAATTCAAAGGGGTTAATGACACCTAAGCTTAATCTAAGTTTAATGAATGCTTCAATAGTCAATGGCTTAGTACCAATACAACTAATTATGTAGACGATGACACAAATCACAACTAAATTATTTTTTATACATGCTCTCTCATAAAGTTATACCATAATTCTATATTTTTTTCCTTTACCTGGTTGTCTGGTCTTCCTGAAAAAAGACCAATTGAGGGGATCTGATTTTGAAAATATGAAAACATCAGACTTGAAAAATATAAAAATATTGGATTCGAAAAATATAAAAATATTGGACTCGGGTAAAACAAAAGTCAATTTAGGATTTGCTTGGAACATTCATCTTGTGTGATGTTGTAGGTGAACACAAAGAGGCCAAAATAACGTTCTCCCATTCCTTCAGACGTGTTGAGCTCCACAAATTCTTATACATTTGAAAAAAGGCTTCTTTGTTTCAGCTATCACTTTTTTCTTTGATCCATGTCAAAAAGGGGTTCATGTGCAACACATGTCTATGGAGAGCCTTGCTTTCTTGATTTTTATAGCCTTTCGTTTATTTTTTAAAATTTATATTTATGAGCTACATTTGGAAAGGAAAACCCGATATGGAAATTCCCAGCTCAGCTTACGCGATCGATGATTGTGAGAACTCTATTCAACTAATGGACAATCCTTCTTGACATTATCCAATCCAATGAGAATCAAAGGAATTCAGTCAGAATTGGAATCCAATCAAATAGATTATCTAGTTCCCCATATTGTGCCCCAGTCGGCCCCTCCTCAAGAGAAAAATCTGATATCATAGAAGCTATGACAGGGAGGTCTTTTGGCATGGGAAAGTTTCCCTCACAGTAGCCCGAGCATTCTGTACATCGGTGTTGCTCTCGCAGTTCTATGAGAAAACATCACTGAGCACAAAACCGAATATTCTTTGCTTTTTTGAGTCTATGGATGAGTGTTATTGGAGTAGTTGGTCTAGCTTTGAGGCCCGACTTGTATTGTTCAAACAATCGATGGTGGTGAAAGATGAATCCTCGTGTGTGCTTAATGGTACTAAAGGTCAACGAAAGCTGGAGCTGTTGCATTCCCTTTTTGGTATAGACCTTAGATTTTAAAGGCGCTACTGAGGACCAGGAATTTGGGGGGCCAGGTAACCCTCTTGTTCGGGGCCCCTCGTAAGTAAAGAATCGGAGCAGAGGCTTTTCCATTCCATTTTTGATTGCCACGATATCTCCCCGGTCGGGAGACCTGGTTGGGGGTCAAGCTCAGGCAAGCCCTAAATGAGAATTGCAAGAAGGCCCGTCAGATTTGTCCAAATTCAAAGCTCGTATTGTGCCCCCTCTGGAGATTCTTTAAACTAGATAAAGATTTAGATTGATTACATGTCTTTCCTTCCCCAGCAAAAAATCATCTATTTTAGGTCTACATTTGATTGACAGTGTTGCCATTAAACGATGTGTAAAACGAAAAATAAGATTTTGTCACTATCATTCGATTAAAGAAATTGAACAAATTAACAAAAAAGATAATTCAAATGTTAAACTGATCCCAAAAATAAACTTCATCGCCAACTCTGCTATTAAAGTTTTTCTTAAGAAAATAAGGAGAAGCCTTGTTATGATGCCAACTTTGGCCTTTCCCCATGCATGGCCCTAGTAAGCAAATGACTTTTTTTTCTGACATTTAAATTTGTTATATGCTTGAAAACAATCTTCAATCATCATTTGCGTTATCTAATTTTACTTATATATAAAATATTTATTTTGAATAAGGACTGGATAATTTTACATAAAATATTTGGCACACTTTTTAAGTTTTGCATATTGATATTGTTTAAATGGAATGGTATTGAATTATAAACATAAATGTGGAATATAACCCACAAGTTAGATGTTACTTTTTTATGCTTTCATTTGAGCCAAAAAAAATATTGTTGAAGAAGATTGCAAGAAAAAATATTTTATTTTTTTTACAGTGGTATTCTTTTTTTAATAACATAAATTATGAAGAATTAAAATCTTGGACTAGTCCTAACCCATAACTATACCTATAAATAAATATAGTATATTAGCCCAATCTTGATCCAAAATTATAATAAAATAGGATTTTCATACAATTTTATTTACTCTAACTAAATTTTGATTATATCAATTTCTTGTTGTATTACAAAAAAACTTCTCAATTGTAGGCCTTAAATTCAAACAAAAGATTGTCAAACATATTAATAATATAGATACATTTATAAAATAAACAAGACATTGGTTCAATAATGTATAATTATGATCTCATCTATAAGGATAACATGTGTAAGCTCAAGATAAGCAAAGGAATATGGCTCTTTTTAGGGATATATAGCTCATATTTTTTAATATATCATTAGCTAAAAAGAGAGAACAACTTTAGTAATATCTTTGTGCATGTAAGAAGGTGAAAGATAAGGCTCAAAATAACGTTCATTGTTTGGCATTTGATCAATAAATGTACGTAATATGAGAATATATAATAGCTATAGAAGTTTTGGATGAGCTTAGAAGATAAAAAATAATCATCTTAACATTAGTAGAGATAATAAGATTAGTTTGGGTGGGAATTAGCTTGGATTGTTGAAAGTAGTGACAATGATAATAGCCTTAGGGTATAAGGATGAAGTAAAGTGATGACAAGGCTAGGTTTGAGAAAACTAAGTTAGGTTTGAAGAGGTTCAGAAAAAAAAATATACATGATATTTCTGTAAAAAATAAGAAGTGAAAAATTATAGTTAAAAAGCTAATATTGATACCTTGCATAGTATTTTTATCTTTAGTTATGAACTACATAAATATAATACATGTTTACAATTATAATAAACTCTAACAAATTAATGATCATAAGAAAGTTATATTAAACATCAATGAATGTAATATACACAAATGTATTGTTGGAAAGTTAGATAATAGACACAATTTTTCAAAAAATCATGTTAATCATATTATATCACTAATAATAAACCGTCATATGCAAAACTATGATTTTAAATAGTTTATATCACAAACACGTTAATGCAATATATTGATGATGATGTATAAGTAGCTAAGCTCATACAATTTTTGTCTCACAAAGCTTCATTTCTTTATCTTCATTAGTATTTAAGAAAAAAAATTACTCAAAGGCAAAATTAAAACCTCATGGGATCATTATTGCTAGGGTTATATAAACATCAGACAACAGATACAAAATAAATATGTGGTATGTGAAAAATCAAAATACTACAATAAAAATTAATATAATGTTAATAAAAGTTTCACATACAATATTGCATGAAGGAATGTCTCTAAACTTTTGAACATGTAATGGTTATGCTATAGAAGGCGAAACTTATTAATGAATGTGTACTCCAAAAAAGTTCTAAGTCTCTACAATAGATGTATGTAGATTAAGATCATTAAACCCCAATAATCAACCCTTCAAATCAACAAGTAAAATGTCCTCGAAACTAATATGTTTAAAGCAAAATGTCCTCCAAACTCGTTCAAAAAACTCTCAAATTAGTATTATAGCATTCCTACAACAACAATAACAATCTCCCATTGATACAATGTAAGAATAAAGGCGAACAATTAACAAAATGTAATGGACAAAAAAGCACGATAATCAAGTCAACATTGATTTCAATTTGGAAAACGCAAAGCAAGCAAATCTATGATATAAATCTATTGTGAAAATGGTTTATAGCATTCTTTCCTCACGGTCAATCATGTTCTTATCCATCATGTTTGCTCTCACATTGTTAAAGTTTAAGAGAAGAATTGTCGCATGGCTTTACATCCCCATTATTGTGAGGAAGACAATGCACAATGAAAGAATGAGTACGGAAAATGGCATGAGCAAGATGCAACCCATAACATAAATGCATATGGTGCTAAGGATTAAAGGGGGGTTTAGTCAGTTAATGTCAAATGATTAGTTTAAAATTGCATTAAGGTTTGTGCAGTCTTGATAATGAATTCTTCAAATAGTTATTATTTTATAATGATTTTTACAAATAAAGATGAGCTTTTGAAAATATTTTTTTAAAAAAGTATTTTGTTAAATGCATTTTATGTGATAATTGAAATGAATTATAAAAAGATATTTAGTGAACTTTTGATATTTTGAGGCTAGAAAGGATAAAGTAACTTCAAGAAATAATTGTCAAAAACAAAACTAATCTTTTAAGTGTTTTCATTTCAATAAAGAAGTTGCAATAAGGACTTGTTTGATAATATTTTGCTAAGAAATGAATGAAAATTAAATGTTATTATAGAATATGCTAAAGTTCTTAGATTTTTACAATTATAGAGCAATAATATAGTTGGATCACTGTTCATGATAAGAAAAACAAGAAACCCAAATTATGGGCATATATTAGGGAAAGGATATGCAAATTGAAGACATATTTTGTAGAAGAAAGATGTGAATCATATGGATGATTATCTCTAAATATAGTTATTTTATAGAAATTGTTTGAATAAGATTGTTGAGTTTTAACTTGATCCATTCCCTTATCTTTCTTATTTTCTCTAACCCCTTTAAACCATCTCTTTCACAAATCAAACCACTTAAGTTAGTAAAGTTTTGTCCTTAAGCCAAGTTGTCTTCTCTGATAAGCTATCTTCGGGTGAGTTCTCATCTTTGTCAGTTATTTTGATTTCATTTTCCATGTTGTATGGTCTCAAGTTTACTTGGTAGGTGAATGTTGGTCAACTTCAAGACAAATATTTAGTTGATTTAATAATGTTAATTTTTACATATAATAGTCATTGATATAACCTAACTATCAAATATTTTGATTTGATGTCGGTTTAGAAAATTCAAGTTAAATTTAGTTCAAATCTTAATTTTATAAAATAATAAAGAAAAAAAGACTATTATGTAGCAGTTGGAGGATACAAATTTTGTTGTATTTGATATTTATATTTATTTTTAATCTCCATGAACAAGATCACTTTAAAGAATATTATTTATATTAAGATTAAAAAAATATTATTTAATTTGAGATTTAACTTAGTCTAAATTTTTTTTATTGAAGTATAGTATTTTATTATTAATAATAATTTAATCATGTGTGGTGTAGTTGGTATTACAAACAATGCTCCATAATTTTTTATGATCATAGGAATTTAATAGAAATCTTTAAATTCAACGATCATATTTTTCTATCGAAGTTAACCAAGTACATCTTCCTTGCAGTCATACTCTTTTAGCACATGCAATAACAATTTGGTTGGTTCTCTCTTCTTGAGTCTTTACCCTCACACTTTAACGAACTGTTCTCATGAAAAAAGCCAATGGATCAAAGAAGCACAATGCAAACTTATGTGGTGAAAAAACTTTGATTATTATATATTTTATATATGACTTTAGTAGAAAACATCAAATGAATTCAATGATTCTATTGATAAGATCTTTTTGTGAAGTTAATCTCATCATAGATAATCCAAACAAAATGACTAAGAAACAACCATTTTAGATCTATGTTCCATAAAATGTCAATATAAATATTAGCTGTGTTCCTACTTTCTAATTATTTATGTAAAATTTTCATAACCCTTCTTACAAAGTTTCATTTTTTTTAAGATCAAACCGCATGAAATATCTATTTTATTTAAAATAATACTCATAAATTTATATTTAACTGTAAAGATTAGAGTTCATATGATAGTTATATGTTTCTTCATGAATCTCCAATAAATTCTAAGAATGTGAATACCGTGTTATTACCAAATTTAAAATCAATATTAGCTGCAAGAATTAATGTGAGAATACATATAAAATTATTGTCATGATGAATGATAAAGATTATTCATCAATGCAAGCATACTATAATAACACTATAATAATTAATATGTTTTTATTAAGATTGTGCCTCTAAAAGATATGATAGGTCAAAGAAATAAATATATGACTTAAGTTGTCATAAAATGTGTAATTTGTAAAATCAATTATTTTAAATAACTACTACCACTCAAATAATGGGAAACTTTTGTTGTTGTGCCTCATATTAAAAGGAAGGTGAATAAATATTTGATGCAAATAATTAATTATATTTTATCAATCCTACTAATTACAAAATATATAATAAAAGCCGTTTTACTTAAGAGTGTTGTCTAATCTTTTTTATGCTATGGAGAAGAACGAAAGTTGGTTCTTGTGCTAGATTGTAAATCTCCTAATCACTTGAACTGAAAGAAATTGTTAGGTTTCATTACAAAAATTTATATTATGAATCATTAAATTTCATTAGCGTTTATAATAATGGATCATCTTTTGAAGAAGAGGTTCCACGAGAATTGAAAGAGCACCAAAGCCTTCATTGTAATATAACACTTGATGAGGGAGATGATTGAATTGAAAAAGCAATATTTTTATTTTTGTTAACAAGTCTCTAAGAATTTAAAAATGAATAGTCCTATATTAATTATTAAAAAAAGATCTTAATATGTATAGGTTAGAAACTATGATATTAAAATATGGAGACATTTTTTTAAAAAGACCCACTTAACTCTAATGAATTTTTTTAGTTTTATATTCTATGATATGATATCGATTATTAGTTATTGTTTTTACATGATATCGATATTTGCTATTTTTATCTTTTACGACTTATAATATCTCCTTTAGCTTTTTATTGTTAAGTTTTACTAATAAAATATGTGATGATTGATTTAACTTATTTTAGTTTCTATTTTTAAGATTTACTAAATCCACACAATATCTATTGTAAACAAACAAATACTTTTGGAATATCTTTTATCATTAAATTATATAATGATAATTGAATTTTTGTGAAAAATAATAGTATTTTTTTAAATGAAAGTTTGGCTTTGTTGTTTTCAAAGTGTGGGGTTAAAATTATTCTACACAGGTATTGTTCACTGGATATATTTATTTTAGTGTGGGGTTAAAATTACTCTTGAATTCTTTTTAATGATGATAATCTCATTTTATATTGTTCATTAGATATATTTTTTAATTTGAAAGTTCATTTATTTTTTATTCTACGAATCATTTATTTTAGTTTAAATTAATTTATTTAGTTAATATTTGATAAAGTTTCAAAAAATATCATAATAATTATTTAGAATGTTTTTTGAGAAATGTAATCAAGATGTTACATTGTCATTTTTTAAGTACATCTATGGCACCTGATCAATATCAATAAGAATACAAATCTTAATTTGAATAATATTTAAATGTTTATAAAAAGTATTCAAATTGAATAATGAAATTATTTTAAAATGTCAATGCTTTTAAATTAGCACTTTCTTGTACTCCACTTCTATTCAAAATATTCATATGTAAAACTACTTTATTTAAATACAGTACCTATCTTATATGGCATATACATAATAATTTATCACACACCAATGATAATAACCACATAAAATGCGACATTTTGGTGTTATGTAATTTTGATGAATAAATCAAGAATTAGTTCATGCATTTCATTTATAAGTAGAACACAACGTCTTGAACGAAGCATGACATCATTACTAGATTTTACCTTCGTGATGGCCATTAACACACACAAGAAAAACCAACTCTTTGTGGAAAAAGCCAAGAACTTGACCACCAACATTTTACCTCATAGCTTCCTCGTGGTCCAATATTCCATAAGGAGTTGTGATGACAACATAATCCCACTGCATAAAGGAAGGCAAATGATGAATTGCATGTACAAAGAATACTATTTGTTTGGTGTTGCATTTGCATAAGTCAAGTGTATTGATTAACCCACAAAAGGAAGAGAAAACATAATCTCAACTTTCAAAATATTTAACAAACGGCTACTAGATTAAGTACATAACATTAATTCAATTTTAACTTTCCAACAAAGCCTAAGGAAGCACCAAACGAGGTAATCATATACAACAAATGCTAATCCAATCTATGAAGATCACTAGTTTAGTACGATCACACTATTTTTTGCTTCTATTTATAATAACAAAAATCTAATAACTATTATCCTAACAAAAAATACATAGTTTATGCTAAACACATTTAAATCATCTACTAAGTATATCTATTACACTAGAAATGCATTGTTGAAAAGTGTTGTCAAAATATCTTGTTTAAATGTGACAACATTTGATAAACAATAAGGATAAAGCATTCTTAGAAAGAAACAACCATATACGAATATAAAATTATCGTTTAATTTTAAAAGGACAAATAAAATATGAGCATAATAATTATAAAGTGAAGGCAAAAAAAAAAAGAAAATTTAATTATTTTTTAAGATTTGCAGGGGCATTACCTGCAATGGCACACAACCCCTGAAACGTAGCTAAGTCCTAGTGTTTGTGAACATTTTTTGTATCAAGTATATGCATTCACTAGCATGAAAGATCAGTAAAACGAATTTTCATACATATTCATATACTTTATATATAAAAAATATTAAATAACCATTTAAAATACAATCATACATACACTCTTACAACCACAATAACAAACTACCTTATCACATAAAAACTAAATATTAATCAGCTTTAATGCTAAGAATAGTCAGTAAGCCCACCAAATGATGTCTACTACACAACATTTTGATACTATTACACTCTATGTACTAAACACATCTTCATTATGACTGTAGCACCTTAAGTCCTTTTCAATACCTTATATTTTTTTTTCATCTCCTCTATCAAAATATAGAGTTTCTATAATTAGCCACTTCCTATTAAAATATTATGTGATTACATTTAACTTTTGTAAACCATCTAAACCAATTGTCATCTTAAACTTATCCTCTATTACACCCTTGTGTTTGATGGGTCAAGCATAAATGTTTATAAATATCTCATATGGGCTTACTTTAAGTGTGTTAATATTCAATTAATTCATGTCATGAACTTTAAATGTCAAAATTGTGATCTTCAAGGCTCTTGGAGTCATGGCAAGTCGTATGGAAATTAAAGGCATGCACTAAAATTTTTTAAACTTGAATTTCTCTTTATTTTTCTGGAATTTGATATGTCAAAATTTTGAGATGATGACACTAGTAGTATTAATAATTGAAAATGTTATAAGTTTAATAATTGTTCAATTTTGATTTTTGGGCCAAGCATTAGTGATGAAAAGTATAGACATTAGTATTTGATGTTAAAAAATAATATAGAAATTATTTTCAATAAATTTCTTATCATATTCACTTAGGGCACTTGTAGCACTATCTTAATATAAAATTATTTTGGTACACTAATGATAAAAAATTTTCACTGTAGCATTTCGGCGGGTTGACCTTACTCGACCACTGGCCCGTCCAAGCTTTAGTCATTTTAAAAAATAAATTAAAAATAATTCGATAGACCTGTAAGGGGCAAGGATAACCCAAAGGTGAAGGAAGAATGCTGTAAGGAAAGCTGAATGAAATTGCGCAAAATCAACCAGTAGGGAAAGTAGAACAGAATAGTGCAAAATCAAGACAACTAGGTCAAGTGATCAAATTTTTGTCGAGGAAGGGGGAGCCATCCGAAAACGGCTCGAGAGACATGCAAATTGAAATCTTTATAGAGAGCAATGATAAAATAATTTGGGCAATATTGGATTAAATTCTCATCCGATTGTCAAAGGAGACGGAAGGGAAGGTGCGATCCGACGGCTTAGGTTAAGATAAGTAAAATACTGCAAGTAAATAGTAAAATGACAATCAAGAGCTTCGAACCTGAGGCAGATTTACGAGACGATGTAGAACACGGAACCACTACAGTAAGTTTCTAATTCAAGTAAGTTGTGGATACATTATTCAAATACATGTAGGACAACCTATGTGCCATCCAATGGCCCAGATCAAGGCCGACTAGATCCAACGTCCAGGATTGATCTCGAATGGTAAAATCAAGATTCAATAAAAAACAACCATTTCAGGATTCAAATCGAACGATGACTACTATGTGCCCATTACCGAAATGTTTAGTTCATTTTAGAGTCATTAGGAGTGGATTTAGAGCTCAAATTTAAGCTCTATAAATAGGAAAGGATGAAGAACTCCAAGATGTTACCATTGCTAAGTTCTCAAAGCTTTTAAATCATAATTTGGAGCTATTTCAAGCATATACAATGTTTATAAACTCAGAAAGTGAAAGTTACTAGAAGAAACCCGAAATTGGAGGTTTTGCTTCAACTACTTTCAATTTCTATTTCTCCCTCCTCTCAGTTTTTCCTTGGAATATTTATTGTATTGAGTATGCCTCATACTTCTTTTAAATTGTCTTAAGTTTATACTTTGTTGCTAATTTTGGTATTTGTTTCCTTGGGGTAAGGGCATCGTGACAATTATGCAAAAACCCGAGGTTTTAGTAGAGCCCAAAAAATCTCAAGTACGTTCAGGATTAGCCATAGGTAAAATCCCAAGTAGATTTGAAGTAAGCCATAAGAAAAACCTCGCTTGTAATTTGGCTATTTTAGTGGCTTTTCCCAACATCGGTTTATGGATGTAGGCTTGATTTTGAGTCGAACCACCTTAAAAATCTTTTGTATACTAATTTACTACTCTTTCTTGTTCTTGCTTGAAAGATTTAAGTTTTAATTTACACAAAAAATTGAAAGAAAATTTCAAAATTTTATTTACCACAATTCACCCCCTTGTGGGTTTACTTTAAGCATAAAGAATTTCAAAAACACATTTACTGCTCAAGCTAAGTTCAAAGTTTGAATAGAACATTCTTATGATGATCTTAGATTAGAATTAAGTCAAATTGAGATTGATGATAATCTATTGTAAACAGACAGGTACTGATGAAATATCTTTTATGATTAAATAATATGAAGATAACTGAATTTTTGTGGAAAATAATATTATTTTTTTAAATGAAATTTTACTTTTCTTGTTTGCAATTTTTTGGGTCAAAATTATTCTGCACAAGTAATGTAAAAATTGTTATCTATGCAACAGTGATTTTTTGAATTAAACTTTAGTTTGAAAACTTAGATTAAATTTGCATCACTCTTGAGCTCTTATTAATGATGGGAATCTCACTTTATATTGTTCATTAGGTATATTTTTAATCTGAAAGTTTATTTATTCTTCATTTTGTGACACATTTATTCTTGTTTTAATTGAATTATTTTGTTATTACCTAATAAAGTTTCGAGAAATATCATAATATTTATTTAGAATGCTTTTTGAGAAATGTAATGAAGAGGTTACATTGTCATTTTTTAAATACATCTATGACACTTGACTAATATCAATAAAAATACAAATCTTAATTTGAATAATATTTAAATGCTTTTAAATAATATTCAAATTGAATAATTAAATTATTTTAAAACATAAATGCTTTTAAGTAAGCACTTTTTTGTGCTCCACTTCTATTCAAAAGGAGCCATCCCCCTTCGATAGGCTTTAGATCATTAGTAGTTGGGTGCTAATGAGAGGAAGTGACTTAGAGGCCTTTTTAACTTACTCAAATGGCTTCTTAATCAAAAGGGTTGCTCGTGTGTTGATCAAACTATTTAATCGTACCATTGGAGTTTAATCTCTTTGACTTGCCTTTGCATTTTCCTTCTAAATTTTTGATATCAAATTGCTAAAATGCACCAAGCTCAATAGATTATAGATTCTCAATCACTGTCCATCCAGCTCAGTTTACACTTGTGTTTGGCAATGTCAACCCACATTTTTTAAGTTATTGGGACAAGAAGGCATCTATGTAAAGTACACCTTATTTTAGTGCATCCGATGAGCTTACAGTCAAACCTCAAGTCGAATAAGGTTGGCCCTCTTATGAAGTGATTGAATAGGAGATCTGCTTACTTCTCGAGATGGCCCAAAAAAATTTGATGTAGTGCAATGCCTTAGGTGGCTAATGCCAAAGGGTACACTATGGTGGTTACACTTTATATGGTGATCCATTGAGTGGAAAAAGGGAAAAGTAATAGTCCAAATTAGTAAAAATGTTCATTTTCTACACTCTTAACTATTGATAAAAAAGTATGATTTTAAGAAATATTTTTCTTTGATATAACAGACAACCTAACTTTTATTCAAAAAAAAAACAACGTAAATTCAAGCTAGTCTATCGAAAGTCCCTTGATATTGTGGACACCACTACAATGTCCTATTCCCTTCTGCCCTAAATGAACAACCATGCAAAACGAGTAATGCACTCCCTTCACCTCCACCCTTCCCCATCCCTTCAGACACAAAAAATGAAAATGTAAAGCTCATTCTAACTAGGCTTCATGCTTAGATAAGGTTGTTTGACTTTACCAGCTTTAACCAATGAAACTACCTTGCCCATTCTTCATCGCTTGTCAAATCTTTTGGAAGCTCAGCAAGAGTCTTGTGCTAGAGTTTAGTCCAAGGCACCTACCATCAAGTTAGATAAATTAATAAGCTTGATCTAGCTGTGAGGAAACTATTGAAGCCTATTAGCTCCTTGACCTAACAAAGAAGTTATTTCTCAATCAGATTAGAGGAAACTTATTGTAGACAATTTCTCTAAGTAAGTTTCTTAAGAATTTTCTTATTGAAGGTTCATGCAAGCATAGCCCATGTTGACCCTTTTGCCATATATCCATTCTCTTGCACTGCATTTTTGGCTAAGTAGAGTATGATGCCAAGCTTGCAAGTCTACATTTTGCTTAGGATTGAGTAAGCATGTCGGTGCAAGTTGCTATTGCCTAAAGGATTCCTAATATGAGTTTTTTTAAATACCATAGAATATAAAGATTAAATTAAGCCTAAACTCACATTAAACAGTGCTTAAGTTCTTTGTGCTTAAGATAATCCCAAAGAGTGGGGTGAATTGTGGTAAATAAAATTTTCTTTCAATTTTTTGTTTCAATTAAAACTTAAATCTTTTAAGTAAGAACAAAAAAAATAGTACACAAAAGATTTTTAAGGTTGTTCGACTCAACCGATGCTAGGAAAAAACCACTAAAATTACAAAATTACAAGCGAGGTCTTTTGTACGGTTCACCTCAAACCTACTTGGGATTTTACCTATGACTAATCCCGAACTTACTTGAGTTTTTTTGGGCTCAACTCAAACCCCAGGTGTTTGTACAATTGTCGAGATGCCCTTACCCCAAAGAAAGAAATACAAAAAATTGGCAAAATTTAAGACAATTTTAAGAGAAATATGAGGAACACAATACCAAAAAGAGGGAGAAATAGAGGTTGAAAAATAGTTGAAGCAAAAACCTCCAATTTTAGGTTCCTTCTTGCATCTTTCACTTTGTGACTTTGGAAGTACCGTATGCACATGGAATTACTTGATATTATGATTTGAAAGCTTTGAAATCTCTACAATGGTAACCTTTAGGAGTTCTTCAATATTCCCTATTTATAGAGCCTAATTTGAGCTCTAAATCCACTCCTAAGGGCTCTAAAATGAACAAGCCATTTGGGTATTGGACACAAAACAATCACCATTTGATTTGGATCCTAAAATGGACATTTCTGATTGAATCTTGAATTTATCGTTCGAGATCAATCATGGTCGTTGGATCTAGGAGGCCTAGATCTGGGCCATTTAATCGCACGTTCGTTGTCCTGCATGTATTAAAATAATGTGTCCATAAATCAAATAAAATAGAAACTTACTGCAGTGGTTCCACATCCTCTTACAGATTTGGCATGGGTTCGAATCTTCTGCTTGGCCGTTTTACTGTTATCATGTAGCAACTTACCTTGATTAATCTAAGTTGTCCGATTGTGCCTACCCTTCCGTTTCTTTGACAATCGAATGGGAGTTTAGTCCCACATCCTCCAAATGTCTTCGCCATTATTCTCTATAACACTTTTGGTTCATGGGCCTCTCGAGCCGTTTGGGGTTGGCTCCCCTTTTTCTCGACCAAGATTTCATCACTTGGTCCTGGTTGACTTTATTTCCCACATGTTTTGGTTAGCTTTCTCTGTGAGCTGAGTTAGCACTTGTTTTTCCCTTGTTTCGTTCAGTAGCTATGGGCTCATTTCTCACTTGTTCCATTCAGTAGTGCTCTTCATGTGGCCTTTGGGCTTTGCTCGCCCCTTTTGGGTATATCACAAAATTCTTTATTTTATTTTTTGAATCCTTAAAGCCTGGATGGACTAGCCATCGAGTCGACCGGCCCAACGCTACAGTGAAAATTCTCGAGATTAAAGTGGTTTTATAATGTTTTGTGAGAATTTTGTGCCATAATTTTGAATATAAGTATAGCAAAATAATTTTATATTATGTTAGCATTACAAGTATCCTATGTAATATCCTAATTAACAATGAAAAGAAATTCATGAAAAATAATTCTTACATAATTTTAAAAAATCAAATACAAATGTCTATACTTTTCATCAATAATTCTTGGCCCAAAAATCAAAATTCAAAAATTATTAAACTTATAACATTTTCAAATATTAATACTACTAGTGTGCTGCATCATCTCAAAATTTGGACATATCAAATTCAAGAAAAATGAAAAGATATTCAAGTATAAAGATTTTGATGCATGCCTTCAATTTCCTTGAAGCCTGCCATCACTCTAGGAGTCTTGAAGACCACAATTTTGGACATTTTAAAGTTCATGGCTTGACTTAATTTAATATTAATAATTTCACTTAAAGCAAGCCCAAATGATATATAAACATTTATTCTTAACTCATTAAACACAAGAGTGTAACAAGCACACTAACAATTAAAGAGAACATCATGAATGAAAATAGAGTTAGTTGATTCAAAGGAAATCAAAGAATAGGACTACCATTAATTTAAAAACCTTTTCAATGCATACCTTCATTCACACAAATTGGAGAATTTGATTTCACACAACTTATGTATATGGAAAAATACTGAAGTGTTAAAAATTATATAAGATGTATTTAATGGAAATAATGAAAAAGATCACACATCAATGAACATGGGGATAAACACAAGTGATCTCACAGAAAAGTATCATACAACAACAAACTTCTAGCTGAACATAAGTGGTTAAGTGAGACTAACATCACATAAAGCTTCATAAAGTTTAGTAAATATCAAGCATTTAAACTTATATAGGGTCGATCCCCAAACATTGTGTTGAAGTTCTGAAATAAGGCAATTCATGGGAAGATCTAATGATCGGAAGGCCTTGACAACACAAGGAGGTTGCTAGCTTCAAGAGTTGCAAAATGAAGAAGTGGTAGGTGATGTTTATAGTGGTCAGGATGAGTTGTGTGGGTGAAGGTAGAATAAGTGAAGACCAAAGGCATTAGTATTAGAGGGACAAAATCGATGAGGGCCAATCATGGTTAGGCAGTCAGAAAGTAGGAGGCAGTTGTTTGCTGATTTGGACAACTTTGGGAAAGGTTGTCGATGTCACCAAGTGAGCTGAGCGTAGTGAGGTGGTAGGGTATGTGAGAAATTCAGCCAACAAAGTGGTTGGTAGAAGTGAGAAATTGGATTAAGGGTTGGCAATTTAGGGTTTAGAAGTGAGGGGTGGCCAAATTTAAATTGGAAACTATTAAACTAAAATCATGAGGATTAATAGATTGGAGAAAAGTTGAAAAAATAGAAAAAGGATTATCAAAGGATGAACTACAATGAAATTTGATAATAACAAAAACTCTCCATTAGTGTCATAATTTTCACCCTCTCAAGAGCTAACTCAAAGTTCACCAAGTTGAATTTAACTCATCAATAGATTTGTATCAAATGACTAATTCTAAAGCTCATTATATTATTCAAAATTTCCTAAACATAAGAACCTAAGCGTCATTACATATGGAGTTTTCATATAAGTCATGTAAGGCTTTTCATTACATAGGACTAAAAGATAAAAACTTGGAAGAAGAATGATAAGGGGATCCTGCGATACAAATTTCACCAACAAACCTAATGTTTATTCAAAACAATGTTGTATCATATTACATTTTTGTTATCCCAAGATGCATTATATACTTTGATCCATGTTTTTCACATACTAAAATAGTTTTTACCTCTTTTTTATTTGTTCTATGCCACTTTCATCATTCAAATAAAAATATGATCCATGTCCTTCCCAAAGTTGAGATGCCTACTTTAGTGTCATCAATTTGTTCAAACTATTTCTTGTCTTAAATCCAATTACATGATTTAGTTTCAAATTCTAATT
Organism: Vanilla planifolia; assembly: GCA_023846275.1. NCBI lineage: Eukaryota > Viridiplantae > Streptophyta > Magnoliopsida > Asparagales > Orchidaceae > Vanilla > Vanilla planifolia. Next base: position 1,940,770 of record JAIUJO010000017.1, on the reverse strand, counting down.
AAAATAAATAAAATACTTTATTATATTTTAATTTTCACTTCACAAAATAATAAGTGTGGTAGAAATAAAATAAGAAGTACAAAAATAGGACTCATTGTGATGACCCTTTTTCTTTCACTCAACCTTTTTTGGATTTGAGTAGTAATAATTTTCTTTACTTACTTCTTTTACTCATTTTGATACCATGAAAGATTTTCACTCTTTTTAAATCTTTAAAAATCAAGTAACAAAAAAATCAAAACAATTTAAAGAAATCTTTTTAAATGAATTGCAAAAGTGAATAAAACCAACAATCCATTCAATTCTAGAAATTACAAGTTTTCACACTTTCTTTTAAAATTACAAATTTCATCCATTACTACTTAATGAGATTATAATGCATGTCATTTTGATCAAATAATCCTAATAAACCCATAACAACACTTCTATGACAATGTAATATCTTTCAAATCATTACATTCCAGATTTCACTTTTTCTCGATATTCCCATGGTGTTTCACATTTTGATCTCAACGTGTTCGGGCAAAAATAGATTGAGCCGACTGTAACTCACTTAGTGCTAATATATGTACATATACATAAAATAAGTAATATTTGGGTAGCAAATTGCAAGGTCAATTGTAAACAATATAATATATTAAAAGAGCATGTGAGCACATGTATGGGCTGTAAAAATAAAATCAATCACGAAACAGAAACTTTTAGCACCTTTAGCATTTTTATCTTTTGTTATCTTAATGCATTAGCTTGTTACTTTTAATTGTTGCCATCTTTTACATCCATTTAAGGTTTGGCTTAAAAATAGGCCAATTTATAAAAAAATTAGACATGTTCTGAAACACATCATTCAAAATATAATTAAATCAAATGAAGGCTCATTTGGCTCATTTCTGGAACTATCATTCTAAAGTAGTTGTCACCAGTTTGGATAACAATTAGCTTTTACATTTTTTAACTGTCTCCTTTCTTTACCAAAATGTTTTCTTTTTTCTTTTACATATTTATTTTTTAATTTTTATTTTGTCTCTATTATCACAAGTAATATTTTCTTTCTTTTGTTTTCTTATTTTGTGATCATTACCACAATAATATTTTTCTTATCTTTTCCTTTTTGCAAAACTTGTTACAAAATATGTAAATAAATAAAGCAATACAATATTTTATACTCAAGTAATATATTAAAATAAACATGTTGTGAAAAAATTGCTTTTTATAAAGAATCAATCATCCTCAATAATTTTCTTTTAAACCATCTCTTAAGGGTTTTACACTTCTAACAAGCATCAACATAATTTTAAGATTGTTCATTCTATTTCTCAATTATTCTTTTTATTCATTTAAGCTATCAATTTCATTTCAATTTAAATAATAAGGAATCCATATGCACATTCACAACATAACAAGTAAATGAATAAAATATCAAACTCAAGTTGAATGATTAAATTCTTTTTTCACTATGAAGTTATTACTTTTGATCAACAATGCAACCAATAAGCTTATCTACACAACAATCTCAATTTACCATTTCGTATCATCATTTAAGGGAACTCTTGTCTTCTAACATACAACAAACATATTCACTTATATGTATGTTATTTATACAAGCATCGTCAAAAAGTTTTTTCTCAAATGAATAAAACCTATAGTCTATAATACACATTGCATCGAAATTTATACACATAGTGTGAGATTTTTTACCTTTTAATTTCTATGTAATAGTATCGCCAAGAATCAAAATTTAGCACAAGTTCACTTTCATCTCTTAGGTGCTACAATACCTATGACCAGATCCTTTGGTTCTTGGTAGTGTTTTCTTCCACTTTTTTCTTCAAACTAATGCACTTGGCTAAGGTAATCTCTTTGATTTTTCTTAGAATTTTTTGGTCCAAGCATGACGTCAAATTTTTATTATACATAGCCAATGTTCCTTTACATTCTCATCAGTTCCACTTCCTCCAATAGCTATGTTCTTTCATTTAAGTGTATTCTCACCTCCATGCCTTCATAACTCTAATGGTTTCTCATCAATTATCCTCTCTCCACGATGATTTATTTAGTCGTTTACTGTTTTAGGATTGATATGCTTTCAGTTATGTGGTGTCGTACTTTACGATCCTTTCATTTCGTATCATACAAATTATGATACTCAACTTTGTCTATTATTAATTCAACTAATTAATCTTATACAATTTCATAATCATACTTGTGTGCTACCTTTTAATGCACATTTGTTTATGTCATAATCAATGATATTCACTTACAACTTTATCGTTAACTTGATCATACTTATATGATTATACTCATCTTATTTTATGATAGTTTTTAATTTTGTTATTCGTTACTCATCTCTTACAATAAAGTATTCTCACCCTGATGGGTTATACTCCCTCTTTATCATTATAGTATATCTATATAGGTATATGAGTTATCCTTGTTATATATCATATATAGTAAAATGTGAAACATAAATAAGCTATCCTTATCCTAGGCTTTTCTCACCTTATTTAGGTATAATAAACTATATAGATGCATATAAGCAATTCTTGCTCTATATAATATATAGTACAACACTATAGATATGGAAAGTGATATTCTTTCCTTGGGTTGTCCTCGTATTATATCATGTCTAATAGAATTTGTATAAATATAGATGAGCTATTCTCATCTTGTGTCATATATATTTGTGGTGTGTGAGGTTATAATATGGTAAAAGATTATTTGAGAATAATATATTTAGAGGTATATAAATAACTTTATTTTCTTAATTAATAATCAAGCATACCAAATATCTATATTTTTATTTATTAACTTATAAAAGTTTATATTATATTGCATGTCAATATCCTTATTATATAATACCATAAATTAATAACTCATGAATTAAATACTAGATAAATAATGTTTACCCAAGAAAATAATTACATAATTATTACATTTGTATAAAAATTTTCTAATATCTATGAATTTTATCAAAAGATAACATAAAAAGAATGTGATTTTATAAATAATATAAAATAAATTTATTCGCATATTTACATCATAATTACTAAGTTTTTCTATTATCCATAATGCATAAAAAATAAAATAAAAAATTATTCTAAAGCTCATAAAGTGTATTAAAAGATAATAACATCAAAAAATGTATCACTTTATAAAAAAATTATAAATAAATTTATTAATATATTTATATCATAATTATCAAATTTATTTATCTAAATATAAAAGTTAACTTTTTTTTTAATCTAAATCTTTTATTTATTTTTTACATTATCCTGTATATTTAATGCTCTACATAAGTTCTATATGTGGCATGTTTTTTAAGGAATTTAATTTTCTTATAAGCCTTTAAGTTATTGCCTTAGATCGTAATTATGTAATTATCTCATTATACCATATGTTGTATCAAAAATAAGCAATTTTCATTATGTCAGAAAGTATAATTTCCAAAGCCAGTATTTTGTTATTTATATCATTTCTAAACATATAGTATGATCCTTAACAATGTATTGTACGGTTTTTATTCTCTCTTAATTTTGTTACCTTGTCAATCATTCATACTTTTATGATACTCCAATCATAAAGTATGATCAATTCACGATTTCTCACTTTACATAATACAATCTTCTTAATCAAATAATACGTTTCCATTGTTAATCCACCACCAAAGTATCATAACTTATAATGAAACATGATGTACAACTCTAATGTAGTCTCTACTCTCTCAAGACTTAATCATTTATCCATAGCTTTAACTAACTGTTCAGCACGATCAACTTAGTCACACTATATAATATTTCATCTAAGACTTTCTACAATATTCTTTTACAATCTTGTTTCTTATAATTAATAGATTTTGTATTTTAAAAGATTTAGCTTTGATTAATAATGTTATTGATCCCACAAGACATTATGTGATTTATGTTGGTATTTACAACTCCATTAATATGGTGAACCTCACAACTCAATACATTATACAAATATGACACATAAATTATTCTAATGCGATGAACTTGACACCTCAAGCTATGACTTAAATTCTTCTCTAACAGTTATAACCCCAAAATTTCCTAATGTGATTATCTTATACCATGTTTCATCATAGCTTTCTTTACAAGATTAAATTGATAGTACCATAAGATGTAGACAAAATAATTTGAATGATACATATTAATAATACCTAACAACTCTAATTCTATATGTCTTGGGTTCAATTCAAATTAGCATCGATTCACTCCATACCACATCTAAATTAATTTAAATCTAGTTCTTACTTAACTTATAACGTAATCATATTTTAAATTTATGTAACAAAAATTAAATTTTTAAAAAAAATCAATTTAAATGTCCATCTTTTCTTTGATAACTACTACTCAATTTCCTTCACTATTTTCTTGTGATAGTCTCTCTTCTTCTCATCTTCTTGCTTTTGATCTTCTCCTCAAGCTACAACAAAGTTTTCCTAATGGTTCTTCATTCTTATAGTTTTCTCTCTATAATAGAGCTTCACCTTCACTATGTCTTCTTTGCTCGCAAAACTCATAGCATAGTAATGGTGCCTTACTCGACAACCTCCTTGGCTCACTCCTTCTTGGTGGTTCTTAACAGCACTACTCAACTTTGTAACAAGCCTCACACGTTGATCTTTCGAACATCTTTTCTTTTATAGACTCAAACCATAATTCACTCTCATCAAATTTTATAAGTGTATTAAAAACACCATTATTAATTTATAATCTATAAGATTAGGGAACAAAGGATGTGTAATCATATGAAATGCATGTGTATTAAAAACATTTCTTCTATTCAATTATTTGTATCATATTTATTTTGAAAAAATAATTATCATTGAAATACACTTCTAGCTCCATACACCACACAAAATGGTCATAAGAAGCCAACAAAAATCATAATCATGAAAATTAATTTTTACCCCACCTACATCTTATTATTTACAATTATGTATGTGATATGAGTTTTAAAACACAAAACAAGAAAGATATAGAATAAAAAAAAGAAAGATAATGATTGACTAAATAAGCTTAATGATATATATCATCATGAGAAATGTGAAAATTAGAAGATAAAATTTTATCTATGACTTTATCTCATAATTGATCAATATGACTTTATCTCTTGTTATTATTGGTACTTAAAATGAGGGGCAAAATTGAAATGTGGAAATTAGAAGATAAAATTTTATCTATGACTTTATCTCACAATTGATTAATATGACTTTATCTATAACTTTATCTCTTGTTGTCATTGGTACTTAAATGAGGGGCAGAATAGACAGAGATCTCAATATCGTTAGTACTTTATACATAACAATGTTAAAGGGTGATTCCATGTTAGAATTGATATTTGACCTCATTTTTGTTGTTGTGAGCACTTCAATAGTAGGTAACAAAGAGTAAAGACATATTCCTATTAGCATTTCTATGAAGGCTAGTGGTGTTAGGAGATATACTTTAATGGCTTTGCCAATTATCGATAGAGGTCATGCAATATGATTGATACCACATAGATATAACATAATATAGAATCATATTAAGTAAGGATAGTAGCCATATAAAAAAAATGCCTTAATAAAGAAAGGAAAGAATAAAAATAAAAATATGAATAAAATGATAATTAAAATAAGAAAAAAAAGAGATAATATTACTACTATATATTATTAGTATTAAATGATAATTATATATATACTTGATTATAAAACATACAAGCGCATAAGCAAATATTCAACATATTTAATATTTTTTGTCATACAATCTTATTTACTGCTTCATATTTATTTGTATGCTGTATATCACAATTTCACACTACTTTACCACTTAAATCTATTAATTTATTTTTTATATTTATTATACTTATACATACTTATATTATAGATTAAGAATGAGATATTTATAGAGTTAAGGATTCCTAGAAGTTATAACATCAGATCCTTTATGTGAGGAGATGCTTTCTTTTAAGAACTCTATGAGGTGTTTCGTATGTATGATAAATATTTTATAAAAAAGCTATTTCAACTTTTATTTTTGAATAATAGCTTTAAGAAATGAGCATAATTATTTATATAATTATTTAATTGAGTTTAATATTTTAATTTGTAATGTTTTTAATCATCTCTCTTTTACATGGTGCCCTCAAGGGTTTTGTTTCATACTATATTTACTTACTCAATAATTTGGTATTTTAGAGGATATTAGTACCTTTAATTAATATTAAATCAAGTAGTGCATGACACAAGTAGTGTATTGTTATACTTCAAGATCGAGGACTGTAAGGATCAATAATCACATAAGAAAAAGGAGAAAAATATTTGTTTTATATATGTAAAATGATAATTTTAAGTTGTAAAAATGAATTTTAGAAAATAATCTACTTTGATTTATGAATGATGACCAAAGATGATTAATTCATTAAAATAATAAATTTAGGTTATGACCTTAATATCCAAGACTAAAGAAAGCAAGTAGTGATCATAAGGCAATATCTTAAGGTTAAAATCATTGGACAAGAAACATCCTATAACAAGCATCAAGGTCAAGTGGCATATATATGAATAGTCTTACAATAACATCAATGAGAATGATTCTAGTTATATATGCAAGGCTATTATTTTAAAATATAAATTTTTTTTTGAGAACAAAACTTATTTTAACTACATAAATTGAAAATATGGGTCGATACTTCAAAAAAATAAAATTAGAGGTGACATTACTCAACCACTTACAACGAGTAAAGAGTTTGACACTTTGGCTTTGGACACTAGTCTTTCACTTAGTCCAAGTTCTTTCCATTTCTAAAGAGTGGAGCCCAAAGACTTAATTCTCTTCTTCTAAGCAATACATTTAACAAATGGATACTTTTTTTATGCTTTTGCTCCAAATGATTAATAATACTCTTTGATAAAAAAATTAACTAAATAATTGGTAACTTGCAATGTAGACAATAATAACACTATTTTCATTTGTATCCCATTTAGTCAGCACAATTGCTTCCAAAATAGGTACATTTGGCTTCTTTGGATCCCCTTCCTCTTCAATCATAGTAGCACTCTAACTTTTTTGGGACATGCTTTCTTCATGTATTGGCTTTAAGAAACGAAGGCCTCATGTTCATTCATCATGTCGAGGTCAACTCTAATAGGAATATCAACAAGCCTCTCTCTTCATAAGCCCATCATGATACAGTGCCATGATTTTTGTTTTGCTAACAATTTAGTTGATCTTAAAAAAATACATATATGGCCATTGGAGAAGTAGCGATCTTTTCATTCAAAGCACTTGAGATGTGGATTCAACTACAACTTGCTATGCATCAAATTTTTGGGGAGTCATCACTTAAAGAACATTATGGAATCTGATGACTCTTAATAACTATCAAGGTCATCCTTTAAAAGAAGGTTAATGGTGTTATCATTATGAATGGTTTAAGAGAAAACCAAGTTGAGTATTTTTCACTTTCAAGTATCTTATCCAAGGCCCTAATAAAGAACTTGACTATTTTGATTATAACAGACAATGGTAATGTCAAATTTGAATAGCTCTCACTTGAGGATTACACTTAGAAAAAGAGCAAGATGAATCATCAACCTATCAACACCGTTATATATAGGTGAATATGCATATTTTTTGACATGTCATATGATAAGCTAGTCATATAGTCTTTCACTTTTGATAATAGACATCCAAATAATAAAAAATCATATGATAAATTAAAATATAATTTTTATTTTCATAATAATATTGGAATGCTTTTGACCAATGAAAGAAATAACATGTATCAGACTAAGATCAAGTTTCCCAACTCTAACAAAATAATGCTTATCTTATGAGTTTTTTTGTTAGCTAATTTCATTTTCTTATTAAGTATTTCAAAATCTCATATTCTAATAATATTTCTTTCACCATTTATCATTCGAGGTATAACTTTTTTACTTTAATTTTCAAAATGAACTATAAAAAGGCTTTTTTAAAAGCAATAATTGAAAAAATATAAATTTTTTCCATAAAAGGCTCCACAGATGCATTCATTTCAGGACAAGTGGTTTTTTCGTGAAATAAAAAGCAGGGGCAGAAGTGGTGCTTATTTTGTGAACAACCACTACACGTAAAAACCGACTGAATCAGCCTTGGAACGTCATCCCAAATGGTCCCTATATCAAAGCAACGTCAGCATGTCGCCAAATCATCTCGTAATTTTCAATTTACACCTAATTAAATGTAAAGTTTTATTTTAATAATTATTTACTATTAACTAATTTTTTTCAATTGTTAGCATTCGCTCGTTTGACAAAAAGACTAAACGTGAGAATTTTGCAAATGCCAATCGAGTAGTATTAAGAATTTGACAAGTGTATTTCAGTAGGGCTTCCCATGTGGAGAAAGGAAAAATGGGGTTACTGTCATATGAAAAATACAAAGTTTATGGCTTCCACAAAAGAGCCCTTGCTTTCGCTTTTTGTACGGCCCCATCTTTTCTTGGTTTTTTTAAGATTAAAATAACAAACTGTAAAGAAGAGAATGTTTAATAAATTGAATAACGAACTATTGGGATGTGCAACATGGTTCATTCATATTTTAATAGGGCTCGTTTTGAGGGTTTGCATGGAAGTACAAATTGAGCATTCCGAGAAGAAATTTTAAAAAGTAGACAGGAGAGTGGATGGGCAAGCTTTTTGAGATATACCAACCTCTAAAAGATATTTCTTTGCTACAATAATACAAATTTAGTGAATGACAAAGATATTGGTGAAAGATATAAGAATACAAAAAGAAACATAAAGAAAAAAGAGTTTTGTATTTCACACATTTAATACATGTTATAAAATTATGTTGCAGTGGAAGTTTTTCTTTGATCTATCTTAAGCATTAGTTTTCACTTTCCAAAAGATTTTCATCATAAATTTTATAATTTTAGTTACTTTTGTCTTTTTTAAGATTATCTTAATATCCATTGCATTTTGATAATGATCACCTCTCAATTTTATTTTTTATATCAATAAGATTTTACACATTTAATTATAAACAAATATGTGTGTGTACATATATACTCATGCGCATCATAATATTGTATATGTGTATACACACACAAACACACAAAAGAAGAGTTGAATTTTTTTTAAATATTATTAAGATTTAAAAGCCATATATAAACATAAATGGAAGGATGTGGATGTGAAAAATAAATATTAGCAACATGTGCACATTAAAAGGAAGATTAGATCATTTATTACTAAAACATTAGTGAGTTTATTCTTGTGAAAGATATAAGAATACAAAAATAATGAAACAAACAAGGGATTTTCATTTTGGATACATTCAATAGATGTTGTAAAACTTTGTTGTAGTGGAAGTTTTTCTTTGAGTTATCTTATGCATATGTTTTTGCTTTCTAAAAGATTTGCAACATAAATTTTATAAATTTATTTACTTATATCTTGTTTAAGATTATCAAATTATTCTTTGAATTTTGATAATGATTATCTTTCAATTTTTATTTTTACATCAATAAGATTTTGCATATCTAATTATAAACGTATATATATATATATATATATGACACATACACACATAAAGAGAGTTGAAAATTTTTTAAAATATTATAAAGATTTAAAATCTTTATATAAACATAAAAGGAAGCATGAAAATGTGCACACTAAAGATTAGCAATATTTGTACAAAAGACTTAACAAGTCTATAATAAATGGTTCAAACTTGAAAATTAGGGTTCAATATAAGCTATGTTAAGGAAACAATTTTTTTAGAAATTTATTCATGAAGAATTGATATTCGCTGCAATAATATATAGTTCTTTTTTGCATATGTTACTTTACTTTTTAAAAGTATAGAAAAATTTAAATTTATTGATTGAGTTGATAAGAAGAACAATATTCATTTAATTTTTTTTGAAAAGTATTCAACAATGTTCACTTTATTTTATCAAAGTTTATTTATGGTATTATTATGTATTGTTCTTTGCGCATATGAGATGTGGTTCAGTTGGAGGAAATTAAATTATTAAAAATAAAGCTCTAGTTTTTTTTATAAAAACATTTAAGAAAATAATTTAAAAATTATTTTTAAGAAGTTTGAGAAAATATCTAAAAATAATTTTATGCCAAAAATATACACAGGTAACAGACACTAGCATTCACTGTTTGATTTGGATCCTAAAATGGACATTTCTGACTGAATCCTGATTTTACCATTCGAAATCAATCCTGGCCATTGGCTCTAGGCGGCCTTGATCTAGGCCATTGGATCACGCATAGGTTTTCCTACTTGTATTAAAATAGTGTGTCAAGAAATTACTGGAATTAGAAACTTAATGCAGTGCTTACGCATCATCTCGCATCCTGACTTGGGTTCGAACCTCTTGTTTGGCATTTCACTGTGTTTACATGCAGCATTTTACATTGATTAACCTATGCCATCAGATCGTGCCTGCCCTTCTGCCTTCATTAATCGCAGCCTCCTTATCATGCCTGCCCTTCCGCTTTCATTGACAATTGGACGAGAGTTTAGTCCCATACCGCCCAAATTACGTTTCCATTGCTCTCTATAAGCTTTTTGGTTCGTATGACTCTCGAGTCATTTGAGGTTGTTTGCCCCTTCCTTGACCAAGATTTGATCACTTGATTTCTGTTCAGCTTTCCCTACTGCTTGATTTCATATTGTTCCATTCCGTTTAGCTTTCCTTATAGGCTGATTTCGCACTGTTCAGTTCCGTTCGACATTTCCTACTACCTTCTTCCATACGATATATGCATAAAGATTCTTTGATGAGTAGTATATATTATACATAATGTAAAAATTAACAATATCAATTATAATATCTTAAAATCTTGCTTATTAGAATAGATGCCTAAATGTCAACATCATTATTATTGAAGGATCTTACCTTATTGTCAATGATGTCTACAGCTTTGTGAGTAGCATCCAACCCTTAACACTATCAAATCCCACCTATATTATTTTATTAAGTATCATTTTGAGTAATTATTAAATAAGACTTTTAATATAACAATTGATAAGAAAACTAAAGCTCAAGTGCGAAATAATAGTAGAACTTTAATTTGCCAATTGACTTGAAATTCCTCTCTAGTTAAACTAGAATGACAACTATTTAACTCCTGAAGTTACTGCCCAACTTTCCTTTCCAAAACATTTGCTACACATTCTCCTTTGTTCCCCAATGAGCTTCTTGAAAATTCCATAATCCTTTATATCATTCATCACACTGGGTAAGAAAGATAATAAAAGAAAATGCTCTTAATATATATATATATATATATATATATATAATTCCCAAAACACTAATCCTTTAATTAGATGGACCAAATAAATATCATTATAAATAAATTATCTATTACAAAAATATATATAACCATCTAATCCAAGATAAATATTATACTAATTTTATATAAAAAGATACATTACTTATGATATAAATACTAATAATTAAAATTCTTATCTATAACATCCAAATTTACATCTCAAAATATAATTGATACATTACTTATGATATAAATACTAGTAAGACTTTAAAGAGTTTAATAAGTAAAAAAAAATTATAATATATAAAAATAATTATATAATAAAAAGATATAATTTTTTCATAGTAATTAAAAATTATACACATAATAAAATGTTATTATATAGAAAAGGTAATAAATTTAACAAAAATATGAACATGTATATGTATTTTTAGTTATTTTCATATTTCTTATTTGTTAAATTTTGTAACACTTAAAGATAAGTTCATTATTTATTCATTCCTTTCATTTCTAATACATTTAGACTTATCCCAAACTCCACTCACTTTAGATCGTTATACTCTAAAATCAATGCCAATAATATAGATGTCATAACAGAATATCCACACCATAATAAGCATTCATCCTCCCATATCATTTATAGTAGAATCACATTGTTATAGATATGATATACTCACTTCATATCATATAAAATAAAATTATGTTCATATAGTTGGACTAAACTAACCTTATGTCGTTTATATTAGACTCCTGTAGATTTAAATGGGCTATTCTTGCCCTTTATTATATATAATATAATTTTATAGATATAAATAATTTATCCTCAGGATACGTTATTCTTATTTATTATCATGTGAAGTAGAATTTGTATAGATATAAATGAATTATCATTGTCTTATATCATGTATATTTATTATATGTGAGGTCATAATATAGTATATGAATATTTGAGGATAATATATTTAAGAGGTATTTCACTCATTCTACTTTATTTTCTTATTTGATAATAAAGCATGTCAAATATTTACATCTAAATCAATTTTTATCCATTAATTTATAGAATTTTTTTATTATATTACATGTCAATGTCCTTATTTTATAATGTTATAAAAGAATAACATATGAATAATATGTCATATGACAACATATTATAAAAATATGATAAGTTAAGAAAATAATTACATAATTACTAGATTTGTATAAAACATATTATAATATGTTTGATAATGTATAATAGATTTATATTTTTATCATGGTCTAATTTGGGGTCTATGGTATTAGAGATGCTTAATAAATTATTAAGAAATATGAAAAAATACTATAAATTGATTAGGATTTGATAATGTGTACGATATTTTAAAACTGCTTAAAGATTACTATTTCAAAGTTGTAACGTTGAATATTAAGTTGAGTAAGTGGTAATATTTTAAGTGTTAAGTATAAAATATTATAACATGATTTTTATTACATTCAATTTCATACATATAAAATAGAGAATTTAAGATAAACTCTGCATGAAGTATTTTAATAGAAAATGATAATTGAAATGTTAAATTAATATATAGAAAATAAAAGTGACTAAAAGAATGTACCTCTTTTTATCATGTTGTGGGTATCGATGAAAATAAGAATTTGTTAGTTATCAAATATTCTAATGGAAGTTCTCTTATATTCGATCATAGTCTCTTATAAGGGTTTTTTTGTCGACTCTCCTGATGAAATTTCTCGCACATTTGATCAATGTCTCTCACAAAGGAAGTTGAAATCTCTCTAACTAGAATTAGGTGCACACATTTTGCTTACAAATGTTACAATATTGAAATAAAAGAAATTTAATTCGATCATTTTTTTCTCTTCAACATAGTGAATATCCCAATTTATAAGGATCTCAAAGGTTCATCAATAAATATGTAAAAAATTAAAAAAATAAAAATATTTTAAAACTAAAAATTTAAATAAATTAAATAGTTTTCCAATTATCCATGCATTTTTGGAGACAATAACGACAAGCAACAAAATGATGGGGCAAGAAGCACAAACAAAGCTGCTTGTCTAATTTTTGGGTAGGTGAAGATCATGAAGAACTGAATTACTTTGGCAAGGACTGGTGGGTTGGTGTAGGTTGATGCAAGTCAAGCAGATCAACTAGTGTTCTTGAGTCAATTTGGGTCACATGGGTGTCGGGTTGGCTTGTGTTGCGATAGTCGGGGTGATGGTGACAGATGGCAAAAGACGACAAAAAGAACAAAAAAAATTTAATTTTAAGTATTTTTAAGCAAATTTCAACTAATGTTTACACCGATAAACTTATGAAACTAATGTGATGCTAAAGGATGTATGTTTGTGAGCTAATATTAGATGCTCCTACGTTATTGATGCTTTTCAAAATGATAACTTGAAAATATGTCATTTTTTAAATAACATAAAAATTGTTTACTAGTGTATTTATATCACAGTTTTCAGATTTACCTATCATAAATAATGTATAAAAAATTAAATAAAAAAAATTTCAATACTTATAATCCCTATTAAAAGATATAAAAAATTATATCATTTTATAGATAAATTATAAATTAATTTAAGAGTCTATTTGTATCGTAGTTATCAAGTATATCTACTTAAATCGATGAGTTGATTTCCTTTTCTAATCTTATTCTTTTCTTGATTTTCTATAATGTCATGTATCTATTGGTATACATATATCATATATGTAGTACGATTAGCAAACAACTAAAATCATATTAATTTCTTATAAACACTTAAGTTGTTGTCTTGGAATGTACTAATATGGTTTCTTTATTATATGATAAGATCTATAAGAAAATAAGCATTTTGAATTATATTGAACTTTTATAATCTCTCAATTGTATCATCTAATTCCCAAAATTAGCACTCTATTATTCATGTCATTTTTGAACAAGCACTTTGATCACTGGGATCATATTATACAATGATACCCTATTTTAACATAATTCATATTTCTTATTAAACACACAATACTTCCCATAACATTGTACTATATGATTTTATGCTCTTTCTCTCTTTCCCTTTGTCCTACTAGCTTGTTAATCATTCATATGACTATGATGCTCCCATTGTAAAGTTTGAACAACTCATTGTTCCTTTTTTAGACAATATGATCCCTTGAGCATACCATATGTTTCTACTATTAATCCACCCTAATACATCATAACTTATAATGATACATAACATACAAGTTTGACTATAGTGTCTTCTATCTCAAGAATTAAGATTTTTGTGAATAGCTTTGACTAATCATCCAGTATTGTCAACTCAGTCATATTTTATGTGATTTCATCTAGAAATCTTGACATGATCCTTCTAATAAACTTGTCTCATGCTTCAATTAAATCACTATTTCTTTCATACAATATGATTCTAGGCATCATACTTATATGATTCTCACTACTTGACCTTTAAGCTAGAGGATCATCTAATACAATCATTATAATTATATCAATACAATCATATATTTCACCTTAATTACATCATACAAAGTCAATACCCATATTGTCTTCCTATAATGAATTTGACAAGTCAACACATTGCACAAGTACAACACTCATATCATCCTTATGTGATGAACTCGATATGCCAACCTATAACTTAAATTCTTCTCATACTAGTACAACTCCAAATTTTGTTTAATATGATTGTCTCATGCCATCTTTCATTATAGCATTTGATCCTTTATTATTTATGATTTTAAACTAATCATATCATATAATGTAGATCAACATACATACAATACACATTAATAACCAATATCTCTTATCCTTCATCTCTTGAGTTCACCTCAAATCACCATCAATTTATTTCATACTACATAATATTCAATTTAAACCCAGTTCTTATACAACCAATATTATTATTTTTATTTGCATAAATCGAAGTAAATTTAATAAAAAATCAATTTAAATACTTAAAATCTTCTTAGTTACTTATTTTCCTTTGTTATTTTCTTCTCCACTTATTTTCTATCTCTTCCTCGACCTACAACAAGGCTTTTTCAATAGTTTCACAACTTCTCCTTTCTTATATTTTTCTCTCTATACCCAAGTGTATTCTTCACTCTTTTTGCTTTGCTAAATGAAAATTACAGCATAGTAAGGATGCCATTCTCAAATTTTTAAACTCTATTGGTCAACTCCTCCTAATGGTTCTTGATGATGCTACTCAGCTCTTTGATAACCTTCACACACTCAAGTTCTCAGTCACCTTCACTCATATAGACTCCAACCCAAATTCTCTTCCATCAGATTTTATTAGTGTGCTAAAGGTCATCATTATTAATTTCATAATTGATTTGATTAAGGAAAAACATGTAGGTAATTTGATTAAGTGCATGCAAAATAAAAAAAACTAATTCTTTTATTTAATTAATTATGTCACATCTATTTCAAACAAATAATTATCATTGAAATGCACTTTTACCACTCTACCAAATGTCATAAGAAGCTAGTAGAAAACTATAGCCATAGATATTAATATTTTATCATTCCCATATTTTATTATTTATAATTCTATATTCTAGTAAGCTAATTATAATTATGCTAAAATTCTTAAAATTATAAATCTAGTTTAACATAATTTACTTTCTATTATTTATGATTCTACACTCTACAAACTTTTTTAATCAAACACAAAATTTCAAATATATAAATCAATCTTAAACAATATCTTAGAAATTATAATGAATCTTATTATAGAAAGGAAGGCCCTAGTACTTATGGAGAAGTGAAGAGCGAAGAGAAAGTCCATCAAGTGAGAAAGAGGAGTAAACAGAAGGGAACTATTAAGAGGGTCTCCACTGGAAGAGAAGAGACTTTGGGAGAGAAAGGGGGAAGCACCAAGTGAAAACAATTAAAGCAAATAGAATAAGAGAGTGAGAGAGAAAGGGAAACATAATAACATGTATACAATAGGAGAATATGAGAGCAAGGAAGAGTGTTGACCAAAAGGAAAAAAAATGAAAAAGGCAAAATAGAAGAGAGAGAGAAAGATAGAAGAGAGTGAAGTACTATAGCAAAGTTTTGGGAAAAAAGAGAGACACTATGAGAAATTTTGGTGGGGAGTGGAGAAAAAGGGAATTTTGTGAAAATGTTTGAGAAAAAAATTGAGCCAAGCCAAAAGAAAAGTAAAAGCAAAAAATAAATATTTGTGATGTTATCATATAAGAGAGAGATAGGAAGTAAGAGAGTTAAATCAATTACTTGGATAAAGGGGAGGATTTTGAAATAAATCCAATAGCAACTAGTCAATCAAGGAAGATAATGAATTAAGCTAGTGAAAGTTTCATGAATACAAATCAATTTGTTTGGTGTGACTATTACATCAGAAAATTAGTCACCAATGTTGCATATCATATGTGCATTATTATGATGTATTGGTGGATGTCGTTTTATTACTTTTAGTTTGGATTTATAAAAGATAAAGATTATTAGTTCGCATAGTTGCACATGCATTACATGTATGATATATTACTATTAGTGACATGTTAGCAAAATATATTCGTGTTTAAGCAAATTGTTTCATGGGTAACTGTTTGCTTGGATGTAAACCATGTTCGTTAGTCATAGTTGAGATTATCATGTTTTATTTCACATGTTAGCATTGACATGTTTAAAACTGTTATGGGATGTTTCGTATGTTTTGGCATTATGTGAGTTATATTTATAAAAAATTGAGACATCATCATTGAAATAACTATGAAATTACAAAATAATTATTATGAGATTCCTCACAAAGAAAACCAATCATATATGCAAATGACTCAAGGGAGTTACTTAGGTCAAACAGGGCCTCTCAAGTGTGTATCCTAAATTTAATATGACATTCCTTAAAATAGAAATGTAAATTTTCATGAGAAATTTATTAATAAGTGCTACTCTAATAGAATGAGGCTCACTACACTGCACCTTTAGTTTGTTGTTTCATCATAAGGTGTTGCTAAGGCTCCATGGAATTTTAAACTTAAGGTCAAGAGATCATTGATGATTAACAAAAAAGATAAATTGATCCTTTGAAATATTAAAATTAACAAAGGGATAATATTTCATTACATATAGTGACAACATTTCTTTACTATGTTTGTTTATTTTATTAATTTTAATATTTGCAAATATTATAATATTTTACTTGACCTAACATGTGGCATAAGCCAAACATGTATGCTATATAGTTTTTGTTTATTAAGCTAATGTTATGTGCTTTGTTTTTCTTTGGTGTTAATAATTTTAGGTAAAATCTTAAGCACATCATGAGACTTCAGGGGATAAGTAAGAGGTCTTGGATTTTTTTTCATTTAATTTGTCTTAGGATTCTTGTGTTAGGAATGTTTTATTAATGTATAAGACTATTATGAAAACAAGGATATGAGTCATATTTTAGTGCTTATATTTTATTTATATTGCAATAGTTGTTGTACGAACACAAATTTAAAAATAAAACATGTCTTTTATTTGGTTTTAATTAGAATTCAAACCTAACTAAAATGATATGATTTAAAAAGCAATGATTTGAAAAGTTGGTATTGCTAATGTGGACCACCAATACATCATACAAATGCACTTATGATACACAATATTACTTACCTCTATTTCTATTTGTAGTGGTCACACCAAAGATTTGATCTAAAAATTTATATCAATCTTCTACTTTCCAAGTTATAGCAGTTGCTATAATATTTCTCCTAAATTTTAGATCTCTGTTGTGATTTCTTTATTTGGCTATCCCAAATGCTTTAACAACACCTCCTCTTACTCTCCTTTCTCTAAACTCTAGGCCTAAGCAATTTCTATCCCTATCACTTATCAACTCTCCAACTCCCCCTAAATAGTCATGTCTCTCCAAAGAACACCATGCCACACTTTTACTTAGAATTTGAAAGTTTGTCATTGATTCGGGTCGTTAACAAATGAGTTTCTTCTAGTGGTTCTTGGATTAGGTTTTAGGGTAATTAAGAATTTTTAGGAGTTTAGGAATTAACTAAATTCTTATTTAAATTGAAATTAAAAAAATTATAATATTCTATATACTTTACAATCAATTAAGTCTCCAAAAGTTTACTAATTAATTTTGTGTGATTCATATTAATGAGCTCTACTTCTTAACCAAATTTCTTCCTTTTTGTTGACATTTAATATTTTTAATAATTTTTTAAACTAAAAATCCTCAATAAACTTACTGTATTATTTTTCTCAATTTATTTTATACTTTTAATTCTACGATCGTCGAGCTTCTTTTTTGTGTTAATTTTATTAATCTTATTCTTTTAAGCTCTGGTGTTTAGCAAAATTTCATAATCTTTTTAGTTAATTTAATATTTTTGAATTTTTGGATTTTTCTAAACCTCAAAATATTTCCTTATTATTCCAAAACAAATTTTTTAAATACCTCAAAAATATTTAAATTTTAATAATATTATTTCATTAGATTCCAAATAACTCATACATTTTTTTTCGCTTCATATCTCTTTTTTGAGATGTCATACTTCTTTTTTATGATATACGATTATTTGAAAAAGTATAAAATAATACTTAAAAATTTTTTAAAAAATCTCAAAAAATCCAATTAATTCCCAAAAAAATAAAATTTTTTTTGGGTTGATACACAACATCACGATAGTTAGGCATGTAAAAATGCTTGTTAGGGAAGAAATTTAAAGCATCTCTTAAATTAATTTTCATTTTAATTTTAAAATTTGTGTCAAAATGGCTTCTCAAATTTTTTAATTTCCCATATTAAAAGCTTGATCGTGCTTGTCATTCATGTTTCCAAAAATATATTTTTTAAAATATAAATTTATGAAATTTTGCATATAACATGAAAAGTTTAATTTATTTTTAAAAAAATTAAAAAATGAAAAGAATTTTATGATAATTAATATTCTTTTGAAATAGTATTCTTTATTATCATTTTAGAATAATATTTTTATTTTTTAATTTAGATTTCAACAACAGTAATATAAAATTTAACCTCAAATATATAAATAAGAAATTGAAATATTTGTCAGCAAACCAATGGAACACAAGTTGATGTCCTTATTTTAAATTCAAATAATTCTCAAAAACCTTAATGAAAATATGGCTAAAATAACATGAAACCATCGAAGACATCAACATATCACATATGCAAACATAAAGGATTCTTCAAGCTTGACCTAAAACAGGAACCTGCTTAGCCTGCTCTTAGTCATCCTGGCTTGCCCATAGGCTTCACCATTTTCCATCCACTTGCTATTCCTGAAGCCGCATGCAAAGGCGTAAACCACGATGAGGACGATTAGGATCATGATGTTTATGACCGACACATTCCTCCAGCTATGCCGCAGCGTCGCCAAGACCATTTCCACTTGAAGAGAAGGCTTCTTTTACGCAAAATATGAAGTACAGGGAGTTGCCTTAGCCTCTAGCCATTACGGCATGGAGGAAAGGAACATAGCAAGAGCTAGGCTCAGGGAGGGGAGCAGAATATGCACCAACAGCGATGCGAGGATCGACTGTTGCAGCAATAGGCTAAAAAATATGCCATTAAGCCATAAAATTTCTTTAATCATTGAATTCATTTTATATATTTTATAATTTTTTTGATATATTAAATTTATGTTTAACTATAAATATTAGAGTTCATATGTCTTTTGTGTGACACCTCTTGAATGAGAACTGCTTATATACCCTTGGAGAGGTTTAGTTAACATGAAGCCATGCAATGTTTCTTCAAAAAAGTATTTTTGGAATGGGATTCATAGGATTTCCCCAACTAATCAGGTCACACATTTGATAGGGGAGGGAACATTTGATTCATTTATAGATTGATTACAATTTGGCAAATGTTCTGTATCTCAAACTCTTCTAACTTGTAACAATTTCTTGATCATATATATGTTTTGTTTTCAATTGATCCACTAGAGAGATTATTATTTAATTCAAATTTAAAAATTGTTAATCTAAAGGTCATAACTTCACTTACAAACCATAATCAAAAGAAATGGGTATTAAACCATAGAGAAATAAGTGATCATTGTTATAAAATATGAAGTAAAACAAACAATAACGGAGAGTTAATTATGCGTTTAACGAATTTTTTGATTCAAAAATTAGAAGAATAAATTTTTAGCTTTAAAATAAAATTTTATTTTTAAATATTATCAAAATAATAAGATTATTAAATAGTAAACAAAATGCATGAAAAACTTTCAGGTAGTTGAGCCAAAATCTTTGACTATATCCATCCCCGATCCCTGATCGGGTTTCTTAACTCAGAAAGTTAAAAATCCTGCAATGTTCTTAGAGAATTTTAAGCAAGTATGTATACTTTCAATCTTAATCTTTTTTAGAAATAAAACCTAACACTAAATCAAAGCAAAATTATACCTTTCATATTCTTTGTTGAACATGGTGGTTTTATGCAGAAGTCCATTACGCCCAAAACAGATGTCATGGCATCATCTATTTCTTCCAAACATTCAAGATATTAAATACTAGTTAATATTATTAGTTAGTTTGTGCTTAATATTATAAGCAGAGGGCTCCCTTTTCTTTTGAATAATGGATATTGAAATTAAAATTTTAAAAGATAAAGAAGAAATTAAACATAGGGAGAAAAGTTAGGATCACCTCTAGCAAAAAAAATTATTATCTAAATCAAAACATTCACAAGGTACCAGAACGATATTAAAGAGATGAAGAGATACAGCATATAGAAGGTGTTACTGATGGATCTCGAGCTCCAGCTCCAACTCTTGCTATAATTAAAAAAGCACTTTTTTTAGCAGCTACGTGTGCTTCAGGACCAGTAGCTACAGTAGAGCCCATAGACTCAAGAAGAACCTATTCACAAAGCAAGCACCCAAGAAGCAATAAGAAAAAGAATTAATTAAAAAAATTATAAAACTTATTTAATGGAAAACCCATTTTACTAAATGACATGAATCCAAGTATCCCATGGCCTTGATGATAATTAAAAAGGTGAATAAATAAAAATTATAATGATCTATTGAGATGTCTCTTGCAAGAACAAAATAGAATGACTTTACTATTTACCTTGATGAACATGAAAATATTTTGGCCACTCATAGCACATAAATGGTTAACATTAAAAGAAAATTAACATAAAAAGATATAGATTAATGACAAACTTGAGATGTTGATGGCATCATATATAATCTATTATCCAGGATCTGATTGAAAGTGGATATCTCTTTCTCAATGAGATCCTTAGAAGTAGATGAAACTTTTGCCACAGAATTGCAAGTGGAATGATCGTCCTCGTAGCATGTTCTTGTGCGGCTGTTGGTTGAAGGTCCCAGAAAGCTAATGCTTCCTATTAGTATAATACAGGAAAGTGAATGATCACAAAAAGCCCCATTAAAGAGATGCATTAAAAGAACAACACCACGTCAGTTTGAATGATCAATTGTAAAATTCCATATATAATCAAATGAAAGCAATCAATTGTTTAAAGCCTTAATGAACCACCATGAATACTACAGCTAAAGAACTATTGGACTAGCTAATTTAGCTACTCTAAAAATTTCATGGCATTTAAACAAAGATTATCAGTGATCAATTGTCTTTGAGTAATTTTTAATAAACTTTTTCAGAAATAACATTTATCATGTTGCACTTTAAAATGAATAAACATTTTATGACATTATCAGAACCAACGTAAGACATGGAATGACTTGTCCCAAAAAAATCTTTTTCAAGTGGCACAATAAGAAACTAGTGAGAAGAACAATGAAACATGATGTAAACAAGATATATGAAAAAACTCTAACCTTTTAATTAAAGAAAAACTTAAAGAAATCAACTTATAAAATAGATTCTCAAACTCTTGACATTGATTTCAAGGCCAAACCACCTCTCATACGAAGTAGGTACCCTCAATATGCTCAGCTCACAACCACATGTTTTGTTCATGTATCGAGCAACTCATACCAATACTAAAACTTAACCTAATGTTCCCATTTTATTAACCGAGTCCTTGGAACATTAGGAAATAAGAGAAGCACATTATAATTCCAATCTTAAAATATTAGGAACTAAATATGCTTAAATAAAAACATTTTAAAAACAAAAATCTACCAAACCTTTGCTTGATGTAGATAGGTTTCAAATTCATGCTTATCTACAAAACTCTTGCACAGTTATAGTAAATGGAGCATAACCTCTACAAATATTGAATTTTGATAATCCAAAAAGCAATGGGAAGCAAGAAAAATTCTTTAAAATTTTCTAGATCATAACTCGACAAAAATTCAACTAAAATGTGTCCAGAAAGCCTAGCCTTGACTACTCTTATGGACACTCCTTGAGCTTTGTATTAGTCACCTCGAAAACCATCCTTTGTAGCAATGTCTTGCATGATGTTCCTTCTTCCCTAGGACTAAGCCTTAAGAACTTCAGTTAAAAACTCAAACATACCCTCAAGATGATAATTTACTTCAAAGCATTGAGTGTTAAAACCACCTTAAGTATACCTTCTCACAACCACAAACATCTTCTTCAATCTTCCTCTTGAAATCTTCACTCACCTTGAATCTCAAATATCTCCCGAGAATAACCTCTCAAGGTTCTTTTTATATCCTGGAGCCTTCACTAGGCCTACAACATAACCTGTCGATGTTCTTTTTATGATCCTTGAGCCTTCACTAGGCCGACAACATCCTTTCATTATTTCTTCCTTTTAAGACCTTTTTCTAGATAACTTTAAGATTCTCTTAGAAGATATACCCCTCTTTTGAAGGAGGGATTCACTCCAATATGATGTTTAGAGCTAAGGAATACTAAGTTCTCATAATACATTTGTTGCCTCTTATGGTATCCATTGCCGTCCAATGTGTTGCACAATCTCATTTCTCTTGCCATTATCGTTCATGCTCCAATGCGCTTCTTAATGTCAAATTAAAAATTTCCTTCAATCTACAATATGAACTAGCATACTTGACACAATTATTTACAAACGTCTTGTAGACAACACTTCTCAATCGTCATCAAAAGAGTAAATCTTCTCTTCTTTGTGAAGCATCATGCATTGTTGTCATTAAAAGTAAATTGCATCATGGTGCCACATGTACCCATTATCAAATTCATTTGACAAGCTTGAAGTGGCACACATTAGGCGCCATCGTGTCAACTAAAATTTCTTTGACTTGACCTTTGCACAGCAATGAATCCAATTATCACACATGGTGCGAATTCATCATCGTCTCCAAATAAAGCGTAGTCACTAGGATTGATTGCAATAACACATCCATCGTTAGGGATAACTTTCACCAATATCTTCTTGACTTAGATTTGAATAGAAACAACTCAAGGGCAGTCCCCTCCTCTACAACCTTATTGTCTTGATAACCTTCTTATCATTAAAGATAGACTACGGTCAAGTTCCTTCAACCTAACAAAAATCACATTATTCTTTGTAACAACACCAATCCCATTTTCCCTTTCTGATTATCATCCTTGCCCCTCAATCTCCTCAATTTAGAACATAATTCCCAACAATATCTCTTGATATAACTAAGTCTCCAAGAAAGACAAAATTAAAAAACTTTAGAAAAAATGGAAATGCCTTAATCTAAGGATTCCTTCTTTTTATTTTTGCACTTGAAGCATCCAAACTCAACCATAATTCTTCTCAATAGCAATTATAAACATGCTTGATTGCCCATTATCGTTGAAGAGATAGAATGATAACCGTGACAATCTAAGTAAACCTATCAAATGCTTCATCAAGAAGCTCTTCTTTCCAAGATTCAACACAAGCGACCACTCATCTCCAAAATTATGAGTTACAATCTGGCATCAACGACCTTCATGGCTATCAAGATATGCTACTTCCTCTATCTAGCTTCCTCATAGCTGGGATAAAACATCCATAGAAACTACTTGAATTGACTCCAACTACAAATCTTTACAACTCTAGAATACAAAAGATTGTTTCATCATGCTAATGCATCATAAATTAGTTTTTCAAAGGATACCTTGCTAAAACTTGTACACTCAAAGATGAAAAAAAACATTTCCAGCTATCTAGCCATGCATTCGACTTCCCTACCTCAACCACTACAAGATAGGATGCTTATCTTGGCAAACACTTTGAAAGATTTCAAGAAATGATTGTCACTTGGAGCCATAAGATCATAATGGTCATCATTCCATCACCTAAAGTTCATTCTTCTTCACCTTTTATCATCATCTATGCTTCTTCTTGAAGTGCACTCATCTCAAACTATCAATGATCCTCAAAAGTACTTTTAATCACCTCATGTCTCATCATCTCCATCAAAAGTTGTACTTGTTGAGTTATAAAAACCACATGCTTTTACAATGATATAAATATTTATCATACTAAGTCATTTCTCTCCTCATGTTGCCTTTATCCTCAACAATATTTCGACATCTCAAGTAGACCATCCATTTACCAAGATCTACACTAGGTAAGATCTAATACTCTAATGGAAAAAATATGATCCATCTTATAGACAAAATGATTACATTACCACTACAAAAACATGTAGAAAGAAATAAAATTCAATACAAATTAGTTACATAGAGAAACTCCAACATTTCAATTAAAGAAAACATAAACTAGTCTACTTGTGAATTAAATTCTCAAAAACTTGGAAACAAGTTCAAAGAAAACACCTCTCACCTAGAGTAATTTTTCACGGTACCGTTAATCATGAAATCACATGACACTCTAAAGTACCAAGCCACTTGCACCAATACCAATAACTCTTCCACAAATCATTTTTGTAGTCTAAAAGCTCTTAGTAACAAAAATTAAGAGATATACAAAAAAACACTAATCAAAACTAACTAAGAAATAAATAAAACCAAAATCAGGGCCATTAAAAATCAAATACTAATTTGATGCATTCAAATTCTAAATTTGCGCTTACCCAAATGTCCTTGCACAACTCTAATAAATTTGGAGTAAGTTCTTCCACAAATATTGAAATTAGATTATTAAAAGTAGAGTTAGAAAGCCAACAAGATTCTCTAAAATTTTCTAGTTCATTAATCGATCAAAATCCAATGAAATGAATCCAAAAATCACCAAAAGTGTTTGATGTGATTTGATTCCCATGTGTACTTGCCTTGATTACTCTTGAGGGCACTCCTTGAGCCTTTGTTCCCATTAGCTCGAGATCTATACTTCCTTCTCAACAATTGCATATGCCTATTGATTGTCAACACTACCTCAAGTAAGCTTTCTCAAAGAATACATCTTACTCAAGCTCTCTCTTAAAATATTCATCCACATCATGCCCACTAACATGGGACTCAAGGCCAACTAACACCTCTTAAGAATAATATCTCAAGGCACCTCCTTTATCATCCTTGAGTGTTCTCAAAACCTATAACATCCCCTCAAGATGTCTTTTATTCCTCTTAAAGCGTCCCTTAAGAACAAAAGTAAATCCAAATTATTTGCAATCAAATTAAGTACCATTATCAATATTTAACGATTTATCAATATGGAAATAACAAAAGGTTTGTGTTATGGTAAAGTTTCACTAGAAATTCATCAAAGAATAATGATTCTTAAAAATTAAATATGATATATTTGAGACCTAAAAAAATAAAACACTAAAAACAAATTTCTATTTAATCCTAATATATCCCAATTCTACATAATATAATGAGTTATTGAGAATTTAAATAAGAATGTTTCAACAATTGCTTATACAAGTAGGACTCATGATCAATGATACTTTTCTTCATTTAGAAATATCTAGAACATATAATTTTTGATACTGAAATGCAAAAGGCAATCCTTCTCTATTCTAATTTTTTTTCTTTTGAGAGAAAGTAATAATTCTACTTCTATTTAGATTGTAATTTCCATCTTTCATTTAGATCAAAAAATCTTTTTTCAATATATACTAATTCTCAAATTCAAAAAGCAAACCTAAAGATAAAATGCATATTTGGTGTTTATTCGTGGAATATATGATACTCTAAAGTTTTTTCCCTAAGAAAACTCACTAAAAACTTCAAGTTTTAGGGATTCATAAGAGATCCCCTCAATACAAATATAATAATTCAGTTTTAACTTTAAAACTAAAAAATATATAAGATTATAATATCAAGAAAAAAGACTTAGCCAATCTAGGAGTGCTCACTTCTAATGTGGCATTAGGACAGAATTGGATATCATATTTGTGCTGTTATAGCTTATAGCTAAACAATCCCATATTTCTACAACCACAATCACCATATGCCTAAAGTGAGATCACACATGGTGGATCAACTATGTCCTACACTCCTTCAAACCCAAGCAACTTGTAGCTTTTATGCAATGTTTGCCCCTAATAGAACAAGTTCAAGTACACTATAAAGCGTTACTTATCTAGTCCTAGAAAAAAAGTGATTCAATAGTTAAATACATAACAATGTCAGTACATAAACACTTTTGGATATGATAAATAGTACACTAAATAGCAAAAGATTGACTCAAGTATATCACTCAAAAACACATAACACACATAAACCGTAAAAGATGCAATCAAAAGATGATATAGTATGCAAGATACTTAAAAATGTTAACACAAAGAAATACATTACAAATCAGTAGTAAAAGATGAACTCAAGCAGTGTACATAGGAAGCAAAAAATGAACTCAAGGATGTAACTCAATAACATGTCAAGTTCACATAACAGCAATACATCATTTGAATGACGATATGGTGTGCAAGAGACTTAACAATGTCAGCACGTAGAAATGTAGTGTAAGTAAACTCAAGTTCTGATCTGTGAGAGTCAAATTCTTCAATTTTCTTCCATTTCTTTCGTAAAGAATCTTCTACTTTTTTCCACTCCAATTACAACTTGTTCAAGCATTAAACCATAGATGTCAATGTATTAATGCTAGCTTTTAGTCAAGCAACTTCTCTTTCTTTAGCCCAAACATCAAGCTAAATAATACATAATACAGAGTGATCAAGGTCATGGAATCAAGGAAAGGGTTCATTGCATTGCAAAGGAAGATTGCATATATAAAACTCCTACAGTGCAATAATCCTCACATTGCTAGATTATGCATTTTACAAATTGAAGTTAAAAACACTATAAGCTAAGCTATGATATAATTCAATGCATTTTCAAAAAATTTCAATGAGAACCATGATCAAAATCCTTAACTTTCAAACTTAAATAGTAATGAATATAATTGGATGAAAATGCTCAACAATAATGCACAATTTTTTGACAAAATATATGTTTGCTTTCTATGATGATTAATAAAAAAGCAACATTCATAATGCAAGCACAAAATATCCAAAAATGTGGTGTTAGAAATGTATAATTTCGAAACTCTTATGGTAGGTACAATTCCATGAAGTTTGGCATGTTAAAGATTGACAACACTTAGCATCAAAACAAAAACATGAATAAAGAAAATTCACAAAATTCCATATCAATGATACATAGTGATGATCCACATTATAGTTTTAAAATTTTCTACAAAAAATCATATTTTAAGAAATCACATGGGTCACGTCACCTAAAAATGCCTTGTGTTACAAAGGTTCTATGACTAGACTCCAGAATGTAGTCTTGTTCTTGCGACTTCACCATTTCCATGTAACCGCTTTACAAGTTTCTGTCTAAAGCTTTTAGCTTCAGTTGCCTTGTTCAGTGCATCTTCAGTAGCCACAAACTGTTGGATATGATCTTTCTAAAAGGAAAAGGAATGCATGATATACATCATTACGAGTTCTAAAATGAAACACAATAAATTGCAAAAAGATGATTCCTATGAGATGAAGCATTTCCATAAGTGTTTCCATTTGAAACAATTTCCTTAGTGTTATGTGGATATCTTCATAACTGTAACAAAAAGTGTAAAGGGTTATCTAAAGTAGCCGACATGCACATGGCTTTTAAATAAACCAAACAAATTTGTCTATAAGCAGTACCATAAACGTTCACATCAATCTCATTAAAGCATGGGAAAGGAAATACCTGGAAAAGCTCCATATACGGAGCATAAATGTCCAAGGAAAATGAGACCATGAAAATCTTCTGAACGACAAG
Source organism: Vanilla planifolia (assembly GCA_023846275.1). Classification (NCBI taxonomy): domain Eukaryota; kingdom Viridiplantae; phylum Streptophyta; class Magnoliopsida; order Asparagales; family Orchidaceae; genus Vanilla; species Vanilla planifolia. The sequence goes on along the minus strand of JAIUJO010000017.1, from coordinate 1,912,420 downwards.
CTCCTTAACTAAAAATTCACTACTCATTTTTCCAGTTTCTTTAATGCATGACCATTTTTCAAAGCAGACTATTAAAGGCAAGGTCAACTTCAAGCACGTTGTTAAATCACAACTTCATACAAACATAGCTTGTAGTTTAAGATTTTGGCAATGAAACTTTTGCCAAAAGATAACAACATGCCCATCCATCATATTTGTTACAATTTTCTGCATTGAAGACTTAAAAATCATTTGGCCATATGAGAAATTTGTTAATCAAGTATCTATTTCCATGTTAATGAAATAGGAATCCCTATTTGGTAGAGGTCTTAAGCCATCCCAAACTACCAACTGTCATTTTAACGCAAGTATATGAACAAGTTGTGCCAATCCTAACCATTTGTTTTAAACTACATGTTGATTAGACATGGATAAAAAAACTTCTACATTTATTAGAAATAAGCTTGCAAAAAAGTCAATATGTTCACTGACCTAAGTGATTAATAAAATAATATCAATACAAATATTAATAATAAGTTTGGATGATTAAATTTAGTCAATTAGTGCATATTAAGTTGAGTTACATAAAATATGTAAATAGATAATTTAACTATATATATACATGCACCCATACACACACACACACACATACATACATACATACATACATAATACATACAAAGAGACTACAAACCACCATAACTCATTTAATCTTTTATAACAAAAAAGACAATATAGATTTAATCAAGATTACCTTACGAACTACAAACAAAGATCAAGTAAAAAAAAGCTTAACAACCCTTAAAGATTATGTTACACTAAATAATTTGATGATGAGGTACCCATATATTTTATGTATTATGTGATCATATAATATTAACATATAATCTTTTTTATATATAATATTTTAATGAAAACATATGAGAGATTAAAAAAAGGAGCTTGGTTAAGAGCCAAAAACTTTAATTCCTGTGAAATTAGTGAAATACACTACGACTAATGCAGCAATCTCTAGTTGTCCAAGTTTTTTGTTCAAAAGAACCAAAGAAATTAAAAAAGAAAAATTATAGAAGGTAAATTCTAAGTTTACATTTGTGTTCTTCATGGCGCAATAAATATTATACATGTATCTACTAAATAGAAGAAATTATACTGTTACCGCAAGAAACACAATCACAACTCAACTAGTACATCCCTAATAAAATTCTTCTCCATGCAGCACTTGATTCGATTACTACTAGCTCATTATGCCAAGTTTCCCTCATTGCTTTTCAAGCTTTCCCTTTGGTAGAAAAGAAGGGCAAAGAAAATATCCTTATGGTAGGATGGAGATATGCAATGTTTTCTCCTAAAAAACTTCACGAGTCAACTCAAGGTCAAGTAATTTTAGAAAGAGGGAGAATGATGTGCAAGCCAAAGCATTGTCCCACATATGCTTAGTTTTCTTTGTTTGGTAAGTGACTTGTTTTTTGGAGTAGCTTTGATGACTTCCCAAGCAATTTTAATGTTTTCTAATGTAATTTTTGATAGGTTGTAAATGGAATTAGTGCTTTGCAAACATGCTTTATTAAGAAAAGGGACAATTAATTCTATCACTTGGTAATATTTCTAATTAGAAGGTACAACTCTTATAGTTGTAGTATTTAGTAAATGTATCCCTTACCCTTGTTCATCATCCATTCCCCAAATTTTTGCATTTTTTCACTAGACTATATTTTGCTTACCAAACTATCTAAACTGTTTTGCCATGGATCATTATGAGAATCACTCAAGGGCCAAAGTCCTAATCTTCTTCGCAAGTACCACATTTGTTAGAATAGTTGATATTTATAATTCAACCATCGAATATGTATTTCCTAAATTATTGTAGTAATTTCAAAAAAGGCTTACTTTGACTAATGGTCAAGTAATTTTTTAATGGTTTCTTAAGTTACTTGCTTAAATATTTATTATTCTTCCTTCATTAGGCTAAGATTACTAATGTCAACACAAAGATTCTTGTGGTGCCAATAGTGAAAAGATCACAAAAAAACTCCTATTTTAAATATAACTGGTGAGATCCCTTAAAAATAGCAAGTGTTAGAACCCATAAAAATAAATAATAAAAAAACCCAATCACTTTGTTAAGCACTCTATCGGAATAATCTAAAATTAAAATTTTATTGTACATGTGAATATGCCATATGAAAAGGGATGACCTTATGAATGAAAAAAAAGTCAAAAGGTGCACATGAAACATTAATCACAAAAAATTGTGTAACAAAATACCTAAAGATAAAAAAAGTGTCAAATAAGGAAAAAAACAAATGAATGTGAGAATGACTATAAGGACTCCTCTGATAGATAATCACAAATAAAATTTTAAGAAATATAACCAAATACAAGATATCAAACAATAAGTATAAGTAATCTCTAATATGAGAAATAATAGGAAACTAAAATAGCATACTCTATATTATTCTACATATAAGGAGAAGGCATACTCGTCTTTCAAGTAGTTTATTGTAACTTCCTTTTAAGGATAGATCTATACCTCTCCTTGGAGTACCGTAAACCTGACATAGTAAAGGTGAACTTGCATCCCAAGTTGCAGTATCTGTTACTATATCATTCTCATATTTCTACCTGAATGGAACAGTTGATAATCCATTTACTATGATAGACCGATAAATTTGGAATTTCCAAAGCATAAAGTCATTCACAAATGCTATAAAAGATTTTAAATCTTAATTTTAAATTAGTTGTTAATAATTGATTATTAAATAAAATATTCTGTGGTAAAAAGGTAAAACTAATAATTCACAAAAAAAATTAACCTTTTAACCAAAAAATGGATAAATAATAATTATCCTAAAATATTATTTATAATAGTAAAATAGTAATATTTAATTCACTTCTTAAAATTTACTGATATAACTTACTTCACCACACACAACCAACAATATCATAATCATTCGTTAACCATTTTTTTATATGCTATTTTTAATTTTATCTTAAAGAATGATTAACCATACAATTGAAATGAATAAATTATGCAACTTCCTACAATAGCCAATAAAATATATTATTCATCACAAATCTTATTCTTAATAAAAAACTATGAGAAACCGAATTTAATTAAAGAGAAATAAACATCATTATCAAAGCTCATCATAATCCCAGTCTAACATTGATTTCGCACTAACAAGACATTTTCTCTACACATTAATTCGACCTTGACATTAGTATTTTACAATTCTAGCAAGAATACAAATCTGATCATAAATCTGAACTTTCTTTAATAATGAAAAAGAGATTAATATATTCAATCAATCTACCATCCTTTCTAGAGCCTTTTCTAACCTCTCTTTTTTGCTTAGTTCATGCTCTATTAATTTTGAATTCTTATGTTATCAAGGCTTCATGAACAAATTCTTAATTAAGTTAACATCATCAAGCACAAATAACCAAATGCTAATAAGCTACACAAGAAGTTAAAATAGACTACAAATTTAAAATAAAACATTTCACAATAAGTGTACATTGAATGAGTTTATAGATGGAAATAGACAAAGATTAAAAAAAATGAAATAAAGTTAAACTATTTGTTGATGATTCACTAGTGCATTTTAATGAGAGCACCCTTAGATGATTGAAAATGACATCAATACGGCCTTTGCATAAGTTATAAAATAAAAAATTAAATTAAAGTTTAATATCAATATGACAACAAAGAAAAAGTAGCTCTTAAACATTATCAAACAATAGTCATAACAGTACATACATGATTTCCATAAGGAAACACTTGGTAGTGCGACATTGACGTTGAACTTTGTAATATTTTCATATCTACAACCATTATGCTCCAATGTGTTTTTGAAGCTATAAATGTATGCTAACTGCCTCACAGGACTTCCAAAACTTGAGAAACAAACAAAGATTTATCAATGCTAAAGAAAATCTTTTATAAAGTCAGCCTATAGGCAAATAAAAAATAAAATAATGATTTGAAGATAAAAAGAATTACCTCAAAAGCTCTGCATCAGCTCAGATGTCAATATTTTCAGTCTCCCTAAGGATCAATTTGTTGTAGCTCAATGTGTTTGTAGTGATTGACTGAAGTAACTGTGAAGGATTTCTAAGAGCATCAATTATCATAGCCATTACATCTTTAGGTCCATCACCTTCAAAGTCATCGAGAAACTTGGTAGCATCTACTTGATTACTAGAGTTCATTCCAATCCCATCATACGTCGGGAAGGTACTTTGGATTCTTTCAATCATATGCCTTCCAAGAGATTCGCATGTCAAAGTAATGATTCTATCTCGTGATGTCTCAATTAAAATGACATATGATGAATTGCTACCCTTGACCATGTGTAGACTGCTTCTTTCTCACTGTGCGAATGGGTCTCACCAACAGAATCAGCAAGATTATCTGTAATCAACCTCCTAATATCTCTTGCTTGGCTTACATATTGATGTAGCCATTTTTGGTACTCCACAAATATCTTAGTTTCCTCAACACATTGCTGATCATAAGCTTCTAACATCACCTATTTATATACCTTATATGTTAACCAAAAGAAAGGAAATAGATATTCATTAAACGAGTACAAACCTAAAGGTAATTAGCAATTATGCCGTCATTCCAATGGAAAACACATTAGTAATGTCACACAACTTCAAAAAATATGCATTTAGTGAACAATAACATGAACAATAATGTATTCATGACCATACAAACCAAAAAAAACCTCTTCTCCAATTCCAAATTCCAACATTTACTTCTCTATAATCCACCTACTACAAGAATCCCCTAATCTAAAAATCAAATAAAAAAAGTAGACAACATACCTAGCATTGGCCCTCTCGTCGACCATTTGCTTCCGCTCCGACTCCTCTACTTCAACCTCCGCCATCCAGGACCTCAACTCCTTTGCCGCCTAACGACATTCCTCAACCTCATCGCCACCTCCTCCGCAAGGTCCCTCTCCCTCATTGCCACTTCGTTCGCCCATAAAGGTGATCCATCCTCGAAATTCAAGCTTCCCTTTTCCTTCTTTCACCACCTCGCTTTCACCCCTTCAGTAAGTGCTGCCACTCCATGAACCAAAATATTTCAACGAACCGTCGCCGTGGTTCTCTTCGACCGCACACTTTGAAGGAGAAAGCTCCACACGGGGACCATGTTTCCCCGATAGATCTTGTGGATCTGGTCACCGGAAGGAAGCTGACTAGGGTATCCCATTTCGTTTTGAAGACAATCAACAATCGCCTCTGGCCTCGGAACTCTTCCCCATCCTTGAGCCTGCATAGTGTACACTGATGGAAAAATACTCCATCAGAGAAGAATGTAATCGTCACAGTTGCTGTTCAGATGCAAAAAAGCATCGACGGAGAGCTATAAAACTGAGCAACGTCGACACGAAGGCTGATGGAAAATGTAGATAAAGTGGCAGATGAGTTCTGATCTATAAAGCGTAGGGATGGGAAAGGGTTAAGGGAGTAGAGAAAAACAAAGGTATTCGAGGGGGGATCGAGGAGAAGGTCGCTGGAAAAACTGAAGGGAGGAGTGTCTTGGAATTCGATGCTCAGTCCGTGGCGTTAGTTCTCCAGCAGCACATGCAACTTAAAATATTATGTTTTTTTATTATATTTTTTATAATAATTTTATGTTCAAAATTAATTAATTAATTAAAATAAATTAAATAATATTATTAAAAAGTATTATTAAGAACTTGATGGGTTTTGTAAATTTTTTATTAATTGTGTTGAAAAATGATTAAAAAATATTTTATCTCTTAATAAAAGTGAATTAAACTTTTGAATGTTATTTTATAGTGATAAAATATTTTTTTATTTTTTTACATTGTTTTCTATTTTTTAAATTAAATGTATGTACTTAAACTTAGCTAATCAAACATTTGATAATATTTTGAAAAGCAATTTTATTAAAAAAAATAAGTTTGAAATTATTGCTCCAAATAGTCTTGATAAATATGGTACTAAAAATAGATTAATAGAATGGTTAATATTATAATTATTATATAAGTGTATATATATATTTTGAAGTAATTTTTATAATTGTTTCATCTTTTGAATTAAAATTTATATTTTGAAATATTGACAAAAAATGTTTTTATAGAAGATCTTTGTTTTATGATATACTAAAAAACTTATACCTATAATTAACTATTAAAAAATAGGTCACTTTAAATAGTTTTATGATTGGCTAGATTTATAAAAAAAATAAAATATTTAATCAAATATTATAATTATGCTTAATAATAAAAAAATACATACATTAAAATCATTTCATTATAAATCTATTTATTTCATTGTAAATAAATAATGATAAAAAAAATTTAAAAAATGATATTTTAATATTTGATTTATCATAAATTAAGAAAAATTACTTTGCCTTAATTTAAATATCTAATTACCATTTCAAAGATAAAGTCCCCTCCATCAATATCATATTAAAGTTTTTGTTGAATCATACTAAATCGTAGTGTCTTAATTACTCATAGTTTTTATTAAGTAACTACAAAAATTATACAACTCTTAATATGTTCATCTTTAAAATTTGTAATAAATAATGATGATTTGTTTGTATATTTTCTTTATTTCGATAATATTTGTTTTTTTATATGTTATTCATGATATGTATATATATAAATATAATTTTTTAATAATACTTAAAACTTGATATTAAATATTTTTTATTCACTTAATAATAAATAGTTATTTTTTTATTTTTAAGAGGATTAAAGTTTTATTTTGATAATCACACATAGTCTAAAAATTATTTGAATAATTTTTTAATTATGATATACGACTCAATAAGTTTAAATTGTTATAAACAATTATATAAAACTTTAATTGATTATTATGGGATGTATCAATTGGTTTTATTTACCCACATAATTTATTTTTTTCTTTTGTTTTTGTTTTGATTTTTAGAAATGATTTTTTTTGTTGCTACTATCTTTGTAGTTTTGTTATGGAGTTATAAGGTTTTAATCGGATAGAAGCTCTTCCTTTCTTTTCTCCTTTTCTCACTTTGACGGCCCTATATTTAGGATTTTGTCTACCTGCACCGATGGCATTCTTGATCTCGATGTACCGAATGCCACTGTTATAGAAGTTTCAAGCTCCACCACTTGTGTGTCTCCTTCAACCCTCATCTCTTCGCTTGTGCTCTCCAGGTGTTCCAAGGCCGGAGGTTTTTGCCTCTCGCTCTCTTGCTCTCTATCACCTTCCTTTTTTCAGGCCAATGATTCTTGTAAGAGTTTAAATAGCCTACAGTCCATGATGATTATAAGTGGTTATTACTCTTTCCTACCTAGTCTCAAGTGGATACTGGTATTTTTGTTCTAATGTTTTGTTATCTATCCAGTGCTTCACATTGTCTTATAATTCTTGTGAGCCGAGATTGTGAATATCTTCCGATGTAGAGTTTTGTTTTTGCCTATCGTAATTTGTTTATCTAGATCAGGAAACAAGGGCTAGTTTAGTTTCATGTTGATTAATTTATGCAGTGTGGGCCAAGTTCCATGTTGATATTTACACTGCATGGTTTTTCATTAAATCTACTTCATTATCAAAATATCATTTAGGAAAGGAATACCTTGCACTTTTCACAACCAAAAGTTTCATGAGGTTTGAAATCGCTCCTTTACTTTTAATAGTGAATAACAAAAGGTCTAATTTTTGAGTTTTATGATGATTTTGTCTCATGTCATTTCATCGGATCTTGAAATTAAAATGTGCTTGGTTTCAACTACAGCAGCCATTCTCAATTAGAAGCACAATATTATGGCTAGTTGAATAGAGTGGTCCAAGATCTCTATTTGATTTGTGAATGATATGTTTGATTGTCTTATTATAAAAGCTAGCTAATGTAATTTTCTTATTAATTAAGATGGTGTTGAATGAAATCTTGAAGTTGGATTATTTAGATTTTGTTAAATTGCTCCATTCTTTAACACAATGTATTTATAAAAGCTTAATTATTTAATATACATTTTGTGATTACGAGGCTTTGTTGTTTTCTATGTTTTACCTTAGTATTTATCTTTAGTTATCTTCATTCATAGTCATTAACTATTCCTTTCTAGGAGCTCACAAATGCTATGCGGATTGTATAGTTCTAACATCTTGTACAAGTTTTTTGCTGTGTTATTATTTCTACTTGTTTGGCTTATGGTTCTCTTTGTTTATCTTCAATACATTACATTATATATATTTTTAACAACATGCATAAGTAATTTTTTTTATTATTGATTTCATTTTTTTCACGCACACCTTTTTCCTAAACATTAATAACTGAGATTGTTTATGCACCTGATGTTGTTCAGAAAAGGCATACTTGTTTAAGGTATCAATTAATATTCATGAATGTAGTGTATATATATGATTTTTTATGGATCAATTAGTGTTCATAAACATTTTATGCTCACATGCTTGTTTTAAGTCTCAAATATTTAACACATGCCAACTTGTTTTGTTGATTGCATGTTGTCCTTTTTACAACTCATTCATATATTTGTTGATCAAGTTGCTTGTTTTGGGTTTGTGAACTTAAGCATTTATGATTTAAATGATACAAGCTTTAATACCATCCATTATACTCCAATTGAGCTCCAGTATACCTAACATAATTGAACTTAAGACCTGTTCTACTTGCTTGGATCAAGTCATTATAGCCTTGGAATTTGCAAAGTCTAAAATGAATATTTTGAGGGCATAAATCTTATTCTTCACAATCATAGTGTTCATGAAACTAATAGCACCATCTATGTTTTTTAGCTTGTTTTACGGTTAAATTTAATGTGGGATTGGGTACTAAAATGTCTTTATTTAATGTTCTTTCATACACACTTTTTTTACAAATATAAAATATTTTAAATGCTTATACCTCTGTACCTATTTTTGTTTTTTTGATTCATTTAATGATGATGATGACCTTGAACAAGATCTATTCTATGGGTTAATATGGAAGCTCTCTCAGAGATGATAATGATGGTTACTAATAATTTGATTCTTATTTTAGGCATTCACATAAGCAAGTTGGAATGTTGGTCAAGTTTCATAGCTGTTGTAGTTATTGATATTTTCCTTTTTCAATTCCTATTGAAAAGTTGGTAAAAATTTTGGGAGCCATTAGATAAGCAATAGCTTATTTTGTTCATCTGATGTTTAGCAACCTGTTTTTTCTGTCTCCTCTGATGAAAATTGAAATATAAAAGAATATATTATTAACCATGTTTTTGTTTCATTTTGACTAAACATAAAGCTCTATCCATTTGCCATTTTTGGCCATCTTTTTGGTAATCAGCGGTAACATTGTACTTCAATTGAAGCTTCGAGTTGCAAAATGGAAGCATTGCTATCTTATTGGGACCATATTATTTGATTATATTTGTAACAATTTAACTTGTACACTAAAAGTAATGTCAGTGTGAGACTAGTCCATGAGACACTGTTTAATATTCTTGTTTGTCTAGCCACAACTTTCAGGGAATTTGCTGATGTGAATGGTTTTATCAGCATGCATGTGATCACTGATGATAATCTAGAATAGAAAAGTGGGGTGAAAATATAGGATTGACCATTTTTTTTCCTTTTTCTGGTAAAGGGTTTTTTGGAGCTAGCTTAGCTTAAAGAATTCTAGATGCTCTTATTAGAGTGGCCAACAGTTTGAATAGGATGTCTTCCCATGATAGTGCTAGCCTTTTAAGAGTATGTGGGAGTTGCCCATGGTCATAGCAAACATAGTTTGCTTTCCATATCTCAATGTTTATATCATGATTCCTGTATTTACTTTTCATTTGGTTGGATACAATTTAACATTTTATGAATATTTAAATCATGGAATTATAAATGATGACATTTTAAGTTCAATTTATGTTTTCTTTGTTGGGTGTAGTTATTCTTTGATATGGCTTTCACAATTTTTTTTGTAAGAAACAAAAGTTTTGTGGAACCTAATTTCTAAATTCACCCAATCAAACAAAAAATATAAGGAAATTTTCTCTCTTTTGAAAAATGTTTAACAATTACAACAAACTAATTAGACTTTATGTTAATCCCTTCTCAAGTTGTTTTGGAATTTGTTGTTTTCTGTAAGCATGCTGTGAATCTTCACATATATAGTTTTTTCAGGTCTTTTTTTTTCTCAAGTAGTAATACAAATTCTTCATTTGCCATCTGCATAATATATAGTTTATTTTTTTAGATTAAATATCAGTAAATAGAGGGAATTACTAAACTACAAAATAGGCAAGTGAGGCCCATCCCTCCACTACAAATAAGGGGGCCTCCCCTGCACATTCGTCGCCCTGGTCAACCTGTAGACCTTGAAAAGGTATCTGTTAACTTGACTTTTTTCCTCCAAACATTTTATGTTTGGTGCCTATTTGGTTTCTCTAATGTATTTGCATTCTTATCATGTTTGGTGCCCCTTTCCATTCCATATCTATATTTAGATTGTGTTTCGAATAAAAATTGCTAGTTTTGTAATTTATGTTCTAATGGGTCACATATGAACTTGAGGTTCAAGTTCAAAATAGGGGCAAATTCCTCAAAATTTCTTAAAAAATATAAATGATGCAAGCATTCTCCTCGTTTCTTTTGAATACCAGGGCTAAATCATTAGTTTCTAAACTTATTAAGAGAAAAACATGAAAGCATACCTTATAATATTTCTCACTTAATTGGTCACATAAAAATAGATGTATTAAGAATCATTGGCTTTTAAGCAATGTAGAAAAATGCTACACTTATTTTGCATATATTTTTTGTTTTGTTACTTGATTTCTACATTTTCTAAGATCAAGTTGAATGATTTTAGGTTATTTTAGTAATTCTCTTGGTTTTATTTGTAACATTGGTCCAAAAAATAAGTTGAATTAATTTGTTAGTAGAGTTGATCATTTCATCTCTATTTAATGGTACTTGTGTATGCCATATATAGCCTCTTTATTCCTAAAAATTCCTTTTTTTGTCACTTAGCCATTGCATGCCATCATAAATATACCCATTGGTCCAAAACTTGTTATTCAAAAGTATATTTGAACTCTCCTATATTTTTTTATTATGGCTAATTTGAAGTCAATTAATGCTTGCATGTCACTAGAGGCTGTAATACATGTTTAGGGACATATATATTTTTTAAGGCATCAAAGTTTATAACAAACTGAGTTAAATCATGACAACAATTTTCAAATTTGGCCACTTTCTCTATCAAGAAAATAGGAAGGTTTTTTATGAATAAAAATTGTCACACTAACAACACGTTTTGTGAGAATAATAGGACTAACGTTGTCCTTTTCTTTTAAAATTAAGTTCTTGCACTTTGTTAAACTAATACCTGATATTTTCATCCATACAAGTACTGTAAATAAAATAAAATATATTATAGAATGTATCACTAAAAGGTATGTTCTCAAAAATACTAGTATGCATATGCCAATGTATGCATTCTCATGCACGTGCATATACCGAAGCTATGATTGATCATAATCAGATTATAACACTGAATTATGTTCCCGATTTGAGTTGAAAGCTTCATTTTTTGGTTGATACCAGGGATAATACTGAAATTCTAGCAACATATAGTAAAATATCTTGGCAATACAAGCAAAAACATGCCAATCCATGCAATTTTAGGGCATAAAAGACTCTATATAATTACAACTCTATCATCTAATTAATAGAAGCACTTTAAAAATTAAAACAACCTCACTAGGTCATTTTTTTTAATAACATACAATTTTTAAGGGCACAACATAGATTGACAATGGTTTCTCTTTACCAATGGTACAAAAAAATATCAAAGACATAAAATATAATACTATGCACAACTTCGACAGCTATTTAGCAAAAGAAGATGAACCTTAGTTTTCAGAATAATGGGTGATGAAAAGGAATATAGTTCGTCACCCAATACTATACACGAAGATCACAAAGTAGTAGATCAATCAGATGCTGAACAAATTATTACATCTGACATGAATATTATGGTAATGGAAGAGGAAGCAATGATCAAATCCATCATCTGCAAAATACATTCTGCCAACACCAAATTGTTTTAGTGGCTTGGGGAAACAAAAAATGCATTGCTTCAATTTTTGTTTTAGAAACCCTCGTGGACAAATCTACTTTACCAAATTGTTTTAATGGCTTGGCCCAACAAAAAATGCATTGCTTCAGTTGTAGTTTTAGAAACCCTCATGGACAAATGTACTTTAATCACTTAACCAAATTTTTTTAATAGCTTGGGTAACAAAAAATGCATTGCTTCAGTTGCTGTTTTAGAAACCCTTTTGGACAAATGTACTTTACGCACTCAACAAAATTGTTTTAATGGCTTGGGGCAACAAAAAATGCACTCAGTTGCTGTTTTAGAAACCCTCGTGGACAAATGTACTTTAATCACTCAACCAAATTGTTTTAATGGCTTGGGGCAACAAAAAATGCTTCAGTTGCTATTTTAGAAACCCTCGTGGAAAAATGTGCTTTAATCACTCAACCAAATTGTTTCAACGGGAATCCAGTGGTCGCACCTAGGTTTGATGGCTAGGGAACCCAATCTCACATGCATTGACATGAGCACCAAATCACAGTGAGCATATCGATTCACTGGCCGATGAAACCTCCCGAGAGATGTTAACAAACATCAACTTTTTTGAATCTCCCCTAAGGCTAGGCTTTAAACACCAGGAGATTATAGAGAATGATGAGACCAAAGATGGTAAAAGTTGAAAATTTATTTTTTTAGTAAACAAATAGCTTTTTTTAGAACGTTTTCAAAACTAATGTAATGAAATTGTACACACTGCAATATACTAAACATCCCAGAAATTCAATGGCCATGTACCTGTAGAAGGTATGTCAATTTTGAGTTTCTGTAACGAACATGATCTTCCTTGGCAGTTGCAAATATAACATCGCTCAGTGATGTCAAGCTTTTGTTAATTGCCTGTTTCAAGGACAAAATGAATTTCTGCATATACATCTAAAACAAGAATTTTCAACATAAATGAGAAGCGATTCTTGCCAGTTTTCCTTTAGACAATCTTCGATCGAGCAACTTATAGTAAGAAGCTCGCTTCTGGCAAGATCTATCAGGTTCAAAAACATTGAACCTGTTGTTCCGTGGCCTGCAATGAAAGAGTAAGGTCAACAAATGTCTTAGGTAACAAGCTTATGGCTCAAAGGAACAAGGAATAGCTACCACTCACAACATTCACCCCAGATATTCTTAAGGTGAAAACAAAATGGCTTCTTGATGATTGTTCATTCATCTAAGTCTTGCCAATTGACGTAATGAACAAAGTAAAACCTAAATCATTCGTTGCAATCTCTTGCGATGATAGTCTTTTGGCTAGTCAAGTTGGGAAAGAGAAGAATGATGCAGAAGTGAAAAAATGCTAATACAGAATCGTACGTTTAAAAGCATGCAAGCAAAACACAGCTTGGTACACAGAATATGGAACATGTAATGAAAGTATACACATGCCATATTCAGTGAGCCACCAGAAACCCAAAAACAGAAGATGAATGCATGCATGCAAGCAAAACAAAGCTTGGTGCCCAAGAATATGGAACATTTGGGAAACTGAATTCACATGATGTATTCAGTTGGCCACCAGAAACAAGAAAATAAAAGATGAAAGCATGCTCCAATTTACTATGTCTATGCTGATTTCAATTACCTGCTCCTTGCAACTTGATCAAGCAGAAAGGAAATTTCCTTTATGCTACACACATCGACAATAGTAAGGTCTGGCACATGTATATTACCAGCTGAATTGTGCTTGATGGTATATTGCTTGTTAAGAAGAGTTAGACAACTACTTGTGCTAAGATTGGGTGATAACAAATCACGAATTGTTTCATTTTAGTTCTCCAACATTGATGCCTGTAAAAGATGAAAAGCATGGTTTGAAAGCAGGAAAGATTGAGCACAATTATTTTCATGTAAATTGACATGCACACCTGTATTTTGTAAGGCCAACCCTGGCACTGTAGTGATTGGCTAGTCCCAAAGATCTGCTCCAAGGAACGTGGTATTAATCCTTTTTGCTTAAGGGCTTCAGGCTTGCGCATCATTGTATAAGTTTTTCCAAAACCAGTTTGTCCATAAGCAAAGATACCAACCTTTTTAAAAAGAGATAGCAAAACAAGGAGTTAAGAATAATGAATGACAGCTGAAGCTTGTTATATGCATTTTCTCAAAGATAGAGAATTAATGTTGAAGACCAAACTGGGCTTTAAACTAGCTCAACAACTGGTTGGATCATCCGATTCAATCGTGCTGACCTAGTGATGTGAGCATGGTCATTTAATGTTTTTTATGTCCACAATTATGTCTGTTGTAGGAATAAGATATGAAAAGATTTCTAAAAACAAAGTGAATGAAAAAAAAGAAACACATTAAAAAAAAAATAACAGAAAAGTTTATCCTAACCATAGGTTAAACTTCAAGATTCATTTACTCTTAATTAAAATTTTTGTTAGATAAAAACAAAATACTACTAAATCACTACTCCTTGGCTTGGCTACTTCGGTTAATCCATTTTTTACCATTTCAGCATTTAACAGTGTAAAATAAACCAATATACTGGACAAGCACAACAAGCTATTTCCACCAATCATGCTTCAGTTCCTTCCAAGAGAAGACCAACCCACGGCAACATGCTTAAAAAATAATAAATACAAACAACAAAAATATAATTAAGTTCATAAATCAAGAAACATGCAAAAAACCCATTCCACAACATAACAGTTTTTATTTTGATCTATAACACGAAATACGTTAGCAATAAAAATTGATCAATTACATGAATTTTCTGATCTTGCTAGAGCATCGGACGATATCTAATGCATTTTATCAAAAGTTATAGTAGCTTCATTTGATTTAAGCACTTATACTCAAACAACTTTTAAAATCACTATCTTGACCATCTATATTAACATCCTTAATGTAAAGTATTGAGGCTAACTATAGATTTTAAGAAACAATAGAGAATTTGAGTTGAAGAATTGCAAGGTGCAATAGGGTACTACAAAAAGGAAGCTCTTCCAAGTTCATGATTTGAACTTAGAAATAATAAAGAGATAAACAAAGAAAAAATGACAATAAGAGAGAAAATCAAAAATAGCCAATTAAAAAACCCATTAAGTAATTAGAAAACCCATTAACATGACAACAAAAATGCCAAGAATATATTTATGGACAATTAAGTAATTAGAAAACTCATTAACATGACAATGTAGTATTGGATTCCATGACAATAAAAATAGCATCTTATTTTGAAAATAATAAACACTTTAAATATTTATTTTGTAATCAAATTTATCTATTTAGTATATTCTATAAATTATCATAAGATAGGTAGACTCATAGATCACTTATTGTGGAGTAGATAAGAATACTCTAAAGTGAAGACAAAAAATGTTTTTACTATGATAATCATGTGTCCAAGAAGCACCTCAAAGAACTTTAGAACTTCATAGAAAATGTATACATATTAAAATCTAATTTGCTATGTTATTTCAAGAGCTTGAACTACATTACACAAGATTCTAAAGTTCATTTAGTTGTGCTCTTTTAACCAAGGATTTTACTTCAATCTATTTTGTGAAGCAATCAACTATCACAACAAAATACCAATGTTTGCCCAAGGAAAATTGTTTCATAAACTAGGAAATGCTATAATACATTAATGGCTTTCATTGAACCTATTAGTCATTGAGGAAAATGTCTATTAAAATGACAATTTTTACAATCTCAACATATTGTGCAACATTTGTTTGCATTATTGGCCAACATAATTCTTGTTAAAAAAACTCGTGGCTAAGTTATAACCAAAAGAACTGGCTCAATAATCCACAAATGAAATGGATTTATTGATGTCAGAAAGCTTGAGAGGTTGGATAACATTATTCCAAATTTTTAAGAACATGAAAGACATAATAGAGGGGCTTCTTAATTCCATCGCATTCTCATAGTTTTTTATAAGCTACAATCTGATTTTGCCCGTCAATGGCTTGAAAATGGTTAATCCTCGACTTCATAGCAAGATATGATTCTGTACAACGTAGCAATATGACCATCTAACTTATATAGGTCTTTAAATGTCTTTGGTGAATGCATTTTCAAAAAGTCTCAAATGCCTTCTAGGCTAGCTTCACTTCCTTTCTTTAAACATGCTTGATAAGATGCCAAAATTGCACTCGAGTGGATTGACATGCAACCCAAATTTTCATAATTCTTGAACGTTCTCTTTAAGATCCTTAACATAGGCGAAGAATGATTTCTTTTGAATAAGAACTCCTCAATATATGTATCAAAATTCATTCCTCATTGATGGCTAAAAACTATATTAACCATGTACTGATATGTTACCCTTTCAGTTTTTAAAACAAATGACATGGCCTTTTAGCAACATATTGAAAATTTATGATAGATGAAGTTTTCATTGTCCAATTCAAAAATCCTAATCTATTGTCATCCAAAGAAGGTATTCAAAAAACTTAAATGATTAAAAGTTGCAATCAAGCTCATTGAAGCATCAATTCTTAACAAAAAAGATACTTTTGGTCAAGCCAAATACGATAAAAGAAAGAGTCAACACAAATGTGTCCTTTGTCATTACTTTTCTTGACAAGAAAAAACTTTTCCAACCACTTGAGGTATTACACAACAACAATGAATCAAACCTTAAGAATATAAGCTAGTTCTCTTTAGCAAGGGCTTGTTTTTCTTAGCTAAGTGTGTCTTCTTCTATCATATTCTTAAGCATTCAAAGTTAACATAAAGATGTTGGTAAATGATAACTCAAGTAACACCAACCATATCAAAACAAGAACATGCCAAAATATCAATGTGCTGAGCTAGGAGTGAGAGAGTGGTCTCCCTTTGCTATTAATTCAAACCCTTTGCTCTCCATTCAAGTTAACAAACATACGTATACTTTGGAAGGAACTAAAAGACTAACAAAAAAAAACAATCTGTGAAGAAGAACGAAGACGACCAATAAATTGACGAAATGCCACGACTTCCCATCATTGTACTCAGGTAGCAACTCATCAACTGAAGCAGTTCTCCTTAAACATGAAAAACCTAATAGTGTAATACTTTATTTGAACACAAGAGATCTAAGAGTGTGAGGAGTACAGGTGATGACCAACATTGAAATTACTTAACAAAGAGTAATTTTTTGTAGAATTTTAGTTTGATGGGTATAAAAATAAATAATCCCACATTGACTATAAAGAAAATGATTTGGAGATTTATGTGATAATTTAGCCTTAAAATGTCTAAAAGGTTTTTGAGAATAAAACCCTCTTTGGTCTGAATTGGATGATGAAATGAAACAATAACTCGACATTATAAAACTATTTTGTAAAATTTATACGCAGAAGGTGTTGAAGCAATAATGGGAAATTCATTTATTGTAGGTAAATAAAAAATTACAAATAATAATATTGTCATGTTCATGAAATTTTCCATCTACATGACTACTTATATTTCATTCCCATATGCAAAGAAAGAAAGCTAACTTTAAGCTTAGTTTATTCTCCCAAGAAGCTGATTCGAGAAGCAACATATGGTAGAACACGATTTAAACAAATGCCCATCTTATTAAAGGCATTCCAAAATAAAGAATCAACAAAACTACGATATCCACAATACCAAACACACATCAATGTTTGCAATAAGTCATCTGAACACAATGGTGGCTTTAAGAAATTTTAAATAACAAAGATGCTTTGGCTCAAAAGAGATTGGAAGCAAATAAAATATTCTCATTATTACATTTGACAAAGTGTTTGCCTTAAAAGATTTTCGAATTAATTTATAACGGCATGCTTGATTCCCTCCAAAGATCATCAAAATAACACTATGTACTTAAACTTGTCTCCATGGCCCTAAAGAGAGATGAAAATTCTCGAAAGGTATTAAATGGTTTTCCTTAAAGGTGATGCAACACTAAATGTGGAGTTTGAACCTCCTTTAATCCATAGAATCTACATGAAGCATAAACCAATCACAAAGCTACTCAGATCAAACTATGCTTCACAATCTTTGTAGATGATGACACATAACTTGGTTCATTTCATTTGATAGCTCTTCATGATTTATGAGTGCTTTATCATAGTTTCTTATAGTACATCATAGTTCAATTTGAATTTTCTTGGTTCCTTCACTTGGCACCACATTGGACACCTTTCCATAGATTAAGACAATTGGAGGCATGCTTGGGAGCTTTTCATGGATTTTCATTCTATTCGATACTTGCTTTGTCTAGTTAAGCTCCCTTTTTTGATGAATTCCTTTAAATGAATGACATAAAAAGTGCCAAGGTTTAAAACAGCATTATCTTTTTTTATTTCTTTGTGATCTCTGTTTATTTCTTCATGCTTTCTTTCCTAAAATAAGTTGTTGAAAATTAAGAAGAGTTTAACTAAGATTTTTTTCCATGAACATTTCTTACCATTTTTATTCTTTTTCAAAACTCTTGAATTAAAAAAATATAAGACAAATGAAAGTTTTAGATAATGGTTTTTGGTGATAACTCTTGCATAGCTTGAGCAGTTATGTTTGACTAGACTTGAATATCAATCCAACATCTTGAAACTCTTAATGACCTCCTTCTTCGTCTTCTTTTTTTTCTTTTTTATTCCTTTTTAGTCTAAGCAAACTCAATAAACCTAAAAACCATCTTAAACCTGAAAACCCTCTCCCTTTCATCCTTGCCTAAATTTTTGCCAAATACCTCAGTCCAAAACCTCCAAAATTATCACATGCTTTCCCTTTCTCAAGTTTGCCTCACCTAAAATTAGATCACAACCTTTTCTCTTCTTTCCTCCTTTCACTCTCAAAACCCTCACTTTCATCATCCTCTCTCTACAAACCATTGGTCAATCCTTGCTTCCTCTTAAATAAAGCCAATTAACAATCCAACAAGGACTTAAGAGAGCTACTTTATGTCTCCCTTTCTCCCTTCTTACCATAATATTATTGCAACTAACCTTCTTAAACAATTTTTGTAATCAAAGACTTCATGGATGATAACCAAAGGTAATGTGGCAATAAGAATTTACTTGAGAGATACATTCAATGGAGTATTCTCAGACTCTTAAAGAGGTAACGAATGGTCTAAGATGGATGATAATGATGTTATCAATTACTCACTTAATGAAAATGTTTCGATTTCTTCATTGTTAAAGTGAGCTCATTGGTAATTCCCTTAAGCCTTCCCTTGCTTCCAAATGTGTTGGAAATAGATAAGTCTTCTTCATTAACTAAGAGCAATAAAAAATTTTCAGCAAGATATGAGATGGTAAGCAAAGCCTTGGCTTCTGAAATTCATTGGCCCAATGAAAAAATACTAAGGATGCTTGAGTCACCTGGGTTTCTTCTTGCTCCACCTCACTTAGGTTTTCTAGGAAACATTGGAGATAAAATTTGGGGCTTCCATTATAATTTTGACTAAGATCTGACAAACATTCAACCAAAATTTTCTGGCTTGACATAACTAGCAAAGGAAGAAGCAAAGATCCTTTTCAAAAACTTGAAATTGGGAATAACGAGATACCTTCTAATGCCACTTCGATGTTGCATCCATGAAGCAAGATGGAGGAAATTGTTCACTTAATTGCACCAAAAAGCAAGAAAAAAAGACGTGTCTCAAATTCACATAGAAAAATTTATGGGTTTGATTTGTCATAATAGAAAGTTGGAATTTGAAATTCATAAAGAAAAATAAAAAAGTCCCCATTAAAAGAGGGGCAATTACAATGCCAACGTAAGAAGAATAGCTAAGATGCATCATACAACATGCCACACTCTTTGCTAAATGAACACATCTAAGGACAACAAAGCTGAAAAGGAAATTAAGAAGTGGCACAAACAAAAGGTATCCCACTTACAGAAATTAATTAACTAGCAGAGAAATAAAAGGAAATGAATGAGTTGAAAAGGATAGTTCATCACAAGAAAATGAACAAGCTCATTTAATGCAATTGAAACTTGAGCTAGAATAGTAGACTTCAGTGGAACAAGAATTTCAAATGGATAGAAATGACCTTCACAAAAATATTTCCAAATGTTACTAAAAGATGTGAAAGAATGGCTTAAAAGGAGGATCATTCTTAAGAGGTGTATGGATAGAATTAGTTATCACTTACATCGTTGAAACATTAAAAACAAGATCATCGACAAGCAGAACTTTTTGAAATTTAGTTCTCATCTTCTATCTACTCATTAATTCCAACATGCATTGTTAGAAAAGTGTTGAAACCAATCACAAATTCCAAGAAGAAGAAATGACTTACTTCCCTTTAGCAAAAGAATCATAAGAAGGTAATTTAGATTTATTATAGAAAAGAAGCTCCTTCAAATGCAAATATAAAACTTAGGTAAGAACAAAGAGGGATAAGCAAAGAGAAATTCCCTAAAAGAGAAAAAAATTATATTTAGCAAAGTTGCCCACCGCACCAAAGTGGTACATAAACTAAACCATAATGGAGTGGCAAGTTAATTATAACCAAAGAAAAAGATCCTCTACACATGATAAATTTGCAAATTTCATTAATATTTTCTCCTTCCATAAACTAAGTTTTATCCTATTCAACTTGAACAATGATAATACCAATCATGCTTGATGAATCCTAATCAATCTAGACATTGAGAGTGATCTGTGTGACCCAACACCTTGTGAGCTATTTCTCTAACACTTGATTTCTAGAAATCTTACACCTTTTAACCTTGTTCTCATGAAAATGTTTGTCATGGAAGGCTAGTCCAATCTTAAAAAGACATGCCCGATGTAAATCATCAAGCATATGATGAGCCAGCAAATTGTAAGCTAACATGATAACTTTGCATATTCATACAAAATAAATGGTAAATAGCTATCATAACACTAACTAAAGTATGATTAAATAAGTGATCATGGATTTTCTCTTGCATGCTATGCAAATAACTAAAATAAAAATATCTAAGAAAATGCCTGTTGCTACATATTTTGAGATAATATATGTACCATCTATTAATATTTATGCATCCATGAACATAAGGTTTGATAAAATCTTATTTAGATTGCATACCCATAAGAAGAACATAAGAAAATATCTAAATTTAATTTAGTTACTAATAAATGATGAAAACATTAAAAACATGGATAAGATAAAATTCACAAAAGAAAACTGAAATAAAATATATTACATAATGGATTTAATGCCTAGAATATACCACTTTACATCCATCAAGTGCACTTTGCACTAGCTATGAGATTTCTAAAAACACATCCTCCAGAGATGACTCGTGAGAAAAAACTTTGTCAACAGTGAAACAATACTTTTGAGTTATTTACAAATAAAGCAAAAGAAAAAGCATCAGCTATAGAAGGCTCATCCTTACAGATTATAGTTTGCATAAGACATTATAAAACAGGTGGAAGTGTGGATGTAATAAATTAGAAAGAAATTCCTTACCACTGTAGATCAAATCAATGCCTCTCCCAAGAGACTCGATGGTTGTTGGATATGAAATAACTGAACCATCTGCTCCCCTGGCATCAACGTCAAACAAAAAAGGTCACACTCTACAAAAAACTCGAATGCTTCCATTTAGTTCCTGCAACTCATTAAAGCTCAGTAAACTATTATATGTGTGGTACAAATATCAGATATGAATATACATTTTGGACATGTTTCTTATACAACTTTCTAATGGAATGGCTATCAAAGGCTCTAAGATTTTAAGGTAAAAAGCTGCAAAGAAAAAAGACCTTTTTCTTTAAGACAATGGTCTAAGGTTCAAATGCCAGATCACCAGTCAAATTTTAAGTGTTTTGCTGCCCAATGATGTAGTTTTTATGAAAATATTAAAATATTAACAAACACATTGGCATGGAGAAACATATCCTTGCAAATGGAGACACATACAATGCATGTGGAAAAGAAGAAATTAAGTGATACACATGCATGTTTATTGGTTTGAGACCAAAACAAAAATTTCAAATAGTTCAAAAACTGATCTAAATCCAACATTCAGCTGAATTATTGGTTTGGTTCAACTCCAGGTTTTAGCTAATCTTGGCTAAAATCAATCTCCATCGCCCTAACCTAATTTTTGCTTCCAAATCCATTACAAAATTACCTAAATACCTTCATTTTCTAACAATACAAGAGCCCAGATGGGTAAGTTAGAAAATGCTCTTGATAGCTACAATAATGGTTCTAATGGATGAGATTTACAACACTTAGTGTCACTGAATTTCAAACACCAAAGAATGGGTTCACATTCAATTTCTCTTTTGTCAATATTTCTCTTGCTCAATAATCCATAACATTACTTTTACTTTTATTCTTTTAATAATTTGCTAATTAATAAGATAAATAAATATTGCCTAATTTAAATGTTTAATTATATAACATTGATTTTCAATCTTATCCTTTTATTTTATTACCTACTTTTATCTTTTCAACAATACTCTTTTTAGTTGCTTAGATAGATTATGGCCACTCAATTTTTTAACAATATTTTTATTTATAATTTATTTTTTACATCACCTAGCCACACAAACAAGTGATCGTTATTGTTTTTAATTGTGTTATTTATATCATTTCTTTTTAGTGCCCAGCCCCATAACTATATGGACAAATGGTGACCTTCTTAATTTTACAAAAAATCCCATTTATTTTCAATAGTTCATTTCTTTTCAATGCTACACATGCACCTTATCAATAGTTAAGCGCATTCGTGTTCTACATGCACAAGTTACCTGCATGCATGGATAGACCCTTGGCTAAGTCATAAATTTGTGCACCTCAGGATGAACGCTGGCAAACACAGATGTTGATAGGTGCAAAGTTTGTAAAATTTGAGAAATTTTTAATTTTCAATCAAACTCATATTTTTTTTGCTTTATATTTAAAAATTGTATCAAAACCACTGTTTAAAAAGGTAGAAATAATGAATGAAATAATTCAAAAAAAATTTGAGAAGTCAAAACTCTTAGAAACTCCGAACTTAAGAAATTCAGTGAGTTTTGTGAATCAAAACTTCGTAAATTCAAAATCCTTTAAATGAAATCTTCATGGGGAATTCAACCTCCTTGTGGTAAAAACCCTCTTATCCTTCTCTTTCTCCTTCTTTCTCTGCTCACCAATATTACACTTCTACTTCTGTTGTTATCATTCTAAAAAAAAGCCTTTTAACGAGGGTTCAAGACGAGAAAACCTCACAAGAAGATCATTGATAATTGATTCTGATGATAATGACAAGACTATTATTAGAGTCACAATTGTTGAAAGTCACCAACCATAATTTATTAACAAAGTTTCTAGAACAAGTGCTACTTTGGAAGCATTAACAAGTGGCATGGCTAAGAATTGCCAATAATAACTCATCATGTTTCTCTGCAACTTAACATTGGGAAACTAATAAGGAAATGAAGTAGCATGTCAACATCCCAACTAGCCTTATGCCCAAGCACTCACATCAGGGGAGAAGCACCTATAAGCCCCAAGTTATAGGGATCATTATTCCATTTGCAAGAGGAAAAGAGCAAAACTGAGAAAAAATCAATGACAAAAAAACCCAATGATATCAAAAGGTACCTTGTTAGAGAAATATCTAAATCTTTTTACCACTCACATTGCTTTTATTGTTGCTAACTAGTAGTACTTCTAAGGCATTGTGACTACTATAGAGATCACAACAAGCTCTTAAGTTAAGTCACTCACAACTTCAAAGGTTGTCAATGTTTGTTTGAAATGGAAAAACATAACATTCAAATAAACAAAATATGCAAAATAATGGCATTTGCATCCAACATCAAGTGTATTACAAGAAAAAAAACTCATTGTCATTAGGGTTTTTGGAGAAGATCTTTTGTAATATTGATCTTTGATTAAAAATGCCAACTTGTTGCTAAGGTTTTCACTCTTTATAAATATGAAGTTTCTATTATATATTCTATATTTATTGCATTCATTCTTCTATTATGACTACTTTTGGGTCAACTATGGGATCTTTTGATTTATTGTACCCGCTTTGAGTTGCATAATGAACTATAGTATATAACTCTTCTATGGATTGTTATGAATTTTTTTCTACCTACTTTTACAAAAAACTACGATGGAGTAAGTTTTATCTTTTATGATTATAAGTAAATATAAAAAATAATTTTCCAAATCACTTAAAAATTTCTATTAATTACTTCATCCTTATTTTTTGTTAGTTATACCACAAGAGCACACACTTTTTAAAAAATAGTATTTTAAAATAAGGCTATTTTTATCTTTGTAAATTTTTGAACAAAAATGAAGAAAAATACAATTCAACTTCCTCTTGTGCATGTCTCAACTCTTCAAAAACAAGCTAGCTTTCAACAACATTGTTACTACAAAAATTTCAACCATGTTCTATGGCAAATTACTAGACTAGAAAAAGGCTGCTGATTAAAAGACATTTGTTAGATGACAAATTAAGCAATTGACAGATTGATTTAAGCTATGATAGCAAAATCACTAAACTTTATTTATTAGTATATAAATTAAGAGTGGTAGCATAATACATTTTTAAAAAAAACACAGAGTTAGAGAGAAAATAATTGAGGCAAAATTACATCAAGAAAGGGTTTTGTTTTTAATTTTTGTGGAGTGCATTTATATGATAGTAAACTCAATATTAATTGATAATCTCACCCTCATATTCTCAAGTTGATTCCTAAACAAGCTAGCCTGATCCGTTAATCTAGTAATAATCTCCACCAATGCATTTTTGTCCTTATGCAACTTTGATAGAGCATCATCATTCTTGATAGCATCAGCCTATAATTGAAGGTTATACTATTGCAAGCTATTGTTGTACTCTTGTAGTAGTTTGTTTGTCCCTTAAATCATTTTTATCTAATTAGTAACAAAATATAGAATTTATCAAAAAATAAAATATATAAATATTTTTTTGAATTAAGTTCAACAATGCATGTTGCTCTACCTCATTATTAAGATGATTTATTTCTTGTGTAGCTTTCTCAAGATCTTTCATGAAACCATAACAAAAATTTTCAGAAGCAGCCCTTGCTTAAGCTTCCATCTCCTGAGCTTTAATGGAAACCTGATATGTTTCATGAGTATTGTCATTATATATAAGTCAATAAAGAAACTATATTTAATTTTTAGAACATACCAATTTGTTGGACTCCTCCCTCTTAAGATTCTTCTCTAAGGGCACCTTCATTGTCTGGTATTCCTCAATTAGCGAAGTAAACTCTTCTATTTTGGTATTTATTTGGGATTTTAAAAAAGATAAAATTTTCCAAAGTTTAATAGTAAAAAAATTCATCATCGTGTGAAAATGTAAATTGAAAACATTCACCAATTTTAGAATGCTTTCACTTTTCTGACTCCAACAAACTATTTAGCTTATCTTGTATCGCAAGATAACAATCTTCTAGATCAATGTACCAACTAATATAGGACTTTAGCCTCTTGATGTAGTTTCTCATATCATTCATCCTCCCCTCCAAAAATAAAACTATAAAAATTAGAATAAACACAATTACTCAAGAAAAAAAAGACAAATTTGTATTGTAACATAAACATTAGGAAGCCTAGTTGCCTGGACATCTGCTTTGCTTCTGAAATTTGATTTCTCAGACAGTAACTTTGCTACATCCTCCCTTGAGTTAAACACAACCCCTACACAATCACAATCTCCATTAAAGTTGGCAGTATTTGGAACACCTCCATTATCCCTAGATATTGTATTCATACTCGATAGAGGTGGGCGACAATGTGCGGAGTTTGCCTTTCGTACCATATTCCCGCCTCCAATCTTCTACCGCTTATTTAACTTCAATTCGTACAAGTTCTCTCTATTCTTCATATCAATCTACACGTAAGTATTCCATGCCAAGGAGAACACTCACCATAGAACGGATTGAAACTGAAATTAGCGAGAAGTAAACCTTACATTTGAGCGGATTCGAGAAACATTATGCTCAATGGTCAATGGGGGTTTGTTTTGGTTCCTCGTGTGCATTGTCAATGAGAGGAAAATGATGTAACAGAGCTACATTAGGGCAGGGCACCCTGAAGAGGTGCAGCAGTTGGATGAGGAACAGAAGACAGAAAGCATCGGACAAACAAATTACAAACAAAAGAAGAAGAAAAAAACCCTTTTCTTTATCTTTTCGAGGAATTGTTTGGTCTCAACAACGATGATACTCTTTCTCTTCCCTTCTACACACGAGCAAAGGGGCGAGCTTTGGGATTTGTAATTTATTGAAACGAGCATGCTAGAGATTCCGAAATGACCAAAACATGCCCTGTTAATAATTACACGACGAATCAAGCAGCTATATGTATTTTCTTTCAAATAAATTTATTCAGAAAAAAAGAAAACAAACAGAAATAACATTTAAAAACTGAACTAAATGAAAAAAATGATTGTATTAATTTTTTAAGCTTAAATTTGAAAATGAGAGATTACAAAATAAAGCTTTGGAAAAAGAATATTAAAAAAGAGATTTTTATAAATAAATAAAAAGTTGATATATATATATATATATATATATATTAACAATTAGATAATGAGAAAAATAGAAACAATATTTAAAATTTTTTTATTAGTCTAGATAAATTTTATCTTTTGCTTAATATTATTTTTTAATATGATATTAGGATTTTGTCTTATTATTTTGGAATAAATTTTTAATAAATTAATATATAAGATAATAGATATGTAAAAAAGCATTATATTAATATTTGAATCAAGATGAATTGTGACATCATGGTCCGTTTCATCGACCATACTTGTCTATGATAGTGATGGTCCATTTATCATTGCTCTTTTTCCATTGTTCTCTCAGTGATAGAATGAGAAGTTTCACAATAGTTTAGCATAATTTGAGCATAATTTTAATACTACAATAAATAATATCTCAAATAATGATGATTTTTCTACTAAGTAGAATACCTTTTTGAGTATCAATGTTCTCCAGTATTTTTGTTACACCCTTGTGTTTGATGGGTCAAGCATAAATATTTATATCTCATGTGGGCTTGCTTTAAGTAAAATTATTAATATTCAATTAAGTCAAGCCATGAACATTAAATGTCTAAAATAGTGGATTTCAAGGCTCATGGAATCATGGCAAGCTTCAAGGAAATTGAAGACATGCTCTAAAATTTTTATACTTGAATTTCTCTTTATTTTTCTTGAATTTTATATGTCCAAATTTTGAGATGATGTTGCACACTAGTAGTATTAATATTTGAAAATGTAATAAATTTAATAATTGTTGAATTTAGATTTTTGGGCCAAGCATTATTGATAAAACTGTATAAACATTGGTATTTGATTTTTTAAAATTATTTAGGAATTATTTTTCATAAATTTCTTTTTATAGTCATTTAGCAAACTTGTAGCACTATAATAATATAAAAATATTTTGGTATACTTATATTAAAAATTTTGGAACAAAAATTCTCACAAAACACTATAAAATAATGTTAGTCTTGTGATTTTTCACAATAGCATTGGGTGGGTCAATGTGACCCAACAACTGGCCTGTCTAGGCATTTAGGAGTTTTTAAAAAAATATAATAAAATTAAAATTGTTAGATTGACCCAGAACGGGTAAGCATAGCCCGAAGGCAAAGAAGGCCGCTGGGAATACTAAACAAAATATGGTGAAATCAATCAACAGGGAAAGCTGAATGGAACAGTGCAAGATCAAGATAACCAGGAACAAGTGTCTTAAGCGAAGAAGAGGAGAGCCATCCCAAATGGCCCGAGAGCCATACAAGTCGAATTCCTTATGGTGCGCAATGGTAAAATTAGTTGGGCAATGTGGGACTAAAGTCCCAATCTGATTGTTAATTATGGTGGATGGGCAAGCACGATCCGACGGCTGAGATTAATCACGATAAAATAAAGTAAGTATAGGAGAATAGAACCTGATCAGATCTAGGTGCCTTAAGAGGCGTAAGCAATACTGAAAATGTTTTAATTTCGTTAATTTCTGGACACATTATACTAATACATATAGGATAGCCTATGCTTGATCCAATGGCCCAGAGCAAGGCCGCCTAGATCCAATGGCTAGGATTGAACTCAAACGAAAAAATTGGAATGCAATCGAAAACTTCCATTTTACGCTCCAAATCGAACGGCGACTGCTTTGTGTTCGTTACCCAAACAGCTAGTTCATTTTAGAGCCATTTGGAGTAGATTTAGAGCTTAAATTGTGCTATATAAATAGCGAAGGATGAAGAAATCCTTATGGTTACAATTGCTAAGTTCTCAAAGCTTTGAAATCATAACTTCGAGCAATTTCAAGTACTTCTAAATTCTTAAAGTTAAAGTTGTAAGAAGGAACCCAAAATTGGAGGTTTTTGCTTCAACAATTTTCAATTTCTATTCCTCCCTCTTTTTGATTTTTCTTTGAAATTTTTATAGTATTGAGTTTGCCTCATGCTTCTTTAAATTGTTTTAAGTTTATAATTTGTTGCCAATTTTTGTATTTTTTTATTTGGGGTGAAGGCATCCTGACAATTATGCTAAAGCCCTACGTTAGAGTTGAGCTTGGAAAAAACTCAAGTAGGTTTGGGATTAGCCGTAGATAAAATCCCAAGTAGGTTTGAGATGAGCAATACGAAAAACTTCGCTTGTAGTTTGGTGAATTTTAGTAGCTTTTTCCCAACACTAGTTGGGGGGGTGGATGTAGGCTCGATTTTGAGTCGGATCACCTTAAAAATATTTGGTGCACTATTTTACTTCTCTTTTTCATTCTTGCTTAAAAGATTTAAGTTTAATTTAAACAAAAAATTGAAAGAAAATCTCAAAACTTTATTTACCATAATTCACCCCCCCTCTTGTTGGTTTACTTTAAGCACAAAGAACTGCAATTCCTTAATCTAGATGGACATCTATGTTTTGCATGAGGGTAATCCAAAAATAATTAAATGACTAATGCTACATCTTTTCGCAAATATATGTGAGCTCACAATAACAATAAATTTTTCTTAAATCCTATAGAATGATATATGCTTTGATTTTCTTTATTTAGAGTTTTAGAACTTAGGAATAAAAATAATAATAGGAAAGAAAACTTACTAATGACTCATATCTAATAGATTTCTATAACATATATGATTAGATAATAGCTAATATTAACTAATCTTACTTTACTTAAATTCTCACATAATAGTGAACAATACTTTTTAATTCTTTATTGTAATGTTTAAACTTACTTTCACTATAAAATCTCATATTTTGAAGTTTTAATTTGGGCAATTTTTCGTCAAAATCATTTTATGTCTATCATTTTCTAAATCAACAAAATTGTTCATTTACCCCACCTAAATAGAACTAAACTTCAACAAAATGAAAATTGTACTATATTCTATTACACCCTTGTGTTTGATGAGTCAAGCATTAATGTTTATATCTCATATGGGCTTACTTTAAGTGAAATTATTAATATTCAATTAAGTCAAGTCATGAATTTTAAATGTCTAAAATAGTGGTCTTCAAGGCTCTTGGAGTCATGGCAAGCTTCAGGGAAATTGAAGACAAGCACTAAAATTTTTATATTTGAATTTCTCTTTATTTTTCTTGAATTTGATATATCCAAATTTTGAGATGATGTGACACACTAGTAGTATTAATATTTGAAAATATTATAAGTTAAATAATTATTGAATTTTGATTTTTGGGCCAAGCATTATTGATGAAAAGTATAGACCTTATTATTTGTTTTTCTAAAATTATTTAAGAATTATTTTTCATGAATTTTTTTATATTCATTTAGGACACTTGTAACACTATCATATTATAAAATTATTTTTGCATACTTATATTCAAAGTTTTGGCACAAAAATTCTCACAAAATAATATAAAACCACTTTAGTTTTAGGTTTTTTCGCTGTAGCATTGGGCGGGTTGACCCGACCCCACCGCTGGCCCGTCAAAAGTTTTGGGATTAAAAAATAAAACATAAATTGTTCTATTGACCCGAATGGGCAAGCGAAGCCCGAAGGCAACGAACTAAGGCCACAGGGAAAGCCGAACAGAATAGCTCATAATCAATTGGAAGGGGAACTGAACGGAACAATGCAACTTCATGTCAACCAGGACCAAGTAATTAAACCTTGGTCGAGGTAGGGAGTAGCCAACCCCAAATAGCTAGGGAGATAACCGAGCCAGAATCCTTATAGAGCGTAATGGCAACGTATTTTCTCTGACATCGGACTAAATTCCCATCCGATCTTTAAAGAACGTGGAAAGGCAGGCGAGATCCGATAGCTTAGGTTAACCATGGTAAAATGATGCAATTTAACAGCACAATGACAAACAAGGGAATTGAACTTGAGTAGATTTACGAGGCCATTAGAAGCTACTGCAGCAAACGTTTCAACACGAATAGTTTTTTGACAGCATATCCTAATACATGTAGGAGAAACCTATGCTTGATCCAATGGACCAGAGCAAGGCCTCCTAAATCCAACAGCCAGGATTGATCTCGAACGGTAAAATAAAAATTCATTCAAAAACATCCATTTTAAGATCCAAATCGAATAGTGATTGCTATGTGCCTGTTACAAAATGGCTAGTTTATTTTAGAGTTGTTGGGAGTGGATTTAGAGCTCAAATTTGAGCTCTATAAATAGGGAAAAATGAAGAAATCCAAGAGGTTATAATTGCTGATGTTAATCAAGACGTATCAGAATTATATAATACCACAAATCAAATAATATTTTTTTAAAACTATTTCTTGAATTTAAAAAGAAATTAAGAGCTATATATTGTACTTTGAGATGTCAATAATACATAACAAGGATTTTGATCTCTTAAGGAGATTCCTTTCATATAAAGTTAAGTTGATGTAACATCATAACTTTTAATATCAGTTCAACTTTTTTAAAGTTTTTTGGATTATACTTGAAATATTGTTACAAATTTAACAATATGACTTTTATTTTAATAAGTGTTTTAGAAAGATATATTATTTAAAATATCAAAAATGATAAAAAAAAAAGAAATGAAGAGTTGAATAAGCAACTTATATTAAATTTTGTCTAAAACCATTTGGAGTCCATTTGATATGAAAAATGCATAGATTATCAACATAGAGATCCCATCCGTTTTTCTAATGATGTTATTAAACTTATTCTTATAATTATCTTTATACTTTTAAAATTTTTTGTTAAAATAGTTATTGAAATTATTATGAAAATTTTCCCATCTTATATGACAATGCTTAAATGAATATTTTTGCATGCCAATCATGTCACGTCATATAAAAAATAATGCAAGAAATTAAATACCAGAGCAATATATAGTATATAACTTAACATCTACATCCAAATCTTAAAGTTGACAAAATATTGATTTAAAATTTGATCTAGTTTAGATGTTAAAGGCTACTAATTTATATTTTCATCAACCACTAATTATATGTACAAAAAAATTCATAGTCACCTAACTTGAAATTCAATGTTGTCACCTTCCTTCCCACGTTGGCTCCATATGTCAAATTACCCAATTTGGAAAAGCCCCAATTTTTGGGATTTCACAAAAGTTTGTCGACATAGTTTGCTTAAATTTTCATATAACAGAAAACAATACTTTTATAATTCTTTATTGCAATGTTTAAAACTTACTTTCATAATAAATCTCATATTTTGATCTTTTAATTTGGACCATTTGCCGTCAAAATCATTTTATGTCTATGATTTTCTAAATCGACAAAATTGTCTATTTACTCCACTTAAATACACCAAACTTCAACAAAATGAAGATTATACTATATTCAACATTTCTTTAATGTTTCTTAACATATTCATAGCCACTAGTGGCTATTTTTGAGTATTTGATCACTAATTAATTTTAGAATAAATTGGTCTTTTTAGAATTAGGAAAATACTATATTTTAATCAAAATTTTAAATAAAATCTAGTTTTGTTAAATAAATTGGATTTTTAGAATTTTAGAACTCATTAAAGTACACAACACATAATTTTTTCTTATTTTTTAATATTGTTTAATATTTATAAAATTATTTTTTAACATAGTTTTTGACTTTGAATGAAAATAATGTGTCTCCTTTCTCTATAATTTCTATTTCACCATTAGATAAATGCACTTAATTAATTTATATTGTAGGTAATGAGATTAATCATAATAAAAATTTATTAAATAATACTCATACTATGAAAATATTATATTATTACAATTAATTCCGTAATTTGAGTCCTAAAAGATCCATCATATTAAAGTCTACTTGTTCGATTGGATCATCTACCACCTATTAGATCATTTGATTTAATTCATTTAATTGCTCAATGTATGCCTAATGGATGATAGATTTTTCTAACTTCTCTATTTGACTTGTGTTAATTTCTCATATGTCCAAATCATACTATTCAATCCACATGTAAGATCATTAAATGCTCATTGAAATATTATTGGATTGTCTATCGAGCATTCGATAAAGACTCACAACACAAATGTTGAAAAATTATTAGATTGCTTGATATTTTTCATTAGATCATTCAATCTTTTGTGGCTTTATTTGATGGTCCCATTGAATATATAACGAGGACTTTTTTATTTCTTGTATTTTCTTTAAATCGTCAAATTCCCTCCTACAGTTATGATTTCATGCACATAAGGCTTAGTTATCTTTACAAATCTTTCATACATGACTCCAAAGCAAGAAAAAAGGAAATATTTATAGCTTGCATGAAAATTCTTATACTTTCAGCTTAGATCATAAACTAGATCTCTTCAAAATCAATTGTAAATCATGGGAAAAACTTACCTTGTTTCTTTTAATTAGATTTTTCCTATAGTGATCCTTTAATTCATTTTTTTCTCCTCTACAACTAATTAGGAGTTATGACCAAAGCTTATACAATTTCTCTTTTTGATAATAAAGTGCACATGTAATAGTCTTTTTTATTAACTTAAAAATTCCTTCTAAATAAGTTTGAATTATTTAGTTTGTGTATGTCATATTTGAAACTTGAGAATTTATTGATGAATAAGCTTTTTAAAAAGCATGCCGAAATAGTAATGATAGAATACAAAATCTGAGTATATTATCATGAAGGTTTCAATTTTAGAAATATGTATGTATACGGTTTATATTTTCCAAAAACTATTTAAAATTTGTGTAAATATTTAAAATTTAAAAAAAAAATACAAGAAATTTAGATTAAATAATAAAATAATCCTGTTATTTAGAAATTTGTTGTCTCGAGCATTTTGGCAATGTTCAGTATTACATAAATGAAGCATGAAGAGAAAGAGCTTAGGGAGTGTTAAAGGAGATTTGGCTTGAGATATAGTAGGAATTCATAGAGAAAAAGAAAAAAAAGACAAAATGAGGAAAAAAATTTTTGACCTCGCTTTACTGGAATCACATCTTAAGATAAGTTCCTAATTGAGTTCATCTTCATAAATCATATATTTGTTATTTGGGGTGTTTTGGAAGTGGATCTTGTGTGATTTTGGTGGATTTGTGGTTGAGTTTGTTATTTTTTTAGTTATTATGATTCAACCAAACAATCAACCAAATTATTTGGTACAATCTATAAAACATGACCAGTGATGGGGCTTTGGCTTTGTGTTAATGGCTCAGTTAGTTGATCATTATTCTAGTGCACTAAATTAGGCAGACAAATAATATTGATTTAGGAAAGACATTACAACAATTACCTTATTTAATCTTTTCTTTGACAAGTAATTGTTAACATCATACAAGTATGATGAGCTGATCAGATGAATATGATAGGTTTAGAAGAAGGTTTAATAGAGATTTCCCATATAATCGATAATTTGGCCAATGTATGTCATTGATCATACGATGTGATATAAAGCTAGAAATGTCAAAGTATACAATCTTGTTTAAACATTATTTGAAATAGATTTTGTATGTGCTTTTTTATAAAAATTGGTAGTGACGACAAAATATAATACGAATTGTATAAAAAAATGAGAAGAGAAAATAAAGGAAAAGGTGTTTCCATGGAAGCGATATCTCAAAACCATTAGATACGTTAACAAATTAATTATGAGATAAGAGAGTTGCTTTATTAAACTCCAATCTATCATTATGTAATGACATCATGATATGAGCATTAACATGGCATGTTATCATTTACATATGTTTTAATATTAAAATAGTCCTTTATATATAAATGTATACAAAAAGATTATTATTCAAAAATTAAGTAAATATTTCTTAATGCATAAGTGATGTAAATTTTTTCGATGTAATATGGCTAGATTAAAGCGATGCAAAAATCACATGCGAAGCAATAAAGACTTACATAGCAATATATCCAAATCAATTAAAATATTAAAAAGAAATAAGATAACTTATATGTGAAAGTTGTATTCAAGGGCACTAAGATAAATGAGTATAATATCCTGAATCATCAAATTAGGTATAAATCAAAATGTTTTTGAGAGCATGCCAAACACTTAGAAAATAAAATTTAAAATTATAAAAAATAATATTTAAATAGTTAAAGCTCATGGAGATGAGTACAACCACATTTGTTTCATCTAGATCCCTTTGTTTCAAATTATAGTAAATTACCATTAATAATCACAAATAATAATGAAGTATTCTTCTTATGTTAAGTAAATATATAATAAAGCTAAAAAAGTTAAATTGAATCAATGAATATATCCAATCAAAAATTATATAAAAATCACATGAGAAGAGATTTAGAATTACACAACCAAACAAAATTGATGAAAAATATTTGAAGAAAATGAAATAAATGGTACAAGAAAGTTACTCTCCAAAATAACAAAGAGGATGAATGTAATATTCTTGATCATGAAACCACATAGTAATTAAAATGACTTATAAGGTTTTTCTAAACAAAAAAATATTTTAAAATATAAAATTTTTTTTCTAAATAGATCGAGTAGGTGAAGTATTTTGATATGACATCATTTGGAATTACTTTAAATTAACATAATAAGTAAGCATTAATACTAACAAATTATTATTTTAATATTAATAAATATATATTAAAGAAGAAATTAAATAAATTGATGCAATATAATATTATCAAATGGAAGCAAAAATGTTAAAAAATGAGATAAATATTTCAAGATAGTTATATTCTAAGTTACCAAAGAGATTAAACATAAAAAACTCAAACTTGAAATTAGGTGAGAATAATGTCTAATAAATTAGATCAAAACCTAAAAAGTATTTAAAATTATTAAAATAACAAAGTAATAGAATAAAGTACATCATGATGAGTCAAAAAAGTTTTTTTCTTTATGATTGGATCTCGTTTGGAATTATAGTGATTTATAAGAAACAAAATAATAAATTATAGTTATAATATTACCTATATATATATATATATATATACATATATATTACAGATGTAATAAGATAAATTGAGACAATAAAATCATGCCAAATTGAAATCTTGTCAAGGTTATAAGAGAGGCAATTTAATGTCAAATATTTATATAACTAAATTTGATGAAGAAAATTTGAAGAAATAAGGTAAATTATCTGAGAAAGAAAAAAATTCTAATATTTTAAGGAGATAAATATTTAAAAATATAAAAAATAAATTATTTATTTTGTGAGAGCTTATCCATTTTAGTCCAGCAACTATTGTTTCATGTCAAATGAACTTATTATGGAATTATAGTGAAACATGATATCTTCCTTAGAAAATTTACACTTATCCATATTTGCATAAAGTTGAAATTCTCTTAATTTAGACAGCATTTTTGACAATTACACAAAATGTTCTTCAAGAGAATTATTGTAGATAATAATACCATCAAGATATACCACAATAAACTCATCAAGATACTCATAAAAAATATTGCTCATTAAATTTTATAATATAGCATGTACATTTGTTAAGCCAAAAGGAATGAGTAAAAGCTCAAAAGATACTTATTAAGCCACATAAGTAATCTTGGCTTCATCTTTAACCACAACATTCACTCTCCGATATCTTGGTCGTAGGTCTAGCTTAGTGAATCTGGTTACCTTATATAATCGATCCAACAAATGTTGCACTAAAGGAGTTTGGCACTTGTTTTTCATTATCACTTTCTTTAATACATGATAGTCTTATGCACATTCACAAGGAACCATCATGCTTTTTGAAATAACACTAGGGCACCAAATAGAGCTTTAGACGATTCAATGAAGCTAGCATCCAACAATGTATTCAATTATTTGAGCAGTTTTGTCAACTATAATCGTGACACATAATATAGGAGATAAGCAAAAGGAACAACACTAGGTAGCAACTTGATTTTATGATTAATCTCCCTTTTTGGAGGCAGCTTTTTAAGAAACATCAGAAGCATGACATATTCAAATTCTTTTAGAACCTCTATAACTACAAGTAAATAATGACTTAATCCTTCTTAATCTAAATCAATGAAGCAAAGTGTTTGTCCTCACTTAATTGCAATCCTTTTCCAATCTCATTGTTAAAATACATTCTAGCTTATTCTTCATTTCAATTATCTTCTTTCCATAAAGATAATAGTAATGAATGAAAAGGAGTGTCTTCTTACATCACCATGATATCATCAAGGTGTAGCATCGGGGCTATCTTAAACTTCCTATGAAAGTTGACCCGAAGAATCAAATCAAAACTATCCAAAGGATTCACTAGCAAGTTGATCTTTCATGTCTAACTTTCCAAAGTTAAAGGTACACATGGGCCCTTTCTACCACAACTTGAACATTTGCTTTCATTATTTTTCGAAAATTAGATAACTTTCTTACTCGCAATCTATATTTCTAAACAAGCATAGTATCCACAAATGTATGTGTCGCACCCATGTCAACCATGGCCATAATTTCTTGTCCATTTTCTTTCATCAAGATTTGCATAAACATAGAGTGTGTAACTACCACATCATTACTCATTGTGTTTAATAGTTGATTAAACCAACCATTAATGGATCGAGCATTTGCAAAAGATTGACAAGTACAACTTCTCGATCAAATTCCTCATTGGTTTTCTCAAGCATAAGAGGATTAAGCTTTCTCGCTTTGGACAATATTGAGCATGATGAGGTTCATTACACAAGGAACAACCTTGTTGATTATTAGAGTTATTTGTACCTTGCAAAGAACATAACTTTTGCTTTCATTTCCTTCATTTTTCTCGTGCTTAGCAAACTTCTTGGCATCCACTTCTACTCTCCTTTTTTTTCCTTGTCATTTCCTCTAGATTTTGATGGGCATCTACCAAGTGCATCGACAATAACGATTATGTTTGATAAGTCTTTCACATTTTTCCAAAAAAAGTTCCAATTGTATTCATAGTTGTAGCCAATACAAGAAGTTGAAAAGCTTAACTTTCTTAGATATATTTTGAATATCTAGAATCAAAGAACTAAATTTCTTTACGTAATCTTTCATGAATCCACTATTCTTTAACCATTTGAAGGCATCAAAAGCCATCCACAAAATGTTTTAAGGGAGAAATTTATTTTTTATTTCTCTTTTGAATTTTTTTATATATAAATTTTCATCCTTCCATCATTTACATCATCAACACCCTACATTTTTCATTATACTTTTGCATCTACGATGAGATACATGGTAAAAATGATCACTTTCTATGCATCCAGCACATGAGTAGATTAAGTATTGCTCCATGTTCCATGAGAAATTCTCTAAAACCTTCATATTACTAATGCCATTGAAAAACTTTTGATCAATAATTTTCACGAAGTGCCTATATTTTTTTCTTCTCATCAACTACTTAGGAGTTATGGCCAAAGCTTATATAATCTCTCTTTTTTATAACAAACTGCATATGTAATTATTTTTTTATTAACTTAAAAATTCCTTCTAAATATGTTTAAATTATTTAATTTGTGTATGTCATATTTGAAACTTGAGAATTTATTGATGAATAAGCTTTTTAAAAAGCATGCCATGATAGTAATGATAGAATACAAAATCTGAGTATATTATCATGAAGGTTTCAATTTGAGAAATCTTTATGTATACGGTTTATATTTTTCAAAAACTATTTAAAATTTGTATAAATATTTAAAATTTGTATAAATATTTAAAATTTAGAAAAATATAAAAAGATAAGAAATTTAGAAGAAATAATAAAATAATACTATTTTTAAATAACATAATGCTCTCTATTGTCTCAAGCATTTTATCAATGTTCAGTAGTGCATAAATGAAGCATGAAGAGAAAGAGCTTAGGGAGAGTGTTAAAGGAGATTTGGCTTGAGATCTTGTAGGAATTCAAAGAGAACATAGAGAAAATGAAAAAAAAAGCAAAATGAAGAAAAAAAATTTTGACCTCACTTTACTAGAATCACATCGTAAGGTAAGTTCATAATTGAGTTAATCTTCAAAAATCATATATTTGGGATTTGGGGTGTTTTAAAAGTGGATCTTGTGTGATTTTGGTGGATTTATGGTTGAGTTTGTTAGTTTTTTGTTATTCAATCAACAAAATGATTTGATACAATCTATAAAACATAGCCAGTGATGGGGCTTTGGCTTTGTGTAAATGGCTCTGTTAACATCATACATGTATATAGTCTCATTTAATGATTATTTGAAATAGTTTTTGTAAGTGCCTTTTCATAAAAAGTGGCAATGATGACAAAATATAATATGAATTGTACTAAAAATTGAGAAGAGAAGATAAAGGAAAAGGTGTGTCCAAGAAAGCAATATCTCAAAACCATTAGATACGTTAACTAATTAATTATGATATAAGAAAGTTGCTTTACTAAACTCTAGTCAAACATTATGCAATGACATGATGATATGAGCATTAGCATAGCATGATATCATTTGCATATGTTTTAATATCGAAATAGCCTTTTACTATTATTAATATATAAATGTATGCAAAAAGATTATTATTTAAAAATTAAGTAAATGTTTATTGAAGCATAAGTGAGATAAATTCAGTCAATGTAATATAACTAGATTAAAGCGATTCAAAAATAACATTCAAAGCAATAAAGATTTACAAAGTAATATATCCAAAGCAATTAAAAATTAAAAGAAATAAGATAAATTATATATGAAAATTGCATTCCAAGGCACTAAGATAAATTAGTGTAACATCCTAAATCATCAAATTAGGTATGAATCAAAATGTCTCTAAGAGCAAGCCAAACCCTTAGAAAATAATATTTAAAATTATAAAAAATAATATTTAAATAGATAAAGCTCATGGAGATGAGCACAACCACATTTGTTTCATCCCGATCCCCTTGTTTCAAATTATCATCATAAATAATCACAAATAATAATGAAGTATTCTTCTTATATTTAGTAAATATATAATAAAGCAAATGGTAGCAAATTACCAACAATTCCTTTTCATCATGGAATTTACATAACTTTATTTTGCCTTGGTTGTGCATTAAGACTTACCTCAACTTTAGGCATTTGGCCTTTCTCTTTGTTGTGCCAATAATCCTTTAGGTGGTGTATTTAGAGGTGTCAATGTGTTGAGCTTAGTAGCTTTGAGGGTGGTGGTCACTTGGGTAAGCTTTTTGAGGAAAGTTCTTATCAAGTCTTAGTCTTTTTTGCCATTGGATGAGACACTTTTAAGGCAAATATGCTTTTCCTTTAGCTTCCCAATAAGTGCGAAGGAGAATTCTTTCTCATTAATGAGCCACAAAAATCTTCTAAAGATTTCTTATGAGGACAATGGAGAATCCATGTTGAAGATTTCTCACTCGTGTAATGCAAGAATTTGCTTGATTCGCTTCCTTACAAGCATCATTGAAGAATTAGAGAAAGGCTTGATGTGGCTCAAATTAATGTTATATTAGATTAATGAGTGATTCAAAGAACTAAGGTTTAATGCAACTAGCAAAGAAGATAGAAAATATGCTCTTGTATTACTTATAAGAGAAATTTGATATTGGGGGCTAGTTCTATAATCATTTGGAAGTTACATCTTTTAAAAAAGTGAAAAAACTTGCATTTATATGTCTTCAAATGACTTGTAAAGAATTAATAATCTTGAACTCCTTTAGAAAAATACAAGGGTTTGAGTTAACAAAATAAAAATAAAAGTTAGGTAATTAGAGTTTATAAGATCTACTTCTTATTAGTCTCATAAAACAATGTGTAGATTATACTTATATGGCTACAATAGGTTGGATTTGTCATCAAAGTGATAGAGGAATCCTTAATAAAGTAGAGTTGGTGTTGTCTTAATGTCAGGTACAAACCTAATCACTTAATTATATAAAAAAATAAAGTGTTTTATGCATATAAAATATTGAAAAAAATAAATTCTATGTAGAGTCATGATGATATCACAAAATCCTTAATACTAACTAAAATAAAATCATACAAATAAATTATCATCATAATATAATACCGATATAACTTGTATAACAATATATAGTTCAAATTTTCTATTCTTTCTAATTTTTAATATTTTATATAATCATCAAGTTCAGTATTCTTTAAGTCATTATTCTCATTAGATCCAATAATTATATCAATATATAGCCTCTAATCATCATGTATTTAGTCTATCTAAATAATATTAGGTAGATGTCTAATCCAAATATTGATACTCTGCAATAACTCCTTAGGTTTAGTGCCCTATGGTAAGAATGGTAGCTACATCTTATGATAAAATTTGGTTGACTTAGTATCATCAATTATAAATAATTATGTGATAACACATACACTAGGCATATATTTAATCTGAAGATATATACTTCATAAAAGCATCTATTGGGTTTAGTGTCATCAATATCATAACACATACTAAAAATCTCTAATTTGAAGATCGATACTATAACGTCTCCTAGGCATAATATTAAGGATAATATCTTTAAAAAGGTATTTTTTATTTTTTATTTTTCAGCGATATAATATCATATGATATGTTAATCGAAACTATTGAAATATATATATATATATATATATATATATATATATATGTATGTCAGCCTATTTATTATTATCAAAACTAATATACATTATTTATATTTTAAGTATTTTTATTTTATATTGCTTTTATTTACTTTTCGATGATGCCATGTAACAAATCCATAAACAAAATAATGTAAATCAATTAAATAGTCATGTACCAAGTAATATTAAAAATCACTAATATCATACTAAACTATAATATATAAGTGTTTTCCATCATAATAAAAATAATTTTAAAGAAACAAAATAAAATTTTTTTTGTTAGATCGCAAATTATAAAATTATTTATATTTTAAAATTTTATTTATTAAAAGCATTTATAAAAACTTTTTTAAAAAAATATTACTAAAATAATACTATCATGTTACTTAACAAGCTATCCAATTTTTCTTCATAAATATGATAGTTATCTTCCCTTTTGAATTTTAATTTATTTTAGTTTTTTAAAATATTATATTTATGTAAGCATCAACATACATCCTAATTATAAGTAATTAAAATCATGTAAATTCTCTTTTTATCAATAAGTTGTTACTTACATCATACTTTAACAATTCTTTAAATTGTATCATGCAATTATCTAGAATTAAGTAATCTATATTATATCATACTACATATATGATATCATTATTGTATTACACGATCCACTTTATTCCTCATTACCTAATATATTAGTTTATTCGAAACTACAAATCTAATAAAACTATCATACACTACTATAATAATATTGTATTATCTGTTCAAATTCGACTCCTTATATTTTAATATATTTTTTATGTTATATATGATCCATATAATCGCACTATATGATATGGAGACTTCTTTAATGAT
Source organism: Vanilla planifolia (assembly GCA_023846275.1). Classification (NCBI taxonomy): domain Eukaryota; kingdom Viridiplantae; phylum Streptophyta; class Magnoliopsida; order Asparagales; family Orchidaceae; genus Vanilla; species Vanilla planifolia. The sequence goes on along the minus strand of JAIUJO010000017.1, from coordinate 1,870,625 downwards.
TGTATCATATGATTAATCCTATTTTACTAAATGGTTTTATTTCTCTCTGCTAACATCATTCGCTTTTCATACTAATTTGATAAATGCATCATAATATATGATTCAACTCTATTAAAATTATATAACTTGAAATTGCACCTTACGATCACCAACATTGTACTAATCTACCTATTTAGACTTATCAATTCTCTTTCAATTGAAATAGATCATACAATATGATGTTATATTATTTTGTTTGATAGATTCATCTATACAGTAATAATTGTGCTCTTAGTATTAGTGTGATTTAGCAAAATGGTAAATACAATTATTTTGACAACTTTCTTATAGCTTTATCATAAGCTTATCAAATATTGTGATACCACAACTCCTCTTTTTTCAATGAATTCAATAAAGTAACATAATAGAAAAATATAGAACTTACATCATCGATGATTCAAATTTTGCAACTCTCCTCTAATGGCACAACTCTGGTTCTCAGATTGCTTATATGAAAAAGCTCATTGGAACACATAAGTTCACTTGAACTTAACTTCTATTGGGCCTACTAGACCTATTTATAAGCCGACACAACAAGGTCATGATGACCTGAACCCCTCAAAGCTCACTATTGAATTAAGCTTGGGAAGTGAGGATGCTTAAAATCATTTTTTATCCTGCCCATACCATGACTATTGAGAATTTGAAAATCTTATTCCCATGGGTTTCAATATGACATCTTTATAAAACACCTAAATATTATATTATTTACAAATATATCATCTTATTTAATATTTTTATATAATGATATCTAGAAATTACTTATATAACCCATCAAAATCTAATATTTATATATTTATAAATATATTATTCACTAATTAGTTTTAATTTATGCCAAAATTTCTAAAATTATAAATTTAACTTGATGCCTTTTATACTTTAATATTTATAAATCTATCAACTACTAATTCGATTTGACATAAATCATAATTTTTAAAATTTCAAAACTATCTTACATGTCCATTTGATAATTACATTTGTACATGGATCTTTAATAATTTATAAGAAATTTTTTAGATCTTTAGAAATTACAAACTCAATGTCATTGAGTTCATCTCCCAAGAGTTCTATATATTGATATGCTAAAAAAATATATTTTTTTACTAAGTTTGAACTTATGATATAAAAAATAACTATTATTTTAATAATTTTATATAAAAATAATATATTTTTAATATTTTTATATAAAAATAATATATTTAAAGAAATTAATTTGATTAAGTTTAATAATACTTTGTTACAATCTTTTTGACTTAAATATAAAATTTTTCTATTTGATATAGTTTGAGATTTAATGGATGTTACATTTAAGATTAAGTTAAGGGCAATAAAAATTTTAACTAAGGGAGAGGTGGTAGGCTTTGATTCATAAATCATTGTTTTGGTGTCAATAAGATGATGTTGTGAAGGATTATAAGGTATAAGATTTCTAAAAATGGAAGCAAAGTGATTACGTCAAAGATTGATACTAATAGCCTCAAGGGGCTTTTGATTAGAATAGAGGGATTTGGTGTTGTCTCCATTGCTAGAGTTATTAAATTACCTTATATGCCCCTTTAAAGTATAAGAATAATTAAATTTAGTAAAATATTTTATTTGTTATTAAAATAAATTGAAATGATTGTTGGCAGATGAAGGAGAAAGATTACAAACTAATGAGGTGGAAATGTAAGGAACTTTGCTTGCTTCTTAACTAAAAGTGTTGAGAGATTCTCTTTCAAATAACAATATCATATATTCTTAGTCTCCATTTTAGCTTATTTATCTGTTTTTTTACAAATGATGTGAAAAGATGCTAATGTCAAATTTAGATTCATGGGAATCAACAAAAACATAGTAAAGATTTTTATTGAGTGAGATCATAAAAAATTAAGTAATAACTTGGGGTCTCCTAAGTCAAGGATCACAAAGGAGGAGGAGAAAAACAAGAGGAAATCCTTCAATTAAACCGTAAGTGTCACTTCTTATTTCAGTTTGTGCATCAACAATGAATGACCAAATATTATATTTCTTCTTTTATTTCCATAGAGGTTGTGTTGCATGTGGCGACACAATACATTGTCAAAAGGATAGTTAAACTTTACACTTACCTCCTTAGGTGCGAACATTACTAGAGGAAATGGGTACGAGATGGATGAATCATGTGCATTATCTCCTTAGACGATAGCATTGTAAGCGATGGCAATTAAGTCTTGACTGTCCAGCCTCAAGTTGTTGGTATTATCAATAAAGGTTCTCAAACTTTACATCTCTATTATTTATCATATAATTATATTATAGATTGATAAAAAAATTTGTGATGCACATTTATGAATCTTAAAATTGTAATAAATAATATCAATAAAGGTGTGCTTGTTTATAGATTATAATTTAATAATAATATAACATAAATATTATTGTTTTTGAAATTTAGTAAAAATATCCTAATCTTTTAATTAAATATATTATTAAATTTGTTTATTAAAATATTTTAAAAATTTTAATCCCGTACTAATGTGTAGAGCAATCATAGTGTCGCCAATCAAATTCAAAACAATACTCCCTTCTTTTGTTTAATAAATTATTAAAATATAGTAATTATCTTTGGTATTTAAACATTTGCCATCCCGAAACTGCATAAGCTCCTTAGCTTGGTTCTTCTAAGCTTCCCTTCATATATTGTTTTGTTAATTGATCTGTAGAAATGGCGGCGGTGGTGAACCTCCTCTTACCGGATCCTTCTCTGCATCTGGAAAGGTAGCCGATAGGCTTAGCCTTCCTCTACTTCAATCCAGGATGAAGCTGGACCTAGAAGGATACGAGGCAGAGCTTGTCCTTATTTACGGCCACTTCGCAACATCCCTAAATCTCTTCCTTCAGCATTCCACGCTCAGTTCGTCATCGAACCCAATGGTTTTGAAGGATCTCGGTGACCTCACGATGTTCTTGGTGCACATGACACCATACTATCCCCGACGCCTCGCTGAATTTCCTCTTTAGACTCTCATCTCCTTCAATCGGATGTTCGGACCCACGCGTCTTCCCTTCCTTCCAATTTAGCATAAGCCATCATCCTTGTTGTCAATGAGAAGGTTCATTATTTTATTTTATTTTTTGGTCGAATCTGTTATAGTGTTCGGTACACTTCAATTTGAAGGACCAACGTTATTCAACATATTTCTATTCTGCATTTTAATGGGTGGAAATATCTTTTGTTTGTACTGATTAAAGTTATATTTTGAATAGGGCGTTGGAGAAAATGGGAAACTTCCACTTCATTTAGCTTTAAGAAAAGATTATAATTGTTGATAAGTTGTAAGACTTGCTTAGGCCTTTCTAAGTGTTGGTCAAGGTGAAAATTTTATTTCCCTCTACGAAGAAAAAAATAGGCACTTTTTTGCTACTTTCCTATATTAAAAAGGTTTAGGCTGCTAACATCGAATTCATATTCTATTATTATAATTATAAGAAAAGTCCTTTAACACATCAGTTGAGGTAAGATACATTGATTCTAAGGTGCTATTGTTTCTTTTCATTAACTTCCTTTCTTTTGGATCCAAAGTTGGTAAAGCCATTTCCAATAGTCAATAGTCATTTTTTTGTTCTATATTTTTTCCTTTTTTATAGGAAAGATTCAATAATCTACTTCTCTTATAGAATCACAAAGTAAACTTCTTAATATAACCAAACCATCTAGATTGGTTTTCTTTAGGCTTGTCTTCAATTAGTCGAATATCAACTTTCTCCATCGTAGTAAGTTTCTCTTCAAACTTAAAAGCTTTATCTCTACAACAATTGTTCTATTTGTGTGTTGGTACTCATACATTGACATTTGATACCATTAAATCTTATAAATTTGCCTTTATTCTTGAGTGTGATATTTTGATGACACAACACTTAGATGTATGTTTTATTTTTTTCTTATTTGTTCGGTGCTTGGATCATATTAGTGACATTTTTTTGTAAATTTTTCTATCATTTTGAAGTATTGGCTCAAAATACGTAAATTTTGTATCGTTCCTTTTTTTATGATAACTATTACAATCAATATGCTTTTGGAATTACTTGTCTAAATATAAATTCCTTATATTTATTATAAGAACTAAAAGTGTGATACCATTTAAATTTCAGAGTCATTGTTCATAGAATCAGTTTTTTTTTATCTAGTTGCTTAGTCTCAGTTTTGATTTATCTCTTTACCTAATCTTATCAATTGGTATAAAATTATTAGCAAAATGCATAATAACGATTTATCTTGAATTTTACAATTGTATCAATAATTAATGTAAAATTGAAGCCGTCTTTTATTGCTTATGTTGTTTGAAAGCTTTATGAAAGGAGGAGTGCAAAAGTACTTATGAAGCATTATTTTTTATGTGCAAAAATGCGAGTTGTGAGAAATTTTCAAAATATTTTTGCTGCTTTTTGTGTATAGGTTAAAACATTTTTGAAATTAAATTTACGAACGTTTTTTAAAGCACAGCCATAATGAAATTCAATTGTAATTAAGAAATTTTTAATCTGTTCTCCTTAAGCGTGCAAAATTTTTTTTAATATATGCAATTTTTATTTATTTTTATTCTTTTCTAATGACTTATCAATATAAGGGCTCCGTATACACTCATCAATGCTTTGTTATACATGTTTTTTATAATTTCAATATGTACAATGCTAGTTTCTTTTTTTCCTTTTCTAATGCTATTTCGAGCATGTGAGGGAAACATCATAGTAATAAAAAATTTGAATTCATGATGATTCCCTTGTAGAATTAAGAGAATGTTTTTTTTTGAAGTAATGATAAGAAAATGTTACAATCATTTTATGTTCTTCAATAAGCTCTTTAATCCCATAACAAACATTTGTTATATAATTATTGATAGACTTATCCAAAATTTTACTAACCCATTTCTATTTCAATTCTTACTTGAGCATTGAAGCTTGAATCCTAAAATTGGTAATACCTTGGTTTTCTGACAATGTGCCTAGTTTGTTGAACAATAGTAACATTTATCTACTTATGAATCATGATGTTTAATTAACTTAGTGAAATTTATGATTTAATTCTCGTTTCTTCAAATTATTTCTTTATATGTTTCCATCTATGATGTTGCAGGAATCCTTACTTCTTTTCAATTAACTCATTGTTGATATAACCATGTTTGTTAATCTTTTAGTATATTTTGACAATATGAGACATTGCTTATAAGAAGTCCTAAGCATTAGCTTTAACACAATTTTGGACATTCATTGCCATGATTTGGCTACCTTGAGGACAATGGACAGGTACAAGTCATAGTAGTAGATGGTTGGGAGGCATCTAAGATAAATGAAAAGATACATAATAGAGTTTCCTACAGGTCAACTGAAAGAATTGGGAAGGAGAGGTGGATAAGTGGGGTTTTTAAATGTATACTAAAAGCTAAGACAAATGGCTTATGTGAAATATTTTACCAACTTCAAATTCCTAGATGAAGGCTGTGAAAGTTTATGGGCTTAAACCAAATGAACTTAAAATAACCAAAATGGAATCATTTTTCAAAATATTATTTAGTATTGCAAGATGTATGTTGTTCCAATGATTCTACAGAAATTGACGTTCTCTAACATAATATTGATTTTTATTGTTTGTTTTGAAAGTTTATGGTTTTAATTATGTTTTCCTTATTTGTATAGGTAGATTGTTGAGTTGGATGTGCCACTTGAATTACATATGGACCTTCAGATCGTTGGTGATCGAAACCTCAAAAAACTTACATTTTCCTATATTATGCACATCATTTGACACAGGCACAAAAAACATAGAAATGAAGCAAAAAATAAGAAGCTTCAAAATATTCTTTTCTCATAGCTATAGATGCGTGATGTCTTATATACTCTATTTTTGCTGATTTTTCTTAATTTTGTTTATTATAATAACAGATGTATGATTTCTTGTTTGAAAATTATGATTTGATGACCGAACTGCTAATGCTACTTGCAAGGCATGCTTTCACTATTCTTAAAGGTTGATATTTTCCTTATCTCTGCAATTGGTTAAGTCCCATTAGTTATCTTAATGAGCCTTTTTTATTGTTTCTTTTCGTCGAACACATGGTCATGGTATCGGCTCTATGTTTCCTTCTTGGTTATTGGCATGTTGATGATGATGATGATGATAGTGAAGCCTCAAGTGATGAGGATGATGAAAATATCCAAAATCCACAAATCGTTCTTTGTAGGGAAGCTGCTTATAAGCCATGTAGTTTGCGTCTGCAATTTATTTTTTTTGCTTTCTTGTGTGGAGTGATGAAGATGCAATAAGCAGATGTAATGTCATAGTTATTCCATATGATAATCTAGGTGGTGTTAGAATCCATGATATGTTGTGGTGTTAATGGTCAGCAAACAATGATTGACATATATTGCACTTTTAACTTTGAGATGATGATGGGGCTTTCAAAATATCTGCATAAGGTCTTGGATTTTGGATTGAATAGTTTATATTGAAACTATTATGCAAGTCTTAATTCAATAAACTAAAAGCCTTTTTGTTCTAGTTGTAGAAGTTTCACCCGAGTATTAAGTTTTTAAGTTTTATGTCAATTTCCATCTACATGGATGGCCATTCCACCAAGTTATGCTTTCTTTTGACTAATAAATGCTCTCTATTAATGTTCTAGAAATCCTAAATAATTAAAAACTAAAGTGTTATTCTAATCAGGTCTTTGCAGTTAGGTAATTGGGTAAATTTCTTTAATATTGTTCAATTTGACTTGAGGAACTTCAATCAGTTTTTTGTGCCTAGTCATTGACTCAAAGTTTGTGCTTTGGTTTAGACATGCTTGAGTTAGTATAAGTGTTTCAGTCAATTTTTCACATGTTTGAATGGAATGCTATATTGGAAACGATTTTCTTACTTGCTGATTTTCTATATTATTCTGATATTTTTTCCCTTGTGTATTTAGAAGAGTAGTTTTTTGAGACAATGCTCATTCAACGTAAAGAATAACTTAGTCACTTGGAGGTGGAGAAGTTGATATTCATAAATTCAAGAATCTTCAAATGTCATCGTTATACCTTAAGTAAGAAAATATTCACAGATGGCCTCTACAATTTGATTGGGTGATTTAAGCTTACCAAAAATATTTCAAAGAAATTGGTCATCAGAACTTTGATATGTATCTTCTCAATTTTAGCACTTTTGCATCAATTCCATCTGAGATTTTCATTTTGCTCACTCTGCTCTACTGAACTTTGAGCATGAGTTTATATTTTAGTTTTAATTGAAGTTTATTCTATTAAATTGAAACAGACGTTCTCTTTCCACTGAAAGGTCTCGATAGCCTCTCAAGTTTTTGTACTATTTTGTTTTCTTTTACCTAGAGTCTATGTGATTACAAAAACACTAGAGATGGTAATTCTATTGTAAGGAAAAACTTGACTTATAGAACACTTTCATTGATTAACGCATGTTCCGTATGATCATTGCTACAGAATTATGTTAGGTACTGGAATTCCTAAATATTTTTCTAATAGTGATATCTTTGTACATATTTGGGCACAACACAAGGGCACTACTTTTTAGCAAGAAAAAGAAAAGACAAAATTGCAACGTGTGGTTTGCGGCATGAAAAGGCAGCAACGCCAATCATCAAAAAATGAAGTAGCACACTCCTACCCTCCTCTTATTCATCTTAAAGATGCACCGATTAATAAACCTTGAATTGAAGTCCTAGTTTTTTTTGAAAATTCTTGTTCCAAGCCATCATTCATACTTTGTATAACTTCACAGGGCTTTGTTGAGATGCTCTTCTCTCATCTTCATGTATATAAAGAATGATTTGACGTGGTTGGCTTTTTTTCACTCTTCTTGTAGTTATTTTATGTCTTTAGTATGCAGGCACCAATTAGATAATCAGATTTATACTTCTTGGCCGTGATTGCTTCTATAATGGTGTTTTCTCCTTATTGTTAATGATGTCTACTTCCCCTTACTTGGTTGAATGGTGATAGCTATAGTTTGATGGTAGTTTTTTGGTTCCCTTAGATTTTCCCTTTTTCATTCTTGCCTTATAAATTTTTTCCTTATTTTTAAACCTTTTTTTGAGGCTCCAGATTATTTTCATGGGTGTGTTGGGGGTCATTATTATATATATAACTGAAGATTGAATGAGGAACATTGAATTAGATTCATAGTTCATCTGTATTGCTATAAACTACTCAGTCTGAAAATTTATAATTGTACAACATTATCTAGTATTTTTAAATATTGTTGGAGTTTTTGGCATTTGTAAACATGCTAACGAATCTATGAAAAGCTTTAAAATGGGTCCATTTTTTGGTCAAGAAAGGTTAATTCCACATAAAGCATAATATATCAACCTTTCATGTAAAAAACACTAAATATTCCAATAGTTGAATTCATATTTTTTTAACAAAATTGTCTAATTTCAAGGTCATGACCTGTTGAGTCATAGCTAGTGCTTTCTTTTATGATCTTTTGAATTTTAAAATATTTATTGAGAATTATTGAAATTTGGCTTGAATCCTATGGTCACAAAAGGCAATTGTCAAATTAATTGAGTTCTAAGTTTAGAATCGTACTTCTTTGCATATTCATTTTGATTCTTCTTTTGGCTACTCAGAGATTGAATTGTAAAGTGGATAACGTCTTAGAGCTAGTATAGAATGTTGTCAAATATGTTGGATTTGGGTGTGCATTTTTCCCACTGCACCAATTTTTAAGAGTTTTGATTGAAGAAAAATTTTAATCTCAGTTTCTTGCCATTGCTAATTCCTTGAGTACATGGCAACCTATTACATTTCATTTCCCTTCCTGAAGTGACTTTTGTTTTGATATGAATGTAGTGAGTTATTCATAGTAGCTAATAATACTAAGAATGATAGGTTTTGTTTTGGATTCCATTAACTGTACTTGCTGGTGGAGCTATGTTTAGTTTTGGATGGACTAAATTTAATTTTCTGCCAATTTGCAATTCGAGTAAATAGTGAATCAATTTGTGCATGATCATTCTCGTCCTGAGGTGTTTTATACTCTTTTTAGATATTGAATATTTTGTCATTACTAAGTGGTGCACTGATTTCAATCTGCTGCTTGTGTTCTATTAGGCAATTGCTGTTGGGTTAAATATGGTACGTGAGATGTGCTTGAGGATGCCATCGGCATGTGTTATTTTCAATTGATTGGGTTTTTGTTGAACTTGTTATGCTTTGAAGCAATTCTATTTGTCAATTGTTTTGGACTATTCTCAAGTATTTTTATGTTTTTTTAATGGATTCTTTTGTCCTTGCTTGGTTTCTTTTGTGATGAATTTTTGTGTCCAACTTAGTTTTTTCACAGATGGTGCTCACTTGAAAGTGGCTCCCCTTGAAAGCAACAACATTGTATGCCTTTCTACTAGCATCTAATTTGGTGCAGGTGGAAAAGAGCTGTTGGTAAGCCAATAGTGTCCGTGCACTCCTAAAGTTCACATTTACTGTATTACCACTTTTGATGGTCTAATTGTCACTCCCCATTTGGCTTAAAATTAAAATATACCAACAATATCAGAATACCGTACAATAAAGAGAGCATGTGGCAAATCTAAATGACACAATTCAAAAATTGTGTTGGGGTGATGAAAAGCATCAAATATCCAATATAATATCTTAAGATAAAATAATAGCATAGAAAGCAGCAATCGTTATCTCAAGTTATGAAATGAAAGATAAGTTGAAAAGTATATAAATGTATTTTTTGTCAACTAAGTATAACAATTGTCTTCACATTTAATATCTTTCACAAAGTTTAAAAAATAATATGCTACTTAATTCAAAATCTTAAGTTATATTTTAAGAACCCTTTGCTTTGTATATGCATGTACCTTTGCTTATAATATAAGTAAATAAGCATAATATACTTAATTTGTAAACTACGGATAAAATAATATGGATGTGTAAATAGAGATATAGCAATAATTAAGAATAATATATGCTATCAATAAAAGATATAAAATGCTGAATCATTGTTTATATGCTCATAATACACATAATTCTTATATAATATTAATATCATGTATTATTTTTTCTTGTTCTCATACTTGTATTCTTTTTATTTTATTTTTAATTTTTTCTACTTATTTTTTTAAGATTTTAATTTTTTTCATATGATCACTATCTTCACTCAAGATTCCACATCAGATTATTTATCATGGAGCCATCGCTCACATTGTTTAGTGTTTGGTAGTCACATGGTGCTATGCTTGTCATGCTATGGCTCACAATTTAGCTACTATAGACAATAGGGGTGATCGTATCATATACTATTGTACCATTGCAAGCATTGTTTGGAATCTTGTACTCATGGTGGAGGATTTTTTATTTTTGCGTATCTCATAATTTAGGTACCAGCAATACAAATGGTCATTCTCTCATATCGAATAATAGCGAGATGGTGTCATAGAGAAATCATCACATTCTTATTTCATGATTTTCGTGTTCTAGATTTATATAGTCAATCATTCTCTGTTTTTTATTAATTTCTTTTTCTATCATATATTTTTATTTTTTAATTGCCATATGTGTGTGTAAATAATTACGGTATGTTGTCATATAAATCAAAACATAAGTATAGATAAATATATGTTATGTAGTATGCTCTTATCACAGTACATCACAATCCAAAATAATATTTTCAAATAATTTAACAATTTAACTAACTTATATTATAGTTTTAGTTTGTTCATATGATGACTCTTTTATGTCACTTTTATTTCTTTTTCATTTTTTTTATCTTTTCTTTTTTATAATTTTTATTACATGCTGTTAGTAATATTTATATTTTATTCATAAGATTTTTGAAATTCTTAAACATTACTTTAAGTTTTCTTTTTTTTATTATTTTTATGAACTATATATATTTTATATAATAAGTATTCACAAACATAGTTACAAAATGTTTTTAAATCCTTCTTTTGCTCTACGGAACCATCGCCCACATTGCCTAGTACCTTCTACTTATGATCATAGTGTCCTTGTCGTACAGTGGCTCATAATTTAGCTACTAATGACAACAAGGTTGATCTTATCATATATCATTATAACATTGCCCATAATTCAGGTGCCCACAATTGTAAAGGTGACTCTCTCATATCGTATTGTATATTTTTGCTTGTCATATTGTGTGATTAAGCCTATTGTATGGGATGTGTCATAGACTTTCTTAACAGCACTACCAAATTCATCACAGTATTTGGTTGCTTGAAAACCATCACTCGAGCAGCTCAATAGAAAATTTAACAGCATTCCAAGGGAGGAAAATCTTAGTCAAAAGTTTACTTTTAATAGTCCTTTTTATGCAATTCAAGAAATGAGCCCCTTTATGATGTTGATTAGCTGAAAGCATTCTGTCAAATTAAGGAATGCACGGACAACCCATACTGGGGCATCGACTTGTTGGAGTGTAGTGAGCCCTGCATTATCGTTGAATTGCCCCCACGATATTTGTAAGCGTTTCTGAGCATGTGCAGTGACAAGCTCTACAAGAAGTTGATTTCCTTCACTGACTTCTGTGAATACAAAGTTTAGGATGAAAATCCACTGGTCCAGCACAGGAACAATACTGTTGCCTCCAGAAATACTCTAATGGGCCGTCTAAGCTTGGTTTCTATTCTGCGTGCCCATTTGTTCATCCTCTTGTTCTTCGGATTGTCTGGTGATACATGTTCCGTTTGCTGTACTATAGCATTCCTGAAGTAGTTGGTGATCAAGTTGAGTTGCAGCATCTCTGAAGGCCTCCATCTTCTTTCATGCCACAATCTTCCCCTTATTCTGAGAATGAGCTGGGCAAGAAGAAAACCCCACTTGCCCAGTTTCTTAAATTCGAGAAGGAAAATCACCGACCAGTCGGAAAGCAGGAACATAAGAGAAGCCACGGTATAAAGACATATGAAAGCTCCAAGTAGGACATAAGTGATAGTGACATCACTAGTGTCAAAGCCATGCGTTGGGGAGAAATCGAACAATAAGAAAGCGAGAAGGATACCGGAGGAGTAGATCACCGTGACGATGACGCCAGCACGTGAGCAATTAACGATGCCCTTCGTATACATCTCATCATAGGCATAGCTGAGCTCCATGCTTGTTAGGCCCAAAACTTCCTTGATAGTCATCTCCTTCAACATGTCCCCGATTACCTTGTATACATCCACAAGTGGAGTAACGTCGATGAAGAAAGACTTGCAGACTGAGTACATATCGAAAGCTCCTTTTAAAGCTTTCAATTCGTCTTTTTCATTTTCCTCCTGCAAACGTCTACCATTGTCCTAAGGTTGGAAGAAATCTGTTTTAATTGACTTTGCTTGCTTGAAATGACCACGGAGCTACGAAAACCGTCAGTCCTGGCTCTGTAGAGTGAGCAAGACCACTCTGCATACTTGACGATGGCGACAAAGAATACGTGTAGGGTGGGAGCGAGCAGGACGTTACTTGGAAGAGACCGGAATAGAACATAGACGGCAATGATGAGCTCGTAGGTGAGGGCAAGAAGGTGTTGAGCCCACAGCTGATTGTCCTCCATGGAATAGATGGTGATGGTGTCTTGGCTACCAAGGTGAGGTAGAAGGAAAGGCACCTAGAATGCGAGGATTGTGTTGTTGCTATTGTCGTCAATGCTGCTGCATCGCTTGCCAAGAACGAAGTCGGCAACCCAGTTGGCCACAAGATAGTTGCTCCAAACTGCCATTCTTATCCATGCTCTCGATGCTGAGGTGTTTCTCAAATGTCCAAGGAAGATGAGCACAATTTGTATCGCGAGGCTTACCATTATAAAATACGTACATCCAACTTGCTCCATAGTTTCTTATATTTTCCCAAATATCCATTAATTTTATGTCTTCTATGAGATCAACAGATTGCAGAAAGTAAAAATAGTTTCATTTTCTCCATTCATTTAGATCTTCCTACTCCATTTTCTAGCAGGTGAGTGTGAATGGATATTTGACAGGGAACCCAAGCAAGTTTGAAGCAATAGCAAAAACATGATCAACATTCTCGTGTCAAAACAGCACGAAATATATATATGTTTAGGGGACACCTCTGATTTATAATTAACACGCAAAGGTTAAATAAATTCCTTGCTTGTGTGGGAGACCGCTAGATGGTTAACATCCTTTCCTTGATGCCTTTCAATCTTACTTAGAGTCATTCTAATAAACTTACATCATCAATGACTCAAACCTTTGCAACTCTCCTCTATGACACAACTTTGCCTCTTAGTTTTCTTATATGAAAAAGCTCATTGGATTGGGACTGCTAGACTTATTTATACGTCGAGTCAGCAAGGTCGTGATGACCTAAACTCTTCAAAGCTCACTATTGAATTAATCTTGGGAAGTCAGGGTAGTTAAAATCATTTTTTGTCCTACCCATACCATGACTATTGAGAATTGGAAAATCTTATTCCCCATGAGTTTCAACATGACATTTTTAAAAAATACCAAAATATTCTATTATTTACAAATATATGATCTTATTTAATTTTCTTCTATAATGATATCTAGAAATTACGTAACATATTGCCATTAAGGTTGTAGAGGCAAATATTATTCGTTTGTACTAGATTACAATATACACGATTTGTGAATGCCATAAAAATGCTCAAAATATTGTACGTTAGGTTATAAAAGTTAAGGAATCAGTAATAATATACGATTAGTTGTAGAGTGGCTTTACATAAAACATATAATGCAATGAATTTAATGTATGGTATGCTATTAAAAAATTTTAAAAAATATATAATATATTAAGTATACAATATGGCATGCTAATACTATAGCAAGGGGAAAAATAAAGATGATAATTAGAGTGAAATAATCATAAGAAATATTGTGTGTGTGTGTGTGTGTGTCTATATATATATATATAAAATTATTTGGTGATAAATATGCATGTTTATATTTGTAAAAAATAAAAAAATAATTTGAAAAAGTTGTTTTTGTCCAAAATTAAATAAGTAAAACTTGTAATTATGATATATGCATAACATTAAATTAATATATAAAATGTTTCATAACTAAGAAATTTTTGCATATTATTTATTATTTTATTACTCTTGCAAAGAATATGATTTTTCTAAGAGGTTGATTATTATTTTATTAGTATATCATTTTATATTTCAATAATATTTATATTTCATGATATGCATGATAATATATATGCTTTCATGAAATAATGCATACAGAAATAGAATTTTGTTATTGTAATATCTTAAAATTTTGCTCTATATAATATATTACAAATCTTGAAATTTGATTGATATAATTGTAATTATGAGAATTTAAATAACAATAAAATTGTTTTTTTAAAATAATACATTTTTTAATTAAAACAAAATAATATTAATTTTATTTTGAGAAGGGTGTCATATTTTTAAATGAAAATAAAATTTAATTAAGGCATATAATTAAAAAGAACTCTCTTTGAAGAATATAATTGTAGTGTGCTAATAATGTTTTATGACCAACATAATTAATTACAATTTTTTGAAAAATAAATATATATATTATGAATATTAAAATGGAAAATAATGTTTTTTTAATTTAAGCCAATTATCTTTAACAAGATTAGTGTTAAATAAGTTATTACTAAAAGTTTAGGTTGTTTTGAGATGTAGCTAATGAAACAAAAATGGAGGGAGAGAAGGAGAAAAAGAGAAAATAAAGAGAAGAGGGAAGAAGAAAGTTTCAATTCAAGAGGACAACAAGAAAGAGATGAAAAGAATTGTGTTGGTCATAAGGAGAGCAGCAAGGAAGATAAAAAGGAGACTTAATATTACTATAAGAATAAAGGGGAACAACGTATTAGAAAGCTACTACAATGAGTGAAAATAGGGCAAAAAAAGTTGAAATTATATCTTTTATTAAATTTATTAATTTTAATAAAGGAATTAGAGGTTTTATTTTATTGCACAAGAATGCTATGATTATTAAATATGGGGGTTTAGAGTTGTTTTATAGTAAAATATAGTTGAATTTAAGCTTATGGCTTTGTTTGGAGGTGAGTCTACTATATGATTAGACTCAATATACAATATGATTATCAATAATTTGTTTAGGGAGTTAATAAACATATCATACAATTAAGAGAATATATACTACAATTAGAGTTAAGTTGGTTCTAGAAGAAAGCTTATTGTGTAGTCCAACAATGTCGTCATATCATAGTTAGAGTGATCATATTGTACCATGGGATTCTCACACAATATGATTAGATAAAGGTCAAAGAGTAAGATGGGATTCTGATAACCATATATAGGGAGTTGAAGGAATCACATTGTTTAATGGAGAGGCCATCTAATATATAATAAGTGAAGAATTAATAACAACGATTTAGTGAGATGCAAATTGTACAACACATTAGGGGAATCATATAGTTGATGTTTTTGTAGTAGAAGAGAAAGTAGAGAGAATACTTTGGGTTATATAATCTTAAGGAATTTTAGATAGTTTCATTATTAAAGATCATATAGTAACTCATGTACATGCATCTATGAGTTTGTAGAAAAACTAAAAGAAAAGAAAAGTGGATAAAGAATCTTCATCTTGAATTTAGGTAAAAAAGTTTGATATTGTTAATATAAATATAATATTAAATTGATAGATAATTTATTCTTAAATTAAGATATCTTATATGCCATTTTATATTGTGTATTTTGATATATAACATAGTTGTCATGATAAGAAATATTTGTATTACATTGGCTCATAGTTTTTAAATTTTTGTGGATCTTTTATATGTTTAATTTATGATAAGATACATATATTAAATCATATAGATAGCATGAGAACTGGTTTATATTAGAAATGTAATATATATTTTTTGTTTTAAGTTATGGCATAATATTTAAAATAAGTTTAGATTAACAAAAATTAAAAAAAATATTTAGTTTTCTGTTACACCCTTGTATTTGATGGGATAAATGTTTATATCTCATATGGACTTGTTTTAATTGAAATTATTAATATTCAATTAATTCAAGTCATGAACTTTAAATGTCTAAAATAGTTGTCTTCAAGATTCTTGGAGTGATGGCAAGCTTCATGGAAATTGAAGGCATTCACCAAAATCATTATACATGAATATCTCCTTTTTGTCTTTAATTTAATATGTCAAAATTTTGAGATGATGTGGCACACTAGTAGTATTAATATTTGAAAATGTTATAAGTTTAATAATTTTAAAATTTTGATTTTTGGGCCAAGCATTATTTATGAAAAGCATAGACATCAGTATTTATTTTTTAAAAATTTTTTAGAAATAATTTTTAATGAATTTCTCTTCATATTCATTTAGGACACTTGTAATACTATCATAATATAAAATTATTTTGTTATACTTATATTCAAAATTTTGACACAAAAATTCTCACAAAACCACTTTAGTCTCAAGAATTTTCACAGTAGCATTGGGTGGGTCGACCCGACACGACGGCTGATTCGTCAAAGCTTTAAGGATTTAAGAAATAAAATAAAGTAAAAATTGTTTGATAGACTCAAAAAAGGCGAGTAAAGCCCAAAGGCCATAGGTAGAGCTGTTGAATGGAACAAGTGAGAAATCAGCCCGCAGCTTCTGAACTGAACAAATAAAAACTCAGCCCACAGAGAAAATTGACCAGAGCAAGCGCGAAATCAAGCCAACCAGGACAAAATGATGAAATCTTGGTCGAGGGTGGGGGAGCCAACCCCAAATGGCTCGAGTGACTAACGAACCGAATGTGTTATAAAGAGCCATGGCAAAGACATTTGGACCATGTGGGACTAAACTTCCATTGGAATGTCAAAGACGGTAGAAGGACAGGCACGATTAGACGGCTTAGATTAATCAAGGTAAATTACTGCATGATAACAAAGTAAAATGCCAACCAGGAGATTCGAAATCGAGCCAGATCTATAAGAGGATACGGAACCACTGCAGTAAGTTTCTACTTTAGTTGATTTCTGGACAAATTATTTTAATACATGCGGGACAACCAAAGTGCCGTCCAATGGCCCAGATCAAGGCCGCCTAGATCCAATAGCCAGGATTGATCTCAAATGGTAAATTCGAGATTCAATCAGAAACGTCCATTTTAAGCTCCAAATCGAACGGTGAATGCCTTGTGTTTGTTACCCAAACGGCTAGTTCATTTTAGAACCGTTGGGAGTGGATTTAGAGATCAAATTAAGTTCTATAAATAGGGAATGATGAAGAACTTCTAGAGGTTACCATTGCTAAGATTTCAAAGCTTTCAAATCACAATATCAAGCAATTCTAAGTGCATACGGTGCTTCCGAAGTCACAAAGTGAAAGCTCCAAGAAGGAACCCAAAATTGGAGGTTCTTGCTTCAACTATTTTTCAATCTCTATTCCTCACTCTTTTTGGTATTGTGTGTACCTCAAATTTCTCTAAAACGTTTCTTAAGTTTTGCCAATTTTTTGTATTTCTTTCTTTGGGGTAACAGCATCCCGACAATTGTGCAAAAGCATGGGGTTTGGGTTGAGCCTAAAAAAACTCAACTAGGTTAGGGATTAGCCATAGGTAAAATACCAAGTAGGTTTGAGGTGAATCGTACAAAAAACTTCGCTTGTAATTTGGTGATTTTAGTGTTCTTTTCCCAACACCGGTTGGGGGTGGATGTAAGCTCAATTTTGAGTTGAACCACCTTAAGAATAATTTTTGTACTATTCTTTCTTATTCTTACTTAAAAGATTTAAGATTTAATTGAAACTGAAAAACGAAAGAAAATTTTATTTAGAATAATTCATCCCTCCTCTTGTGGGATTGTGTTAAGCACAAAGAACTTCAATGGTATCAGAGAGAGGAATCCCAAATTACATGGGTAACATCACGTGGGAGATCAACTTGTGCTAAGTGAAGGCTTTCTCATATTCTTTGTTGTTTTGTGATTTTTGGTTTTATGGCTTCCTCTTTGATTAATATGGGTGCAATTTTGTGTGAAGGTTTTTCTTCAATTCGGCCTCCTTTGTTTAAAAGAGAATTTTACTTATTTTGGAAAAACTATTTTAGAATTTTTATTCAATCTATCGATTTAGAATTATGGGAAGTTATGACTAAGCCTTGTAAACTTCCAAGAAATTCTTTTGCTGATGAAGTCAAGCCCTTTAATGAACCTAATGTTGACCATAAAACATTGGCTCAATTTAATGCTAGGGCCTTAAAATATCTTCATTGTAGAATTTCTCCTAGTGAATTCACACAAATTATAAATTTGCATACGACATTTGAGGTATGAAAAAAACTCGAAGTAACATATCAGGGCACCTCACAAGTGAAAGAGACGAAAATCAACAACCTCAATGATGACTATGACCTTTTTTAGAATGAATCCTGGTGAGAGTATTAGAAGTATGTTTTTAAGATCTAATGACGTAACAAATGACATGATAAATCTTGGAAGTGCATTCTCAAATGGTGACTTAGTAACAAAAATTTTGCAAATTTTTCCAAAGGAATATGATCTCCTTGCAACGGTTATTAAAGCGGCTAAAGATGTCAACAAAATTTCATTAGATGAACTCCTTGGAAAACATCACACAACCGAAATAGAGATGACTAGGAGACTTACGAAAGAGGCTCTTACAAGCAAGTTAAACCATGAAAGGAAGAAGGAAGAACCCATGGCCTTCAAAGCCACCAAATGTGATTCGGACTACCCTTCTACCTCTTCCACAGATTTGGAGGATGTGGTAAGCTTTCATGTTAAAGGTTTAGCACAAAATTTGGAAAAAACAAATCTCAAATAATACTTTTTAATTTAATCCAATTATCTTTAATAATATTAGTGTTAAATAAGTTATTCCTCAAAGTTTTAGGTACTTTAGAGATGTAGCTAATGTAAGAAAAACAGAGGAAGAGAAGGAGAAAAAGAGAAAATAAATAGAAGAGGAAAGAAGAAAGTCTCATTTCAAGAGAACAATAAGAAAGAGAATAAACAATTGTGTTGGTCATAAAGAGAGTAGTAAGGAAGACAAAAAGGAGACTTACTATTACTATAAGAATCAAGAAGGGGAAGAACATACTAGAAAGCTACGACAATGAGTGAAAATAAAAAAAATGTTGAAATTATATTTTTTTAATGAATTTATTCATTTTTATAAAGGATTTTGTGGTTTTATTTTATTGTACAACTTAAGAATGCTATGATAATTGATTATGGGGGTTTAGAGTTGTCTTATAGTAAATATAATTGAATTTAGGCCTTACGATTTTGTTTGGAGGTGAGTCTGCTATATGATTAGACTACCTATTTAATATGATTATGAATAATTTTTTTAAGGAGTTAATAAACACATCATACAATTAAGAGAACATATAACATAATTAGAGTTAAGTTGGTTCTAGAAGAAAGGATATTATTTAGTCCAAAAATCTCATCAAATCACAGTTGGAGCGATCATACTGTACCATGAGCTTCATATACAATATGATTAGATAAAGGTCAAAGAGTGAGATGGGATTCTGATAACCATATATAGGGAGTTGAAGGAATCACACTGTTTGATGGATAGGCCATATAATACAATAAGTGAAGAATTAATAAGAATGATTTAGTGAGATGCAATTTGTATAACACGTGAGGGAATCATATAGTTGATGTTTTTGTAGTAGAAGAGAAAGTAGAGAGAACACTTTGGGTTATATAATCTTAAGGAATTTTAAATATTTTCATTATTAAAGATTATATAGTAACTCATGTTCATGCATTTATGACTTTGTAGAAAAACTAAAAGAAAAGGAAAGTGGATTAAGAATCTTCACCTTAAATTTAGGTAGAAAAGTTTGATTATTGTAATATAAATATAATATTAAATTAATAGATAATTTATTCTTAAATTAAGATATCTTATAAGCCATTTTAGCTTTTTGTATTTTGATATATGACATAGTTATCTTGATAAGAAGTATTTGTATTACATTGGCTCATAGTTTTTAAATTTTTGTGAAACTTTAATTTGTTTATTTTATAATAAGGTACATACGTTAAATCATATAGATAGCATGAGAACTAGTTTATATTCGAAATATTATATATAGATTTTATTTGAAGTTATGGCATGATATTTAAAATAAATTTAGATCAACTAAAATTAAATAAAAAAAATAATATTGAGTTTTCTCGAAACATTATCCTCAAGTTATATGAATATATAGTTCCATTGGAATGTGTAGGGTGTTCAAGATAATTATTGGATATTTGCTCATAACCTTATTTATTATCATTAATACTTTTTGTTTGGTGGCTTCGGTATTAGTTTAAGACCTTGTACTTAAATAGATAATTTTGATAATTTTATAAGTATTTTGTTATGGAAAATAAAACTATTATTTTATAGTAAAGATTATTGAAGAGATTGTTATAATCCTATATCCAAACTGGATAAGGTTGTCATGACAATCAAGTATGTTATCCTTGTAAGTGTCAAATATATGACCCTTAATGACCAACTTCTTGAGGATGCTGGATTCTTTATATTACTTCATTAAATAGCTTAGTTAACTTGTCTAATAATTGAACCCAATTATAAATCTCAATGTTATCAATTGTTTCATTATCAATCATCTTTGTCTCTTTGCAACACATGTACAATAATGTAATCATGTTGCTTGATTTGCATAAGATTGGAGCATAGTTGTGGTGACCAACCTTGCCCTTCTTGGGATCGGGTGTCAAATCCTCTATTTTTTTATTTTTTCTTAGTACTTTAATTTTGAAATGTACTTTTTATTAAAAATCAAATAAATACATTATGTTTCAAAACATGTGGTATGCTCACATATCCAAAAAAAATGAAAAAAAATTTGCCTAAACTTCGAAATCAATTTTATGTGAAGCCAAAAATATGAAACAACATAATGATCCTATTACAATAGGTAATTAATATGTCCAATAAAACGAAGTAGATGTCTAACTTATTGTAAAATATTTGAGGCATAACTAATAAGAGGGAATGAGTGAATTGTTTATTTAAGAAAATTTTCATTTCCAAAAAATTAGTAAAAAATACTTTTCGGCCTTAAATTTTTTTTTGATGAAATAAAATTTCTCAATAATAAACGAAATACACACAAGATCTTTTGGGTGCTTCAACCAAAACCTATACCCACATCCACACTCGATCCCCGATCGGGCTTCCACTAAATATTTTCTTTTTCTTGAAGTTAGTAGAGATAAACACAATACACATCAATGCTTTAATGAAACCAAATTCATAGAAATTTAGGTTACTCAAAAAATTTAATACTTTACAATTTTTGTTTACAAAAATCCCTACATCTTCAATTCTTTAAATAAATTATTATTTTAAAATTTAATAAGATGTAATAAATCTAAAATAAGATAAATTAAAAATTTAATACAACAAAATCACATAAAATTAGTTAAAAAATAATTAAATTTTTTTTTTGAAC
Organism: Vanilla planifolia; assembly: GCA_023846275.1. Classification (NCBI taxonomy): domain Eukaryota; kingdom Viridiplantae; phylum Streptophyta; class Magnoliopsida; order Asparagales; family Orchidaceae; genus Vanilla; species Vanilla planifolia. The sequence goes on along the minus strand of JAIUJO010000017.1, from coordinate 1,849,162 downwards.
AATTAAAAAATCAATATTTAATTAGACAAAACTTATCAGGGCGAGTGTAACCAAGTTTATTCTCTCTCAATCTTTTTATATTTTTAATTATTTCAAAAATACAAATTTAAATAACTATCAAAAAAATATAAATTAATAATTCAATATTTAATCAATATAAAATATGATAAATTAAAAAATATAATATAACAAATTCAAATGAAATCGAGTGTAACTTCATTGTTCATCAAATAAGGTATAAATTAAAATGTTTCGTAAGCAATTAAAAAACCCAAGAAAATGAAACATTTGAAAATATAAAAATAAATATTAAAATGAAAATAGCTCTTTGAGATGAGTCTAATGATATTTTTTATATTTTGATCAGGCATTGTATAGGATTATTATGAATTATCAAGAAAAATAAGCATATATATTTACAAAATATTATTTCATCTTAATCAGACCTCATATTTTATTATTTTGAAATATCAAAATAAAAGAACAAAAATAATCAAAAGCAATTAATTTATTATTAAGTAAATAAATATTAAACTTATAATGATACAAATTAAAGCAATATAATATAAGAAAATCAAGAACATATGAATGTAGCACGAGAGATAAAGTTTACCAAAATGTTGCATTCCAATATACTCAAGAGAATGAGTGTAACTTTCATGATTATCAAATTAGGTAAGAATTACAATATTTTTAATTGGAATGCCAAAATATCAAGTAAAAACTATTTTAAATTACAAAAATAAATAACTTTTCTAATATTACCAAATGGATATTTAGAGTATCGTTATAATACATGAAAATCTAAGTGAAAACTTGAAACAATGATATAAATTGTATGACAAAGTTAGTCTCCAAGATACTTAGGATGTCAAGTGTAACATACTTAATAATCAAATCATATATGAATCAAAACATTTGGTAAAGTTTACCAAACTTCTTAAAAAAATATTTTAAAAAATCAAAATGAATAATTCACTGTGTAGAGCTCATGAAGACGAATCCAAAGATGTGTGTTTTTTCTTGGTAAAGCCTAGTTTAGGAAAATTTTATATTACCAAAGTAAATAAAGATAAATCATAATAAATTATAATTTTAATGTAAAGAAAATATATATTAAAGGAGAAAGGTGATATATTGAACAAATGTAATGTAACCAAATCAATGTGATGTAAATGTCATATGACATGAGATTTAGAATTACTTTATAATATAAAAAATCAAAATGAAACATTCGATGAAATGATATAAATTATATGTGAAAGTTATATTCCATGATACAATGGAGATTGGGCTTAATATTCTTGATCAACAAGTTAAATATGAACAAGGGAATAAACAAAAAATTAGTAAAAATCCTTATTCAGTGCAATTATAAAAAACATTAAGTAATAACTTGGGGTCTCCTCGATCGAGGATCACAAAGGAGGACAAGAAAAACTAGCAGAATAAACTAAAATTCTATTTCCCTTTAGAAAAGTGTTTATTCTTCAAGTAGGAAAATTTATTGCCTTCAATTAAACCCTAAGTGTCACATCTTATTTGAGTTTGTGCAACTACAAAGAATGACCAAATATTATCTTTCTTCTTTTATTTCCTTGGAGGTTGTGTTGCATGTGCCAACACAAGACATTGTCAAAAGGATAGTTAAACTTTACACTTACCTCCTTAGGTGCCAACATTTCCAGAAGCATTACCTTGAGGGCAATGGTGGTTTATGATCAATGCACAAGACATGGGTACGAGACGGATGAATCACGTGCATTGTCTCCTTAGGCGATCACATTGCTAGTGATGACAACTAACTTTTAATTGTCCAACCTCATTTTGTTGGATCTTAAGAGTCTAGCATTAAGCAAAAGAATAGCAAGAGTTTGACTTTTATCATAAGATTCTCAAACTTTACACCTCTATTATTTATCATATAACTATATTGTAGATTAATGACAAAAAACGGTGATGCACAATTATACTTTTTAAAATTTATTAAATTTTATCAATAAAGATGTGTTTATTGACAGATTATTATTTAATAATAATATAATAAAAAATATTATTGTTATAAAAATTTAGTAATAATACCCCAATCTTTTAACTAAATATATTATTAAATTTATTTTTATTAAAAATATTTTAAAAAATTTTAATCCCGTACTAACACGTGGAGCAATCCTAGTGTCGCCAATCAAATTCAAAACAATACACCCTTCTTTTGTTTAATAAATTTTTAATATATAGTAATTACCTTCTACATTTAATAATTTGCCATACCAAAACCGCATAAGCTCCTTAGCTTGGTTCTTCTAAGGTTCCATTTGGCTAGGGTTTTGTTAATTGATTTGTAGAACTCACGACAATGGCAAACCTCCCCTTACTGGATTCCTTCTCTGCATCTGGAAAGGCAGCTGATAGGCTGAGCCTTCCTCTTCTTGAATCCAGGATGAAGCTTGACGTAGAAGGATACGAGGCGGAGCTTCTCCTTACCTACGACCGCTTCGAATTGTCCCTACATCTCTTCCTTCAGCAATCCACGCTTAGTTTGTCGTCGATCCTTGTGGTCTCAAAGGATCTCGGTGACCTCACGGTGTTCCTTGAGCACATGATCCATACTATCCCTAACGCCTCGGTTAATTTCCTCATTAGCCTCTCATGTCCTTCAATGCAGAGTTCGGACCCTCCTGGCTTCCTTTCATTCAATCTAGCACAAGCCATCATCCTCCTTGTCAATAAGAAGGTTCGTTATTTTATTTTATTTTATTTTTAGATGAATCTGTTATAGTATTTGGTACACTTCAATTTGGAGGGATACCAATATTCAACATATTTCTATTCTGCATTTTAATGGGTGGAGATATCTTTTGTTTGTATTGGTTAAAGTTATATTCTGAACTGGGCATTGGAGAAGATGGGAAACTTCCACGTAATTGAGCTTTATGAGAAGATTATATTTGTTGATAAGTTGTTAGACTTGATTAGGACTTTCTAATTGTTGTTAATGGTAAAAGTTTGATTTCCCTCTGCAAAGAATAAAACAAGCATTTTCTCCCTTGATTTCTTAAATATAGAATCTTAACTATTTCTTGTGAGGCTACATATTTCTTTTGCTAGATTATTATATTAAAAAGGTTTAGGCTGCCAACACTAAATTCATATTCCATTATTATAATTACAAGAAAAGTCCTTTAACACATCAAGTGAGGTCAGACACATTGATTCTAAGATGCTATTGTTTCTATTCATTAATTGATTTTCTTCTGGATCCAAAGTTGTTAAAGCCATTTCTAATAGTCAATAGTCATTTTTTTGTTCTATATTGTTTACTTTTTTATAGGAAAGATTTTAGTAATCTACTTCTCTTAAAGAATCACAAAGTGACCATCTAGATTGATTTTCTTTAAAATTGTCTTCAATTGGTAGAATGCCAAATTTCTCCTTTATAGTAAGTTACTCTTCAATCTTAAAAGCTTTATCTCTATAGCAATTATTCAATTTGTGTGTTTGTACTCACACATTGACATTTGATACCATTTAATCTTAAGAATCTGCCTTTATTCTTGAGTGTGATGTTTTGATTGCACAACACTCAGAAGTATGTTTTATTTTCATCTTATTTGTTCAATGCATGGATCATATTAGTGAAATTTTTTGTTAATTTCTTTATAATTTTGAGGTATAAGTTCAAAATAAGTAAATTTTATATTGTTTCTTTTGTTTATGATAACTATTAATATCATAGGTTTTTGTAATTACTTGTCTAATTATTAATTCCAAATATTTATTATAAGAACTAAAAATGTTATACCATTTAAACTTTAGAGTCATTGTTCATAGACTCAGTTTTCTTTTATCTATTTGCTTAGTCTTAGTTTTGCTTTATCTCTTTGCTTAGTCTTATCAATTGGTATTAAATTATTAGCAAAATGCATATTAATGGTTTAACTTGAATTTTATAATTACATCAATAATTAGTGTAAAATTGAAGCTGTCTTTCATTGCTTATGTTGTCAGAAAGTTTGATGAAAGAAGAAGTGCAAAAGTACTTATGAAGCATTATCTGTTTTTGTGCAAAAATGGAAGTTGTGAGAAAATTTCCAAATGTTTTTGATGCTTTTGGTGCACAGGTAGAAAACATTTTTGAAATTAAGTTTACGAACACATCCAAGGAATTAAAGCATTGCCATATTGAAATTTAATGTAATTAAGAAATCTTTAATATGTTCTCCTTAGACGTGCAAAATTTTTTTTAATATATGCCATTTTAATTTCTTTTTATTCTTTTCTAATACCTTATCAATATAAAGCCTCCTTATAAACTCATTATTGCTTTGTTATACATTTTTTTTCATAATTTCAATATGTCCAATGCTAGCTTCTTTTTTTTCCTTTTCCAATGCCTTTTCGAGCATGTGAGGGAAATATTATAATAAATAATTAATTTGAGTTCATGATGATTCTCTTGTAGAATTAAGAAAATGTTTTTTGTTCATTGAAGTAATAATAAGAAACTGTTACGATCATTTTATGTTTTTCATTAAGCTCTTTAATCTCATAATAAACATTCATTATATTATATTTCATAGAATTATCCAAAATTGTACTAACCCATTTCTATTTCAATTCTTACTTGAATATTGAACTTTGAATCTTAAAAATGGTAATACCTTGGTTTTCTAACAATGTGCCTAGTTTGTTGGACAATAATAATGTTTATCTTCTTATGAATCATGATGTGAATTAACTTAGCCAAATTTATGATTTAATTCTAGTTTCTTGAAATTATTTTTGTATACGTATCCATGCCTGATGTTGTAGGAATCCTTCCTTTTTTTTCAATTAACTCATTGTTGATATAACCAACTTTGTTAATTTGTTGGTATATTTAGACAATAAAACACATTGCTTTTTAGAAGTCCTAAGCATTAGATTTAACACAATTTTTGACATACATTGCCATGGGTTGGCTACCTTGAGGACAATGGAGAGGGACAAGTCATAGAAATAGATGTTAGGAGGCGTTCGGGATAAATGGAAAGATACACCATAGAGTTGCCTAGAGGTCAACTGAAAGAATTGGGAAGGAGAGATGGATAAGTGAGGTTTTTAAGTATATACTATAAGCTAAGAGAAATGGCCTATGTGAAATATTTTACCAACTTCAAATGCTAAGATGAAAGCTATGAAAGTTTATGGGCTTAAACCAAATGATCTTAAAACAACCAAAATGGAATTTTTTTTTCATAATTCTATTTAGTATTGCAAGAGTTATGTTGTTCCAATGATTATATAGAAATTAAAGTTCTCTTGCATGTTTTTGATTTTTCTTGTTTGTTTTGAAAGTTTATGCTTTTAATTATGTTTTGCTTATTTGTATATTCATATGGTTGGGTTGGATTGCCTCTTGAATTATTTATGGACCTTCAGATTGTTCGTGATTGAAACCTTAAAAAATTTGCATTTTTTTATGTTGTGCACTGCATTCGTCACATGAACAAAAACATAGAAATGAAGCAAAAAATAGGAAGCTTCAAAATATTTTTTTCTCATTACTACAGTTGTGTGATGTGATATATACTCTATTTTTACTGAATTTTCTTACTTCTATTGTTATAATAACTGTTGTATTATTTCTTTTTTGAAGGAAGAGGAAGAACTAAGAGTGAGGTGGTCGTAAGTTGTACTGTGTGATCTTCATCAACGAAAAGTTTGGTTTGATGATCGAACTGCTCATGCTATTTGCAATGCATGCTTTCACAGTTCTTGAAGGTTGATATTTTCCATATCTCTACAATTGGTTAAGTCCCATTAGTTATCTTATTATGCCTTTTTATTGCTTCTTTTTACTGAACACAGGGTCATGGTAATGAGCTATCTTACTTGAAAAGATTCTATGTTTTGGTGTTTTAGTTAAAAGCTTAAGCATAAGGTAAAAGAATTAAATAGAAGATCCAATCTCCAAGAATGAGTTTCAAGTTTAAAGGAGAGAGTGTAAATGACAAGTCAAAACTTAACAAGATGAAACAAACTTTTTTTTCCCAAGTGAATGGTATGATCAAAGGGGAAATACTTAGGTCCTTAGAAGTTATAAATAAGATTTTCATTTTGCAACAAGATAAGATGAAAAGGAAAAAACTCTCTACCTCCATACCATGGGTTAATGATGAAATTTGGAAGGAAAAGAAGAATTGTTTTTGCCATTTGTAGCCTTCACATAATGGAACAATAATGAAGGAAATAAAAAGAGAAAGTAAGATTTATGCTTCTCAAAGAATGCTTACTATGGAATGGTGATGAAGATCGATGTAATAAAAAGTTCACATAAATGTATAACTCAATCAAAATTTGATTCAAATGATGTGAACCAAAGCAAGTTGAAATGGTTATTTCAAGTAATGAAAAGGCACTTGCAATTTTATTACTTGAGCATTACTCAAAAACTATTTAATGTAAAGAAAAGATTAGGTATGATTGTGCTAATAACTTTTATTGGGCCTATTCTCATGGGTTATTAACATATGAAATATAAGTATCTAAATAAACATCAAAAGAACTTGTCAACTAGCTCTATAATATATAAATATGGACCTCCCCTTAAACATTTCATGTTTCGAGCTATTGTGACCCACTGGAGGATTTGTTAAAGTAGGTTTGGGCTTAATATCTGTGCAAGGCAAGGCTTTTGGAAGATATATAGTCTAACTAAAAAAGTTCAAGGCCTAAGTTTTAGGTACACTCACATAGATTTGACTTATATTTTCTTGATAGAATTTCATATCTCGAATGATGATCCATACTCGATAAGGTTAGATTAAGAGACTTAACAATAAATCGATTTGCCATAAGGTTTTCATGTCTTAAGAGAATATCAATTATTGAATGATCATCACTAACATTGACTTGTAAGAATGAAATATATTCAACTACAAACTAGATGTAATTAACTTAAATAGTTGATTTGTCAATGTCAAGTGAGAATAGTTATGTTGATTTTCTACCCAAAGAAATAAAAACCCAAGGAACTTGGAAATTGTTAGAGGACATAAAATAACTTTTGATTATTGAATTAGCTCAAGAGATGACTTCTTTTAAGACAAAAATTTATTTAGTTATCCCTCAAATAAGTTTGTACTTTTGAAGTACAACTTTATTAGTTATTAAGATATCTAAATATTATAATTAAACAAAAAGAGTTGACTTCATTTAAGTTAACAAAATCTTCAGAATGCAAAATCATGATGCTAAGTATGAAATTTTATTGATAACTTTAGTAAAGTCAAATAATACCTTCGATAGTTATCACAAGAAGAAATTTGTGTAACTTTTAGCATATATAGAGCCTTTTTAAGGGATCCTTTATATTTGATTGTTGGAGCTCAACATCTTCCTCTTTATGAAGTTGATAGACATCTGGTCCTAGAATATCCTTGATCAAGTACAAGCCTATGGAGGCATTATTATTGTCGAGAGCTCTTATATTGTTTAAGAACCAAATCATTGACCTTGGAAGGACAATTCTTAATATGTAACATTTTTTCATACTTTACTTTTTATTTAGTTTCTTTACATGGTCTCTAAGATACTTTTCCTTAATGAGGTGCAACTTTTGATGTGGTAGCTTCAAGTTCAAGCTTTTGAACTTGTTAAGTGATTGACCTTTGTAGTGATTATAGCTTTGAATCCTTAGAAAAACTTGACGTGTTACAGAATGTGTAGTCCATTATGCTCACAATATATCGAGGAGTTCACCTACACACCTACCTTTTTATCAACAAGACGAGGCTTTAGAATTTTTAAGATGTCTTTGTTCATTGCTTTGGCTTATCCATCTATGTGAGGATGAGAACTTAAGGCATACTTAAAAAAACAAACATACATTTTGCATAAATCTAGAAATTCTTTAGATTGGAACATTATTGTGTCATTTGCAACAATTGTTACTAAAATATTAAACCTAGTATAAATGTTTCTCTAAAGAAAACTTTAAATCATATTAATAGCCTTGTCAAAAAGTGGCTTCACATTGATCCATTTTTAAAGTTTGTTTACCACAAAGAGAAGGAAACTCCTTCCATTTCTAGCAATTAGAAATAAAAAATGGAAATTCATACCATAGTCTAACAAGAACCAATAAATAATTATTTCTTCCATCTTTGTGAATAATTAATATGAAAGGGGAGCATGAACTTGAAACCCTTTGCACCTTTTGGTAAATAAAGTAATATTTGTTTCATTATTGGTCAAAAAAATCCTTGATACATAATCTTCATGGCAAGTTTATAGCTAGAGGCACGTCCATCACACTCTTTTGAATGGATCAACTTGATCATATCTTTAACTTCTAAAGGATGGTGTGATGGCCTTAGTTTCTTAAACTTTTTTTCCTCTTCTTTGTTCACTAGGGCTTAATTCTTAATATTAATTATTTATTTCTACCAAAGATAATTATATATATATATATATATATATGTCTAAAAATTATTTTGTTGATCAAATGATGAGTTTACAATTAAAAAGATACATAAGCACTCAAATTTCTTTAAAAACTCTTTTTCTCACCACTTTTCATCCATACTCTTTGGGTACAATGGTGTCCTCAATATATACATATGAAAATATTAAATTATCCTTTTTAGAAAATATTGAATAACAAGAGGCAAGTCTACCATAGACTTATTATGTCAAAAATAATAACTTCAAGCCAAAAATCCATGTTATCTAAACATATTATAATTAATCTTTTAATTGATATGACTTTACTGCTTCATGTTAATGTAACATTCTAAGAAGCTAAGAATGTGTAAGATATCATCAAAAGACACTTCATATAAATCAATAAAAATTATTCATATAATCAAAACAATTAGTACAATAAAAAATATCATGTTATAAGAATGTAAGCAAAGCAAGTGCATTAGACTTGATAATAACAATTAAGAATGAGAGAAAACCATCCAATTAAGAAGACATCATGCATCATATAAACTATAAGAATGTTATTGAGTATCACATTATTATATCAAGTATCACAATAAAGACGTCTTGTTATTAAAATGTCCCATACAATTTATTCTAGATTTTTGTGATCTTTTTTAATGGGCTTATTACATCCTAACTATCCATTTAATTGTAAACTTGATTATAATGAAAACTCTTATTTTATCATGTTTTTTAAGCTTATATGTGAAAATCAATACATGCAACTAAGATAAATCTAGAATGATAACTAGTATGAGGGGTTTTCCCAACTCAATTGTTACAAATAATATTAATACATGGAGCTTATCTAAGTGGTTTGGCATTATCTTGTTGTCACAAATTGTTAATAGTGCCCAATCAAAAGATTTTGTTGGACCAGATTGTCACAAATATCAATGCACTAATTAAAGATTTTTTCTTTACTTGATTGTCACAAATATCTCATTCATCTTATTAAAATAATATCAATCAATTGGTATCATTGCTTTATTTTGATGTCTATTGCACTTGATTATAATCAAAACTGATATATTTTATCTTTCAATTTTCAATACATGAAACTAAGAAGTATAATAATATAACCATTCTTATTAATGTGTTAAAAATATTTTTAATATAATTTCATTAATTTTGTCTAGCTTGTTCTCACAACATTATCGATTACAAAATATCTAATATTTCATATTCATTGGCATAAGTCCAACATCATATATGCATCATCACATATCATTATCATGTGCTCATGACATCTTATGTATATTATTTTATGTTATATTCATATCTTTTGTTCATCATGTACTTAGTTCCAGCACAACTCTTTATACTTATTTAGAGTTTGTCATGATTGGCATTTAATTTACTCAAATAATATCATCTAATGGCATCATGATTCTTCAACATAAGCTATGTTCCATAAAATTTTTGCATGAAACAAAATTGTGGAACTATGTATCACAAATATGATTAAATATGAGTAAAAAGAATTTTATTAAACTTAATAGTAAACTTTATTAGTCACTTATCTCAAGAGACACAATTTTTATTGATCAACTTTGTGTTAAATTAGCATTGGTTAATTTGGGTTGGTTGGTCATTTGGGTTAACTTGAGTAGTTGGTTAATTTTGTTCGCTAATGTAGGCTTTGGGTCACAAGTGACACCTACATTCTACAATATTTAGTAGTTAGCTAAGACTTGATTTTGGGATAATTTATTCATATCAATATTATATGAACCAACTTAGTTGAATTCACCCAAATTATTAATAATATTATCATGATGTTTTTCTTCCAAACACTTTCTTTCCTCCTTTATCATCATCTCCCCCATCTTCATTTGTCATGAAAAATAAGTTTTGGATTTACTTCAATGTTTTAATGATATGCTCTTCTCATTAGCATTAGCTTTGTAGAAGCTTGCTTAGCTCCTAAGTGTCCTCTCATGGGCACTCTCCCTTTCTCAGATTTCTTTCTCTCTATCTCTCTCGTCTTTTTTATTGAAAATATTCACAACTTTGTTCTCTCTCCTCAAGATCAACCTCTATCTATTTATAAGAAAGTTTATGCAAGAAATGGGTTAGCAAAGCTTATCCTTATTATTATTATTATGGTTATTATTATTACTATTAGTTGTCCTTGGTGGTAGCATTACAAAGAGCTGTAATGCATCGTAGTGATGGGTTAATTAGCTCATCATTTTGTATCAGACCACGTCTAATTGATGGGATCTTATAAAGTCAACCGAGAGGGAGTGTGACATGTTAAATTTATGATTAAGGATATTTGGAAAAGTTTTAAAACATTGCATTTTTTTCTTCAGTTAGTGAAATGCTCAATATTTTATGATCTCAAATGATTTCATCTAAGAAATATGGTTTCAAAAGAATATAATTATTTTGTAATATGTCAAACTTATCTAGGGTTGTCTCAGTTACTAAGATTTTTTAAAACAAAACTATTAGCTTGACATAAACCTTTAAATGTCATAGGATAACGCACTTGTGTATGTCTTGAGATAAGATTGTGGATAATATTGTTAATCAACCAAAGTATATTATTGAACGTATCACTTGACCATTTTTACATCTAACTTTATAAGGGTTAAAATCCCAAACTTTAGATAAGTGTCATAGGGATTTATCAATAAGAAGGCCTTTTAGGTCGAAGAACTAGGCGATTTAGTAGCTCAATACTCAACTTTTTAAGATGAGAAAAGTCTGTACCATAATCTCTATTATTGGCTAGTAGATCCACTTTTGATTTTGTTCTTAATGAATAAAAAATAGATCTATAGTATCATACTTTTGGAGAAGAGGCCAAGCTAGTACCCTTAGGATTTCAATGTAAATCTTTACTTTTTTGTAGGACACTACTTATTATTAGTTGGAAACTACAAAAGATTTTTAAGTGCTTCTTTTGTAGCCCTCAACCAAACTAGTGACTTGCAATCAAGGCTTCATGCTTAGCCTATTTATTAGTGATAATGAAAAAATTATGATAACACCTTTAACCTTTACTTACTAAGAGCTAAGAAGGACTGAACTAATGCTACAAGACTCACACATGAAAGCTCCATTAAAAAAGGTTGTTAAAAGTTTACAAGGGTCTTAGGTTTTGAATCAAAAGAAATTCTCTCCATTAGAAAACTTTTAAGAACTTGAGATTTCATAAATGAATAGGAAATGAAGTTAAGTTCAAACTCATAATGCTTAATTACCCATTTTTGTAACCTATTTATATTATCTATTGGTTGAAGGATGTGCCTCATAGGTTTATTGGTTGTCACATCTATGATGTGAATATTGGTATAACTGATAGGTTGGCATAGTAAAGCATGGGTTAGATGCTCTAAAAGAGAGTATCTTAGCTCTACATCTTTCTAAGTGAGAGTAACATAATAGATTAGTTGTTGAAATCCATTATTCTCTTGAATTAATGCATGAAGCAATTATATATATATACATAAAGTCTCCCTAAGGACTAAATTGCTCAATATTGGAGGCTAAGATAAGTATCAATTAAGCTCTAGAAAAGCCTTTTGACAATCTTCGATTTACTATTGTTTAAACGTATTGTAGAGTAGCTTGATGAATTGTTGAAGTTTCTCTCCATACTTGAAAATAAAAAAGGTGAACCTGATAATTTTTTTAGCTAGATATTGAGCATCTCGATGTGCTTTTTAGGAAGGCATGTTTATCAAATCCTTTAACATGTCTAGATTTACTTAGATTCCTTTTTTTGAGACCATGAAGTTAAGAATTCTCAATAAAGTGCTAAAATTACTTTCAAAAGATTTAGTCCCCTGGTACACTTTTTACATGCCTTTAAAGATCTAATTTTTATTAAAAATTGTTTACATAATGTTCTAATTTTTTGCATCTCTAACTTTAGAAGATAAAATCAATCATCATTTAACAAATAGCTCTAGCATTATTAAAATCAAATGACATTCCTCAAAATGTCACAAAGTAATTATGGCTCATGTCATTTCTTTCTCTATCTTTTGATTTTGAAAACACATTTTTTTAAATAAAAAACCATTAGCATCATCATTTTTAAAAATCACAGTAAAAATAATATACATTTGAATATTTTGAAAATTATAACAAAATCAATATAAAAAATTTAACATTCTTTCAAAAGATAAGTTCTTAAATCACTACAAAAATACAAAAACTAACGACTTAATAGAAACGTAACAAACGACTAAATAAGATAGAGCATGATCTATCATTCCCTTTGATTGTAACATCCATAATGTGAGGGCAATTATTTTAATAATATTTCGATATTTTAAATTATCATGTGCTTAAATTAAATAAAAAAATCATAATCATAGGTTTGATTTATGATCTTAAGAAGAGAAGATTTATAATATCCAAAATATAAGAAAATTGAATTATTGTTATTTTGAATTATTTAGAATTTTAAAGAATCTTTGAAAACATTAAAGTATAATTCATATTATTCAAAAGTCATATACCACTAAAGGAGCAACCCCTAAAAAGAAAGAGACAAACTAAGAAATAAAACAAATTAATTATTTGAATATAATGATAATATGTTGACAAAAAACTCTTTTGAGTATTAAAATAGAAGAACAAAGATTTATAAGGATTAACTTATGAGAATAAAAAAGTTTTTAAAATAATTAAAAATATTACATAAACTCAATAAATTATGAAATTTTACTAAGGCATAGAATTTACATTTATAAGCATAGTAGAAATTTTATGTCTCAAAAAGTAGGTGTGATAATCATTGAACCAAAAGTTAATGAGGATTTAAAAATATTTTTAGGTTTTTTTAAATTATTTAAAAAAATTGAATATCATTAAAATAAATGAAATTTGGCAAATAGGTGTAGTTAGTTTAGAAAAATCATACAAAATTAACTACTAAACTTTTGAAGTTCAAATTATTTAAAAAAAGCAAGAAATCTTAGAATTTCCTAATTTTTTTTAAATCTTATTTTTTTAATTTTGCTAACCTTATTGTACTGAAAAAAATGACATGACCGTAACCTAATGTATTCCAAAACTATTAAATTCCAAGCGATGTGAAGGCAAGAAGTCACCAAACTGAAGAGGTCGAATTGTTGAAGGGAAATGAAGCACCGATATTTAGTATATCAGAGGATGACCATGTATGATGAGGATGTTTTGAATAAAATTAAAACATTTTGATCCTGGTTGACAGCTTAAAGAGAAGAGGAGGAAGAGAAGTAGTATTGTTAAATTATTGGAAAGAGTTTAACTAGTCAAGTAAGTGAATTGAGAAATAATCTTGGAAATTAGGAAAGATATATTGTAGTAAGTGTAAAATACTTAAAATGAAGGAAATATGTATCATATAATGGCACATAATTTGATATCTATTTTTAGGGGAGACCTTTACAAGGGGAATTGAGATAGCAAGCTTATACATTTATATTTACTTAGTATTATATAATGCTTGGCAACTATAATAAGTAATCAATTGAAAATCTATCAAATTAAAAGATAATTGACATTCATGCTTGTATTTTTTGTGTTTGCTTATATTTTACTAAGCATCATATGATCATGATTTTATTATAGATGTCTAAAATATGTTACAATAACATGTATGAGGATAATGGCCATTAAAAAAAGATGAAAAAAAGGCAATGATTGTTCTTAATATATTTAGAAAAGAGAAAAAATGAAAAGAAATTAAGAACAAAGGTTGCGAAAAGGTAAGGTATGATTCTATAAGTTCAGTGATGTTAGTTTTCAAAAGTGAAGTTTATCATTTAAAGAGCTTAAATTATGATACAAAACTAATATATTGTTGATTCAATTTGGATGTGTATCTAGAAGATCAATTATTTTAATTCTTCACTTGCTAAGGGGTTTGATGAAGAAATCTTGAAGGAAAATGATAGAAGTCCAATAATTGTGTTTTGAAAGGCCTTGTGATAGGGAAAAGCTTAGCATTAGATATATCGAAGTTATGAAAGCATGCATATAAAAGTAATGATGCATATGTGCATTCAAGTATTGTTGATTAAAGGGTTCTCAATTGTAATGTTTTGCATTGGTTCTATATTCACAATGGTGCATTCTTATTTTTACTTTTGATGATGCTTTTATTGATAGCACTAAGAAAGAGGTTATTTTATTATGTTTAACTAAACATGGAATTCATTTTTAATTAAACCCAGAAGAGTACAATTGCTAAGGATTACAATTATGCGATACTAAAATATAAAAAAAATGAGAGATTTCGTTATTTCCAATATAAATTTAAAAAAATAGAAAAATTTAAAGGATGGTTATAATCTAATTCAAACATGTTGGAGGAATTGAGGAGTGCTTTTGTTATATTGTGTGATCAAAATATCTTACTCATGTTTACATATAAGTTTTTTAAAACTAATTAGAATAAAAAATATAATATGATTTTAAATATTGTCTTGTGAATTCAAGTATACAAATAGAACATGTGGTAGATATACTCGAAATGATATGATTAGAAATAATGAAAGCGAAAAATGTTATTGCCAGGAGTGTTTGGTTGTATGATTTGAACATGCTATTTTTGGATCAGTTAATTTGTTAAGAGAGAAGAGTTGTCATAATTCTCTCATTCAATGGTGGAAGAAGAAGACCAAAAAGGGGTGAGAACAAAATAATATAAGGGGCTTGACATTTTTTAATCTTAATATCTAGTCAATATGGTGCAATGGTGTCATAGAATTCATTTAATGGTCTTGGATAAACGGGATGGTAATGTAATGCACACTCAAAGTTTTGGGGTGGTGTCTAGTTGCAATCTTTGGAATTTTATGTCCAAGAAAAAACTATGAGGACTTTATGAAATGTGTTTAAAATTTAGAGTAAAGAAATGCTAATGCAAATGTGGTAATAAAAATGAGAACAAAGAATTCATGCAATAAATTTTGATAGACATGTGTTTTGTACCTAATTGTAACTATGACATATGTAAGTTATGATTTTGATGAGGAACGAAGACTAGTTTAAAATAATAGATAATTGAAACCTTCTCCATTGTAAATCAGACAAATTAACCAAGTTCTTGAAAGGCAACTATCCTTTGTCTAACAATTTGCCGGTAGATTCAAGTAAAAGTAGTTAATAAAATTAACTTTAAGAATGCTATTAAACTCATGCAAGCAAATTTAAATTTAAGAGTAAATCTGAATTTAAATTTTTGTGGGGCAATGAAGATCAAAGTGACAACACAATGAACACAAATTGATTGAAACTATATTTTAATAGCAACTTTTATAGGACCAACAAAACTAACATGAGAAAGATGTAAAATCATGTTGTTCTTACTTTAACAGTTATATAGATACACAAAGAAATAGCAAGAAAGAAGTATTAAAGCTAGTACAACAAACATGACTGACAAGATATACCAAGGGAAACACTTGAGAGGTCCCTCTATACGTACACATGAAGCGACCAGCACCTCTGGTTCTTTAATCTCTGGTCATCTTGGGCTCAACAACAATGATTTTGTCTGTAAAAATGTCATAAAAAACAATATTAAAAAGACAAACCTTTCATAATGGAATTTGTCTTTTATACAGTTTTATATTGTCATTTTGTCTAGCCCATTATATTTCTGTGTGTGCATGTATCTACAGACATTTAATACATCTTATACATGCATTAATTTTTGTTATACTTTTTTTTTATGGTCAATGGATGCTTTGTTTTCATTTATACATGATTGTACATAATGATTTTTGTTCTCATATAACCATGTTTGTATGTACATAATGTAATTTGTGAATCCAAAACATATATTAGACATTGTCTGCACTTGTATAGAAATAACTATTGTGTAGTTAATATTTTTAGGGGCATTTCTCCCTTTGTGCACATAGAATTTTACATGCATTGCTTTATTTGTGCATATGTAGTTAGGAGGCAAGCATCTACATGTGCACTATGCATCAATAGATAAATCTAGTTTGCCTAAGTTGTTTCTAAATTTGTTGGAATTGAACATGCCCACAATTGGTGATGTAACTACTCATATGGTTTGCACATTTCCACCCATGCAAACTGATCATGTATTGTCTACAACAATGGGACATCTCTTCATAATACCTAGTGACTAAAGCCAACATAAAAAATAAAACACATTTTTCTCTTCAAATGCTTTAAAAATTTAAAATATGATCAAATATGTAGAAAACATACACCACATTTTTAATATATAATGAATGAGTCTTAAAAAGTAGTGGGATTGTGTTGCATTGAATTGAATTTTGTTGTTGTTATAAAAGCAAGTAACATATTCTAACTTTCATTTATGATTTCTCACCTATGCAACGATAATTCTTTTGCAGAATATGCATTTTTGTGTAAAGAATTGATGAAAATTTGTTAAATTACTCAAATTAGCTATTCTTTTGTCTACATTTTTTTATATTTATATATATGCAGAAGAAGCAAAAATAGTAGATGAGAAAACATGAATTTGGAGTTACCTTATAAATGAGTTTTAAGATATACTTGAATTTTTTAGTTGGATTAAGCATAATCTAGTTGGGCCTACTTAAGATGGTTCATCTAGTATGTTTTAGATTTAGCTCAATTTTTATTGTTTGGGCGAGGCAATGAGTTAGATGCATGTGCTCAACTGGTGAAACAGCAAGCTTTGTTAATATCTGTAGATTGCGTGGTGCACTTTAGCCATTATTATATTAGTGGTGGTTTATACTTTCTGCGTGATGGTAATAGTAATGATAGAAGAAAAAAAAAGTCTAAAATGTGTCA
Organism: Vanilla planifolia; assembly: GCA_023846275.1. Classification (NCBI taxonomy): domain Eukaryota; kingdom Viridiplantae; phylum Streptophyta; class Magnoliopsida; order Asparagales; family Orchidaceae; genus Vanilla; species Vanilla planifolia. The sequence continues at coordinate 1,831,915 of JAIUJO010000017.1, read as the reverse complement.
AAACTATTACTTCAAAAATAGGTTTGGATTAGAATAATGATTAACTTAATAAATGTTAATGAGCATGACCATGTTGACTTTATGAGTTGTAAGAAAATGTATGAGATAAGGAACCTCAAGCGTTGTTTTGCCTATGTAACATGTACTAAATACAAGCACCATGCAATTTCAAAAAATCTTTATTAGAATAACCACAAAATTTTATATGAACATGTGAATACACCTATTTGGTTGTCTATTCTAATTATATGAAACACAAAGTAAACAATTTTAATGTAACCTACCAATAAAACAATTTTTTTAAATAGTTGCAATTTATATGTGACTAGAACTATGCATTATGTGGAGAGAGAAATATGAATATAAACAATTAAGGTTACACACTTAGAAAATATCACTTTTATTGCATGTAAAACATTCAATTATTTATAAGTATAAAATCATTAACTTTGGCATACAAATATGAATAATAGTTTACTTTTAATTACAAAAAAATGCTATAAAAAATTTATGCATAAGTGTGAATATATTAACTTTGCCATGTGCTTTAAATAATAATTTTATTTTGGATAAGTGGACTATTTTCTCAATTGATATGTTGATTATGATCTTGAACCAAACAATGTAAAGTGATATAATTTTGTTCTCTAGTGAAAAACATAATTGTACTTTTTTTAAAATTTAAAATGATTTGAATTACTTTTTTAAGAAGATTGATGCTACGCCAAAACGTTGAACCACCCTTTTGAGTACATGGTTAATGTCACTTTGGTAACAACTCATTTGCTTTTAAATTATTTCATCTTGATGTGTCTTGTCTTAAACTTTTTGCAACTTTCAAAAACATAATATCTTTTCAATATTATTATGTTTCTCTTGATCACATAAATTAGAATTAATTATTTTATACTTCAAAACCAATATCAACATATTTCCTTTGACATGTACAAATTTTTAAAGTTTTTATTGGGTATATTGCATGATGAAGATTCCAGTTAAATTAATCCTTTTATGTTTCACTGGTTGCAATTTTTGTAAGACAGCTTTGTGTAGCCAAAAGTGACCTAGCACGAGCATCAAGCATCAAACCAATTCAATATTATTTTTGGTGAAGACAAAAAATAATGTTGCAACACCTTTTGGATCAGGTACTTTTACTTTGTGAAGTTTGTACTTTGGTTAAATGAGTCCTTTATATTGATGTAGAGCTTGTTACAAATACTGAGGGGAATGTTACAAAATTTAAGGGGCCAGCAATATTGAGGAATTACAACTAGCTTGTGACCTTTTAATTAAGTATTTTGAATAGGAATAATATTGGTTTTGAGTATTTTTTTTTGAGGTATGTACATAATTACTAATTTTTAGACTATTATTAGAATTAATTAAATTTGGGAAAAATGCATATTGCTTTTTGGTTTTCAGGGTTATTCTCAACTAAAGTTTCTTGAGTTTTATAATGGCCATTTAGGTCTTTTTAAGTACCCTATAGTAAGAAAGTAGGTTCATACACCTCAACAATGTTAAAAAGCAAAGTTAATATAAAAATCCTCTTCTTCTTTCTATATTGGCGAAACCTTATACCCTTTACTAAATTTAAGGTTGTTGAAGTTCATGGAGGTGGAAAGAGGAACGATGATGATGTATTATGGCAAGGGGTGGCAAGGATATTGGAGAATAGTATAGAGATGTTGTCACTCTACTTGCACCTATTATATGCATATACTAATAGTCTATTATAGAAGCAATATTGAAGATATAATGTCAAAAAAGATGAGGGTGACAAAAAATTGTTTTGAAACTATAAATATGGATATCTATTCTAACTGAAAGTCAATGTTACTATGTCAAGTACAACACTATAATCTACATAATATGATATTCACAATCATCTTACATGTCTTTAGAAATTATCTCTTTGTGAATTTGTGATATGTCTTGTAATATATATAGAAAAATAAGTTATACAATGTTTAATAAGTAAATATTAAATGTAACAATTAACATGATATGATATAATGATATAAATATAAGTTTAAACATGACATCTCTATAATACTCAGAGAAGAAATGAGTCGTCAATAGTAATAAATAATAAGCTTAGTGATATAAGAGTCCACATTTATATATTATATATTTTTCATATACATGTTGTATATCATTTCTTATTAATTTGTCTATTTATCTTTTTTTCTTTTTTGTTAATCTAATATAATTGAACTCATATTTCTTATATTACTATTATCATATATTTCTATCATATGTTATCTCATATCTGTATGACATCTAAACACATAATCTCTACACCTCTACTAATAAGCATGCATAACTGGTTAGTCCTATCAATCACATAATATCAATATAGAACATCAACATTACAGAAGGTGTTAGTAGTAGTAAGGAGATCTCTAATGCCATTTCATAACTTGATAAAACTAATTCTAGTCATGTTTAGCAAATCATGTGTTCAGCTCAACATATATAGTGGAGTCATGAAATAAAATATAGAATTGTTTTATTTTTAATTCTTTTTTTATTTAGGATATTTAACCCAGTTATAATTTACATCATATTATAAGATACTATTTCATTTATTTATTTTTTATCTTCTATTGTATTTCTATTATGTTGTCTTTTAATTACTCAATGTCATAAAAGCATTGATGTATCAGAACATGAATGCAAACATGAGACTTGTATGTCATACTTGAATTCTCAAATAATTATACTTACTATATTATCATTTATTTGAATTTACATGGATTCCAAAAATCTATCTTTTTTCGGTCCTTTCTTTTTGTTTTTCATTTCTTACAAGGAAATTCATTAATAACTCATAAGGATCTATGGTTTTAATATCCCAAAACTATTTTATTTTAATTTCTTAAAATTCTTAAGAATGTATGTATCAATAATAAAGGAATTGCATTTAGAGATTGATCTTACTAATTCTTTTTTTTTTAGCTTGCAGCAGTTAAAATCACCTCTAAGTTCCTTTATCATAGTTTCTCACACTATTCTTGCTTTTATTTTTTGGATTTAAGCTGTAACAACAATTTAAACAAAGTATTCCTTAGTTGTGGCTTCTCTCACTTTCCTTTGTTTGTTGGAAGTATAGCAATAGTCTTTCTACATTATAATTATTCAAAATAGAAATACTTTTCTTAATTTTTAATTGAAGCTGAAGCTCACTTTAACTAGAGTTTGCTATGCCCAGTTTGGTAGAATGCCTTTTTCCCATTAAGCTTCAGCTTGCTACAACACTAGCCCTTGCTGGCTTGTAAAAATTCACGGCAGCCTCTTTCTTTAGGAAAAAAAATTGAAATACAAAGCTGAGCTCTCTTGGCAGCACAAGTATAACCAAAAACTTATCCCAAATAGGTTTATTGTTATCTCATCTTCTTTGACTACCTTGCTTCATTCAGCATTGCAATTAACTTGTGCTGCTGATTTTCATTTTGTTTCTCTTTTCCTATTATGCTGCTCTCCTTTCATCTTCTTTCTACGTTTTCCTATCCCTGATTCCTTTTCTTTGTTAAAGTCTTCTCCAAAGCAGCTGATTCCTTTGCAAACCATCTCAAGTGAGGGCCACAAAGGTTCTTGAGGTTGACCTGGAAAAAAGGGAATAAGGGAGAAAGAAAAATGCTGTTGTTACTATTACCAAATAAATAGTAAAAAGAAGTTTTATAATTCAATAACTTCTAAAATTAATTAAAAATAAAGGAGAGTTTAAAAACTTTTTCAACAAGGATCATAAGCTTCAATTTAGAGATGTGATCAAGGGAGAACATTCATCGAAAACATTGGTTGCATCTTATTTTTGAATGGACGTGATTCAAATGAATGCATTGTGGAGGAATTTAAGAAGCTTGGATGAGGTAATGGAAACATGGTTGAGATAATAGAAAATGGTATAATTTTCGGAGAGGTGGAGTCCTTCTATGACAAATGGTATTTTAAGGATCTTATAAATATGTTATAATAATCCACTAGCCTACCTTATCCAAACTTGATCAACTTTTTATTTTAATTAAATCTATTAAAGTTAGACTTGCTTATTATTGGCAGACTTATGAACCTACTTGTATTATCATAAATCTTGAAGGAACTTGTTGAGAATTAGAGCAAAATGAAGACTTATAAGCAATTTATAAAGGGAGAACATTCATTGGGCACCTTAGTTATATCTTATTTTTAGTAAGGGCGTTATGAAAGACTTAAAAGGAAGTGATTTAAATGATTTCCTTGTGGAGGACTCCAAGGAAGCTTTGATGAGAGATGAAAACATGATTGGGATTGTAGAAAATGACATCATTATTTTAAAGGTGGAGACAGGTAGATGCTGACTAGAACAAAGAGTACTTTAAGAACATTATAAATATACTAAGATACTCCACAAGCCTATCATACCCAAACCTTGTGTTTTGATTGAATATGTTAAGTTTGGACTTATTTATTATTGGAATACTTGTTGACTTGCATGCTTTATTATTAATCTTGAAGGAACCTACTAAGAATTAGATCATAACTCAAATTTATATGCAATTTACTCTCATATTTATGTATAACATGATATATTAATGTTAGTTAGTTAGTATTTTTGAAGTAACTATTTATTTTACAGTAAATCTTCATTTTTTAGTTGCTTAAGTGTTCATTATTGCTAACGAGATGTTTTGTTATTTGATATGGTTGTTGACATTAATAAGTTTTTAAGCAAACATAATATATAATTTATCTCTTTCTTAATCTAATCTCCATCATTGAATAAATTAATACACTTAAGTTGGATTAAGTCTAGCTTAGGAGTGTGAGGCACTACCAAATGACACTTAGGCTTAGCATTGGAATTTAATGCTTGCTTATTCACGTGCTTTAATTCTTTATGGAAATTAGATTATAGTTTTTGCCATAATGATATTTGAATTTCTAGTCTACTCTTAATTTTGCCATGTCATGAATCTTTTGCTTTTTACTTGACCTTTGTAATGAACTTCTCTCATTAACCAAGAATTAACATACGTTCTATAGTTAAACAATTACTTCTGGTTGGCTTGCTTTAGATGGATCAAGCATAGTGCTTGTTTCTGGCAAATGCATTTTGGCACTTTTCATATCTAGTTGGAGTTGTTCAGAATTTTGTTTTATTTGAAATACTTCTATTTAATTATTGCCTGAATTTCTATGAATATTCTATAGAATTTTATATTTGACTTCACCTTTATCTTGAGTACTACTTTCTAGTTGATATTATGTTTTTTTAACATCTTTAACTCACTTTTCTATGATTTTGCAGTTTCTTCATAAAGCGTGATCATATTATCAAAAGGAGGGATAATAGAACAAGGAATAAAACTAGATAATTTTTAGGGAAAAAAAGATGCATAGAAAGAACGAAGATTTAATGTTGGAAATCTCTTTGGCATAATAGATAAAAATGCATGGAGTTAAACCCTTATGGTTTTGTTTGACTTTTAGATTGTTTATTTCAATTACATAAAATCATTATTTACAAACACTAAATTCTCTTATTGCCACCTTGATTGGAAGTTATTGATTGTAGGATTGTGTTGAGTTTCATGCAGGGAGAATGAAGATCAGTATCAGAAAGTAGCATAGTCATAAAAGAGATCTTTAGACTATTATAAGGTCTGTTTAAGCACTTCTTTTGCCAAACATATGATAAAAATATTTTTGTGCATTGAGTTTTCTTTTTTTTGATGATTCCAATTTCAATATTATATAGCAAAAATTAAATACTATTTATGGCATGCTTTACTCATTGCTCAAGTTAAGTTTCTTTTGTGACTTGGAAGTTGAGTTCAATTCATGAAACCCCTATGTTATGTAGGGTAATGCTTTCCTAAAACAGATTCTTCCTATATTCAATTTTTTGGGAGCCTATATTATGCCCTTCTATTTGGTATTTTTCTATTGAAGTGTGGCAAGATATGTCATACTATGTCCTCTTGAGCATATATTTGGTTTGTTGCATTGTGGCATTTGAAGCATTTAATCACTAATGTGGTGTTCATTTCAGTGAAACTTGAAAGTGCCAATTTATTTTTGTAATAGGTATATAGTGACATGCATTTGATACCTTAATGAATCTGTATTAATACTTCCATGTTTATTGTGATATGCATTACCATGATCTGAATTTTTTTTGTCAGGCAACTCTTTTAACGAACTGATTATGATATTGATCAAAAAGTGCTAAGAGCTTATCCTAGTTGTCCTAGAGCTGCGAGGCTTAGTATAGGTTACTGTAGATACAAACTTGGTCAATTTGACAAGGCTCGACAAGCCTTTTATTTAGTGCTTGATGTGAGTTAGTTTTAATTTATAGTACAAATTTCATGACATGCCCTATATGTTCTTATATTCCCTTTTTATTGTTTCCATAGTGTAGTTAGATCCATAAACTATTGATGCTCTTGTGGCTTTTGGAATTATGGAATTGCAAACAAATGAAGGTGACATTGTACTTGTCAATCTAGAAGGTAGCATAGGCAGTTTATTTTTTTCTTTGTTCATAATGGGGTGGGTTTGGTTCACTAAAATTTTGCTTTTATTGATGGCTAATTCATCTTAATGTTTTTTTTTTTATTTTTTATTAGTTGATGGTATTTAGAAAGGAATGCTGAAGATGCAAAGAGCTTTTGAAATATATCCATATTATTCAATGGCATTAAATCAATTCGCAAATCATTTCTTCTTTACTGGTCAGCATTTTCTTGTTGAACAGTTAATCGAGGGCAACACTGTCTTTAATTAATCATGGGTTGATGAGAGCTCATTCCTACTACAATTTGGCAAGATCATAGCACAGCAAGGTATGAAGAGTCCCTTATCCACGATGTTTATATTATCAACCATTGTTGTTTATACTCTTAAGACGATGCTTGATCATTGGTCTTAATGATTGGGTCTTTCTAATAATATGCTCTATTTCTTTTTGTTTGTCTTAAATCTTGTTGTATTTGATTGCTTATTAGGGTGATTTTGAGAAGGTTGGGTGGTATTACATGGCTTCTATCAAAGAAATTAACAAGCCTCAGGAGTTTTCTTTGCCATTTTATTGTGTGTTCATATATCCACTCACTATTTTTTCTCTTCAGTATTGTTATATTTCTGAAAGAGTTGTGTACATGAAAAAAATATTACATGCTATTAACATTGCATTAGGATATTCAAAATTTTTCTTTTTGTGGAATTGTATTTAACTATTTCTTAACGAGATAATTTCATCATGGCATGCTTTGGAGATGAAAATTTCTTATAACAGTTATAAACTAAATTGTTTTTGTTGTTCAAATTCTAGTTGTATGCGATTAGGCCTTCTTTGATTTTTCTCACCAGCCATTCTTTGGAAGTGATCTCATTGAAATGACAGGAATAAGAACAATGAGAACCTCTTGGATGTATTCAAGTTCATTTTATTTTTGCGTTGAGAGCATACAGTGACGTTTGACCCATCCAAGTTGGTTTGGCATTTTTAAAAGCAATTTACTAAACTTCATTGGTTAACAAATGATAATCATGTGTTGTGTTTTGGTGCATGTTAGGAGCAAGCTCAACAAGAAGGATAGAGTAGCTCTCGTTCGAGCAGGCAGAGGGGATAAAGAAACATACGAGGCTAAAACTATCGTGAAATAAAAAAGGTATGTCATAGTTACATTTTCCATTTTTAATTGTAAGAGCATCATGTTCTTTTGTTTTTTTACATGATTTTGTTATTTCAAAGCTAATTTTTATCTGGGTCGATTGAGACAAGTTGTTATTATTATTTTACCAGACTGGTGGGCTAAGCAATAGGAAGAGGTAGCACTCAAAGGTGATGCCACTGGCTACCAAAAGAGGAAGAGCAGCTCATTGTCATTAAGAGAAAAAAGCGGCAAAGGCAAGGTGGTAAGCCGTTTAGGGGAAGGAAAGCATGGAACTGAAGCTTGGGAACTCCAATCGATTTCAGCAATCTGGTATCACATTTTTTGGTAGGACATATATCTTTACTTAACTTCCCTTTTATCATTCTAATTAGTTACCAAATTGTTAAAGATATATATGCGATTTATGAGGCCAATAATTGTTGATTAAGATTTTGGGTTAATTAATATTTTCCCTTTGAAGAGGTGTAAAGTATGTGTAAACCAAGGTTGCCTTGAAACGATGTTTTGAATTTCATTTAACTTTTATATTCAACTCCTAGTATTACAATGATGTGGACTTTTTTAAGTTTCAATGTCTAGAAATATTTATGTGAATATGAATAAAGACTTAAGTTGATAGAATATATGTCAAGACACATTTTTAAATCATAACAAAGGATAAACGATAAAAAAATTGGTTCATAATATTTGTTTAGTATTTGAAATTTTAGCTTGTGGTTCATTAAGTATTAGATAAGTAATATAAAAAAATTATTTTGTATATTTGAGAATGAATGGTGTCAATGAAGTGTTCTTAATTAAAAAAATTCATATTAAAAGTAATGTATTTGTAGTAGAGGTTAAGAATAAATCCTTGTTGTGATATTATTTGAATGATTATTAGTTTTCTATTAGATTTAAGTTATAAAATAAAAAATATTGAATAATATTTTTTTTATTTTTAATGTTGATTATATTTGTGAAAGTTATATTTTTGATAAGCACAAATAATCATTATTCTTAAGTTTTAGAAAGTTTTGTAGTCTCTTGACTTAGTTCATGTTGACATTTGTGATAAATGAATATTTTATTTCAAAAAAAATCGATATTATTTATTTTTTAGTTATGACCTTATTCATATGAGTAGGATATCTTTTGTAGTTTATAAATTAAAGATATTTTAAAAATATAAGGAATTTGAAGGTCTTATAAAAATAAAAAATTTGTTTAATATAAAAATTATTTTAACTAAAAGAGAAGAAAATGTTTTGCCTAAAGAATTTGATTTTTTTTCACAAAAACATGAAATTCATAAGCAATTGTTTATTAGAAAAGTACCAAAATAAAATAAAATTGCAAAAAAAGAAGACTAGAACAATTATTGAGATTACTAATGTTGAATGAGAAAAAAATTATAAAATCAATTTTGAACAACTATTACTATTTTTCTTTATATTTAAGTTTTGATAACTTTAAATGAATACAACTTGAATATAAAAAGTAAAAAATATATTTTTTTTGTTCTTTCATGAAATATAAGATTTTTTGTCACTGATATTATTAATTTATTAACATAAAATATTTCTATGTGATTACATAATTCTTTATGAACAAACATCCATATATTATTTTTTTTCATTAAATTATATTTTCTTTCTTTCATCTTTCTCAATGAGCAAATGTATAAAAACTATGCTTTAAAAGACTATTTATTTTGGGGTGTCATTATCTTCAATATTGCTACGAGGACCAATTTTTTTAGACCTGTTGAAGGAGAATTTGTGAATTCATTGAAGTTGAATCTATGGATACATTATTAACACTTATTCCCTAGTCGTCATCAAAGCAGACGAATTCTTAAATATAGTTTAATGAAAGATGTTAGCTTTTTGGAAGTGTCTAGCGCACCACCTGTCATGTATCCACCAATATCCAAAGCATCCACCATTCCCACATGCCTTCGCAAGTAGCAAAACAAAAGTTAGAATGTCGCCTCCCATGCTGTGCATGCTCGCTCGAGTATTCTTCGCTCCTTGCATCAAAAGATCCAACCATGACGATTTTATCACCTGCCAACTTTGTCCTCCCCAAGCACAAGAATCAGGTGCACAAGCACTTGCGGTATCTAAAACAGAGATGGATATGTGATCCATTCTATAGGTTCGGTCAGCATCAGCCTGCACGCCTTCCCCTCAGCCTCATCATCGCTGTTCATGGTCGACATAAAATCCTTTTCATGTCCATCGATGAACTGTACCTGTCTGATGAGCTTGGTGACCTACCTAACGACATGGAGAGGTTGATGCGACATTGGTATGGCAGCTCACTGTAGGTTTGTGACACATGCTAAGGAGAAGCTCCAAACAGCACGTTGTTCAGAGTCTCATATTGTGTGGAGACGAAGAACATAATTGAGCGAGAGCTTATGTTGGCTAAGCACGAGCTTGCAGAGGCATGCCTTTGTGTTGAATCATTAGAGGCCAAGAGGACAGCTTCTAGAGAAGACCTTGCTTGGACTGCTACCTCTGTATCAAATCTTCACATCGCCTTGCATAGTTGTAGAGTCGTAGTTATGGCGGTGATGACATTGGGAGTCAGGATTTCTTGGCTAAGCTGTGTCATCATCCTATTATTTTTGATGTCTATAATGTTGGTAAACTCTATTTCTTTTTCAGTAAGGATTGTGTAAGCTTTGACAATTACAAAGATAGTTGCATATTTTCGATTTTCATCTATGAATTGATACAAGACTTTACGTGTTTCTACTCATTCAATTTCTATGAGGAATACCTGTGAACCCTTGTAGCAATTATTGATATTAATATAGTTCACTGAGGTGGCCCCCTAACTTCAAGCTCTTGAAGTAGCCTACAATAGCCTCTCAAAAATGATTGGTGGGCAAGGAACTTAAAGGTGGTGATGAAACTAGTTTCTTACATTGATGAGATTGGAGTGTTGCCTGCCCCTAGTCTGAAAATGCTGATGAGAGTTTACTCTACTAAACTTGAATAGGTCATGGCATTCACTCTTGGCTCTGAGGCTAGGGTTTGCCCCCTGTGTCAAGGTAGTAATGAAATGGACTGCCTTCCCATATAATGAAATATGAGTAGCAGGATGGGACTGTCCCCAAACTGAGTAATACCTCTTCCGATATTAAGCATGAATTGGTGTGAGAACATAGTCAGATTCAGGGGTCACTTCTTTTTCTTGAGTAGAAGACACCTCTTGAATCAGAAAAGGTCCATCCCACTAATGTTTGAATGTGTTGCATTCTGATCACATTCATAAGCCTGATTACGACTAGCACTAGGTCTCCTGACTTGAAAGATCATCTCTGAATCCTTTGATCGAAGGCGCTTGATACACTTGCCTAGTAGATTTCAAGCCATTGTAAAGAACTCAGTCATTTCTTCTCCAGAGCATCAAGCTCTTGGAGTATAAGTTGCACTCTCTAGTCCTCTATAAAACCTTCCTAAATTGCCTCTCTAAGGGTGGGGATTCGGACTTCCATTGGGAGGTCTGCTTTTCAACAATTGTCAAGGCATAAAGCATATGGTACGCCCATGGTCCTTCGAGTAGTTTCTCATGAAGATCGTTTCTAAGAATAAGGTCAACTGAAATGAGAAGCTTACACAGTGTCTTATTGACTGACAGCCTCTTCATGCCAATTAGCCATAGCTTTGAAAGGTGTGGAGAAACAATGTTGCATCTGAAACTTTCTACAAAAGTCGATCTATTTGTTGATTTTTCAATGGTGTTCCATTCCATTATTGGAGATCAGGTGAGCGGGACTTCGAACCAATAGATTAGATGATTTTTTATCAACATCATTTCCTTTTACTCATTTAAATGGTGTGGCCTCTTCCCAATTGAAAAGGAATCTGTGGTAGCCAGAATATACATATACCTCTTAGGTGTGGGATGCTAGATGTGGCCAATAACATATATGCCCCAACCCTTAAACAAGACATTACCATCAGATGTCGAGGTTCTAATGGTTGTCGAATGAAGACTACATGTATCTTACAAATGTGGCATCTCTTGGAGAAATTAATGGAGCCTTTCGACATGGTGGACCAGTATTACCCTCGTCACCTCAATGATGGTCGAACTTTGTCTCTGACTGGTATGCACCACAAACACCAGCATGAGCTTCCTCCAAAGCCTTTTTCGATTCTTGCTTTGACAAGCTTCTTAAGAGGAATCTGTCGAAGGCACACCTATAAAGGACTCTGTTCTAGAAAGAGTCATGTATAGCTCAACGTCTAATATGGTTTCGAGTGGGCACCTTCTTATATAGAATCCCCTACCCTAGTTTAGATATTAAAGCAATTGTTGTTGCCAATCCTTTTCTGCAGTCACTTCTAAGGCTTCAGTGCCACTTGAGTTTAGCTGAAAATGATGATCTTCATCTCTTTGTCCTTATTGTTGTGTTTTGTGTTAATAGGATTACCTTTTGGTAAAGATGGTAGAAGCCTTTATCCTTCAATGCAAATGTACATGGTCTCATATGGGCTGAGGGCTATAGTTGCTGCTAGGCTGGCCAGTGCATCAGCTTTATGGTTATAGCTTCAAGAGTTGTGTTCTATCCATCAAACTCAGAATCCTAATATGAATTCTTTGACCCTACTGAATAGGGGATTAGCTATTGTTTCTTCACCGAGAAATTGGACCCCTTGAGCCGAACCATCAAGCATTCCATTGAATGAAGCCCACTTCCCTCCAAGAAAGCCACTTTCATGGGAGAACTCTTGCTTCTCGACTCCCTGAATCAGAGAGAGGAGACAGAAGATGCATAAAATGCAAAGAAAACTATGGATGTGAAGTGATCCTCTATCCTATGTCTAGAAGTAAAGAAGAGACCAACTTCAATCAACCAAGCACTTATTTCTTGCTTGGCCAAGATGTGTGAAAGGAAATCCTCTTCCAAAATGTCTTCAAAGGTGGATAATGGAACTACTATTCTGCTACATTGAACTTTAAATTTTTTCAGCTACTGTCATAAAAAAGCACGGAAACTCAGCTTAGGTCCCAATAATCGGGTCACTAAGGTCCACTCGTCAAGTAAAGCCTTCCTTTTGTAGATTCACTAAACCTACCTTTTTACATTGCTAGAAGGTCTAGTATCATAGATTAGAAGGTTAGATTCTCTATAAGCATATCTAATCAACAAATTTCACAGCCAATTGAAACTAGGGTGCAAAAAGCTAAGGTACTTCTAGTCCATCACTAACAATGCCTGGCCATCAGATTAGTTGTGATCAACTTCAACCTAAGAACTCGACTTGCATAATACCATGATTCTTAATTTTAATGCCCTTCAAAATTGTCCTCAGGTGCAATTACATGAAGACCCACATGTGGCTCGACCTCAAGCCAGGAAAGGCAGGTGACAGAAAGCAATCCCTTCCAAAAAGTCAACCTATCGAGTTGAACACTACAGCGACCTCAACCAGGTTCTTTCATCAATCTTCTGGCCCTTACTAAACTCCTTATTCTGTAAATCTCTCACTGGTTGATATGATTGAACCCTATGAGAGCCCAACTTGATTCAAAAGTTCTCCAAAAAAGATTCCCAGAATCCTGTCTAGTTAACCATTGGGAACCCCCAGGTGTAGTCCTCAAACCCAGCTCCCCTTAAATGTCAAGTGAAGTTCCCCTTCTCTTCTCGAAGAAGAGAAGGATGTCGAGTGCTAGGATATCATTTATAACAAGAATTACCAACCTGAGATTCAGGAAGTTCCCGCTACAAAGAATGGAGCCATATGACGTGAGAGTGCCACATAGGATTGAAATGAATTCAAAGAATACTTATACGTCGTGGTGATGAAGTATATCAGAAGATGTCATATATTCTATGTACTCCTCGGGTATAGTTTCATAGGGAGGATATAGCCCATGAAGATGCCTTCAGAATCAGCTTGTTCATCAGTATGCTAAAAGAAAGTGCATTCAATTACTATGTCATGCTTCTAGAAGGCTCCATCAATTATGGGTTGAAATGGAGTGAAAAAGAATTTTGCACTGATTCGATGAAGATTACTCTATCTCCAAAGCCCAGTGTGTTCAACAAAAAAAAACCAAGCGACTCAACACGAGGTCCCCCTCTAGGGTATTAATTTTTGGGAACTTCTTTATGATACTATAATAATAATATCAATAATATAAATAGAAGATTCTATTCTATGAAATAGTCAAATATAACGAGGTGCACGAGAAACTTTGCGGCCTCGTACTCTTTTTTGTTTGTTTGTTTTTATTTTTTCAATCCATTGAAGTTAGTGTCCTTATGCTAAACACATAATAGGTAAGGAAAGTGTATGCTAATGATCCCCAAAGGTTGGCCCCAATTAGCAAACTTAAGAGGGGCTTATTCCGAATGCTTTCCTAAGCAAGAGGAGTGAGCACAGAGAATGAGAGATGGGTTGCTCTATCATTTGGGCTAAGATAGCTCTGCACCTCAATCAATTTATCGCCTGGTCTGCGACCGAAGGCACTTATGGTTGTTGATTTTCTTAGTTTGGCCTTATAGAATTGTTGGTGTATTGTTATTGCTAGTAGATACACTCCTTCACTAAACATTAGTATTTAATCGAGCCCTTCTACCTTAATCCCACTTCTCCTAAGGGCCTTTGGGCGAACGTCTCAAAGACAAAAGGGAGGAACTTATGAACAGGTCAAATAGAGTGATTTATGTCTTTGAAAGTTGGCCTATCCCATCCAAAAAATGTGAGTTGTCTAATTAATAAACCCTAGATTTTCTTCTTCCCATATAGATCCATGTTCCACCTTTTATTTCTCAATTCTAAATCAGTGAATCGCGCACTCATCTGTTGGTCTATTTTTTAGCAAAAAGGAAGGATTACTAGCTCGAAAGCATGTGGACATGAACTGGTTCAAGCTTGAAACCTACTTTGCCCCTCCACTAAGGATCCCCACCCCTTTGACTTGAGTCAATCAAAAATGGATTCCCTTCCAACCCTGCCTGCTCCTTAATTAGATAAACTAAGTGGATTCTTTTTGGCACAGAAAGTGGTCTTATCACCTCAAGGTCCGTCTCTACATAGGCTAACTTCCTCTTTGCTTTGTTTCCTCTCTAGTACATAAGTCAATACGATCTCCCTAACCTCCTAATCACTCAAAAGATAGAATAAGAGAAGCACACTCCCATCATTCCGATCATTTTCATTTGTAATCCTAGGAGCTATGTTCTTCTCGTGCTTCTTTCAGTTTAAGTGCCATGAAAACATACTCTCTCTGTCCTTTAGTTCTCTCTACTACTATTTTTACTATGTTAAAGATTCTATTCTTTGATCTACAAAATAACACCATTCACTTGACAATGCTTGGGCACACAAGTGGACAAACAAGAGAGGGGTTGGCTTTATCTTGTGGTCAGCTTTCACCACTAGTAGGCGATCATGATCTCACTACAAAAAGCTCTTTAACAAAGAAATGAAACCATAACTCACACTTAATTGGCCCTGCCCCCTACAAGGCAGATAGGGCACTTAGCCAACCTTTTCGATTAAAGAGATGTCTATACTAGTAACCTCACCTCTCTATCATACCCATCCACATTAATTTTGAATCACCCAGAGGTCTTTTTCCCATAGTGGGCCTTGGGTCAAGCAAAGCCCCAGAATGGAGTTCACATTCGCTTCGTTTGGTTGATAAAAGGGACTGTGACTCCTATATATTATGTACGACATTACGGAGAAGTCCATTCTCGTTCATGATCGGTCCATGTCCGGACATAGTGCTCGGAGAGCGTTAGCAAGCAAGCTAACAAGGATTTTTGGATTGTAGAAGCTAGATAGATATTTTCTTGCTTTGAATACCCTTTTTTGGTTCCAAGCCATCACCTTAAGTCAAATAGGCAAACAATATAGATCGAGATTCGCTCATAAGACAAATCACAACAAACTTAGCATATATAAGGTTTGAAGCACGACAACCAGCCTCCTCCGTACTCGCCAAAGTGATTAATCATCTGCACTCCAAAGATTCGGTCATCCCTAATGACTTAGAAGAAATAGAGTGGGGATTGGTAGCAGTCAAAAGCCCAGATCAAAATCTAGACAAGAGGACTCTGACCTTCATGAGGATGATGATGATGATCAGGAAGTGGTTAACCCAAATCATAAATGAGGGGTTCTGGTCAATTGGAATTATATAAGTAGTTAGAACTTGAGCATCTCTAAATCTCAAAAAGGTTTCTTGGGAACCTTGCTTGGGCTTGGGCTCATATGCAATCTAAGAGCTATAAAGAAACAGAATCAAACTACTTTACAAGTTTGTTTTCATCCTCTATCTATTTTTTTACTTCCATCTTTGAATTGGAAGAATTACAAACAAAATGATATCAACAAGACAAGCCTCCTAGGAGTTCACTTGTTTCATTTCTTTCTCTTGATGTGATGGATGGGCTTAAGGAAGTCAAAAGGTTGCTACCAATGCTTTCTATTTTTTGTATGTCCATATTTCATTTTGATTAGATTAGAATTAGATTTGATTTGCATGATCACTTTGCAATGTGGATATGAGCATGTAACACAACCAAACTATTCAATGATCTTAGGAGGAAAGCTCTTAAAAGGCTACAACAAGATATGTGATATGAAATTGAGCTATCTTTTTTATAAAAATAGGAAGGGTCCCCCCATTTTTCAGTTGTTAGTTTTCCCTCTTGTGAGATGTGAAAAAGCCATCCCAACGATGAATCCTATTTGACAGAAGTCGCTTTAATGGGCTTGGAAAGTTCAAGATGAAATCAGGCCAAAGCAAAGCCTGATCCAAAAGTAGCAAAAGGCAAGAAAGCGGCCCAAAGAACTACAACTTCTACTAGCAATGGGAAAAGTAGCAAGAATCTCTTCTCAATTTATTATTGTAGGTAGTGCACACCTACTTGTGTTGTTCAGCTTGTTGTACACGACCTCAGTGCAGCTTTTAGAGTCGCAAGTTATGGACCCCATACTCTACATGAAGTGGGATTTATTAGATCTATATCTATGTTTGGCCATTGAGGCATGAATTCCGCGAGTGAGCAATCGACTTTTCAACTTTGCTCTTTGCTTCTTTCTTCCTTCCTCGGATCATTTACCTGGTGAGATGGATCCTGACAGTGTCCACATTTCATCATCAATGCATACTCAAGTTACAAACTTGGAATCATCTTACTATCATGTAGCTGCTGCTCAAGTAGGTCTTTGTTAGTCTCTTGTTAAATCCTATGGGAGAGTACCCAAGGTCTGACGGGTGATCTGACGATCAGTTGTTGAGTCAATTGCCATTATTCTGACTAAGCTTTGATACATGAAAAGAACAAACGTGGCTAGGGCCTCCCCTCCTAGGGGCCGCACTCTAGGGTGACTTTTTCATGTACCATACCCCAAGAATTTGAAAAGATTATGGCACATCAGAATAGTAAGCAATCACACCAAAAAGTTTAGAATACAAGCCTAGGATTCAGTTATCTCTCAATCTTTTACATAAATATTTCGTACTCTAAGTAATGTGCTCACGACAAATATGATTTGGATTGGAACCAACATCCTGCTCTATCTGAGGCAACTTTGATTTGACATTCTTTGAACGAAGGATTTGGGAAATCCTATGGATTGTTTCCTTCATTAGACCGATTACCATGGTGGAAAACCATTTCTGCTGGCCATATTTCAAGAGAGATGTAGCCAAAGCAAAGATGTAGGGAGACGTCGGGTTTTTCAAACAGCAAAGGGAGAAAAGGAAAGCAAAACACCGCCACATACACACCTCTGCCAATTACCCTGAAGATGCTGGAAGATGTCAGCATTGACTTGGTGTTAGGCTTACCCTACTTAGCTAAGGGTATCGATAGTATAATTGTCGTTGTTGATAGATTTTCAAAGAAGTTCCATCTGACTGCATGTCATAAAGTATGTGATGCTTCTCTTATTGCCACTAATTTATTGAATGAGATAAGAGAATAGTGAAGCATCATGGCTTACCGATGACCATAGAGCTTGAAGGAGTTGTCCAATTCATGAGTGACATTTGGAAAGGGGAGGGACCCCTATAGGGAAAGACCTTTAGGGAACTTCTTCCAAGTGAAGTTCTTATAACTAATCAACTTTCTAGAGTGCTCCTCCTTTGCTGGCCAAACACTTGAAACAAAGTGGAATTCTACCAGGGTGTGAATCCCCACTCTTTTGTAAACAATACTTAGTAATATGAACTTCCTTGTAGCTTCACGGCTGTTCTGCCTGCTCTCACTCATGAACTTGATCCCTGCAATTTATGCTGATCGGCTGTTGTTCTACATGTAACCTAGAATCTACTGATCGACAAGAATTCGGCTCAATGATTACTGAATTGTTCGGAGTTTTTGGTTGTTCGGAATCATACATAATTCTATCGATCGATAAGAATTCAGCACTTTTCACTTGTACCAACATATACCTCATGACGCCCATTTTTTGCATCCACTATGGTTATTTCATATCTTCCTTTTTCTAGACATACTATTCAACTCAATATACCGGTCGACGTAGCATTAGAAACTGTATTGTTACTCTTGTTACCATCAAGATAAATCTAACCCTTCCTCTATTCTCGCCTACATATATGGGATATTTTCATATGTGAGCATCTTCTTTCGTAGTAGGGTCAGGCGAAAGAATGGTGAAGACAATTTCACTATATTTCTTACCAGGAAGAGGACCTATCACAAGAAGATTTTGGTGATTAGGATGATAACACTGAAAAGAAAGATTGACCATATTTTCTTTCATTTTAGAGAGATATGATCAGGAGGGTGGGGGGGTAAGGGGCTAATTCTAATCGCTCGAGTATAATAAGGACAGCTCCTACATTCAAAGATCCTTTTTTACCATTAGAAAGTTTTTTTCAATTGCATATCATAAGGAATACGAAAAATCTCTCCAAATACAGTATCAAGAAGTACAGCTTGCGTAACTTCAATAACCACTAGGTTATAAGCTAAATGGCAATTGGCATATACATTTCAACCAGTTGCTTCTCTGAGGGTAGGGGTAGGGGCTTATTCGAGTCGCTTGGGTATAATAAGGACAGCTCCTAAATTCAAAGATCCTTTTTTACCATTCGCAAGTTTTTTTTTCAATTGCATATCATAAGAAATACGAAACATTTCTTCAAATATAGTATCAAGAAGTACAGCTTGTGGAACGTCGATATCCACTAGCTTATTAGCTAAATGGGAATATGGCACATACAATTCAACCAGTTGCTTCTCGGGGATTTTTGTAACCCTATTGTGCAAAAATGGGATATGCATTTGAAATAGATGCTCAAGTTATTACATGTATAATGATCAATACAAAAATGGATCGAGTCATTTGTTCATTTACACAAGAAAAATTCTTTCAACTTTTCATGGTCCAGTCATTGATCCTGAAATTTTTACAAGAAATTGGATAGGTAGCTGGTAGAATTCCCTATTGAAAAATTGGCCATTGTATTGATTGTACTAAAAAAAATTGGAATTTGACCATAATTGTAACACAGTATGAAGACCTTGAATAAAAAAGGTAGAAGTATAAGAAGTATAAAGAATAAGTTAGATGAAAAATGATTTCTTTATACAAAAAAAAAAGAATCGAATTGGATTGATATCGAGAGATCAGATGAATTCTTTATTCATTCATTAAATGATAAATTTTGACAAGCGATGGAGATACACAATTTCCAAAATGGAAGATTCCATATTTCTCATTTACATATATAATCACTCGAAAAATGGAAACAAGAAGAGATATTATTTGCTCATTTTGAGCAAATAAAAAATAATTGCAGATTGAACGAATCATTAGATCCCAACCATGGGTCGAGTGAAATCCAAAACATAAATTAGCAATGAAAAGAATAAAGAAAGCTTTGATTGTGTCATTGAAGTTATATGGAAATTCCTGTGAAAATATTGAAATAGATTAGATAGGTAGAGAAATGCAAAATGATATGGAAATGAGATTCATTGTGTCTTTTGACCAATTATATCATTTCATTGTGCATTTTTATACGAAGCCTTTGTATATCTGTCTCCTAGTAGTCCTTTATCATCTCGTCCAACAAGAAGAGTTCTTCGAATTCAATCAATTTTTCTAGAACAATTTCGTCTTCAATATCATTCAAAAGGATTTCAAATTTCCTAGTATGCCACCAACGAAGAATCCAAGTTTCTACAGCTTTGTTAAGTGAGAGGGAAATCAACCAGGGCTAGAAGTGTATAGGCACAAGATTTGGGAGAAAAGCTGATGTGTTTTTTTTTTCAATGTAAAAGGTACCTTCTTTTATGGTTCTATTCTAGATTCAAAGAGTCAATTCTAAAAAAAACTAGAATAGGAAATTCTGATCCCTTGTTCTTCTTTGAATTATAACTTCTTGTTCTAAAACTTGTATAGAAATCTTAGATTTAGATGGAATTGACAAAAGAAACAAATTCATTCAAAATTGACTTCACATATATAGAATGAAAAAAAACAACAAAATGAAAGGGTTTGATAGTGTTCATCTTGAAATCTGAACAAGATTCATTTCTTCAAATGGATTGTTCGAGTCCACATCGAAATGAAATAGAATATAGCCAAAGAATCTTTTGCTGAAATGAATACTTTAAAAAGTACCCCCCACTTTTTGAAGAAGCTTTAGTTGTCAGAAAAAGACAATTCAAAAGTTTTTTCCCACATACTTAGATTGTTTCTTCAATTCATTTCACTTCTTTATACCATTCAATTGGTACGTGCAAGAAATAGGCCAATTCGACCACTTTCGTTTATAGCGGTGTCAAATTATCATCAGTACCACGAATTATCAGTACGATTGAAGGGAATAGTTTCTGGCTCTTGATCTCCATTTTGATTGATTGAATATCTTTCAGAAAGAAATGAAGGATGATGCGACAATTTATTCTATCAAACAAGTCATGACCACTACCTACATTCCATGCAATTATACACCAGAAATCAGAACTAATGAATAGACCTGCAATCCCTTAGAAAGACATCA
Organism: Vanilla planifolia; assembly: GCA_023846275.1. Lineage (NCBI taxonomy): Eukaryota > Viridiplantae > Streptophyta > Magnoliopsida > Asparagales > Orchidaceae > Vanilla > Vanilla planifolia. The sequence continues at coordinate 1,811,243 of JAIUJO010000017.1, read as the reverse complement.
CGATTCCCTTAAAAATCTACGATTAAAAGCATTAAGCGTAGGAAATGGTGCTATACACCCTTTGTCTTTGAAACAATTTAAGGAAAGAACAAATAGAAGATTGACAAGGACGAGAATTCCTTATAGACTTTGAACTGCAAGGTTAAGCGTTCAGCCTTCTCAAGTGGGGCCCCCATAGGGGTACTATTGAGGATTGGGGTTAGGGCCTCCTTCAGGGGAAAGACGTTTGGGGATCATTTTTGGGGAAGTTCTTGACTCATTCTCTTTAGTAGGCACACTGATCTGTATCAACCTCACAGACCCATAATGGCCGAGACGCAGCTCAAGTTCGATGATTGATGACATTGCCTCTGACTACCATTCGAACTGCAAACTCAAGAAGGGTGGAAGAAGTTTTTTCTTTTTCTCTCACTTCTCCATTCTCTCCAGAACTCATCGAGTTAGGGGCTCTTTTGTCCACCCCATTCGTCTCGGTTGATGACGAACCATCTCCACCTGTCAAATTCTTCTGAGGACTTCACCTCCATGGTGAACCTAGGATTTCCTTAGGTGGGTACCTGTTGGAGGTAACTCTTCGTGCCTAAACCAAACTTCAACATAATTCGTGGAGGAGCCCTCTACGTTAATACCCTGTGCCTTTTGTAGATAGATCCACTTCAGGGCTTCCATTGTTTATAAAGGGCCTCCTTGAGTTTTTCTCTTGGCATCTTGTCCTTCCTACCTCTATGGGAAGAGGTGGTTGTCCTCACTTTTAAGCTCCTCTTGAGGAACCTTGCAAGACTTTGTCACTAGTTATCCTTGAGAGGTCAAGATGTTCATCATGTGAGGATAAGTGGAATCCCCTCTTGAGTTTGCCAATTGGGGCCCCCTCTAGGGATCATTAGCAACAAAGAAGAGAAGGATGCGAGTGGTAGGATATCATGTATTACATGAATTAACAACCTGTTGATTCAAGAAGTTCCCGCTACAAAGTGTTCCACTTTGTTCATGAGTGAGAGCATGCATATCAGCCATGAAGCTATGAGAAAGTTCATATTACTAAGTCATGTTTACAAAAGAGACGGGATTCACGCCCTAGTAGAATTCCACTTTGTTTCAATTGTTTGGCCAGCAAAGGAGGAGCACTCTGGAAAGCTGATTAGTTATAAGACCTTCACTTGGAAGAAGTTCCATAAGGTCTTTCTCTATAGGGACCCCTCCCATTTCCAAAAGTCACTCATGAATTGGACATCTCCCTCAAGCACTATGGTCTTCAGTAAACCATGCACTATTCTCTTATCTCATTCAACAAATTAGTGGCGGTAAGAGAAGCATCACTTACTTTCTGACATGCAGTCAGATGGACCATCTTAGAAAATCTATCAAAAATAACAATTATACTACCGATTCCGCTATGTAGGGTAAGCCTAACACAAAGTCAATACTGACATCTTGCAGTATCTTCAGGGGAATTGACTGAGGTGTGTATATGCCGATGTTTTTCTTTCCATTCCTCCCTTCGCTGTTTGACAAACCAACATCTCCCTTCATCTTTGCATTGGCTACATCTCTCTTGATATAAGGCCAGTAGAAATGTTTTTCCACCATGGTAATAGGTCTAAAGAAAGAAGCAATCCTTAGGATTTCCCAAATCCTTTGTTCAAAGAATGTGAAATCAAAGTTGTCTTAGATAGAGTGGGATGTTGGTTCCAATCCAAATCCTATTCGTCGTAAGCACATTACTTAGAGTACGAAACATCGATGTAAAAGATTGAGGGATAAGTGAATCCTAGACTTGTATTCCAAACTTTTTTGTGTGATTGCTTACTATTCTGGTGTGCCATAATCTTTTCAAATGCTTGGGGTATGGTACATGAAAAAGTCACCCTAGAGTGCAGCCCCTAGGAGGGGAGGCCCTAGCCACGTTTGTTCTATTCATGTACCAAAGCTTAGTCGGAACAATGGGAATTGACTCAACAACTGATCGTCAGATCACCCGTCAGACCTTGGGTACTCTCCTATAGGATTTAACAAGAGACTAACAAAGACCTACTTGAGCAGCAGCTACATGATATTAAGATGATTCCAAGTTTGTAACTTGAGTATGCATTGACGATGAAATGTGGACATTGTTAAGGATCCATCTCACCAGGTAAATGATCCGAGGAAGGAAGAAAGAAGCAAGGAGCAAAGTTCAAAAGTGGACTGCTCACTCGCAGAATTCATGCCTCAATGGCCAAACATAGATATAGATCTAATAAATCCCACTTCATGTAGAGTATGGGGTCCATAACTTGTGACTCTAAAAGCTGCACTGAGGTCGTGTACAACAAACTGAACAACACAAGTAGGTGTGCACTACCTACAATAATAAATTAAGAAGAGATTCTTGCTACTTTTCCAATTGCTAGTAGAAGTTGTAGTTCTTTGGGCCGCTTTCTTGCCTTTTGCTAATTTTGGATCAGGCTTCGCTTTGGCTTGATTTCATCTAGATTTTCCCAAGCCCATTAAAATGACTTCTATTAAATAGGATTCATCGTTGGGATGGCTTTTTCACATCACACAAGAGGGAAAAGTAACAACTGAAAAATGGGGGGACCCTTCCTATTTGTATAAAAAAGACAGCACAATTTCATATTACATATCTTGTTGTAGACTTTTCAGAGGTTTCCTCCTAAGATCATTGAATAGTTTGGTTGTGTTACATGCTCATATCCACATTGCAAAGTGATCATGCAAATCAAATCTAATTCTAATCTAATCAAAATGAAATATGGACATACAAAAAATAGAAAGCATTGGTAGCATCCTTTTGACTTCCTTAAGCCCATCCATCACATCAAGAGAAAGAAATGAAACAAGTGAACTCCTAGGAGGCTTGTCTTGTTGATATCATTTTGTATTGTAATTCTTCCAATTCAAAGATGGAAGTCAGAAAATAGATAGAGGATGAAAACAAACGTGTAAAGTAGTTCGATTCTGTTTCTTTATAGCTCTTAGATTGCATATGAGCCCAGGTCCAAGCAAGGTTCCCAAGAAACCTTTTCGAGATTCAGAGATGCTCAAGTTATAACTGCCTATATATTTCCAATTGACTAGAACCCCTCATTTTGGATTTGGGTTAACCACTTCCCGATCATCATCATCCTCATGAAGGTCAGAGTCCTCTTGTCTAGATTTTTATCTGGGCTATTGACGGCTACCAATCCCCACTCTATTTCTTCTGAGTCATCATGGATGACCGAATCTTGGGAGTCCAGATGATTAATCTCTTTGGCGGGTATGGAGGATGCTAGTTGTCGTGCTCCAAAGCTTATATACACTATGTTGGTAGTCATTTGTCTTATGAGCGAATCTCTATCTATATTGTTGGCCTATTTGATTTAAGCTGATGGCCTGGTACCAAAAAAGGGTGATCAAAGCAAGAAAATAGCTATCTAGCTTCTACAATCCAAAAATCCTTGTTAGCTTGCTTGCTAAGGCTCTTCGAGCACTATAACAAGACATGGATCGATCATTAATGAGAGTGGACTTCTCCGAAATGTCGTACATAATTTATAGGAGTCACAACCCCTCTTTTCGATTAGATGAAGGGAATGTGAACTCCATTCTGGGGCTTGGCTTGACCCAAGGCCCACTATAGGTGGGGTGATTCAGAATTAATAAGGATGGGTAAGATAGAGAGGTGAGGTTACTAGCTTAGTCATTTCTTTAATCGAAAAGGTTGGCTAAGTGCCCTATCTGCGTTAGAGGGGGCAGGGCCAATTAAGTGTGAGTTATGCTTTCATTTCTTTGTTAAAGAGCTTTTCTCAGTGAGATCATGATCGCCTACTAGTGGAGAAAGCTGACCACAAGATAGAGCCAACCCCTCTCTCGTTTATCCACTTGTGTTCCTGAGCATTGTCATGTGAATGGTGTTATTCTGTATATCAAAGAATAGAATCTATAAGATAGTAAAAATAGTAATAGAGACAACTAAAGAATAGAGAGAGTATGTTTTCATGGCACTCAAACTGAAAGAAGCACGGGAAGAACATAGTTCCCAGGAATACGAATGAAAATGATTGGAATGATAGGAGTGTGCTTCGCTTATTCAATCTTTTGAGTGATTAGGAGGTTAGGGAGATCGTATTGACTCATGTACTAGAGAGGAAACCAAGCCAAGAGGAAGTTGGCCTTTGTAGAGAGGGACCTTGAGGTGATAAGACCACTTTTTGTGCCAAAAAAAAATCCACTCATTTATCTAATAAGGAGCAGGCAAGGTTGGAAGGGAATCCAATTTTGATTGACTAAAGTCAAAGGGGTGGGGATCCTTAGTAGAGGGGCAAAGCAGGTTTCAAGCTTGAACTAGTTCATGTCCAAATTCTTTTGAGCCAGTTTCTTTCCTTTTTGCTAAAAAATAGACCAGCGAATGAGCGCCGATTCACTTATCGAGAATTGAGAAATAAAAGGTGGAACATGGATCTATATGGGATGAAGAAAATCTAGGGTTTCTTAATTAGACAACTCACATTTTGTAGAAGGGATAGGCCAGCTTTCGAAGGCATAAATCACATTATTTGACCTGTTCATAAGTTCCTCTTTTTTTTTCTTTGAGACGTTCCCCCAAAGGCCCTTAGGAAAAGTGGGATCAGGGTAGAAGGGCTCGATCAAATACTAGTCTTTAGTGAAGGAGTGTAGCTATTAGCAATAACAATGCACCAACAATTCTATAAGGCCAAACTAAGAAAATCAACAACCATAAGCGCCTTCGGTCCCAAACCAGGTGATAAATTGATTAAGGTGCGGAGCTATCCTTGCCCAAATGATAGAGAAACCCATCTCTCATTCTATGTGCTCACTCTAATTGCTAAGGAAAGCATGCGAACTAAGCCCTTCTTGAGTTTGCCAATTGGGGCCCCCTCTGGGGATCATTAGCATAGACTTTCCATACCTATTATGTGTTTAGCATAAGGATGCTAAATTCAATGGATTGAAAAAATAAAATACAAAAAAAACAAAAAGAGTACAAGGTCACAAAAGTACTCGTGCACCTCATTCTATTTGACTATTTCTTAGAATAGAATCTTCTATTTATGTTATTGATATTATATAATAGTATCATAAAGAAGTTCCCTAACCCTAGAGGGGGATCCCGTGCCGACTCGCTTGGTTTGTTTTGTTGAACACAATTGGCTGTGGAAATAGAGTAATCTTCATCGAATTAGTGCAAAATTCTTTTTCGCTCCATTTCAGCCCATGGTAGATGGAGCCTTCTAGAAGCATAACATAGAAGTTGAATGCAGTTTCTTTTAGTGTACTAATGAAAGAGCTGATTCTAAAGGCATGTTCATGGGCTATATCCTCCCTATGAAAATATACACAAGGAATACATAGAATATATGACATCCACTGATGTACTTCATCACCACGCATATACTTATTCTTTGGATTCCTATCAATCCTATGTGGCACTCTCACATCATATGGCTCCATTTCTTGTAGCCGGAACTTCTTGAATCAACAGGTTGGTAATTCATGTAATAAATGATATCCTACCACTCGCCATCCTTCTCTTCTTCGAGAAGAGAAGGGGAACTTCACTTGACAATTGAGGGGAGCCAGGTTTGCAGATTGCACCCACTAGTTAACTAGACAGGATTCTGGGAAACATTTTTGGTGAACTTTTGAATCAGGTAGGGCTCTCACAGGGTTCAATCAGATCAATCAGTAAGAGGTTTATAGAATAAGGAGTTCAACAAGGGCAAAAAGATTGACAGAAGAACTTAGTCAAAGTCACTATTGTGTTCAACTCCGCGAGTTGACTTCTTGGAAGGGATTTCTATCTGTCGTCTGTCTTTCCTGGCCCAAGGTCGTTTCACATGCGGGTCTTCATGTAATTGCACCTCAGGATAATTTTGAAGGGCATTCACATTAAGTGTCATTGTATTATGCAAGTCGAGTTGTTAGGGTGAAGTTGATCACAACTAATCTGATGGCCAGAAGTTCTTAGTGGAGGACTAGAAGTACCATAGCTTTTTGTACCCTAGTTTCAAGTGGCAGTGAAATTCATTGATTAGATATGCTTATAGAGAATCTAACCTTCTAATCTATGATACTAGACCTTCTAGTGATGTCAAAAGGTAGGTTTAGTGAATCCGAAAAATTGAGGCTTTACTTGATGAGTGGACCTTAGTGACCGGACTATTCGGACCAACAGAAAGCTGAGTTTCCTTGCTTTCTTACCTCACAGTACTTAAAAAAAATTTAAAGTAAAAGTAGTAGAATAGTACTTCCATTATCCACCTTTAGAGACATTTTGGAAGAGGGTTCCCTTTCACACATCATGGCTGAGGAAGAAATAAGTGCTTTGTTGATTGAAGGTGGTCTCTTCCCTACTCCTAAATAGAGGATAGTGGATGACTTCACATCCTTAATCTTCTTTGCATTTTATGCATCTTCTGTCTCGTCTCTTGGATTCAGGGAGCCGAGGAGCAAAAGTTCTCCCTTGAAAGCAGCTTTCTAGGAAGTGGGCTTCATTGAATGGAATGCTTTGGTGGTTTGGCTCAAGGGGTCCAGTTTCTCGGTGAAGAAACAGGAGCTAGTCAATTATTTAGTAGGGTCAAAGAATTCATATTAGGATTTAGAGTTTGACGGATAGAACACAACTCATGAAGCTATAACTATAAAGCTGATGCAATGGCCAGCCTAGCAGCAGCTATAGCCCTCAGCCCATTTGGGACCATATACATTTGCATTGAAGGATAAAGGCTTCTACCATCTTTACCAAAAGGTAATCCTACTTACACAAAACACAACAATAAGGGCAAAGAGATGAAGATCGTCATTTTTAGCTAAACTCAAGTGGCACTGAAGCCTTAGAAGTGACTGTAGAAAAGGATTGGTGACAACAATTTCTTGAATATCTAAACTAGGGTAGGGGATTCTATATAACATGGTGCCCACACGAAACCATGTTAGACATCGAGCTGTACAATACTCTTGTGAGAATAGAGTCTTTTATAGGAGTGCTTTCATGGATTCCTCTTAAGACTCTTGTCAAAGAAAGAATCTAAAGAAGCTTTGGAGGAAGCTCATGCTGGTGTTTGTGGTGCATACCAGTCACAGACAAAGTTCTACCATCATTGAGGTGATGAGGGTAATACTGGTCCACCATGTCGAAAGACTCGACTAATTTCTCCAAGAGATGCCCCATTTGTAAGACACATGCAATCTTCATTCGACGACCATCAGAACCTTGAAATCTGACTGTAATGTTTTGTTTATGGTTTGGGGCATATATGTGACCGGCCACATCCAGCCTCTCGCATCTAAGAGGTATATGTATATTCTTTTTACCACAGGTTCTTTTTCATTTGGGCAGAGGCCACACCATTGAAATGAGTAAAGGGAAATAAGGTGAATAAAAAATCATCTGATCTATCGGTTCGAAGTCCCGCTCACCTGGTCTCCGATAATGGAATGGAACACCATTGAAAAATCAAAAAATAGATCGACTATGTAGAAAGTTTCAATGCAACATTGTTTCTTGACACCTTTCAATGCTACGGCAAATTGGCATTAAGTGGCTGTTAGCCAATAAGGACACTATGTAAGCTGCTCATTCCAATCGCGCTTATTACTAGAAACGATCTTCATGAGAAACTTCTCGAAAGAACCATGGGCGTATAATATGCCTTATGCCTTGACATTGGTTGAAAAGTCAGGGGGGCCCCCCTCTTTGAACTATATTAATATCAACAATTGCTACAAGGGTTCGCAGATACTCTTCATAGAAATTGAACGGGTAGAAACATGTCGAGTGTTGTATCGAATGACAGATGAAAATGGAAAATTTGCAAATGTGTTAGTAATTATCAAAGCCTACATAACTCCTACTTAAAAAGAAATAGACATTACCAACATTATGGACCTCAACAATGATAGGATGATGACACCGCTTGGCAAAGATAACCTGACTCCCAATTTCATCACTGCCATAACTACGACTCTACAATTATGCAAGGCAATGTGAAGATCTGATGCAGAGGTAGAAGTCCTAGCAAGGCCTTCTCTAGAAGCTACCCTCTTGGCCTCTAATGATTCAACACAAAGGAATGCATCAGCAAGCTCGTGCTCTACCAACGTAAGCTCTCACTCAATTATGTTCATCGTCTCCACAAAATATGAGACTCTGAACAACGTGCTGTTTGGAGCTCCTCCTAAGCATGTGTGACGAACCTACAGTGGGCTATCATACCAATGTCGCATCAACCTCTCCACGTAGTTATTCAGGTCACCAAGCTGATAAATAGATCACCCAGTAATGTTGACACTTTGGTGATGGTCCTTCTAGCCTTGGTCATGAAAGCAAGAACATGGAGGGGGGACAACGAGTCCCTATTGCTTATGAACTTGTCTACTATAGACTGTAGGACCTAGGAGACATATAGACAAGCACTTGGAAAAAACTCAGAGATGCGAGTCTCCACTATGATTCATTCTCAATTTTATTAAACGAAATAAGATAAGAAAATAAAGTACTGACTTAATATGTTAATCTAGAACTAAAACTTCTAGGGAGGAAGCAATCTAACAATAAGGATGGCTACCTACCTAGAAGTTGTTTGGTGGTCAAAAGTCAAAAACCCCATCCCTTCCACCCTTGTCATGAAACATTAAAAATCTAATTGACTGAAAAGAATTTGATGGGTGAATGACGGGAATTGAAGCTATGCATGGTTGATTCACAATCCACTTTTTTATTAACTTACTACATTCGCTCCCCCCACGCACTATTTTTAGTCTCTATCTATGATTAGAACCCTCCCTATGTTTGTTATCAAAGATCAGCTTTTCCAATCATTGTTGCTCATTTTTTGGAATTACAAAAAGCAAAGCTTCTACTTGCTTTTTGAAGCTTCTAGCAAACCTTCAAACAAAGAGGTTGGGTTGTTCACTTCATGAATTGGAGACCACTTTTCTGATGAAACATATGAAATGAAGGGAACTAGAATGTGTTGCCATTACCATTCAACGAAAGTGACCTGGGCTTGGGGCACCGATCATGTCAAAGCATTCTACCGAGTAAATTACCTTAGTTGGTTCTAAGTTGGCTAGTGATTCAGAAAAGGTCGTTCTACAGAGTGTTGAAGGAACACAACCTACCAAATGTTTTTTGGGGTCCGCGGGTCAAGAAGTTTCAGAGACGACTCAGTCATAGTCGAATCAATTGAAGTCACAGAAAGTGAGCCGGCCTTCAAGGGATGGTGAATTCACAATCGAATGTCCTTTTGATGTTTTTGACTGCTGACTTTTGTTGCGAAAGAAAAGGGGACGAGTAGGGAAGAGAAATGGCATGAACAATATAAAAATAAGCTTTTCTTCAATTCCTTAGAATGAATCTTTGCACGAGTCCAAAGGGAGTTTAGTTTGAGAGAGTGTTAGCTCAGTGATCGAGGATGAAGAAGAAGAAGAAGTGGAAGATTAGGAAGAAGAGGAAAAAGAAGAAGAAAATGATGAAGAAGAAGAAGAAGTAGAGGAAGACGAAGGAGTATAAGAAGAAGAAGAAGAATAGGAGAAATAAAAGGAGAAGAATAGAAGAAAAAAAAAGTAGAAGAAGAGTAAAAAGAAAAGGAAGAAGAAGAAGAAGAAGAAGAAGAAGAAAAAGAAGAAAAGAAGAAGAAGAGAAGAAGAAGAAGAAGAAGAAGATGATGAAGAAGAAATAGAATAAAAAAAAGAAGAAGAAAAAGAAGAAGAAGAACAAGAAGAAGAAGTGGAAGAAGAAGATGAAGAAGAAGATGAAGAAGAAGGAGAAGAAGAAGAAGAAGAGGAAGAAGAAGAGAAGAAGAAGAAGAAGAAGAAGAAGAAGAAGAAAAAGAAGTAGAAGAAGAAGTGAAAAAGTAGAAGAAGAAGAGGAGGAGGAAGAAGAAGAAGAAGAAGGAGAAGAGGAAGACGAGGAAGAAGAGTAGGAAGAAAAAAAGGCTAAGTGACGAAGAGGAAGAAAAAGGTGAAGAAAAAGAAGAATAGGAAGAAGAGAGAAGAGGAGGAAGAAAAAGAAGAAGAGCAAGAAGATACGAATTAGAGATTAAGGGTTAGGGATTAGAGATTGGGGATTAGGGTTTAGGGATTAAGGGGGGAGATTTGGAATTAGTGATTAGAGAAAATGGATTATAGATTAGGGAGAGTGGGATTAGGGAATAGTTATTAAGTATTAGGGATTAAAGGTTAGGGATTAGGGAGGGAGCGATTAGGTATTAATATCGAGGAATTATAGATTAGGGCTTAGTGAATTGGGATTAAGGACTAGAGATTAGGTATTATTTGTAATAATAAGGGATTAGGGTGTGGAGATTAGAGAATAAGGAATAGGACTTAGGTATTAGGAATTTTAGAATAGGGATTACACATTATGCATAAGAGATTAGTGATTAAAGATTAAGGATTTAATATGGGGTAGGTATTTGGGTTTAGGGAAAAGAAAGAGGAAGAAGTAGAAGAAGAAGAAGAAGAAGAAGAAGAAGAAGAAGAAGAAGAAGAAGAAGAAGAAAAGAAGAAAGAGAAGAAGAAGAAGAAGAAGAAGAAGAAGAAGAAGAAGAAGAAGAATATTTAGAAGAAGAAGGAGAAGAAGAAGATGATGAAGAAGAAGATGAAAAAGAAGAAGAAAAATGAGAAGAAGAGGAAGATAAGGAAGAAGAAGTGGAAGAAGAGGAAAAAGGTGGAGAAGAAGAAGAAGAACACTACAAAGAAGAAGAAGAAGAAGAAGAAGAAGAAGAAGAGAAGAAGAAGAAGAAGAAGAAGAAGAAGAAGAAAAAGAAGAAGAAGAAGAAGACGTAAGAGAAGATGAAGAAGCAGAAGAAGAAGAAGAAGAAGAAGAAAAAGAATAAGAAATAGAAGAAAAAGAAGAAGAAGAAGAAAAAGAAGAAGGGGAAGAAGAAGAAGGAGAAGAAGAAGAAGAAGAAGAAGAAGAAATGGAAGAAGAAGAAGAAGATGAGAAAGAAGAAGAACAAGAAAAAGAAGAGGAAGAAGAAGACAAAGAAGAAAAAGAGGAAGATGAAGAAGAGGAATAAGAAGTAGAAGTAGAGGAAGAAGAAGAGGAAGAAGAAGAATAAGAACCCACATAAGAAGAAGAGAAAGAAGAGAAAGAATAGAAAGATGATGAAGAAGAAGAAGAACAAGTGGAAGTAGATGAGGAGAAAGAAGACGAAGAAGAGGAACAAGAAGAAGAAGAAGAAGAAAAGAAGCAGAAGAAAAGAAGTAGAAGAAGAAGAAGAAGAAGGAGAAGAAAAAGAAGGAGAAGAAGGAGAAGAAGAAGAATGTGGAGAAGAAGAAGAAGAAGAAGAAGAAGAAGAAGAGAAAGAAGAAGAAGATGAAGTGGAAGAAAAAAAGTAGGAAGAAGAAGAAGTAGATGGCCAAGAAGAAGAAAAAGAAGAAGAATAAAAGGAAGAAAGAAAAGAAGAAGAAGAATAAGAAGAAGAAGAAAAGGAAGAAAAGTAAAAAAGAAGAAGTAAAAGAAGAAGAAGAAGAGGAGGAAGAATAATAAGAAAAATTTGAAAATGAAAAGAAGACAAAGAAGAGGAAGAAGAAGAAGAAGAATAAGAAGATGAAGAAGTAGAATAAGAAGAAGAAGAAGAAGAAGAAGAAGAGAAAGAAGAAGAAGAAGAAGAAGAAGGAGAAGAAAGAGAAGATGGAGAAGAAGAAGAAGAAGAAGAAGAAATAGAAGAAGAATATGATGAAGAAAAAGAAGAAGAAGAAGAAGAAGAAGAGGATGAAAATGAAAACGAAGATGTCAAAGAGGAAGAAGAGGAGGAAGAAGAATAAGAAAAAGATGAAGAGTAAAAGATGACCAAGAAAAGGAAGAAGAAGAAGAAGATGTAGTAGAAGAAGAACAGAAGAAGAAGTAGAGAAAGAAGAAGAGAGCAAAAGAAGAAGTGACAGAAGAAGAAGAGGAAGAAGAAGAAGAAAAATATAAAGATAAGGAAGAAGATGAAGAGGGTGAAGAGAAGAATTATAGGAAGAAGAAGAAGAGGAAGTAGAAGAAGTTGTGGAAGAAGTAAAAAAAGTAGAAGAAGAAGTAGGAAAAGAAAAAGAAGAAGAAGAAGAAGAAGAAGAAAAAGAAGAAGTAGAAGAAGAAAGCAAAAGAAGACAAAAAGAAGTAGAAGAAGAAGAAGAAGAAGAAGAAGAAGAAGAAAAAGTGGAAGAAGAAAGAAAGAAAAAGATAGAAAGAAGAAGAAAGATGAAGAAAGAAGAAGAAAGAAGAAGAAAGAAGAAGGAAGAAGGAAAATGGTGGAAGTAAGAAAGAAGAAATTAGAATGAAAAAGGAAAGAGGATTAAGGTAGAAGGAAGAAGGAAGGAGGATGGAGGAAGGAGGAAGGAGGAAGGAAGTGCTAAATAGAAAGAACAAAAAAGAAAAAAGAAAGAAGAAGGAACAAAGAAAATTGAAGAAGAAGAAGAAGAAGAATGAATGAATGAATAACAAAAAGAAGAGAAAAAGAAGAGGAATTAGAGATAAAGCAAGAAAGAATAAGAAATAAGAAGAATGAAGTAGAAAGAAGAAGAAAGAAGAAAGTAGAAAAAAGAAGGAAGAAGGAACAAGGAAGAAGGAAGAATGAAGAAAGAAGAAGTAAGAAGGAAGAAGAAAGAAGGAAGAAGGTAGAAGAGAGAAGTAGGAATGGGGAAGAAAGAAACAAAAAGGAAGATTGAAAAAGTAGGAAGAAAGAAGAATGGTTAAGGAGAAGGAGAAGGAGAATGAGAAGGAAGAGGGGGTGGAGGAGAAGGAGAAGAAGAGGGAGAAGGAGAAGGAGAAGGAGAAGGACAAGTTGGAGGAGGAGGAGAAGGAAGAGGAAGAGGAGGAGGGGGAAGAGAAAGGGGAGGAGAAGGCGAAGAAGATGCGAAAGGAGAAGAAGAAAGAGAGCATGGAGAAGGATATGGAGGAGTAGGAGAAGGAGAAGGAGAAAAAAGAGAAGCAGAAAGAGAAGAAAAAAAAAAGAAGTAAAAGAAGAAGAAGAAGAAGAAGAAGAAGAATTGGAAGAAGAAGAGGAAGAACAAGAGGAAGAAAAATATCAAAAAATGAAGAACTATGATAAAAGAAGGAAGAAGGAAGAAGGAAGGACGAAGAAGGAAGACGGAAGAAGTAAGAAGGATGAATGAAGAAGAAGAAGAAGAATAAGAGGAAGAAGATGAAGAAAAAGAGAAAGAAGAAGAAGAAGAAGAAGTGGAAAAGGGGAAAAGGAATAGGAAGAGGAAAAAGGGAGATGGAAGAAGGTAGAAGGAAGAAGGAAGATAGAAGGAAGAAGCAAGAAGGAAGAACGAAGAAGGAAGAAGAAATAAGAAAGGAGAAAGAAGAAACAAGAAGAAATAAAAAATAATAATATGAAGAAGAAGAGGAGGAAGAAAGAGAAGAACAAGAAAGAGTAGGAGAAGGATAAGGTCAAGGTGGAAATGTAGGGTGAAGGAGATGGAGAAGGAGAAGGAGGAAGAGAAGGAGAAGGAGAAGGAGAATGAGAAGAAGAAGAAGAAGAAGAAGAAGAAGAAGAAGAGGAAGAAATGGAAGAAGATAAAGAAGAGGAAGAAGATAAAGAAGAGGAAGAACATGAATAAGAACAAGTACAAGAAGAAGGAGAAGAAGTTGTATAAGAAGAAGAGGAAGACGAAGATGATAACGATGATGAAAATGGAGAAGAATTAGTTGAAGAAGAAGTTGAAATAGATGAAAAGA